>JAWNZC010000351.1:7823333-8509166 GCA_035771165.1 Paragorgia papillata
TTTCTATTTATTTTTAAGATGTAATAGTGTAATGATACGCCATTGTATTCTTACGTGATTTAAATGATCAGTTGCTTAGTTTATAAATGACGTGAGTCAACAGCTTATTGTTATTGCTCTGGTGAAGGCCTGACAAAACTTATCTATATTACATTAACGCCATGAAAACTTTCAAAGAATTAATGAGTTTGATTATATTGTAGTCCGCATGCCGTATAATGTATCCTCCATGCCGTTTAGTTTTCCTCTCTAATTTTTTGCTTTTCCGCATATTTTGATACTTGGAAACATCTTGACGTCATGTAGCATAAGCGGCGGAAGCTAAAAATTATTGGGGGGGGGGGGGGCGGGAATAGCGTTCGCGGTCGGCGAAGTAAGTCTCCCTGAGCGCCGTTTGCGCGAGTTTTGGGGGTGGGTGTGCGGTACTGCAGAAAACCTTCCTCGGAATGTTTTTTTTATTTTTTAGATGCTCTGAGAAGCTTTCTGGCGCATTTTAAGCTAAAATAGGCAGAAAATTATTGGAAAACACTTTTTTTATGGAAACATTTAATATTTACATGTTTGTACTATTATAATATAATGTTTTGTGAATTCCAACCCCAAGGCGACTGGCCCTAGCTTAACACACCATGCTTTTATTGCTTTAACGCATTTTTTACAACTAAGTTTTAAAGCTTAGAGGACCAAACAGTATCGACTCAGCGGCCCCGCCCCCTTGGTTCCACCGTCTATGTGTAGTTGTGTAGTCACACAAAACAGTAACAACATATTGACTGACATATATGTATTATTTTTTAGTTATACATAATAGACCTTTCCGCATGAAGTGCGTGGATAGCGCGCTGAGAGATTTGATTGGCTCTCGCAAAACTTCGGACATCCAAAACTTTGGACAAACAATGGACATTAGCCAATCAGATTTGTCAAAAAGAAAGATCAAGTGATCCATTCACTTCATGCGGAAAGGTCTATTGAGCAAGATAATAACATTTTTAAAAATATCGTCTTTACAATGTGTTTCAAATTGCATGTTGAACACTAAAAATCGTTGAAAACCTGTTTTGTTCGTAGGCAGTTTGTAGTAATGTTTCTTCTAACTAGGTAACGTAGAAATATCATAGTCAACAGAATAGATTATGTTGAAAGAATGTTCTAATAATCTTACCACGCCCTTTTTGCTCTAGCTCGCTCTATCATCTCCACTTCCGCTAGTCCAGCTGGCAAACCATGACCTAGAATATTTCAAGGGAAATCACTAAACCTTTGTTTTTTTTCTGACGAAAGATCTTCCCTCTAAATATTAGACCTCCCACAATCAGTACTTTGGCAGAACAACAAGGTTTATATCTTCGATTTTTATTTCTACACTGCCTAGCCCTAGGTAGTACAATACGCTTTTATTATCATACGTGTATTTACTGCAGTGAGACGCAAATAACGTTCATCCACTTAAGAACAACCTCACTGCCAAGACATCAAAAGCCTGGTTTCTATATGACTGTCCCGATCGTCTCGATCGCCCATGTTTCCCAAATCTCTCCAATCAGACGAGAGATATCTTGAATCGCCCATTCTGATTGGATGGATTCAGGCGATCGGGACAATTGGAGCGATCGAGACGATCTTATGGAAACCAGGCTTAAGAAAAACACCTTTCCGTTTGGCTATTTTCTGTCTTTTGATCTAATTTGTTGTTGTGCGGCAACTGCATAAATAAAAACTTTCAGAACAAAAGCTTTTAAATAAAAAGAAAACCTGGGAAGGAGGAAAACCGGAGGAAGCACAAGGAGAGATCAACTACAGTACAACTCTACTCACATGAGTTCCAAGCTCGACAACGGGGTCATTCCCAAGCGGTACGTGACCCATCCAAATACTAACCCCGTCTAACCGGGCTTAACTTTTGGTGAGATGCAGCGCGCTAACAGCACACGTCACCCGTGCTCCCCAAAAAGGCGGACAATACTGTTAGACCGTCAGTACCGTTCATCATTGTTTCAACTTATAATACTGTTCAGCTATATTGTTCAGTCCGTTAGAGTTGCCAGCAAAAAGAAAATATAGGTTTAAAATGGGGATGAACAGATTAGGAGTTACAACTACAGGTACATGCACATAGGTAAACATACACTATGTACAAAGCTCTAAAAAATGGCTGTAGAAAGCTAAATACATATAGCTAATCAGTCAGGTAGAATTTTTTATTCATTTTAATTCGAAGTTCTTAAAGATTGAAACAAATACTTGTAGTAATCCCTAAAATTTGCTTGTAGCAAATGACATGAGCAGCAGGCAGGTTTTATCACATTTAAAACGAGACGATAGCCGAGTGTTTTAGATCTGATAAAACACGTATTGCAGATGTTTTATCTATTACTTAAAAAAACGACTCATTTGTTAAGTTCATTGGCGTATAGTAATTTTGGAAAACATTGTCTAAGGCGTCCACAATTATGAAGGGTAAGAGAATCCTTCTGTTATTAGGAGAATGACGCATCTTTCATTACGCCATTACGCTGTTTTCCATTACGCGTTACGCATTACGCTGATTACTAACACCCCAATTATTAATAAGTTTCTTGATAATTTTTCAAAAACTCGCTAATTATTAATAAATTTCTTGCTAGATTTTACGGTTCACACAAGGTCAATTGCATGCGTATCAAACAAACTGAAATATAGAATATATACCTTTTAAGACCAATCCGGGACCAGTTGCGAAAAATGCAACTACACAGGCCTTCCGGCAGGAATTGAACCCCGACGACCTTGCGATTCTATTATATAAAGGCCCATTCTCGTCCCCAGAGCCTCTCCCGTGCTGGCGCGTGTTAAAAGGCTCTGGGGGAACCACAATCTCGTTCCCAGAGCCCACGTTCCCCTTACCCAGCGGGCGGGAAACGAGAGACTCTGGGATAATCCGTTCACGCCATAACACGATTCGTGTTATCCGGAAGAAGAGTTATATAGAGTTCACTGTGTTCATCAGCCAATGAAATGTCGATGTGAAACGGATTATCCCAGAGTCTCTCGTTTCCCGGGTGGGGAACGTGGGCTCTGGGAACGAGATTGGGGGAACCATATATCACCGCGATCTGATTGGTTGTTCAAATTCAAAGGCCTATATAACGATGGAGCTTAGTGAATGTTTATAAATAAACAGTATTTGAGACACGAAAACTGACAACGAAGCACAATTCTAATCATAGTTCTAATCCGAACAATTTAATCGAACATTTTTCAAAGCAATCAACCCATTTCCCATTATATAATTAAATCAAACACAGAAGACAGACAGCAATTTGAAATCGATAGGCGATAGACGATATTAGACAGCAGTCACAGCACACTGCTCACTGCTGGCTGTTCGTGCATGGTACATATTAATAAGAATCTCATTGAAATATACACGTCAAATATAAACGAACGGTGCAACATATTAAAGAAAACTACCTTCACTAAAAGAAGCCGTAAATACGAAGAAATTCCGACGCGGCTCTAGTATTGCCAAGCTCTGAAGCGAACTCGTAAATTTTAATGCCTTTTGCCCCGCCGAATAAACGCGGCGATGAGCTACACTCAGCAGGGACCTTCTTCGAACGGAATATACCACAATCAGAATTGTTCCAAAGTCAAACGAGTCAATACGAGACAGCCAAACCGCCAGAATCGAAAACGAAAGGAAAATTATATATATTGCAAACAACTGCCGATGATCTCGTGTCCAACTCCCAAACCGCGAACTTAAACGCATGCGCTTTAGAAAGAACACCAAAGAATCTTGGTGTTCCGGTTTGGATTCCCCCAGAGCCTTTTCAGCGCGCCAGCACGGGAGAGGCTCTGGGGACGAGAATGATAAAGGCCTGTGTAGCTTTTTTCGCAACTGGTCCCGGATTGGTCTTAAAATGTATATATTCTACACTCGAATTTTCCTTCACCAAAAATCCCTAGAAATGCTATGTAATCGAGTGAAATGCCCAATATTTACTTATAAACTGAAATATATGTTCTTTGAAGCTTTGCATGTTGATTTAACAATTAAAATTCATTTTTATGGGTTAAACATCGAACAATGCCTCAAGAAAGCAAATTCTCAATGACACATTGGTCCACTTTTTTGCGCCAAACGTCGCACAATAGACGAATATAATTCAGATGAATTTAATTCGAATTAACTTCGTCGTTAATGCGACGACGAGTTAAACGTCGAATTTCAGTCGAATTTAATTGTTTTTACTTGGACTCGTGGATCCTGAAAACGACGTCTTGAAAACATGGCACCGAATTGTCACAGACAGAAGCAAAACATTTAATTCCACGCGACGATAATTCGTCGTATAACTCGAACACACATTATTCTTACTTTTTATTCTTGACTCAGACGAATTTAATTGGCGAGAAGAATTAATTAATTGTGTGTCTAATTTAATCGAGTTATACGTCGCAGTTTTGTCGAATAAAATTCATACAATTAAATTCGTCTGAATTAAATTCGTCTATTGTGCGACGTTTAGCGCAGGCCTTAGGTTAGAACAAATTGTACTATTAGAACAATGTGTATTATTCTGCTAGCTTTAATTATGACGTGCGCGTGTAACTGACTAGAGCAACCGCAATAGTTAGCTGACGTGAACAAATATTAAATGTAACTTCTCTGAAGACGGACCAAACCGAAAGCTCAGAACTTTGTAAATAAAACATGATGTTAACCCACAAAAATGAATTTTAAATAGAAATATCTCAACATCTTCAAAATTTTCACGTCAATGAACTTAAAAAATAGTTCGCTTTTAAAATCGTTCAATATCAATTTCCAAAATTCTTTACTACTACGACACAACGTGCGCAAACGTGGCAATTTCAAAAGACATTTATAAGACTAAGTCACTTACCGTACATCAAAGAAGCAAGAGTAAGTAACTCTGGCTGCGATCCTGGTCGTATTACATACTCCGGAGTGTAAGGATCAGTTTGCGTTTCACTATCTCTATAATCAGTTTGAACTTCTACAGTTCTAGTGGCGGGAGTAGGAGCACGATCAACGTCCGTATCACGAAGAACACCTGCATTTGGCAACACCTCACTTCATAGAAACAAACAAATGAATACATAAGGTGAGAACAATTCTATTAAGTTTTGTATATGAACTAAAAGTAAACCATCTGTAAAACATGCAGCGAGATGAGCGACGTATATTTATCTTTTCAAATATAATATACAAAAGTTTAGATGATGCCGTAAGTTAGTGACGAAACGTTGGTTCTGTATTAGAATTTCTTATGATGCATGTTTATTCACGATTTTTGATTTCATCATCAGATGGCTCTCCTAAGAATTATTTAAATCTGAAAAACTCAAACAATTGCACGAGAAACCATGCCGTTATTTAATAACTAATTAAATTTCTATTTTTAAAAGTACTTATCGTTATTACAACACAAGTACAATAATATGGAGTTATATAGAAGAAATCTATAATATCAAGACGAAAACAGGTAATATGACTTACTTTGATGTCTGTAAAATAGCATCTGCCGGTACGGGCTGTAGAAATGGAATAATTGGCCTAACAGAAAATTTAAGTTGACTAAATTATAACAATGATGTATGGCTATACAAAAATATACAAACATCTGAAGCAGGGACGTACATAGCGGGAGGCAGCAGGGGCAACTGTCCTCCAGAGAAAATCCCAAATATGTGTTTTTATAATGTTGATTATTAATTTTTTATTAGTATTCAGACAATTATATATAGTACAAGTGCTGAAAATGTACTGAAAAGTACTGAAATCATAACATATTTATAAAATACCTGGGATGGCAAAAACGCTTTTGCTGACAACATACTGTATTTTGGGCATTAACTTCAGCATAATAAAGGCTTATTAACCGAGTTCGAGGTCTGTACGGGAACTGAGTATTTGCCTGAGGTTTGTGCGAGAGAAACCGAGGGCAAATACTTTCCCGTACAGACCGAGAAAACGAGGTTAATAAGCCTTTTATTATATGGCTTTTGGTTTGTTTTCTTATCTGTTTTTAGTTCTACGTTTGTCTTGATCAGGTGTCGCTGTTCACCTTAGTTCTTACTTTTGAGCTTGTTCGTTTCGCTTCATGTTTACACCTGTTAGGCTTTTATTTTTCGCGCTTTTAAATAAGAAGTTTTTATAAAAAGAAACACTGATGTTTCAGGACGTATTATTGTTCAAAATTTTCCAACGAATATATCTAATTCGCTTTTATTTTCATTCAAATCAACTCAGTAATTTTCCCGCCAAAACTTGCAGGTCATTAAAAAATTAAAAAGGACGTATAATGCCCTCTCACAGTGCTGAGAGGGATTACGGCTTTTTCCGGACCTCTCAGCAACCAATCAGCGTGCGCCGTTTGTCGTAATGACCCGAAAACAAGCCCAGCCATATAATAATTTGTCTTACTACCCCCTGGCTAAAAAATCCCGCGTACGGCCCTGATCTGAAGTATGTAAATAACCCCCGAAATTAGACTCCGAAAAAAGGTGCTAACCTCGCCCTTGGTGAAGTCTACTTACACACGAACTTACACGCGACGAGTTAATTAATAACTCATAAAAACAAAATTGAGTCTTTGGTTAATACCCATAATCTTTTGCTATATCTCAAGAGAAAAAGTGTAATTAAATAGACTTTTCTACATGAAGCAAATGAATCACGTGATCTTTTTTTGACAAATCTGATTGGCTAATAATCAAGTTGTTCGAAGTTTTGGATGCCAGAAGTTTTGCAAGAGCCAATAAATCTCTCAATATATGCATTATCAACGCACTTCTATTAATATATAATCCCCCCAAACTTATGTTGGTTCGCAAATATTCAAGTTTATCGTGTTTACCTTCTGAAGTACTTAAATCTGTCAGCTCCAGCAACATCAGCTGTTGGATAAACCTTGGGAGGAACTTGCACCGACGGATCATAATTAAATCTGAGTAGGAAAAACAAAGTTTAGGCCTTAAATGAAATTAGGTTTGAAACTATCTTACTGTTTATGTAACTATATAACATACTTTTTATATCTGTTAATTGCATCTCGTGCTTGTTGTGAATATCCTCTCCACTGTCTTGGAATAAACGTAGGAACAGGATCAGTGGTATCCAGCTGTATTTGATATCTTGGATAGTTGCGAACATCGCTGAACATTGTCTTGAAAACTGGTACCCGTTTCTATATACAACATAAGATTAGTTGGTTAAAGCAATGGATCGTTTTCACTCACGTGATCGGTGGCCCCATTGGGGTGGTGAAACAATACGAAATTTTTGAATAAGAATAGAGCAAAATTCCCATAGGATAAAGATGGTACACCAATATGGCCGCCATTTCATTGTTTTGGTACACCAACATGGCCGCCATGACGTCAGATGAAAACGATCTATAGGTTAGCATTTCACGTTCTTTTGCTGAAATGTGAGAATCTTTTCTTTATTTTTTCAAAACTAAAACAAAACTTTTCCGGGCCGAAACAATGTAGCAACAGTTCGACCGACCGTTATTTAATGGGCGATTTTATCAGTACAACATTGTACAAAAGTAAAGTGCTGCTTAGACTGGGTTTTGAATATACAGAAAAGCAAAAAAGTGGTAAACTGATGCCAAGATTTTTGAATTGGAACAGAGCTCTTCATGGAAGTAAAACGTTATAAACATTGATTGTTCACAAAGTTTTAATTAGTTGTACTTAAAGTGCCTTTTAACACTTAAGATGGTAGAGTAACATCTTTTGAAGTTTTTCGTTTCCTTGCTTCGTTCTTGAGATATTTCAATTTGTTTGTTATGCAAATTAAACATTTTGTCGTCACACGTGCATAATAAGTTATCGAAAAACGTTAAATATCTTTGCCATTGACAAATATAATCACTTGAAAATCTACATGTTCAAATTATTTTGGTTTGATAATAGCAAAGATATATAACTTTTTTCAATAACTCATTATGCACATGTGACGTCAAAATGTTTAATTTGTATATCAGACAAACTGAAACATCTCAAGACCGAAGCAAGGAAAAGAAAACTTCAAAATATGTTACTCTATATCATTTTAAGTGTTCGTTCAAATAAGACTGACTTAATTAATAAAAAGACTCAAGAGCACGATCAATTCAGAGGATGAGATGCACACCCTATGTGGCTTTAGACAGGACAGATCGACAATATATAGACAAGTTGTTTTCAGTAAGACATGCTAACCAGCTGCAAAGAAAGTTTCTCGATCAACAAGTGCCGCTTTATGTATTCTTTGTTGATTGACTGAGGCGTTTGACAACGTAAAAAAGCGGCGCTAATGAGCTAATAGAAATATGCTGCCCAGTAAAGATGTCATTTGCACAAAAGCATGCATCAAGGCAAGAATGCCAGGAGGAGAACAAGTTTTACAGGACAGTTCGAGATCACCATGCCACTGTTTAAAGTGAAGCATCGATATTGCATTGCTCCAATTTCCTTTATACCGCCGAAAAAAAATAATGGAACAGCGTTCTCATCAAGTTTATAGAACAAACAGCAGCTTATTCAATCTACAAACATAGTCAAAATTGTTGGAACACTTTTTAGGGATTTGCTTTTTTGATCAAGGATGTTTGTTCAGAATTGTCTAAAGGGGATGAATAAAAATAATAGACAAAAAAACAACAACCAACAACCCAGTTTTAAACATCTAATATAGATGTACAATTCTGCGTATGCAATTTCTCCGTGACTCACAAAAATACTATACGCTCCCACATGCTGAACAGAAAGTGTAGTGTTTGTCGGGTACAGAGAATACGTATCCGTTGGAGGAGTAAGGAAAAACAGAGAAGGAGATAACAGAGACAGGGATCTCTTTTGCTGCTTGAATGTACATTTTTGTACTTTTTATTCAATCATTTTAAATTCACAATTTTCAGACAATCCTGGCCAAATTGGCAAAGTGTAGAAACACTTTGCCGTTCTTGAGGATTTGCACTGAAAGTCTAGAAAGCAAGAACCAAAGACAAGTACGACTCACAATGTGTAGTATATATAAGATGACTGTAGTTGTTTACAACACCTGGCGAAAGCAGGAAATCATCAACATTTGACACCGAGCGAAACAAAATTTCAGTCTCAGCCGTGCTGCAGTGCAGCACAACACAATGCAAAAATGAACGAAAATGAAAAATTAGATTTGTAAAGCAAGCCAGAGTACCGCAGGTTGACTGAACGAGTCGGGATTGGAAAAATTATCGCCTCTTGATAGCTGCCAAGATTGCAGTGTACAAAGTTGTCGAGATATAAGTGTTGTATTGCTGACAACGTATAAAGCAGCTAGACAAATAACATTATATCTGTAGTTTCTGGAAGTATTATCTGTAGAAAAAAGGACTTATCGTGCATGTGCTGAGGAAAGAAACAATTGTCTTTTAATTGCGTTTCTTTAAAAAAAATACGAGTCATTTTCTTTACATTTTCAATTTAACATGTATAATAAAACAATTATTGAATTCGACTTTTTTTTATATCAACAATTATCAAGGTCCCAGACGCATTAGCAACCTCAGCCTTCCGCTTTGGCAGACAACACAGACTTCGACCTTGATAATTCTTGATATAAAAAAAGTCTCATCCAATAATTGCTTATTATCCGTCAGAATTTGCTACCATTTGTTAGCATCTACTATACCTATCACCATTTGCTACCACCTACATGTACTACCATCTAATCACCACCTACTAACATCTGCTACCATCTGTCACCACCAACTATCATCTGCTGCCACTATCTGATACCACCTGGTACCTATACTACCGTCTGCTAAGCTTTCGCCTGCCTGCTGGAGTCCAGCAGAAAGCCACTTTTAGAACAGTCTGGACTGAATAATTCTCATTACGTAACCTAACCATCGGAATCGACATCTCTTGATCTCGAGAACAACACTCTGGTAGCCTGAGTCATGCATCTTTTATAAATTGACATCAGATACCTTATATAGTTTGGCCAATAGATGCGGCAGGTCTTTCTAAAGCCTGGTTTCCATATAGCCGTAAGAGTCGGCGGCATGGCTGCAGCAAGAAGCGATGGTCCAATTATAGACAGTGTTGAATTAGCCAGCAATAAAAAGCTGTATGCGATTGGACCATTGCCCCTTGCCGCAGCCATGCCGCCGGCTCTTACGGCTATATGGAAACCAGGCTTAAGACATCCATTGTAGAAAGGCTCCCGCATCGACATCTCTTGATCTAGAGAACAGCACTCTGGCAGCCTAAGTCATCTTGTATAAATTGACATCAGATACCTAGTTTGGCCAATAGATGCGGCAGGTCTTTCTAAGACATCCATTGTGGAAAGACTCCCGCGTCTCATATCCTTCTTAATGACGCGCTAACATTCTAAACCGTATAGAAAGACGGATTTGACAATGTTGTTATAGAATCTAATCTTCGTCTTCCAGTTCAGCTGGCTTAACTTGCAGATAGGACGGCTTACTTCAGCCTCGCTTCGATGTCTTTCTTCTCACTCTTTCTGAGCTGATGACGCTGCCCAGATATAGGAAGTCCTCAACTGTGCAAATATTCTCTCCGTGTACACTGAGTGGGGAAGGCAATGTGGTGTTGATGTACTGTACTGTACTGTACGGCATTGTCTGTCTTTTCTCAAGTGGTGTTGATAACAAGGCCGGTCTGCTTGGCACAACTGTCCAATCGGTTAGTTTTCGTCATAAATGGAGGTTCATCTGATTAGATGAAAGAATGGCGAAGTCGTCAGCAAAATAAAGTTCCTCAAGATAGGAAAACAGGTTCCACTGCATGTCGCGAAGTTTATCTGTTGTGGTCCTTCCCATTATCCAGTCGATGGTAATCAGAAATAAGATCGATGACAGGATGCAGTATTGAGGCACCCCAAACTTCGCCGTGAACCACTCTGACAGTAAATTGCTGAGGATGACGATGTAATCAAAATGTTCGTAGAACTTGCTTGTCATAGTGACGATCTTCGGAGGCATATGCAGTCCGCATGAACTCAGGATTCTCCATAGGCTGCCACGATAAATGCTGTCATATATATATTAACGCTTTCTTAAAATAGATGAAATTGATACAAAGAGAGGCATTCCATTCTATGCAGAGTGAAGATTTAGTCAATGCACTATCTTCCGTTCTTGAATGCCGATTGAGTCGACACCGGAAGGCTTTGCCATTTTTCATGGCTTCCATTTAAAAGAGTGTGGTGGTGTTGGCTTGGCCATCTGGTTCGGGTTGATCGTGGGTTGATTCAGCACATCCTTGATGTGTTACACCCATCTGTCTGCCTGTTCTTTCTCCGTTGTTAACACGCTCCCATCTTTGCCTTTTACAGGTCCTGTCTTGGTTCCTGGACTACAAAGTTGCCTTGTAGTTTTGTAGACAGTGCCCATGGATTTCACCCAGTATAGCAGCTTGCGCATGGCTTCACCCTGACTTGGAGTTTACTGAGCTGCAGACTTGGTGTTGAACAGCTTCTCATTCAATTGTCTTCTTTCCTCAATCTCTTTTTCACATGCCTTAGATGTTAACCATTCCTTATTCGTCTTGTTTCTATAGCCTTCTCAGCAGCTTCTTTATTAACATGTAGTTTTTTAAATTGCAAGTTTCAACCTCAAAGTGCTTATTGATATTTTGGAAAAGAATTCAAGAAACTAAGACTGATAAACATGCATATTATAATATTATTCAGGGCATCGACACTCTAAGACTGTGTTTCAGAAGAGAGTGTTTCAGAAGTTGCTGCAACAAAAGTGATGGTTCAAAATAGCTGAAAATTAACATTTATAAATAATCCAACTTACAATATTTGGTAAACTAGTTCAATGAGCCCCATTTTTTTGCATTTTAAACATTTGATTTTGTTTATTGTAATCAATAGAAATCATTTTGGTCATCACCAAGAGGCTCTGGGAAACTGCAATGAAACTCATCATCAGATTGGTTAATTTAAAAACAGTAAAATTTCAAACAGGAAACCAGAGGACTGGGAACCAAAACCCAAGTTTGGGGTCTTTAATTCATCAGAGTTTCCCACAATCTCGTTCCCAGAGCCCACGTTCCCCACCCGGGAAACAAGAGACTCTGGGATAATCCGTTTCACATCGATATTTCATTGGCTGATGAACATGATTACTCTTCTTCCGGATAACAAGAATCCTGTCATGGCGTGAATGGATTATCCCAGAGTCTCTCATTTCTCGCCCGCTGGGTAAAGGGAACATGGGCTCTGGGAACGAGATTGAGTTTCTCAGAGCCTCCGATTCTTGGTGATGAGCAAAAGGATTGCAGGCTCTGGGTTCAAGATTGACATGTGGTGATGCTCACTGCAGCTGTACCATTCTTTTCTATCATTTACACTCCCACTGTCTGTCTGATAGTCCCTTGAATATCAAGCTTCCCCATGCACCCAGTCTGGTTACTGATTTACCGTATTTTCTGGGCGATAACCCGCATGGCGTATAACCCGCACAGCAACAAAAATGTAATTTTTGGAAAAATAAATCAGCGTATTACCCGCACCATCGTATAACCCGCAGCTGCTAACAATAGGTTTGGGACCACAAAATTTTAAAAAACTACAGTAGTTGAAAATATTTATTAAGATTAAAAGTAAAGTAGCTAATATTGGAGAAGATATACGAAAAGGCCATGCATACAGTACAAGTATCTAATGTCAAATTAAACTAAAATCCCTCAAACTCTTCGTCCTCACTGTTGCACTGTTAAAAAGCGCTAACACGTCTGCAGGAAGGTTTGATGCCGGCGCTCAACGTCGTCATCATCATCACCGTCGGAGCCGTCACTTTCAAGATCAACGCCATCAATTCCAGCCTTTCGAAAACCATTTGTGATCGCTGTCACCGGAACAGCGTCCTAAGCTTGAGAAACACATTCACACACCTCTGTATACGTTGCTCTGCGCATTTCCCCCGACTCAGTAAACGTATGAATGCCTGCACTCATCCACTGCTCACACATCCGAGATTTGAATGCGCGTTTCACGGAAATGTCCAACGGTTGCAGCTTTTTTGTAAGCCCACCAGGAATCACTGCTGTTGTCGTCTTGTGTATCTTTTTTAAATTGTTGCGCACGCCTTCATCGATGTGGCCGGTGAAGCTGTCAAAAATTAACGGCGATGTCCGATTAAATATTGACACTGGCCTCTTTTTCCAAACTTTTTCTGCCCAGACTTCCATCCCGTCACAATTCATCCAGCCTTTTTTCTGGCAATGAACCACCACATCTTTACACATTACACACTCAGCTTTTCTTTGGGAATGGTTTTCGGCTAGCACAACGGTAAAGCTGGTCTTTTCGTGGCCGGTAGTTATGATCGGAACTGTTTCTGCACCAACAGCGTCAACTGTTCGAGAGAGTGGTGCATCGAACGACATTGGAACTTCGTCCATGTTGAAGACCTTGTTGCCGTCAATCTTCAGTTCGGTCTTTCTTCTCTTCACAAAATCTCGAAAGTTCACCACTTTTTCTTCCCAGTCGTCTGGCAGCTTTTGACCGACAGTCGTTCTTGAAATTCTCTTGCCGGCGCTCGGTTTCCCTTTTTTCTGCTCGGGCAATGGCTCGTAGTTTTAATTCAAAACCGTGTAACTTTGATGTTTACGCTTTTGAGAAAGCATTTCACAAACACGTGGTTAGACGAAAAAGTCAGTATGATTGCATGCTTTTATACAGCCGTTTTTGTTTACTTCGCCTTGGGAGATGAGTCATACTCTTTTGAGGAACTTTTAACAGGGTGTCTTCGCAGAGGTCTGCCTCATTGTAAGCCAATCATATTTCGAGTAGAAATTGATCCGATCTACGCGATCGAAAACACCAATCTCAGAGAAAAGTTCTAAGACAAGAGTAATACTGGTAAGTATCTATTCCATTTGATAGTTTTACAGTGGGCATGCCGTTTTTTACAGCTGCTGTTACATAGATTTGTAGTATTTTACTATGCGGTTGTTTCTACTGTGCAATACAATGTTTGTGTTTTGTATTTATGTCTCACAAGTTACAGTATATATAAAGCTTACCTGTAAATAAAAGCCACAAAAGGTTGTCGCTTTCACATTACGGGATTGTAACTGTTTTGAAATGTCACTTTGATAACCAGAGGCGTTTTAGTAACAATTTCTAACATCACAAGGTGACAGTAGAATCCTTGGTCTCCGGTCTTTGCGATGGCGTCGTGTTGTTGAATCACAAGTTTAGTGTACCTGCATGGGTCTTAAGAATTCAACAGATTACCCACACCACCCTATTACCCACACTAATTATGTTTCCTACCAAAATTAACAGATAACCCGCAGGTTATTGCCCAGAAAATACAGTACAGTACTCAAATACAGGGCCAAAATAACAGGTGAACCAATTGATCACATGTCTGGCAGCTAGGTCAATGATGTTGTCAACTTGTGATGACTGGTTAAATGGCTGGTATAGTTCTGAATGTTATTTTGAACCTCGCATCTCACTAATTGTTTAGTAATTGTTTTACAACCCCCCCCCCCCTCCCATTATTTTATTCAGGCTACTTGTCATTTACATCTGTCCCAGACTTCACTCTTTGCGAAGTGCGTGCAGAAGATAGAAACTGGTAAAAAACTGTGCACCAAAAACATTGAAAAAATCAAACCAGAAGTAACCTGCTTATACTAATTGTGGTCAGCAGCTCAGATAATGAAAGTAACCAGATATTTAACGAAAGATAAAGCTTCATTTATACTTTCAAAGATAAATGTGGCGTAAACCATCTCACGTCAATGTGAGAAATGTGCTTACAGTACAATATACATGTGCAGTACACACAGTAATAAATTTTTGCATGCACCATTCAAAAAAATAGGGTGTGTTGAGACAAAATGCACACGGAAGATCTTCTGTGTGCAAAGCATAAAATGAAGTCTGGCATCTGTCAATATTTTGTTGTTAAACATCTCAGCAGTTTACCAGCTTTTCACTTTGCTTAGCTAATATAAATAAACAGCTGGAGCTGTTATTTATAATAACATCTCAAATATAGGCATCCTGGCTAAAAATACAGCAGGCCAATATTACATGTAAATACTCACAATTCTGCTTGTGTTTGTATGAGCTTTAAAAGTAGCCCTTGCATGATCCCTATCACTAGACAAGGTATAGAGAGGATCTAAAAAATAAACGAAGAAATTACAATATATTTGAGTAGTATCAAAATAAAAACAACAGCCTCCCTGTATTAAATTGTATTCCAGTAGTTGTTTACTGTTTTAAAACGAGTAGTTTAATTATATTGTTTTCTGTTTACTATTCAAGATGTAAAACTCTCAGGAGAAAATTTCTAATGCCTGCGAATTTGCAGCCTTGCAGCTTGACACTACTATAGGAATCTCAAAACTTCAACGCACTTACCGTACAGATAATCGTGATTCCTCGTGGACAGTAACTGAGGCTTTGTTATTGTATTTGTAGAAGTCATTGTCAAATTTAAATGTTAACTCTAGAGCTAAAAAACTCGGTTTTTATGAGCAAGAAAAAAACATGGTCGTCATATTCAGCATGTGGTTGTCAATGGTAACCAACTTTGTCGGAAATTCACGATTCACGACGATGAGACACGATTACTTCCGAGTCAGATATTTGTTGCCAGGTAACAGAAGATGATAACATATATAGAACATTAGAAGACAAACGTTGTATTATTTTGTTGTATTTCATACATTGGAGTTGGGCTAAGGCTGTTGACTTTGCAATTATCAAAAGAAATGGCAAAGGAATTGTCCTTCCTTAGCGAGCTTAAAGCTACTGGCCATGGCGAAGTGTGGGACCATACAGATCGAGACAAATTTAGGCAGTTTGGGTGGAGATGCACAACAAATGAAACGTCTTACTCAAATGATACTTTAATTGGCAACTGGAGTGAACAAAAATTCGATATCCACAGAATGTTTCAACCTAAATCAATCCCTTCTTCAGTAAGTATGTCCTCGAAAGAATAGTGACTCTGGGAGTGGGAATTCCGAAAATCTGGCGTTTTGAAGAATGGAGATTAATGAAACCTATTACCCAAACGGTCCAACAAAAACGCCAACCCTACTCTCACAGGAGAGGGGGGCGTTTTCTAGTTCCCCAACCAACCATCCCTATTAAATAGCCTTGGAATTTTATAGAGCACGGGTCACATCCCACAAGCTTCTCTAGTGACTGGTAGAAACCCTAAACCGGATCCTATAGGATCCTATAATATAATAATGCTTGGTTTATTGATAACTCTTAGCAGAATTATAACACTGAATTGTGAGTTACTTACAATATAAGAACATTTAAAATAGAATAAGTTATCATTAATACATATCAAAACTTAAAATCTATTTGTTAAAAACTGGCTAAAACGATTTGTTCTTTCTATTGGTCTCACGTTGTTGGTTACATTCGAAAGTGATCTCAAAGAATATGCATGTGTGCTAGTCGAGTCCTTGCGCATTTATAGTTTGGACATAAGCGAGTCTTTCTTCTCCTAAATCTAACAAGATCCTAACCAGGATCCTGACAGGATCCTGGATCCTGACAGCATCCTGAACTTTGTAGGATCCTAATCAAGATCCTGACAGGATCCTAAACTTAACAGGATCCTAACCAGAATCCTGACATGATTCTAAACTTTAATTTAATCTAATTTATAATCAGAATCTTCATTAGGGCTGATACATTTTCCATACCATCCCTAAAAGCATTTGACTAAAGCATAGTTTTGGTTCCACTCTGAAAAAGCTAGCTTGCACAGGACTGGAATGGACAAGGAAGTTTTCTTTGTCTTGTGAGCTCTTGGTTGGACTAACAACTTTAACACAAAGTAGCTTTTCTGTCCGTTCCTATCCTGTGGAAGATTTTCTGAGTGGAAACTAGCCTTATAATGTCTACTGTATTCTGAACATTAAATAATTGAGTCATGCTAAATCAATATGAAGAACTTTTTGTGAAGAAAACCATTAATTATTTAACACTAAACATTCTAGGATCCTGAGTAGGATCCTACCAGGAAAATCTAGGATCCTGTATAGGATCCTACTGTACAAGGAAAATCTAGGATCCTGCGTAGGATCCTGCCAGGAAAATCTAGGATCCTACAAGGAAAATCTTAAGGATCCTGAGTATAGGATCCTGCCAGGAAAAACTAGGATCCTGAGTAGGATCCTGCCAGGAAAATCTAGGATCCTGAGTATAGTATCCTATACCAGGAAAATCTATAGGATCCTGACAACTAATAGGATCCTGAGTAGGATCTTACTTGGAAAATCTACTGTAGGATCCTAACAAAAATGACATTAATAATAAGGAAACTGATCAGGGTCATTCCCAGTTAAGCCCCGTCATTAATGCTGCCTAGATTGACTGCATGAGAGTTCTCTCTAATTTGAGTCTTTGACAAATAAAATCAGACAGAGTAGGTAATGTAATGAAAGGGCCGTTTTGCTCGGCTCAAGAAAGAATTGGTTGAAAATCCTACTAAGATCTTACAGAATCTTGTAAGATCTTTTAAAATCCAGCCAAAAATCTTGTAGAATACAATATTAAATACAGTGTCTGACATACAATTTATCAGGCTAGCATTATAATCTATCGGTGCAGACCTGGTAAGTCACGTAATTGTCACAATATGACACTAGTGCATAAAAATTCAAATTGTGAAGCAGTATTGGGATTATGGTCCTTAGCGATGTTTAGATGCTGAGAGACAAAGTTTCTTACAATTGGATCAAACTTTTACAATGGATTAGCTTTTATGAAAAAAGTCTATAGATCCATGCCCTAATATAATTATAGAGGTTGGCCACCCTATAGATCACTTATTGTAGGTCAACCTATTATAGACTTTTTTGTTTAAGGGAATGAGCAAGTCCAGTTTGATTTGGCAGTTACAGTAGTTTGAATTACTTTTATTCCACTTTGTCATTGCTTTTGTATAATATACAATTTCCTCAAGAACTTAATTTTTTGAAAGTAATTAACATAAGACAAATATCTTAAGTTTCTAATAATAGTCAAATTTACATTATTTACTGTACACTGTATATTATGCATAATTATGATTATATATTCATGGTTATGTGGGAAAACCAGCCTGGCAATAGCTGCAGGATTCTGGCAAGAGAGAGGTGGGATTTCAATACACTGGTTGTCTTATAAATTACTGAAGTTGAAGCAATTAGGCTTGGGGAATGAGATAACAAGATCTCACCAAAACGCCTTTCTCTTTATAAACAGACCTGCAGTGATTTGAATATATTATGTAAATTAATGCTCAGGGCACTTAATATTCTATTTTAGGACCTTGAAAGGGTATATGTAATTAACTTCTCTACCTTCTTTATCCTATTTACCTTATTCTTATAGATCTTTACCTAATTCTTATTATAGTATTCCCATTATTTTGAGACAACGTACCAAGCAGGACACTGTGTGAAAAAACCTAAAGAAATTCCTGTTGCACTGAAACATCTACAAGGTACTGAGTATAGTGCGATAAGACCCTGGGTACGAGGCTGAGTATAGTGGACAAAATGCTAATTAGTAATTATTATAATAATGTTGATATATACTATAGTTACTAAGTTCTGATTACAAAGTATGCAGTTTGAGTAAAGAGTAACCATGGAAATGTGAAAAAGAGAATAAGAAGTTCATGAAACTTGTTGAGGCACTAATTGAGTGACTGCCAGCAATTTCTACTAATAGCAGGGCTGGGCTAGCCAGTCTCCCAGACCACACATGCACGCTGCTTTATATACAATACAATACATGCATGCACACACAGCGTATCATTGGTAGAGAACATTACAGCATTGGCAGTAGTATAGTCTATAATTTATTATGGTAAATGATGGCACACATTCTAAAAATAGGTACGCACGACATATATGTGTCAACTGTTACTTGACTTACAAAAGGTAATTGACATACTGCGATTTTCATTTGAGCTTGAAGATATATAGTTTTATTTAAAAGTTTGATCGTTGAAGCGCACAAGTTGCCAAGGGAAATTCGAAACGTTGTCGTGTGAGAATTTGAATGTTGTCATGGGCAAATTTAAAAGTTTGGGCAACGCCTTAATTTCTATTGGTCAAAATGCGCAAACTTTCAAATTTCCCATGGGAAAAAATCGCAGTAAGTACACACAACGTTTCAGTCTTGCGAGGAATTACTGTATGAGATACTTGAACAACGACTCGGTTGTGACGCATTAATTGATTTCCTGCCTATTCATGAGATACTAGGGATACTAGGGTACCCTAGCGAGAGGTTTGTGAGATCGAGATCTCGGTTACCCGGGCTGTTTTTCCCCCAGTAAACACGATTGACCGACCGGTCTGGCTCGCCTACCCGAGCTGCCATTAAAAGCTTCTTATACGCGACAACATTTATTTTTATCAGCTCTTTTCAACATATTAACAATTCACTAGTTCTGCTTGTTCATGTACAGTTCACATTTAAAACAATGAGACTTACCAGAACTGATAAATTACGCAATTAGCACAACAAGCAAGCCAGCCCGGCTAGACGAGCTAGCCCTTCTCAATATCGTAAACACAATAAAAACCATCTCGGCAAAGCGGGCTAGCTCGGGTATCCGAGCTGACTCGCCTCCATATAAACACCCCCTCACATGAGAAAGAGTTACATCAGCTTACTTTAGTATAAAATAGGCTGCAACATTGGTACAAAATGAAAAATTAACAAGTTGCTCTAAGTTATACCTGTAGAGTATTTGATAGCTTTTGATTAATATTATGAAAATCTCCCGAAACATTGTTGCGATTTCCGACGGGCTACTGCTATAGCTGGCTTAACCCATTTGGTCTTGATGAGAAAATCTACATACTGTATATGTATTTATCAGACTACAGGACTGAGGAATAGTTACTGAGTGTCAATACACCAAATCGTAGTTTCATTTAGGCCCACATGCAAATTAGTTTCCTATTCAATTTGGGCCCCTATGCAAATTACATCATGTCTATTAAAGCATAACGGGAAGATAACAGGCTGGGACTGTTTTTTCATGTTTTGAGTTCATTATTTTTAGACACTACGTTTAGGATTATTGTCAAGGATAATCGATAAGCAAAGTTTATCCTTATAGAATACCTAAACATTACGGCTGCTTCAGCCTCATGTTATAAATGAACTACGTTTTATCCCGACTCAGATTGTATGCGTATAGTCGAAACTCCGATTTCGTCTATATAATAGACCTTATTCAAAAATGGCCGCCGGATTAGAATTACGTAACTAAGAAGACACAAGTAAAAAGGTGGTAAACTGCTGAGATTTTTAGTAACGACACACTGACTTTTCGAGCGGAGCCCTTCATGGGAGTAAAATATGATGAAATACATACTTAGGGTGATTTTACCATGGGCATTGCCGTCGTCGTTGTTGCATGTTGTTGTTGTTGTTGTTGTTGTTGTTGTTGTTGTTGTTGTATAAATTGTAGTTCACTAGCGTATATTTGTTTAATTCAACAGGACGAGAACCAACTTCATATCCTGGCCATCAGCCAGAACTAGATTCGCCTTCACTAAAGTCACAGTACAATTCGTTTATGACAACATCAAGGGAAGCCTTTAGAAATCCAAATATATGGAATAAAATGTGACAAATTATAATGTCACATACTTATAGACATGCACTGCCGACGATCTGTAGAAATTTTTTAAATATATACCAATGCCACGTGTATGTGTACTATATGTTATTGTTAACATCATGCGATGTGTATGTGTTGTTGTTCCTCAGGTCCCTTGGGGTTCTAATTGTGGGCATCAAATCCCAGTAGCCCCTTTGCTGAGTTCAACAAACAACAGTGTTTTGCCCTGATGAATGAAAAACAATCACAAGAATTATTCTGGCACTCATTTATACGTTTCCAATATACGTATATAACCATTGGTATCTAGATGCCTCACATGCTTTATATGTACTATTTACAGAATGAGTGGCCGTTCTGTATCGGGGTATACACGAATTCTGTAAATTACTTCTAAAGTTTATGTAAATCAAGAGGAATCTACAGTATATCACATATATAGATCCTCATTAAACAAGGATTTTCTTTGTGTTTTCCTCATGAAGTATTAATGATTTTAGAATGATAGATCTCAAACTCATTAATAATTCATGAAGAAAACACAAAGGAAATCAGTACCGTGTCGGTGGTTTGGATATCGGAGGAAGAAATTACATAAATTAAGCAAACTTTCATCTTGATTTTCTCTTAAAATACTGATTTGTTTGAGATGCTATATCATACACGAGGAGGAGTGTTTCATCAGGATATCCAAACACCTCGAAGTTTGTTCAAAAACCTCGGCTTCGCCTCGGTTTTCAACAAACGTCTCGGTGTTTGGATATCCTGATGAAACACTCCTCCTCGTGTATGATATATTACATATTGAATGTTATATACCGTATCTCCTCGAATAAGCGCTCACTGGATGCATGTATTTTACAACAATCTATTTTTGTGTGTCTGTATAAGTCTCCTTTTTTGTAATGTCGTTTGTAATTTGTATCTTACTTGAGCCCCAATGATGAGCTCTTTAAAGAGGAAATGAAATGAAAATTAAGTTTGCTCTATCTACAAGATATCCAAAAAATAATAAAGAATTACTTTAACAGTTTTTCTATGTTTCACTTCGTTCTCAAGTTATTTAGATTTGTTTGATATGTAAATGAGATGAACTGTGACGTAAAGTTATGTACAGATATAAATGTGAGTTATGATAGAAAATCATGTATATCTTCGACATTATCGAACAAAATTTGGTCTTGTGATGTTTAGTGTTAAATAATATTGTTTAATTTAATAATTCCAAAGATATACACGATTTTCCAATAACTCACAATTATCTGCACATAACTTTACGTCATAGCTTATCTCATTTACATATCAAACAATTCTAAATAACTTGTGAACGAAGTGAAATATGGAAAAATTGTAAAAGTCATTCTTTATCACTTTCGGGGGATCGTGAAAATGAAACTTAATTTTCATTTAATTTCCTCTTGCTCTTGGAGCAAATGTAAAGATTATTAAAATATTGTTTATATAAAAAATATCACAAACGGAAACAAAATTGGTAAGTGTATTGTAGGATGCAGGCGGCGGAATATGGGAAAACCACTGATCTCTATATATACTGGATAGCGCATTCCTTATGTCCAATAGGCAAAATGTTGAAGCCAGATCCGCCATCTTACTACTCCCTGTCCAGTACTCTTTGCGGGCTTAAGAGTAGTGAGAGTTAACCGGGGAGGAAACAGAAAGAAAATACAAGCAAATACAGTTCGAAACCGTCAACTAGCATACTTCAAGGCTTTGTAAAGATATATTTTACTATCAAAGGTACATAAAGTGTTTCATAATGAAGTTATTTATTGGCTGCTTTTGTTGTATTTTTAGGAGTTTTGTGATGTAGGTAAGCTTATCGATTACCGGGCAGAGTAAAAAAAACTACGAAATAACACGTTTTACTGCTTAATAATACCAACAAATGCAAAAACTAAGCTTCTAAACCTTGTACAGTGTACTTTGTTTGATACCAATGGCATAAATTTTTTTAATGTGGCTCTTTTCGTCTCAGTTTTCCTATGAAAACATATACAAAGTTTCCGTGGCGGCCATCTTGGTACTCCCAATTCGTCATCTCCGCTGGCTTCATTTTTGGAGCCAGATGAGCAATCCAGTTTATATACTGTAGAGATCAGTGGGGAAAACCGACTCATGCGCCTAAAAATGCATGGTGATCCTTTCTCTGCATGTATATCTAAAATAGCTATAAGCATTTACATTTCAAACGCGTTTAAGGTAATGAAAAATTTATTTCCATATTAAGCTGATAGTCAACAACAAAACATCCATTGAAACTTGTAACATGTAAGAGTTAAGAACACAAATAACGACAATAAACATGTAGCACATGCAGTCAAGTTTGGTTTTACCTATGTATATATGTATTAAAGCTGCACGGAAAAGAACAAAGAAGTACAGTTAAAGAAGGTTGTTTTTTAGCCACATTTTTTCAGGCTACAACTAAGGAACTTCCATCTTCTATCCCTAGAAATAACAAAGGGAAAACACTTAGTAAAAATAGAATGTCAGTTGGGTTTTTTCACTTGTGAGTTTAACCCTTTCACGCATGGCTTTCCGAGACTTCTCCGCTTGACGAGTAAAATCGTCTGGCATTAGACAGAGTAAAAAGATAAAGTTGTTCCACAACAACGACGCGCATGAAACGGTTAATAAATGTTTAATTCTATAGTGAAATTAACTTACTCTGGTCCATTGTCGTGGTAACTTGAGCCACCAACCAGGAATCGACCATAGGATATATAATGGTTCATTACGCCATCAAAGGAGTTTACATACCCACTAGTCCAGTAACAATTAGCTAAGACATAGTTTGGTAGCAGATTACAACATCGAAAATCAAATCTCCTATCCTCTTGAGGATTAGCATGTTTCGAGTGCATACCTATATAGGTAGGAAATAACTTTCCAAATTAGTGACGTCCGTACAAACTTGTTTATCATGCAATGGACATGCAGTCAACACGAATAATCCTGAAAACTATTGCCTGTCCATTGGTACTCTCGCAGTCATTAACTACAAATAAGGGCTTGGGAAAAGCAATATTGGCAATCACGCTGTATTTATATCCGCTCTTTCGTAGCTGGCGACTGGCCAAACCCAACCAACACAGACTCGTCCCCAGTCACTTTTTTTAGCCCTCGCTGTTGGCATTGCATATATCAGGTAGGGGTGTCAGGCATAGGCTCGCAGGTGGCCATCAAAATAGGCTCGCAGGTGACCATCAAAAGAAAATAAGCGACTGGCAGATTACTGTGGTTTTCTTGCAAGAAACGTGTTTATTTTGCGAACTGGTATTTTGTGCTTCGTATTCGGGGGTTTTCGCATGCATTGATATATGTAAATCGATGTTTTTATGATGTAGTCTCCGCAAATTACGTTTTCCTATTCCGTATTTCGATTTTCAAGTGTGGAGCTCTATTCCTTCGCTTTTCCCCTTGCGCGCTTGGGCTCGCGCAAGATCTTAGCTCTCGCTCTCGCGACTTTACTGTTGATAATCGCCACCCGCGAGCCTATATGCCTGACGACACCCCTGCCTGATATATGCAATGCCAACAGCGAGGGCTAAAAAAAGTGAGTGGGGACGAGTCTGCCAAGCGACAGCAAAGTAACACGTATAAGAAAGATATAGTGAAGCTATCAAAGCGCCAGAGATAGATCGAGCAACAATACTACTCATGGCTCACTCAGGTGGCCTTGACTACTTCAAATATACGAATATACATAAATAAAATAGAAATAGAAATAAATAATAGAAATAAATAATATGAAATTAACAGATATAGCCACTACTTACTCATTTTTTGACACCTAATTAGGCCCTTAACAATTTACATATCGAAAAGGGACATGTCGTTTATCTCAATATGATAATTGTATCGGAATCGGGCGATTGTCACATGGAATAATTAGTGTGGTATGAAGTCATGAAAACAGCTCCCGTAGGATTTGCATGCCAAAGTTTTTTGAATATCAGAATACCAGCATTCAGTAATTTATTAGAACAACCAACTTCCTTTTCGAGACATACGTGCACCTAATTGACAGTATAAATTTTGACCAATCTAATAACCCTCACTTTTGATAAATAACATTACAAGGAATAATCTCGCGCAACAGGCTTTGTACTCTAACATATGACCAAAGCAGATAAGCAAGAAAAACTCGGAAAACCGAATGGAAACCGAATTGAAAGACTATGGCAACTCAGTAGACTCTACAGCGTACCGACTCCCAAGAAATACTACTTTCATTTAGTTCTATTATTTAGTTCTATTAACGTAATTATTAAAACTGAATATTATAGTAATATTTCTGGTTATTCAATTTTTTTATTTATTTCATATATTGTTGCATACAGGATTAGCAAGTAGTTTTTAAAACTAATCGAGTGCTTTTCCTGCAAATATAAATACAAATGAAAATTATGGCGAGTATAGAAAGTATAAGTAATTGAAAGTAAAATTAACATAATAAAAAACGTTTCGTGCATGGACATGATATATTTTATAGTGGAATTTAAAATCGAAACATTCACTTTGTCCTATCTAGTTAGAACCTTTTAAAAGTAAATCAACTTGTAGACCTTTATTTAAAGTGCACATGAAACGAAAATTAAGTTTGTCTTATTTGAAAGAACACTGAAAATGATAGAGTAACATATTTTGCAGTTTTTCGTTTCCTTGCTTCGTTCTTGAGATATTTCAGTTTGTTTGATATGTAAATTAAACAACTTACGTCACATGTGCATAATGAGTTATCAGAGAAGGTTATATATCTTTGCTATTATCAAACCAAACTTAACTCGAAGGAAGCGTGTGCATGTGTTTCTCTCACAACGCCAAACATGTAGAATTTTCAAGTGATTATGTTTGATAATAGCAAAGATATATAACTTTCTCTGATAACTCATGATCATTATTCACATGTGAAGTCAAGTTGTTTAATTTGCATATCAAACAAACTGAAATATCTCAACAACGAAGCAAGGAAACGAAAAACTGCAAAAGATGTTACTCTATATATGTTACTCTAGAGTTTAACTCGGCAGTTGAAGTATTTAGGGCATGCAGAGCAACAAATAATGTTTAATAGTCTCATGCGCAGCTCCACAAGAGCAAAAAGTATATGGAAGGATGTTACGTTGGTAAAGATAAAAGTTTAATGCGCAAAAGCCTAATCTCATACGAGTTAACAGAATGAGCGGGTATCTGATACCTATATGTTATAATCATTTAGGAGGTGACGGGCGGACTTGGTTACGAAGGCAATTCTTAAAGCTTTCTAAAGGCAATAACCTGATTTGTTCAGGTAGCTCATTCCATATAACTTTATTGTTGATGGTAAAAAGCTATTTTTATATCTATTATAGTCCCGCACATTAAAAGTTGCAAATCTGCAGGATTTCTTAAATTGTGAGTCAGTCTATATTACCAGTATTTGTATAAGTAGTTAGGCGCGTGGCCATGAAACATTTTGTAGAAAAGACACAGTTGATGCATTTTTCGTCTATCCCACATAGGTTTCCGCCCAATTTCTTCATATATGTTCTTTGTTGAGAAGTGCCTTTCATTGCACCAGTTACAATTATAGCACTTCTGTATTGTACATTTTCGATTGCGTCAGACTCTCTCATCGTACAATTACACCAGACGGTATCAGGTTATTCAAAAATCGGTCTAATATATGATAAATAATTTTTTCCTAGAGTAGTTCTGTCAAGCCTGTACTTCAAGCTCTGCAGAATATTTACTCGTTTATTGGCTTTAGTTACCATTGAATTAATATGAGCAAACCAAGTCAGTGAAGAAGTTAAAGTAATCCCAAGATGTTAATGCATTTCAACATTTTGCACTTGTTTACCGAAACATAAGGGAGGGTGTGAGGGTTTAGACCATTTGGTTGGGAAAATAATTGATTTCGTTTTTCCTGGATTAAAATCAACGATCCATGACTTTGCCCATTTTTCATTGATTGCAAGTCTTTATTTAGTTTTAAAGAAGAGAATGAATGATAATCAACAACGTCCATGATGGAGGTATCATCAGCAAATAACCGCGTATCAGATACAACCTCATTGGTTATATAATTTATATAAACTAAAAACAGAATAGGCCAGAGGATTGAACCCTGAGGAACTCCTGCATTTACATTTTGCCATTGTGAAAATTTACCTGAAATCACTGTTCGTTGTTGGCGATCCGACAAATAACTTCCAAATCATTTTAGTAAGGTGCCCGAAATCCCATTTTTCTCCAGTTTAAAAAGCAATCCTTTGTGCCAAACTTTATCAAATGCTTTTGAGATGTCAAGAAAGACCGCTCTGATCTCTTGACCATTCTCAAACGCTGATAGTATTTTATTTATTAGGAAAGTTAATTGATTTACTGTGGAATCACCTGGTATGGACCCTGATTGTGAATGAGAGAGGAGATTGTTCCGCAGAAGGAAGTTAAAGAAATGCTTAGCAACAAGCTTCTCAAGAACTTTTGACATACATGCAGATTAGTAGTGAGATTGGTCGATAATTAATTTTTCTTTGGGCATCCTGGTTTTCAAAAATGGGGCAAACATTCGCCATTTTCCGGCTGTTTGGAAAAATGCCATTTTCTAAAGATATATTGAATATAAGGGACACTTACACTTTTGGCCATCATTCTTAAAACTTTGTTACTAATATGATCGTCTCCGGAAGCCTTATCCGTATCTAAATTAGCCAAGATTTCCTCAACTTCCTCATACGTACCGCGAACAGCCATTAAGCGTTTGTCAGTCCGATAGGTGAGTTTGGGAACTGTCACATTAGAATCATCAATTTTACTTTGCGAGACAAAATAATCATTTAAAAGATCAGCCTTCTCTTTATCATCAGTATAAACCTTGCCGTGATCGATTAACGGAGGTATATTTCTATTAATTTTATTTTTATATAAGGATTTCACAAGATTCCACCATTTCTTTGGGTGAAGCTTAGAATCGCTTAATTTGGTGGAAATAATTTTAAAATATTTCATTTTTTCCTCCTTAATTACTTTGACTATATGATTTCTCAATGTTCTATACACTTCCCATAACTCACCACATCGGTTTCTTTTATATTTTTTAAATAATCTGTATACGTCTACGAGTTAGGGTTCGAATATGTCCTGTTATATATATATATATACACCCAAGGTTTGTGGTTCTGTCTCACTACAACTGTTTTGTTTGGTATAAAAGTGCTACATAAATCGTAAAGTTTTGTGGTAAAACAATTCAGTTGCTTTGTGTATGTTATTTGGTGTTAAAAGCAAATCCCAATTAAAAGATTCAATTGCGTGAGAGAAACCTTGGACGTCGGCATTTAGTTGCCAGCGCCTTCACCTTGGCAATGATCACATTTAGACAATGGTTCTAAGACACTGGTTTTAACAAAAAACAGAAGACAGTATTTTATAATTAAGAACTGTGCATTTTGAAATATGGGATACCTGGCATCATTTAAAAATAACTAACACGATACTTATCTAAACTATGTAAAAAATTTAAAGAAAGAAATCGTGCTCGACATTCGACAAGAATTCTGCATGAGAATGAATCAATATGTACTTTTTTTACCTATATGCCTTTGGGTGGCCTCACTCCAAAATTTATTAAAGCGAAGTACTATTGGTAAGCAGTTTTTACATTTTTGACTCGAACGATTGCCGCAGAAGTGACTAAAAATTTAGTAATAATTTAGTAATTTCTTTTTAAAGTTTCACATTAGATACATAATTTTTTAAGATGATCATCAAGCGCTTAATCAAGTTCGGTAAATGTAAAAGGCGGAATGACATTGCGGGATTGCATATGGTCTACCTGAAAGAAAACTGAGCTTAGTACCAACCTGTTATAACCCCATGTGGACACTGGTATGTGATCGGTTGATCATACCAATTAAGCCAACCAGTCCAGGAGCAAGAACTGGAAACGCGACTATCGCTTCTGCAGTAGATCGCCCAAGTGCGGTCTTCATGGGGATTGCTATGAATGCTTCGTATACGGGAAATAGCTTTTCCTATATAATCAAGACCAAGGAAAACAACAATCGAAATATAGTAAAGTTAGATATACTGCCGAAACAGAGAACGTAGGAGTCTAACGTTTCGAGCGAAGGCTCTTCGCCACGTTTCTCTCTGACGAAGGGCCTTCGCTCGAAACGTTAGACTCCTACGTTCTCTGTTTCGGCAGAAACACTGTAAGTTCAAAGTTAATTTTGTGAATAGTTTAATATTAATTATAATATTAATATTAATCTAACCTTACTGTATTTCGATTGTTCAAAGTTTCAACACTGCCTACGCGGCACGCTACTTTTATTTCACCAAGGAAAACAGGTTGCGTCTTAAGCCCTAATCAAACGAGAACGGAAGTCATCGCAAGTTGGCAGTCAGAATTTCTGTGGCGGTCGTTCGAACACCGAAATTAACAAAATAAAGGTTTCATGAGTGTTTTAAACAAGTTTTAACTTTGTCACGGTACACGATATTTTCGGGAAACTATTCAGAGCGGCTGGCTGAGATAGCGTGACTGCCAACTTGCGATGACTTGCGTTCTCGAGTGATTAGGGCTTTACTATGTAAACACGGTTGTGACGTCACGGCAAATTACTTAGTCTTATTTCTAGTAAAGCACATAAACTTTCGAATTTTCCCAACTCACTCTCGTGTTTTATAAAAACGGGCGGGCCGGGCGGCCATTTTCAATATTCTTACTTACAATATTCAATACACAATTTCTTCAATATAGAACTAGTATATCAAGAAGACAAGACAGGCAACTTTGTACTACAGTAGTCCGTTATTCAATACGTTTCGACCATTTGGCCTTCATCACGACATCAGTTATATTTAGTACATATTAATTAAAGGCGTTGCCTGCCTTATAAAAAAAATAAAACCTAATACCTATTATAGAATAATATAGAATAATCATAATGATTAACGACTAACTGAATAGTAGACTGACAAACAGACTTCCTACCATTGGTTAGGAATATAGTGCATATTTATAGTGAATTTGTTGGGGTTTTTTTTTGTTTTAATTCGTTCCTTTTATTTAGACCATGTTGGAATAGTGTCCAATTAATATGCCTCTCTGGTTAATAATTTTTTGTCCGTTTGATTTCTATCCTTTATTCTTTCAATATATTTATAAAAATCAATAATAATTTATGAGGAAAACACAAGGAAAATCCATATTTAATGAGTGTCTTGACATGTCGATGTGATACAAAGAATCCTCTTGATTTACATAAACTTTAGCCTTAATTTTCCCGGATTAGACAACGTTCATATTTTTCATAAAGTACTTCGTCAATGAACTTATGCACATATCAATGTTAAGCGGCAGGGAGGGAGGAGGGGGGACGCTGGGCATACCCATGCGGGGATTTGATTTGAAATTATTATTTTTTGTCAAATATCCTACCCTTGGGACTTATTATTCAAAAGTCAAATGAGATCAAACTGCCCTCTACTGCAAAAAAGGTGGTGATTAAATGATTACAACACAATTTAACAAAATATATCATATGAAGTTTGTATTTTGGAGAGCCGCCATTAAATTGGTCGTGTTTGAGAAGAATGAGTTCAGGAGAGCTTATGACGTCATAGACTCAACAAAAACAAAAGATCATTGTTGTCAACAAAAGGGTCATTGTTGTTATTGAGTCTATGACGTCATAAGCTTCCTCGACTCATTCTTCTCAAGCTCGGCCACTTTAATGGCGGCGCTCTAAAATACAAACTTCACACGTAAAATATCACCTTTTCTTCAACGAATTTTGAAATGAAACTTTGCACGATTACTAAATACCATAACATCTTCAGAATTATGCAAAAAATAACTTTCACAGATAACCAAAACAAGATTTAATCAGGTAATAGGAAATACTTCAATTATAGATAAACCAAGCTTGTTTCACTTGATGTAAAAAGGAGATGCGATCTTTGTATATAATAGTTATTTAATTCATAGAATGAATCATCGATTTATCAGTTTTGCTGTGGCAAAAAAAGTTATAAGATTATGCCGGGAAAGGGTAAGTTGTGCCTTGTTTTGTGCACCAAATGTAATTTGCTGTATGCTCGGCCACTCAATTCAATTAAGGTAAGATTTCGTAATCATAAATCCGCTAAATTCATTTCAATCAATCTTTAGTGGATTTAAAAGAGTCCAGACCATGCGTGTATGTCTCAATTGACTATGATATAACTGATGTCAGAATGAATACATGGACTGGTATACAAAGTTGCCTGTCTTCTTGTTTTTCAAAATTGCTACCTCCGCCAGGAGGTTATGTTTTTACCTTTGTTTGTCTGTTTGTTTATCTGATTGTCTGTGAGTCTGTCTGTCACCAGAATATCTCACAAAATACTCGACAGATTTTCGTGAAAGTTTGTGGAAATATTGATCATAGATCAAGAACCAAACCTTTCAATTGTGGTTGAAATTTGGATGAGAAATTAATATAAAATCTGACCACAAGATTCTCCGTGTAGAGAAAATGCTTGATTGCTCATCCTTTTTTATGCAATTTTTTTGCATAATTTTGGCGGTACATGCATGTGTGTAAGCCTTGAGTGAGCCATCCTGCATGGTTAGCGGGAGACCCGTTTTGTTTTTAAACTAATAATCCGTTGGCGGAGGTATATGCATTCTCTGACTGCCCTCTTGTTGTTGTTGTTGTTGTTGTTGTTGTTGTTGTTGTTGTTGTTGTTATTACTAACCTCGGGGACAAGCAAAAGAAAAAGTTGCATCCCATCCAGTCCATGATGCAAGTCGGGGACTAATATAGGGTCTTCTGGGTACATCTCGTTTACTTAATTTGCGCGAGTAGGTGTTAACAGTTACCAATTGAGTAATCAGTAAACTGAACAAAAATACTTTTTCTGCGAACGACATGGAGCCAAAAAACTGTGACATGGTTCTTCCAATTAACAGCTAAATATAAAAAAAGAAAACATTATTATGTTTTATTCATTTAGATTCAATATATTTAATTAGAGAGGAACGTTTCTCTCTGACAAAGAAGGGCCTTCGCTAGAAACGTTAGACTTCTAAGTAATCCAACCTCACTATATTTTGATTTGTGTTTCAACATGTACTGCCTACGCAGCACACTACTTCGGAAGTCACCAGTTTATGTGAGTGGATGAAAGAAGAGGTAACTATCAAAGTCGAGGCTGTTGAAATAGCTCGGGGTTTGCAGCAGAAACAAAATGGAGATTCGAGAGGTGAGAGGCGAAAATTGCGATTCATGGAAAGCAGCACTATCAGTCTATCAAAACTACCATTATCCTTCAGGATTCGTACAAGTACAACGCCTCCCTGTATGCATGTTCTGTGGTCATGTTGCATGGCCATGGTATCTGAAATTGTAGCAACTTTCAGCAATTATCTGTGGGGAAACGATGGAACATTGCCAAGAAAAAGCAGTAATCATATCGGATTACTTTTCATATCACATCCAGAGAGGAGTGATTTTGCTCCGACGTGTTGCATCGGATTACTGCGTACTGAGTGTAAATGGACCCTATCCGATACGAAAAGTAATCGGCCGATATGCAAGCAATCCGGTATAGTGTAACAGCTAGTGGTGCCTTCCTAGAGCACAGTGATTTTGCTCCATTACCAGAAATTTGGGACAAGATGGCGTCGCGCGGGCGCATATAGGCCATTAAACATGACGGCCAAATCGTATAAGGAATAATACAGTAAAATCGTAAATTTTAAAATTTATCCTACTAGGGACATAGACTTCTCGGTTGCGGAGCTCGATTCCTGTTAAGAGTTAAGTAAGGAAACGTTATAACAAAAAATGTTCGCTTACCGAAATACACAGCCGGTTCCCAACATCGATTTATTTACGCTGCTTATTTGACTCATTCTGTTATGTAAGCCATAGTAATCCTGCTAAACATGCGATACAAATCTGCCAAATACACCACTTTCCTTGCGAACGATGCAAAGTGCGGAGCTTGCTAAGTATTTAGCAATGTTCGAACTGCTAATATAACTCGTAAATATCTCCGTATCTAACAACATTGCGGTTCCCAAAACCTTTAAACTTTCTTGGTTTTACAGTGTGTTTGAGCAATACACCAAATCGTAGTTTTATTTAGGCCCACATGCAAATTAGTTTCCTTTTCAATTTGGGCCCCTATGCAAATTACATCGTGTCTATTAAAGCATAACGGGAAGATAACATAGGCTGGGACTATTTTTTCATGTTTTGAGTTCATTATTTTTAGACACTACGTTTAGGATTATTGTCAAGGATAATTGAGAAGCAAATTTTATCCTTATAGAATACCTAAGCATTAAAAGGTTTCTGAAATCAGAAATGTTACGTTTACTGCGGCTGCTTCAGCCTCATGTTATAAACGAACTACGTTTTATCCCGACTCAGATTGTATGCACAGTCGAAACTCCGATTTCGTCTATCAGCAGGAGGCCGTTATGTCTAAACGTGGAGTTGAGCTGCGAGAAGGACAAACGACGAAGCCATGGAGGTCTCTTCTCTTTCGAGCTGCCTGCAGCCATGTTTGTTTACTTTGAAAGCAGAGGCGATCTTTGTTCTTAGCAGCCGTTTGCATTTCCGCAAAATATTTACTGTATATTATTATCATGGGAGTAACCACTGGCTACGAACGTGGCCGTAAAATGTCCCAAATTTCTGGTAATGCCAACGTGTTGTATCGGATTACTGCGCGTATAGACAGTATAGTATAGTACTGGAACCCTATCCGATACGAAAAGATACAGAAAAGTCATTACAAAAATGTAAGAAACAAATTATTTTAGTAGAGTCTTACCATACCTAAGACTACGATAAAAAGCCAACGGCAAAGACGTTCCAATCACACTTGTCGAATTTTTGAAACAGCGACACTGATCAGAAGGTCGATTTCTTTCTTCTAGAATTGAAATAGTGGGTGCAGTCTTTTTATAATCACTGCATGTCAACTGACCAGGTGGTTGCAAGGTCATGTGGTTAAGTTCAGCCCTGAACTTCTTTCAACTCGATCTTCCTTCAGCAGATACGTGGTTTCCTCGCGGTCGGCGTTCAGCAGTCATTCAGTCAATTTCCTGTTTTCAGTACAGAAATTAAAGAAACATTGGTATTTTAGTAGAGCCTTATGATATCATTAGCCTAAGACCTAAGACTATATATGATCAATAAAAGGCCAACGGAGTTTGTACAAGGCTTGTGGAATTTTCGAGACAGCATATCACTGATCAGAAAATCGATTTCTTTTCTGTAGAATTAAAAATAGTGGGTGATCAGGTGGTTGCAAGGCTATACTAAAATACCATGTTTCTTTAATTTTTGTAAAAACAGGAAATTGACTGAATGGCAATGCTCACCGCTGACAGCGGGGAAACCACTTATCTGCTGAAGGAAGATCTAGCCGACTATACCTTCAGCAGATAAGTGGTTTCCCCGCTGTCAGCGGTGAGCATTGCCATTCAGTCAATTTCCTGTTTTTACAGAAATTAAAGAAACATGGTATTTTAGAGCCTTATGATATCATTAGCCTATAAAGACCGAAAACTATATATGATCGATAAAAGGCCAACGGATCGAGTTTCAATAACGCTTGTCGAATTTTTGAGACAGCATCACTGATCAGAAAATCGATTTCTTTCTTGTAGAATTGAAAATAGTTGGCGCCGTCCTGTTTTTTATGGCGTTTAGTAAAACAAGGAACAGCGGTACACCGGAACACCGGAACACTGGAACAGCAAAAAAATGGAATAATAAGTACAAAGTCAAGGGACCCAAAACTCCCCCCCCCCTGTACATCTGGCTAGGTGGTAGCTAGTAAATGTTAGTACAAGTTTAAAAATAATACCCGAAACTTTCGACTTCTCGTTCTGTAAATGATGGTTGACAGAACACTTAACAATGACATCATATTGATAATCCCTGTAGGTCCTGTAGCACGCTATATTCCTTTACCTCTCATAAAGATCGTTTTTATTACATTTCAGAATCGATACTAAATTCTAAAATTGATTTTAAAACTTCCGCGGTTTCGTATCACTACTAATAAAAGAGCCGTTTGCCATTCACATGGTAACAGACGGATTTTTGTCCGGCATAGTATTTAACTAGTGCGCTTTCGTTGATGGACAAATACTCGTACGGATAGTAAACTAGCCTGCGCCGCAGACGACTAAACCCCGGTATACTTCGTCTGCGTATCCTTGTTCTAGACTGTAGACACCCGTCGAGAAGCAGCATTTTTTACACTGAAAGCTCCAGATTGTCCGCACGCTTCTGTCGCTTCATCCTATATAACGAGCTGGATAAAGCTAGGATTCTCCGTTTGATTAATTGTGCGCTTATAGCATTTATAAGCGCGTCAACAGAATATCCGGTAAATATCGAAATAAGTGGGACAAAAGTGGGTTTTTTTTCGCAGTCTTATAGCTATTTCTCCAAACAACAAGATGCCAAGGTGTTTGTAACGTTACACGTATGTTGACACCTCTGTAAAGTCTTTGTGTCAGCATGGCGTCAACTGTTCTGTTTTCTTCTGGAAACCCTTCATCAGATAATATGCGCACTGCAATGCTTGTCTTTGACTTCCACACAATAATTGCCAGAGCTATTATATTGTAAACAGAAAATTAACGCTTCGGCAAAAAAAAATCGTGAGCAAAGCTTGGCACTAAGCCGCACTATATCTCAGAAGAGGTGCAGTTTATCGAAGCAGCCAATCGTGATCAACTCAGTGTACAAAATGCTGCTTGTCGACGGGTGTCTAGAACAAGAATTCTGTCGCTATTACGCAGACGTATACTATACCTGGGTTTAGTCGTCTGCGGCGCAGGCTAATAGTAAACTGGAAGCCCATCGTATAATAGTTAACAATTATTCACCGAAGTGGAGGTGAATATCCACACTATTCACCGACGAGGTGAATATCCACACTATTCACCTATATACCTCATAAATGAAATAACAAGTTTAACATTCTTATATTTTTCGGTATTTTTATACAAGAGTATAAACAAGACACGGCCGTCGCCGTCGGCCACCAGCAACTCGGTGTACTCGATTATTTGTCGACAAAACAGTTTTTACAGCTTTTGAATATATTAATGGCTAGAAAATTGTAAAGAAACATACCTGTGGACACTCTTCTACTTAATTTTGTTGACTTTTCTCGTTATTCTACTACATCACCCTTGTTTATCAACAAAATCTCCTGCCTCGGTAAACAAAGCAAAACTGGTCGCCATCTTGTTTTTCCTGCAGGTGAATAGTGCAGGATATCCCGAGCTAGAGGAACCAATCAGATTGCGCAAAAAGCACTATTCACCTGCGAGGTATATGCTAAATGGTATTATTATACAATGCTGATACAATCTCGACTGTGATTGGCTAAAAACCTACAGATAATTCTTGATATCTGTAGCTATGACGCGCTGGCCAGCGGTTTAAACAAAACAAACATGGCGGCCGTCCTTAGGAGCGAAGATCAGAAACGGATTAATCTGGCGGATTTGGCACGTTTTGTTGACGCTAAAACCACCAAGAAAAAACAAGCGAGCTACACATACATCTGTTAGAGTTTAAAGCAGTGTTTGAAGGGGAAAATTGTATTTGAAAGCGAAAAAAGTTAGCGAACCTCGAACTGAAGACGGTATGAATATTTACTATTTTTACCTAACTTTGTAAAAAACTTTCTAAAGGCTTCTACATTTATAATTGTATAATAAAACAATTATTGAATTCGGTTATCGCATGATATCAAGAATTATCAAGGCCTCTGTTTGTGTTATCCGCCTCAGCCTTCGGCTTCGGCAGATAACACAAACCTCGGCCTTGATAATTCTTGATATCATGCTCAACTTCATCCAATAATTGTATATTATTATTAATATTACGAAAAAATTGATTTGCACATTTGCAAATTTAATGACAAAGTTGTTGCAAACATCAACTTTGCACGCGTATGGCCAGATTTGCACATATGCAAAGTTGGAAATTGCCGTCAACTTTGCAACCGGTGCGGATTTGGCGATTGCCGTAGAGCCGCCGGTGCAAAGTCATTGCAAATTTGTTGCAAAGTTCAAACTTTGCACAAATGTTTGCAAAGTTTGCAAATTTATTACAAAGGCGGAATTTGCTAACGTTTTTGCGCTACGTGCAAATCTTATGTAATTGATCATGTTTTCCATAGATGCAAATTTATAGCGGATTTAACTTTGCTTATGTAAAAAACTTATAGACCTTATTCCAAAATGCCCGTCAAATTAAAATTCTTTTATATACATATAAAATAGCCCTTATGAACTCGTTTTCATGTGGGAAATTCAAAAGAATTTTTACTTTTAACCGAGGTCATAAGGGCTAATTTATATGCACATCAACGAATAATAATTCGGCGACCATTTTGGAATAAGGTCTATGTAGTTCAAATTATTTGTTTTGCATTTAAACACTGTTAATTTATTGAATTATTGTGAGCAAACATCAAGCCCGGTTTTCAATTGGACGCAACAATGTCGTAGCGACCGCGGAGAGTGAAGCTAAGTATATAAGGGTCCTTCCGACAAGAGAAAAGAAGATTTTAAAATTCTTGTCGTCACTTGTCTTTGCTGGTCGCAAAAATCCTTGAGCGGCCGCAGGGATAGATCCCGCGCCTCTGTCTTTGTTGTCACAAAATAGAAACCAGGTGATCGCGTTACCTACAGGATACAGAATTCCCATAAATATAAACATATAAATATCCCTAACAAATGTTTATTATATATATAAAAACTTTAAAAAGATAAATAACAAACTGTAACGGTAACATATGCAAACATTTACGGTATTTAAACAAATTAAGAATTGTTATTTTTTTCGCGATGTCTATTTGATCCTAACCTACATACTCATGGACAAATTAACATTAACTCATTCCTGTTCGAGGGCTTCCCTAGAGGTGAATAAAATCGTCTGGCGTTAGCCAGAATAAAATACTAAACACCAATTCCGACAGGAAAGAGTTAAATTTTTAAACTAATTTCAATTAACAGTTCATTGTTATGTATTGGATTGAAAGCATTTCCTTCTTGTTTTGTTTTTCTTTTGCCAAGTTGTCCATTAGTTTCTGAACTACAGTAGGTCTGATAAGAAACATATTCTCCGTCACATAGTTGTTTAGACGTCACTTCTATGTAATATTAGCTATATCTAAACAGAGATTATTGATTTTTGCGAATGACATTGTATGAACATCAATAAAGATTTTTATATTTTGAAGAATGTTGTGAAGTGAAAAAATATAGTCCATCCGATTGAATGAAATAATGAAAAAAGCTACTGAACAAGATAACTATCTGAACAACTTGGCTATGAGGCTCCACCAGACATTTTTTCCCGTAATTTGTTGTCCGGATATTTAACGATGTTGAAGTTTCTATACAACAAAGGAAAAGAAGACATTTTTAAAATTTTTATTTAAAATTATGATTAACATACACTGCACATAAAAATACAACACTTGTTAATGTGCATGCTCACAACAGACTAGACGCAGGACAAGACGCAAGACAAGACGCAAGACAAGACAAGACAAGATGACAAGACAAGACAAGACGCAAGACAAGACAAGACGCAAGACAAGACAAGACGCAAGACAAGACAAGACGCAAGACAAGACAAGATGCAAGACACGACAAGACGCAAGACAAGACAAGACGCAAGACAAGACAAGACGCAAGACAAGACAAGACGCAAGACAAGACAAGATGCAAGACAAGACAAGATGCAAGACGCAAGACAAGACAAGACGCAAGACAAGACAAGACGCAAGACAAGACAAGACGCAAGACAAGACAAGACGCAAGACAAGACAAGATGCAAGACAAGACAAGACGCAAGACAAGACAAGACGCAAGACAAGACAAGACGCAAGACAAGACAAGACGCAAGACAAGACAAGACAAGACGCAAGACAAGACAAGACGCAAGACAACACAAGACGCAAGACAACACAAGACGCAAGACAAGACAAGACGCAAGACAAGACAAGACGCAAGACAAGACAAGACAAGACAAGACGCAAGACAAGACAAGACGCAAGACAAGACAAGACGCAAGACAAGACAAGACGCAAGACAAGACAAGACAAGACAAGACAAGACGCAAGACAAGACCAGATGCAAGACAAGACAAGATGCAAGACAAGACAAGATGCAAGACAAGACAAGATGCAAGACAAGAGAAGATGCAAGACAAGACAAGACAAGACAAGATGCAAGACAAGACAAGATGCAAGACAAGACAAGACAAGACAAAACAAGACAAGACAAGACACGACAAGACAAGACAAGACAAGACAAGACAAGACAAGACAAGACAAGACAAGACAAGACAAGACAAGACAAGACAAGACAAGACAAGACAAGACAAGACAAGACAAGACAAGACAAGACAAGACAAGACAAGACAAGACAAGACAAGACAAGACAAGACAAGACAAGACAAGACAAGACAAGACAAGACAAGATGCAAGACAAGATGCAAGACAAGATGCAAGACAAGATGCAAGACAAGGTGCAAGACAAGGTGCAAGACAAGATGCAAGACAAGATGCAAGACAAGATGCAAGACAAGATGCAAGACAAGATGCAAGACAAGATGCAAGACAAGATGCTAGACAAGATGCTAGACAAGATGCAAGACAAGATGCAAGACAAGATGCAAGACAAGATGCAAGACAAGATGCAAGACAGGATGCAAGACAAGATGCAAGACAAGATGCAAGACAAGATGCAAGACAAGATGCAAGACAAGATGCAAGACAAGATGCAAGACAAGATGCAAGACAAGATGCAAGACAAGATGCAAGACAAGATGCAAGACAAGATGCAAGACAAGACAAGACGCAAGACAAGACAAGACAAGATGCACGACAAGACAAGAAAAGACAAAATGCAACACAAGACAAGACAAAATGCAAGACAAGACAAAATGCAAGACAAGACAAGACAAGACAAGACAAGACAAGACAAGACAAAATGGAAGACAAGACAAGACAAAATGGAAGACAAGACAAGACAAAATGCAAGACAAGACAAAATGCAAGACAAGACAAAATGCAAGACAAGATAAAATGCAAGACTAGACTAAATGCCAGACAAGACAAAATGCAAGACAAGACAAAATGCAAGACAAGACAAAATCCAAGACAAGACAAGACGCAAGACAAGACAAGATGCAAGACAAGACAAGATGCAAGACGCAAGACAAGACAAGACGCAAGACAAGAGAAGATGCAAGACAAGACAAGACGCAAGACAAGACAAGACGCAAGACAAGACAAGACGCAAGACAACACAAGACGCAAGACAACACAAGACGCAAGACAACACAAGACGCAAGACAAGACAAGACGCAAGACAAGACAAGACGCAAGACAAGACAAGACGCAAGACAAGACAAGACGCAAGACAAGACAAGACGCAAGACAAGACAAGACGCAAGACAAGACAAGACAAGACAAGACAAGACGCAAGACAAGACCAGATGCAAGACAAGACAAGATGCAAGACAAGACAAGATGCAAGACAAGACAAGATGCAAGACAAGACAAGACAAGATGCAAGACAAGACAAGATGCAAGACAAGACAAGATGCAAGACAAGAGAAGATGCAAGACAAGACAAGACAAGACAAGACAAAATGCAAGACAAGACAAGACAAGACAAAACAAGACAAGACAAGACAAGACAAGACAAGACAAGACAAGACAAGACAAGACAAGACAAGACAAGACAAGACAAGACAAGACAAGACAAGACAAGACAAGACAAGACAAGGTGCAAGACAAGATGCAAGACAAGATGCAAGACAAGATGCAAGACAAGATGCAAGACAAGATGCAAGACAAGATGCAAGACAAGATGCTAGACAAGATGCTAGACAAGATGCAAGACAAGATGCAAGACAAGATGCAAGACAAGATGCAAGACAAGATGCAAGACAGGATGCAAGACAAGATGCAAGACAAGATGCAAGACAAGATGCAAGACAGATGCAAGACAAGATGCAAGACAAGATGCAAGACAAGATGCAAGACAAGATGCAAGAGAAGATGCAAGACAAGATGCAAGACAAGATGCAAGACAAGATGCAAGACAAGACAAGACGCAAGACAAGACAAGACAAGATGCACGACAAGACAAGAAAAGACAAAATGCAACACAAGACAAGACAAAATGCAAGACAAGACAAAATGCAAGACAAGACAAGACAAGACAAGACAAGACAAGACAAGACAAGACAAGACAAGACAAGACAAAATGGAAGACAAGACAAGACAAAATGGAAGACAAGACAAGACAAAATGCAAGACAAGACAAAATGCAAGACAAGACAAAATGCAAGACAAGACAAAATGCAAGACAAGATAAAATGCAAGACTAGACTAAATGCCAGACAAGACAAAATGCAAGACAAGACAAAATGCAAGACAAGACAAAATGCAAGACAAGACAAAATGCAAGACAAGACAAAATGCAAGACAAGACAAAATGCAAGACAAGACAAAATGCAAGACAAGACAAATTGCAAGACAAGACAAAATGCAAGACAAGACAAAATGCAAGACAAGACAAAATGCAAGACAAGACAAGACAAAATGCAAGACAAGACAAAATGCAAGACAAGACAAAATGCAAGAGAAGACAAAATGCAAGACAAGACAAGACAAGACAAGACAAGACAAGACAAGACAAGACAAGACAAGACAAGACAAGACAAGACAAGACAAGACAAGACAAGACAAGACAAGACAAGACAAGACAAGACAAGACAAGACAAGACAAGACAAGACAAGACAAGACAAGACAAGACAAGACAAGACAAGACAAGACAAGACAAGACAAGACAAGACAAGACAAGACAAGACAAGACAAGACAAGACAAGACAAGACAAGACAAGACAAGACAAGACAAGACAAGACAAGACAAGACAAGACAAGACAAGACAAGACAAGACAAGACAAGACAAGACAAGACAAGACAAGACAAGATGCAAGACAAGATGCAAGACAAGATGCAAGACAAGACAAGACAAGACAAGATGCAAGACAAGATGCAAGACAAGATGCAAGACAAGATGCAAGACAAGATGCAAGACAAGATGCAAGACAAGATGCAAGTCAAGATGCAAGACAAGATGCAAGACAAGATGCAAGACAAGATGCAAGACAAGATGCAAGACAAGATGCAAGACAAGACAAGACAAAATGCAAGACAAGACAAAATGCAAGACAAGACAAAATGCAAGACAAGAGAAAATGCAAGACAAGACAAGATGCAAGACAAGACAAGACAAGACAAGACAAGATGCAAGACAAGACGCAAGACAAGATGCAAGACAAGACAAGACAAAATGCAAGACAAGACAAGACAAGACAAAATTCAAGACAAGATGCAAGACAAGATGCAAGACAAGACAAGACAAGACAAGACAAGACAAGATGCAAGACAAGACGCAAGACAAGATGCAAGACAAGACAAGACAAGATGCAAGACAAGACAAGACAAGATGCAAGACAAGATGCAAGACAAGATGCAAGACAAGACAAGACAAAATGCAAGACAAGACAAGACAAGACAAGACAAAATGCAAGACAAGACAAGACAAGACAAGATGCAAGACAAGATGCAAGACAAGACAAGACAAGACAAGACAAGACAAGATGCAAGAGAAGACAATATATAGATATCTATTTATACATAGGTATAGTGCATAAAATAGGTATAAATTGTTGTTTTCTACAGTACTTACTTGTCTATACTTGTAAATATCTTTCTGTCTCTATGTTTGGTGGAATATAGTTAAACTCTGGTCTAGAAATAACACATGAAAAGTTATGATACAAAATAAATTTACTTGCAAAATTACAATGCAGTAATTCGAATCAATCCAAATTACAATGCAAATGCATAACAATACCTGAGAAGTAAATTAGGCAAAGTGAGGCAAGACAAAATAATTAAGGCAAGGGAAGGGGAGCAGTCCTTTAAAACTATAAACTGTTTTACCAAATACCAGACACTGCCAGATAGCAGAATTTTACTGGATACTGCCCACTGGGCACCAATACCCAGATCTGGCACATCTCTAAAAACTTTACAATATACTTATACAGAACAACATTATATAAAAATCATCTTTAATAATTTATAAATAAGTCACATTTAAAATAAACATATTTTTCTACTTACTTGTTAAATAGTTAGTAGAATAAAATTATATCTTTCTGTATTTTTGTTTGGTTCTAACCTAAAAAATTACATGAAAATTTAAGATTTTGAAATAGAGAGACTTGCAAAGTTACAGTAATATTTTCAAAATAATGTATTTGAATGCAATGCACTCCAATACAATGCATGTAATACAATGCAATGCAATGTAATGCAAAACAATGCAAAACAATGCAACGCAATACAATGCAATGTGACACAGTCCTCATTACAATGCAATAAATGTTAATACACTGGAAATCTATACAATACAAAACTTTACAACACTCCAATACAATGCAATAACAATAAAAAACAATGCAGTACAGTACAGTAAAGTACAAATAAAATACAGTGTAGTGAAGTACTGTGTAGTGCAGTGCAATACAGTGCAGTGCAGTACAGTACAGTACAGTACAGTACAGTACAGTACAATACAATACAGTGCAGTGCAGTGCAGTGCAGTGCAGTGCAATACAATACAGTACAATACAGTGCAGTACAATACAGTGCAGTGCAGTAGAGTACAATACAATACAGTGCAGTGCAGTGCAGTGCAGTGCAGTGCAGTGCAGTACAGTATTAGTACAATATTATAAAAATGATGTATTCAATTATAAATAGGTATTAAATAGGTATGATGTAAGCAGCACTTAAAAGATAAATGCTTGAAAATTTACTATATAATACAATATTACAATGCAATGGAATGCAATGAATTGCATTGCAATGCAATGAGCAATACAGTACAATACAACACAACACAACACAACACAACACAACACAACACAACACAACACAACACAACACAATACAATATACAATACAGCACTCTGCAATACAATGCAAAGAGAATGTTTATACCTTTTAAGACACTGTAAAACTATACAAAATAATAAAAGAAATATTTACAATAGTGCAATACATTCAAACAAAACATTTGAATATAATTCAATACAATACAATAGTGTAAACACCATCTTAAATAATGCATCACCTATAAAAAGTATTATATAGGTATGAGATTAGCTGCACTTAAAAATAAACAAATTGTTTCTTTCTACTTACTTACTTACTTGTCTTATTTAGTTGGTAGAATATCTTTCTGTCTTTATGTTTGGTGTTCTATAGTTAAGTTCTGGCCCAAAAAAGGAATTGAGAAAGCCTTGATAAGCTTATATAAACTTTTATTTATAAAACAAAGGGTTGCAAAGAGTAACATCAAAAAGTTTTAACTTACAAAATACATTTATAAAATACAAAAACTAGTAACGATTTAACTTGTTTTTACATGCCAAACTTAGATATTTGATGTATGGGTCAAACACTGTAAAAATTTATATTTTTCGAAGACTTCGAAGATACAAACGCTATTTATCCCGCTGTAGAATACTGGAATTTAATCCAAGATACAGAATACTATTACTAATAGTTCACACTCCTTCAGTTTACTAACCTCTTTTTATCAAAGCAACGTGATTTCTTCAACTTTTTGGCATCGTTTCTCGTGATCAATCTTCGTTTTCAGTTTTTGTTTGTACAGTGCCGTCACTGCAGTGTTCAACAAGCTTTTTTGACGTCAAAAATCCACATATTCAGACAGATAGTACGGGATAAACAACAGAGGTTTCCTAAGGTACCACTTTCGTGACAAATGATGGCGTTTTTTGTAGATGTTCACTATAAAAAGATGGATTTTTTCCTTGTGTCCATTCAGACTAAACCAACCCGCCATCTTCTTGCTTGAAATAGTGTGTTTTAGCGGGAAATTTCTTGAGATATGATTGGCCAATAAAACTATGAACAAGGCTCCGACTTTAATCCGACGACTTCCGATGACGCATCGATAAAAACATCGAATTATGAAAGCACTGCCGCAAAAAGTATTTAGGTTTTTTAGCATACTTTTTCATATTTAGGCAAATGCCTTTCTGTATAAGCTTGTGTATAAGCATGTTTTAAGCATTCGTGTTGTTTCTCGATGAGCGCGGGTGCTCTAGAATACAGGCTATATAGGGTATCCTCTTGGTAGGATACGTTACAATTTTTGTCATTCTAAGTCTAGAACATAGGGTTATATTTTTTTGGTCGAACAAAAAGCATGTTTTCGGTTTTTGTTATCTGAATGAACAAGGCACTGTTGATTAATTGTTATTGATTAATTCATTAATTAGTTAGTTTGATTGATCAACGATTGATTAATCGATTGATTGACTAATTGTTTAATTAATTGATTGTTTGAATGAATGAATGATTAATTGATTGATTGATTGCCTACTTGATTGATTGATTGATTGATTGATTGATTGATTGATTGATTGATTGATTGAGTTTTATTCAATTTTACGCTATATATTTGCAACGGTGGGAAAGTTGTGCAAATTTAACTACAAATTTGCTTTTTAAATTGACATGAGCAAATTCATTAGTAAAATTTCGCAAAGTTACAAAACAGCAAAATGTAATTAGCACTTATAATAGCTAATAAGAATTGGCCGTACATATATTTTAAAACTACCAGATCTATTTAGGTTTGAAGTCTTAATTTTTTCAAGAGTAACTAAAGACAAAAAAATTAAAAGACAAAGAACTAGAGTAATCAAGTGTTGGTGAGACTACAACATGTATAATAAACATATATCTCATTTAATGGTTGAACTGATTATACAGGAAGGTAATTACTCGTTTTTCTAATTTTTACTTCTTTCAGATAGGATCGAGATTGGTGAAAGACCTGCTCGTATCATATGTAAAAAAACCATCACATAATTCAGTTAAATCTCTATTTAGCCGACGTTGCAATACGTTTAAATTTGGGACCTAGTTTCAGTATCTGCTTACCGATGTTCACGCTTAAAAAAGCGCTAGTAAACTGTGGTGAACTGTAGTGCATGCAAACAGGTTTTCGCTTGTATGAGAATGTCGATCAATAGAGGTTCCTAACAAACAACTATACAAGAGATGCCCATGTTTTAATTGTCGACAAAATATTCTTATACAGGTGTATCGTTTTTATCTCAAAAGAACGCGCTCAGCCTAATCAGATTCTGATCATTTACTAAGTTTGTCAAGCTTTGATCAAAACATCCTAAAAATTGTACTTTTATAGAAGACGGTCCAAACTTCAGTTTTACAATAAATTTGCAACGGCGTCAAAGTTGGCAAATTTAATGACGAATTTGCATTAAAAATTGACGTGAGCAAATTCATTAGTAAAATTTTGCAAAGTTACAAACAGTAAAGTTGAATAAACTATTGTGCAAAGTCGTGCAAATTTCTTTTCAAATTTGCTTTAAATTTACCCTTGTAGGCAAATTTATTTGCAAATTTGGTAACTAATTTGCAAATGCGCAAATTCATATGCAAAGTCGTTGCAAATTTATCGGAATGCAAATTCAAAACACGCCATTGGCAAATTACATGCAAATTTAGTTTAACAAATTTGCAAATTATTTGCAAATGTGCAAATTTATCGCAATTTCATTTTTTCGTCCCGTGCTAGCGTAGATGTTATCGCTGGATATCTCAGAACAGGACTGTCTACTGCCTGTAGACGTGCACGGTGCTGTAGTGTAGACTAAGTCCCGTCCTTGTTCCATTTTTTTGCTGTTCCACTGTTCCGTGTTTTACTAAACACCTTTTTTTATCGCTGCATGTCAACTGATCAGTTGTTAGGGAAAAGCCTGCGCATGCGTCAGCGTTCTGCTGGAAGTACTAGTAGAGCTTTCGCGGGTTTTTCAAGAAAATTCAAACGTAAACATATATGGCGGTCAAATGCTTGGCTATTTAATATCGTTATTTTTATGCCTTATATAAATGTACGAGTGCTTCGACAAAAGCTCCATGCATTGTTTGAAAAAGAAGTTACAAATAAAATTGAAGAAGGAAAGCCAACTAATATATTCATGAACGTGTGCATGGCATTCTAGAATAACAGCGGACTGATAACAGTGCATATATATACGCGTGCTTCCAAAGAGAAATGAGGGTCTTATTTAGGGCAATTTTTAACAGCAAGCATTTTTAACGGAACCGTTTAATGAATGTCTTTACTATTTATTGAAAAGATACATTTACTTGTTATCCGTTTTTTCAATGTTATCACAGTTTCGATCGTGACACGCAGTTAATATTTTGTTCATTATACTTGATAAATAAAATGTGTTTGGTTCTTGTTCTTTGTTCGTCTTTTTCTTGCTAAAGAAATAACATATTTTTTTGAGGTCATGTCGTTCAATAAGTAAACTAAGTGACCGGCTACACAAGTGCACGTTGCACTAAAACGTTAATAAGCAATAAGTGGGGAAAAAACCCAAATATTACCGGTAACAAATCCTCCGTGACCGGTAAATTTCATTTCTTACCGGTCACAATGACCGGCAGGCGGCAGATTTCCAAGGTTTATTTCGAGGCTTGACGTTGTGGCTCAAAAAGATCTTGGGCAACAATTTATTCAGATAAATTGCGGTTAATGCACAAATACTCTGCACGTGCGTCGTGCCCTCTGGGTACTTGTAATCAGCTTTTGGAGATAAGCCTCTCGAGCCTCTCATGCAACATACGGCCTCGTCCCCAGGCTCCAACTCGAGCGCGTGGGAAGTGCGTTCTGTTCCACTCCTCGCGATTTTCCCGCGCGAACCTCTACGCGGCCACGATAAAGCGCGTGGGAACGAGGCTGTGCAACATACGTAACATACCAAGTGCCCTCTGAGGACAAAATATACCGGTATAAAATGGAAAGAATGCAAGATAAGTACTCGGTATTCCCCGTATTATTCCATATCATGATCCATGTGCCCGGCACGCTCTATATTCACGTATCGGTCCGAAAGTCCAGAGATATAGATTTAACTATCCAATTGCAAAACGCACAAGTAGGGGTGTTTTGAGAGAGCTGGCTCATGAATCAAAAATAATAAAAACTCAAATTCTAACCCTGTTTTAACATTGTTTTCTGGCTCATCCCAACCCAAACCAAAACCCAAAAACCAAATTTTTTCCATGTTTTTTCATTTGGGAAAGCTGGCTCATGAATCAAAAATAATAAAAACTCAAATTCTAACCCTGTTTTAACATTGTTTTCTGGCTCATCCCAACCCAAACCAAAACCCAAAAACCAAATTTTTTCCATGTTTTTTCATTTGGGAAAGCTGGCTCATTTTCTGAAAAATAATAAAAAACCCAATTTCTAACCCTGTTTTCTAGCCCCTGTTTCAACATTATTTGTTGGCTCATCCCAAACCCAAACCAAAACCCAAAAACCAAATTTTTTCCATGTTTTTTCATTTGAGAGAGCTGGCTCATGAATCAAAAATAATAAAAACTCAAATTCTAACCCTGTTTCATTCCTATTTCAACATTATTTTCTGGCTCATCTCAAACCCAACCCAAACCCAACCCAAACCCAACCCAAACCCAAACCAAAACCCAAACCAAACCCAACCCAAACCCAACCCAACCCAAACCCAAACCAAAACCCAAACCAAAAACCCAAACCTAACCTAAAAAAAAAAATCCAAAACCCAAAACCCAAAAATTCCAGAAAAATCCAAAAGTTATAACAAAATATTGTTATAATTTTTTTTTAAAAACCAAAATTACAATCCACTAGTATCAGAAACTTTGTCCTTTTTTGCTTTGTTAGAAGTTGAAAATATTTTGTTAACATCAACATTGTCGGTAAATAACTTCCAGCATGCCAACCCACCAACTATTCCTCCAGCAATTACGAAACCCGCTTTCGCCTTGGCTTTAAAACTCTTTGTTTCTTTTTGGTTTGCAAAATGTTGTGCAAGGTAAACTCCAGCTGATGAAGCCAAAACTTTGGTTGCGAATGTTCCGTTTAAATATTTTGAAAAGTCTGTCATTCTCTTTTATTAAAGATTTTTGGAAAGTTGGTTTTTAGAAAATTGAAGATTAAAATAGATTACATGGGGGTCAAAAACACACCCATACAATATTTTTAAATTTATCTTTCTTTTGAATTGGTTTGATTTTTTTTTTTTTTAAATTCCTCCTATAATAAAGGAGTCGTCCTTTTTAATGTTTGTATTTTCAGGGTTTGTTCCATTTCAAATTTTTAACAAAAAATGTTAAGAATTTTTTAGAATGTTTTGACTAATTTTTTTAGAATGTTTGACTATTTTTTAGAATGTTTGACTATTTATTTTTCTTAATTTCGTTGATTCTCCAATGACCCAAGGCTAATGTTGACACCATATCATCTAGGATGAATCTTTTGTCATCGTCGCCGTTTAATGCTATTTTATTTTGTTCCAAAGTGTAAATATTTAGATTTTCCGATCTGAATGTTCTCATTTTTCTGTAGACATTTTTGCGGTCGTACACACATTTCCTGATGTCTTTTACAGAGATGGTTTTCTCAACAACACATTTCTGAATTCCTTTGCATCTTTTTTCTTCTTTTTCTTCAAGCTCTATACCATACAACTTTGCCCTCAATGCTGCAAAACTAACAATTGGTTTCGACCCTGTTTCCAACTTCATTTTGCCAGGAACTCTTGCATTAATTCCAGCTTTGATTCCACTTGGGTGGTTTTCTGGAAAGTTAGAGGTGTCCCATTGATCCAAGACATCGTTTTTGATGTCTTCATAAAAATCTTCCGTTTTGATTTGGTAAACCAGACTGTCCGTGTCTGTATATAATGCTTTTGCTCGGCTTCCATATTTGGGTTTCATATAATTATAATGAAAGTCATACAACAGATTTTTGCTCTTATCCAGGATTGATACTCCCACAGCTATGGGTTTGTTTAATTCAACTTCGGAGTGGTTCATGGTAACAACTCCAAAATAATCATTGATGAGTTTGATGTCTCCATAGTTGGTTTTATTCGCAAGTTTCTGGTAGCGCTCAGCATTGTTTACAAGTTCAATGTTTTTACGGTTTCTGACATTCTCCATGGTCTTACCAAACACAGAGTTGTTCATTAATTTGTAGAATCCTTTTTCAAAGTCGTTCTTGGCATTTTTTCGCATTCCAGTGTTCAACATAATATATGATTTCATCCAAGGTTTTTCATTGAATTTTACACCTTGATGAACTTTTGTTAACACCAGTCCTATTTCAAGATATTTTGCAAGTGTCTCAACATGGATCATATAATTGGTTTTGTCATTCAAATTCGGGATCAACTTCTCCACTCCGTTAACCACAACTTTTTCAGGAGCTAGTGGGAGTTCATTATGCAGGTCATGAAGTTCTTCCGGATATTTGAGGTCAACTTCCAAAAAACACCCCTTTCCTTCTGTGGTTAAGAATTCCTGCCAGTTTTTAAGTTCATCTTCTGTCATCCAACTATAACCATGTGTTGGCAAGGGAGACATCATTGGAACTCCATACATGTTGTTGACGTCAGCATATAGAATATAACTGCTTTCTTCTTTTTCATCGAATGTTTTCAGGTATTTATTGTTGGCAATGGCGTTCCTATGCATAGCACATGATACTCCACCGCGTTTTCCCCTTTCTACAAACAAATGCATGTCAGGGTCAGTAATAAGTTCTAAACTTTGACCACTAATTTTCATAAGTGCTGACCATGCCAATCCTGGGGCTGTGTAAAACCACATAGGATCCAACCCATATGTTTTTTTGCTCATTCTACGAAAAGCCATCATAACATCAGTCAATCCCAACACATCAGTTTTGAGATACAACTCCATGTAATCCCTCAAATTTCTACATTTAAACCTTTCCCACACATTTTTGCCGTGTTGATAATCCTTTTCATCAACTTTTTCATTTTTCAACTTTGAGAAAAACACCTCTCTCGCTGGAAATTCTGATGTTTTCAATTTTGAAAGGTTTGACAGAAAATCATATGGAAATACACCCTTCCTTTTTAAGAGTTCAACATCTTCTTTTGGATAACCCACAAAATTTCTTTCTGTTTGATGAAACTCATCATTCGGCAAATTTGACGTTAGGGTTGCTAATGAGCTTGCCATAAATTTTAATGAATCCAGAAACCTCAAATCATAAGACCTGAACTTTTTTACCATATTTCCGTTTTTGTCTTCCACCAGTCCATCATCGAACAGCATTTTCTGACTTATTGAGACCATCTTTTCAGTTGTTTGGGCAATGCAGGAAATCCGTCCACCAGAAGCTGCGAGGGCCGGTAATAGTAATGGCCAATCATATGAAGATCCATTATGAAATATTATGGGAATGAACTTGGCACTTTTGGCACCCAAATTACAACAGTTGTGGGCAGCACCTCTATACTGACCATTTAAATGGTTATGGTCTCTCACCTTTTGAAAATCTTCAGAAGTCTCTTTCTTCTTCTTCTTTTTGAATACCACTTTCTTCTCCTTTTTGACATTTCCGTTTTTGTAGTATCTTTTAGGTCTTGTGTTGACTAATGTTTCTGCTACTGTTTGGGCTACATCATCCATCAAGTTATCTAAAAACTTTTCAACATGGTTGGTTACAAATCCACCACCACATAGATAACATTTTGTGGCATTTTCATATTCCAACTCTTGTTCTTTTGACATGACTATTGGTTTTGGATCTTTAAGATAGGTAAGCCAGATTTTTCGGACTTCTCTCTTCAAATGATCAACAAACATTTCTGCGATGTCTTGTCCAGGATCTTGCATGGTGTAACTGAAATACTTTCCTGGAAATATAGTAGAATCTGAACAAACAATATTGAACCCATATGCAATAACAACATGCTTCTGGTATTTTGTTGTCCAACTTTTAAAAGCATCTGGCTTTCGAGCATTTTCCATTTCTGAAAGCTTGCCATCATATTGTTGCTTGACAGTTTTTAGCATGCATTCAAAATCAGCTGACACCATAAAATACACATCTTGGGTTTTCATGACGTCATACTGCTTCCCCCATCTAATGTAATTATTCTTCCCTTTTATAGGAAAATTCACCTTTTGACAACCATGAATCATACACATCTTTTTGTGCCCAGCCAGTTGCTCCTCTGAAAATAATGGGTTCAGACACCATTTGCAATAATACCTTTCACCGTTGTGTTTGTCAACTTGTTTTGTCAATAATTTGCTCGGTTTCTTAATGCATGAATAATGGTCTTCATGATACAACAACCAAATCTCTTTCTCAAAATTTTGGTGAGTTGCATGTAGAGGACTAAAAACTTTTGATTCTTCATCATAGCCAATGACTACCACACAAATCTTGTTTAATTTTTCGAACTTTGGAATGTCTTTAATTTTGACGGGGAATGACAATCCTTTAACATCATATTCTTCCACCATCATTTGGACTGACACGGGAATCCGTTCTAGATTTTTGATATCTGGATCTTTTTGTACCATCTCAGCAATCGCAGCTGCATATAGAAAACAATAGTTGTCTTTCTCATTTTGTGGGTTAATGACTGCCTTTTTGTTGATGATAGCTTTTGGCAACTTTTTGTAAGAACTTCCATGCAAAGGATTGTACTTGCTAATATTAATATGGAGCTTTACAACACTTCTTAATGACCAGCCCGATCCTTTCTTTTGGTGTTTTGCGAGATTTGCTAACATTTCGTTTTTTGCTGATTCCCACTGGACTATGCTGTCATTCTCAGAAAATATTAGAATATTAGAATGATGAAAGTAAAACTCATCAACCTCTTCAATACCTTCAGTATAGTCGTGTCTTACAAGCAAGCAGGTTAGTGTGGCTTTGACTTTCTTTCCGTTTGGAAATGTTTTGTTAAATAAGTTACAAACCATGGTTGTTGTGTCTTGTAGAAATAATATTGGATCTCGATAGCCACCACCTGGAATCTCAAATTTTAAAAGACGATCATGGAATTTTCCAACTAATATTGGTTCCATCAGCATTTTTTGACGTTTCTGGTTGGCTTTGTAAATTTTGCTAAGTTTGTTACCAAGAGCCATCCTGTTTTTACCAAGTTTTTTTCCACCGTGCCAACGACCTTCTTCAAGTTTTTTGATTCTTGCCCTTTCCTGTTGGCGTTCAAGATTTTTCAGTTTTTTACGCTTCTCACTTTCTAAACGTCTTTCAGTTTTGGCTTGAAACTTTAGAAGATCACTCTGTAACCGGTTCTGTTGATTCAACAATTTTTGCTCCCTTCTTGAAGTTGTTTGGTCAAGTTTTTGCTTGAGTTTCTGGTTTTTAAACTTTTGTCTAATCTCCTTTGCCTTTGCTTTTTCTCGGAGTTTTTGGAGTCGTTCAGGTTTGTAAGGATTTAAATCCTTGTCCCGATTTCTTTGTTTCTGTTTTCTGAACCTTGCTGCCAAACGTACCGCATCAGATTGTTTGTATTTTCTGATGGATTTGTTCCACACAGCTGAAGTCTGACCATTATTGGATTTCATTTTGTCTTTAGTGTCAGACATTAAACCTTTTAATTCGTTTACGTTCATGTTTATGTATGTATATTTTCAAAAACTTATCAAAAAATATTAAGTTGAAATCAGTCAAAACTAACCAAGAATCTTCTTAAAAAGTCCAAAATCAGTTTAAAATAACCATGAATCCTCTTTTAAAACCCTAAAATTAATCAAATTCTCGAGAGATTGATGTCGGTTAGTGGAAATCTCACTATTTTTATTTTTGAAGACAGTTTTTATCCCAAAATAAGCTTAAATTAAATTAATAACAACCATTGTTACTAATTTTTAGAACACCAAAGTTTTAACCTATTAATATCCGACGCTTGTGTCTGGTGTTGTTTATTATATGGTTTTCTCATAAAATTTTTTTTGTTTAAAGAATATGAGTTTCATGTTGCTATTTTTTTTTTAAAAAACTATGAAGGACCAACAGAACCATAAACCCCAATTTTCAAATTTTTAACAACCAACCTTTGTTTTTCAACCTCATCGCAATAAATATTAACTCTTTTGTCAAAATTTTTTCCAGCGTTTTCAAAAATAATTTTTAATCTTTCATGTTCAACAACGGCAGCTTTAATTTCATTTTTCTGTTTGTGGTGGTACTCGCAATTTTTTCTGGTACAAGGCTCACCATTTCTTTTTAAAACCAGGCACATCGAACTTTTTGAATGATAACCACATCTCTCTTTTTCCGACACAACAAATATTCCACAAATTTTTCCTTTTCGTTGACCAGTCTCCATAATCCAGGCACATCTTGGTTTTTCAGGTTTTTCTTCAATAATTTTGAAAGGTTTGGTTTTTCTTATTCCATCATGCAATCCACATTTATGAGCATCTTTCCTTAAAACTTTGCCACATTCGTTGCCTTTATTCTTACCAGCAGCTACTAAGACTTTACATTTTGGTTGAAGAGCCTTTTTTTCAAGTCTTCTTTTTTGTTGATTTTGAGTTTTCTTTAATTTTACAAAAGATTTTTGAACTGGTTCGATTAGTTGAATTTCATTCATTTTATTTAACATTGTTATTTATTATAGGGTTATATTTACAAAACAATTTTAGAAGGGTAACCTCAAATTTTAAGAATGACAACCCTAAATTTTTAGAAGGACAACCCCAAATTTAAAGAAGGACAACCCCAAATTTTTAGAAGGGTAGCCTTGAATCTGCAAAACAATTTTAAGAAGAATAACTCCAAATTTTAAGAATGACAACCCAAATTTGCAAAACATTGTAACACAGTTGGAAGATCTTAAGTTTCCAAAATTTTTACAAAGCATTTGCATGTGGAGCCAACCCCAACCCAAACCATTTCATTTCATTTCAAAAGTTGTAACAAATAATGTTACAATTTTTTAAAACCCCAAACCCCCAAAACCCAAAACCCAAATCATTCCATTTTAGTTTTTAACTTAAAAATTCTTTCCTGTTCCACCTCATAATCATATTCCAACTCATAAACAAAAATATACCAGTTGTCACTTATGAAGCTGAATTTTAAAAACTCCCACATTTTTTTATCAAGTTTGTTGTTGTATAATTTATTGACTTCTTTTTTGTATTTTTTAACATCTTTTTTAATTTCTTTTTTCAACTGTTTCATTTCTGCATTCCAAGAGTTGCAATACTCTTTAGATGGTTTGATTTGATTAGGACAAGTTGCTTTAAGATTTGTTTTGCTTACAATATTCATTTCTTATTTTTTTTATTTTTTTTAATTAAAATTATTTGATTTAAAGGAAGGGTAACCCTGAATTTGCAAAACAATGTAACACAGTTGGAAGATCTTAAGTTTCCAAAATTTTTACAAAGCATTTGCATGTGGAGCCAACCTTTAACCCCTTTGAAACCAACCTTTAACCTCTTTGAATCCAACCTTTAACCCCTTTGAAACCAACCTTTAACCTCTTTGAATCCAACCTTTAACCCCTTTGAAACCAACCTCTCTTAAAGAAACCTAAAAATTTAAGAAAAGATGACTCAAAACATTGGTTTTTATTTAGATCAACTTTTCATGAAAAGGTCAGAACCCCATTCAGAATCCTGGTTTAATGTTGGGAGGGTCATTTATTCTAACTCTACAAACAAAAATGATGGCTTAATATTATTCCTAAAATTTTCAAAACGTCACCCAAAATATGATGAGGGCCTTTGTAAAAAGAAGTGGAAGTATTTCGAAAATAATTTCAAAAAAAATTTCAAACAGTTTTCTCTCAAAATATTATTTAAAATGGTTGAAGATGATGGAGGTACCACATTTGTCTCAGATAAGTCCAATCATGTGGACAAAGAAGTTAGACAATTTTTGTACGACATAATCATTCCTAAACTATCAATCAGGAGAATGAGAAATCTCAAAACAATAATTAATCTCTCGCAAGCCCTTTTCAGTATGTCAAATGGGGAGGACAAAATTATTTTAACCAGAATTTCAAAAAGAATCAAAAATGAAAAATACAAAAGATCATTCTTAGAATCCTGGAGTCCAAATTCAAAACTATTCTCTAATCAAAATTTAAATGTAAACAGCATCATTCAATGGCACAATATTGACGAGTCTCAAAAGAAAGAATCAAGAGGTGTAAATATTCCAAATTTTTTAATGGAGGAAACAAACTCAAATTGGGTTGAAAGGGTAACAATATATTTAAAACATCATGATTCTCTTGGTTGTTATCCAAAATATTTTAAGAAGGAGTAGTTGAAAAATGAAAGTTGGAAAATGAAAAGTTGAAACAAAATGTTGTTTCAATTTTTAGATGGACAACCCCCAAATTTGCAAAACATTGTAACACAGTTGGAAGATCTTAAGTTTCCAAAATTTTTACGAAATCTTTGCATTTGAAGTCAACCCCAACCCAAAACCCAAATCTTCTCATTTTTTTAAATTTCATTTATGACTCTTTTCAAACTTTTTTTCTTTGGACTCCACAAACTAATTCCAACAACAACAGAAACACCAATTAACCCAACAACACCAACACCAACCCAAGAAAATTTCTTTGATTTCATTAAGTCCGCATCAAATTTTTCGGAAGTTTTTCCAGAAGTGTCAGCAGAATTTTTAACTGATTTCATAACAGAAGGCACAAATTTTTCTTCATTTGAAGCTGTGGATATTTCAAAAATTTCGTTAACCACTGTCTCAGGATCTTGGACTGAAATGTTTTTAAGGGATTGACTCGAAATAAGACTCCGGGTTGGTACCTTACTATCTTTTGACTTAAGAATTTCATCTACAAGTTTGTCTTTTGTGTGTTTGTTGTATTTTGAGCGAGAGGAAGTTCCTTTGATCCCTGCAGATTTTGCAGTTTTTTTCAAATTTTTTAATGAAAGAGTTTGAAGATCTTCTTTTTCCATTATTTATTTAAGAGTCAAACAAACATACGCTTTTGAAAATAAACATACACTTTTTAAACTTAAACATACACTTTTTAAACTTAAACATACACTTTTGAAACTTAAACATACACTTTTTAAACTTAAACATACACTTTTAAGAAACAAACATACACTTTTTGGAAACAAACATACACTTTTGAAACTCAAACATACACTTTTGAAACTCAAACATACACTTTTAAGAAACAAACATACACTTTTGAGAATCCAAACATACACTTTTGAAACCCAAACATACACTTTTGAAACCCAAACATACACTTTTGAAACCCAAACATACACTTTTGAAACTCAAACATACACTTTTGAAACCCAAACATACACTTTTGAAACCCAAACATACACTTTTTGGAAACAAACATACACTTTTAAGAAACAAAAACCATTCTCATCCAAAAAAAACAAAAAACATTCCCATATTTTAAAAATCTCTTTTAAATAAAGAAATGCAAGCAGCTTCAATGTTAATGTCTCCTTTCATCATGGCTGGGGCAGACAAATTATTTTCAATGTTTCAAGAAGACAAATATCTCAAAGAAACCAGAAGACACAATAACCAGATGTTTAAACTGGAAAAAGAAAATGCTGAATGGAACCAAAAATATGAACTGGAACGTCGCAACAGAGAAATCCAACAAATGAGAAAAGCGGATGCAAAAGATCAGGAACACGAAAACAACCAGATTTTACAAGATTTGATATATGAAGTTTCAAAAACAAGAAGTAATATTATTGCTGAACAAAACATGAAAAAGATGAAAAACCCATATTACATGACTGCAGATCTTATTTTTACAGCTGTTGTTGTTGTTGGTGGTTACAAGGTTGTTAGTTGGATTAGGAAGAAAAAGGATTAGTTGATGATTATTTAAACAAATTTTCAGCATTGTTAGGATTTGTTTTCAACATTATTTTGATGATATTTGATGATTATTTAACCAAAATTTCAGCATTGTCATAAACCAACTCCCAGTATTTTCAAAAAAAATTTCAGCATTGTCATAAACCAACTCCCAGTATTTTCAGAAAAAAATTCCAATATAAATGAATACAAACAATGATTTTAACAATCTTGAAACAAGGGATGATTTTCTTAACTACAGTTATCAAAACAAAATCCCAGGTTGTTCAAGGCTTTCTGTTGACGAGCTTAAAAAAAAAATAGCAACATGGGACTCATATTCTTTAAATGAAAGAAATTTTATGAGAGAACCATTGTCTGATCTAAAATTTTATGCAGTTAATGAAATGAAAATTAGCAATGTTCAAAAATTTAAAAAAAACACCAAGATTGAACTGGTAAGAAAAATTATAGATAAGCTTTAAAAAAATTTATAGATGAGTTTTAAAAAGTTTTAAGAGTTTTTGAGTCCTGGATTTGGCAACACTTGGCAGTCTAAGTCAAAAAATTTATAGATGAGTTTTAAAAAGTTTTAAGAGTTTTTGAGTCCTGGATTTGGCAACACTTGGCAGTCTAAGTCAAAAAATTTATAACATGTTTTTGTTATATATTTTAAAAAAATTTCAAGATTTCAAAATTAAGTAACCAAAGATTCCAAAGATTTCAAAATTAAGTAACCAAAGATTCCAAACCGTTTGTTGAAACATTTAATATCGCATCATAGCCAACATAAACAAAACATTTGAGATCCTCAGTGGGGGTCATCTCTTTGTCTCTCTGGATTTCCAAGACAATGTTTGACCCATTTGAGGTGTTTCGACCATTCCCATATTCATCTGAAGAAAACAATGATCTGAAGTCAACACAAAGTGCAAACATATTTGAGCAATAATAATCATGGGGTGTCATATGTCCTTGAAATGTTTTTCTGGCCTCTGTTAAAAGATCAACAGTTTTAATTCCGGTGTTGTAAACGGCACCTGGCACTCCTTCAAAAGTAATATTTACGTTTGAGATGCCTGGGAAGACAAATTCTTCAGAACCGTTCCTTTTCATTTTTGTAAAAAGCATTATGACCTGGTTTAGACATTTTGTTGAAAACATGATATTTTCATTGATGAGCATATTCTCCTTTGTCCAAACAGTTTGGTGAAGCCATGACAATCCCTTGAAAGGAAGTTGCTTGCCAATGTTGTAATGATCAACTATAAGACTTCTTAATATTGGAGACTTTAAAAGGTCGTATTCAATCTCGCAGGATGTTAAAGAGTATGACCCTTTTGAGAGAACCTTGTCTGGATTTGCAAGAATCATTGTAAACTCGAGATTTGACATATTTGCACTTGGAACCATTAATCCTTGGTCAGAAATAATTTTACAAATTGGAATTTTGAATTGTGTAAATATTTTGCAAAGTTTTTGAGAGTTTTCTTCTTTAATATTCTGGCTTTCTTTCTTACCATCCTTTTCAGTTTTTGAAACCATGTTAAAAATTCCGAACTCAGTTAATTCTTCTCTTGCTCTTTGAGACAGCCATAAGTCAGAATATGTCCGCATCAAATTTTCATAAGAGTTGTCATAAATGGTTTTCCCACTTAAGGATATGACTAATCTTTGAATTAAATTTGCGGCTAGGTTGTTAAAAACAGTGGCATCTGATTCTGTTTTGTTGAATTTGAACCGAAAGTTTATTGAATTTGGGTCAACAATATGAACCGAACCAATCTTGTCTAATTTCAAATATACCTCCTCCCCAGGCTGGAAATAAGAGGGGTTGTGGGTGATGACATATTTGGTTCTTGTTCCCCGTAATTCTGATGGGGTTCTAGTTAACCAAGAATGATCAGGTCTTTGATCAGAACTAGACATTTGGGTTTTGTTAACGTTAATGTTTGCTTTCATTGCTTTATTTAGGTAAGAAAAAGAAAAAAGTTTTAAAAGTTTTGGAGTTTAAAAGTTTTAAAGTTTTGGAGTTTTAAAGTTTTGGAGTTTTGAAGTTTTGGAGTTTTGGAGTTTTGAAGTTTTGAAGTTTTAAAGTTTTGAAGTTTTGAAGTTTTAAAGTTTTGAAGTTTTGAAGTTTTGAAGAATTTGGGGTTTTGGAGTTTTGAAGTTTTGAAGTTTTGGAGAATTTGGGGGTTTTAAAGTTTTTTTTTTTTGATCATCAAATTTGCAAAACAATGTAACACAGTTGGAAGATCTTAAGTTTCCAAAATTTTTACGAGATCTTTGCATATGAAGTCATCTTTCTCTAAAAAATCTTGTTTAATACAAACCCACCAATACCAATCCCAGCGATAACCGAAAAGTTTTGACTTAAAAACCCAAGACCATTTGAAAGAGCATCAGCACTGGTTCCCACCATTTTAACCAAAGATCCGGCTGTTTTACCCATTCCTTCTGCAATATTAAAAATATTCTCCCCAGCTTGTTGTGCAAGATCAGCAGCTTCTTCCAACAAATCTTTTGGGAGAACAGAAAGAAGAGTACCAACTGTGGCTCCTAAAAGGACTCCCTTTTGTACTGTTTTGTTTTTAATTGTCTTTCCCATGACTTTTAAGAATCTCTTACCGGGTCTGTATTTTTTGTACCATGGTTTCTTAACTTTTGTTGAAATTATTTTGTTACGTCTGACAAGTTTTGAATATTTTTTGTTGTAAGATTTTGATGGGTTTTTGAGAGCTTTTCTGATTAATTTTCTGTCTTTCATTGGAAATTTTGATATGTGTTTGCGTATTGAATATTTCATTCTTTTATTTTCAAGAAAAAGAAACTATAATAAAAATGATATCAATAAGTTCAAAAGGTGCATTAAAATATTCTTTTAAAGAAAAATTAGACCCAAACGTCAAACTTGACGGAAAATTTCATTATGATATTTACTCGCCTACTATAACTCTCTTCCCAATATTTTCAAAGGACAATGTAAAAGCTGACAAATCTCCAAGCTTTCTTATGAGAATGAACAGGATTGAAGACATAGGAGTCGCTAAATGGGATTATGATGAGACTCTTGAATTTGACTTTGACAATAATTATTTTAGGTCATTGGGTGCCATGTATTTGACTGCTGTAAAGTGTGGGATATCTGAAAATTTATTACACAAACATAGGAAGACGGTTGTGGGTGGGATTTTGCGGCATCATATTTTTGTTTATTTTTCCTATGTTATGGATAATCAAAAAATTCTTAAAAGAGACCTTCAAAAAGAAGACATTGAGATTATCATGAAAAACATTCCAAGTAAAAATGTAACATGGGATTTAGAAGATATTCCGACTGACGAGGCACCAAGCAACAGAGTTCTTGAAAAAGATGGCAACATCAGGATTGTTGAAAAATACAAAAAGTTTCTAAGTTTTTTTACTAATAATGATGACTTTAAATATATAATACAAAAAGACTCAGATGGGATTACTAGTTACGGAACTGAAAAAATTACTGAAACCATGCTTATAATGATTTATAACATTTTGCTGGCACAGGGTAAGACTGGATTTCCAATAGTTCCCAGTAAAGATTTTAAAAAGTCAGGAATGATAAGAATTACCCAAACTGAGTTCAAAAGGTTGACAATTAACAAAATTCTGACTGCAAACTTTTCAAAGGTTGTAATGGATGCCCGCAACGCAATGGAACTTTTGGGGGAGACGGAATGGTATGATGTATGTATGGGTATGATAAGATTTCCAAAGGCTCTCATACTGTACAAAATGACTGTAGACGACAATGGTGGACTTGTGCCAAAACTTATTATTAATGAAGTGGTCAAAAAAGTTGAGAAAGCTGGAAAGGATGATGAGTCAAAAAATCTCAAAAATGTTTCAGATCCGGATTCTGACATAGAGGTTGACACAGTTGACACAGAAAATTCAGAAAATTCAGAAAATTCAGAAAATTCGGAAAATTCGGAAAATTCAGATGACTCGGGTGATGAAGATGAGAATAATGGTGACGGATCTCCCCTATATTTGATTCCTCTTGCTGTTGTTGGTGGCTTAATTTACAAAAAGTTTGGGTTTTAATTTACAAAATAATTAGATAAAAAAAAAAGGTTAAGGATTTGTTTTGTTTGTCTTTGTTTCTTGGTTATTTTAATTGGCTTAATTTACAAAATAATTAGATGAAAAAGTTAAGGGTTTGTTTTGGAGAGGGTCAAAAATTTTTAACATATATTTGTTAAGAATCTTTAAATAAATGTCGAAACATTATTCTGAAAAGCTAAAAATGCCACACACCGAAATAATTATTGGCAGCAGTGGTTGTGGCAAAACTTATTATTTAATTAATCAGCTGGAAAGCATTTTGAAACATAATCCAAGCATTCTAAAAGTTTATATTATTTGTCCAACTATTGAAAACAACAAAGCATTCAAAACATGGAAGTTGGTTGGTGGATTAAGTAAAAAAATTCAATATATTGGATGCAGTCAAAATGAAGTAAATGAAGAATTATTTGAAATTATTAGGCTTTGTAACCTTCCACAAAACAAGGGTAGTGAAGACGAACCAAAAAATATCATTGTTTTGGATGATTGTGCTCACGGCAATGACGTTAAAGGTCGGAGTGGACCTTTGATTTCATTGGCTTTTACTGCAAGACATATTGGAGTCGGAGTCATTGTAGTCTCTCAACAGCTAACAAGCATTGCAAAACCATATCGCGAAAATATTACAAGAGTTATTAAATTCTTTACAATGAACAAAAAAGGAAATAATTTGATGTTTGACGAGTTTATGGGAGATTTGGATGGTAATGAAAGAAAACAAATCATGCACACCCTGAAATCTCATAAGTACAGTTATCTGGTTATTGATGGAATTTTATACACCCACAATGTTGTCATTCCTTCATAAAAAATTTGAAAAGTTGTTACATATTTTGTAACAAATTTTAAAGATTTCAAATTTTAAAGATTTCAAATTTTAAAGATTTCAAGATCGCCATTCCTGTTTGCCTTCAACAAGAAATATTTCTTCCGCTGGGTTCCACATTATGTCAGACGAATCAAAAAATTCATGTAAGTCTTCTAACGAATCAAAAGAATGAATGTTGGTACCATCAAACACAAAATGTTTTTGGATTTCTTTTATTTCCTTAATTTCAGATTGATTTTGAAAAACTTCTTCAATGGGGTCCCACACTAAGGAATTCCAATCATAATATTTTTTTAAATCTTTAGGAGTTGCAAACCTAAAAATGGTGTTACCTTCTTTTACAAAACATTCTTGAAATCTGTGTAGATTTGGTTTTTGATTCATTTTTATTTTTAAAAAGATTGAAAGATTTTTATCATCAATTTTAAAGATTTTTATTATCATTTGTATCATTCTTTGTTTCATCCTCTTTCTTCATATTTTTTAAATATCCAGTCAGTAAAAGTTTGCCCACAACTATTCCTGCGGTTAACAACCCAATCATCGGAAGCTTGGGTGTAACATAACCGATAACTGATGAAAATCCATTAACAAAATCATCGTTAGCCATCAAATCCTTTGTCATTTTTTCAACTTCTTCTTCTGGAATGGTGTTGGTGTATTGTGCAATAAAACCACAAAAAGCAAGACCACCTTCCAGCACTGTCTCATTTACTTTTTTATATTTCTTTTCATAATAATTTTGCAAAATTTCTTCCAACATGGAATCTGAAAAATCATCAATATTTGATATTGAACCCATCTTATTCTGTTGAATTAATGACTTAATTTCTAAAATTAAATTTTTACGACTTTGGTTATCCTCCATTTATTTCAAAAAAGAAAAGAAAAAAGAATATAATAAAAGAGATGTCAAAACAATTTATGCAAAACATTGAAGAAATATCATCCCAAATTGAAAATGATTTGAAAAGTTCAAAGCTAAAGATTTCTAAACTCAAAACAAAGGCGGTACTAAAAATGGTTTTAACAACAGTACTCCTTCTTGGTGGAGTAGCCACAACAATCATGGTTCCCAATCCATTATCCGGCGCTATTGTTTTAGGAGCAGCTACAATCCTGTCTGGGTCAGAAGGTATCAAACACTCGTTAAAAAGGGTTAAGGATGTTACTAAAATTAAGAAAGTTATTAAGAAACAGAAAAAAGAGACTGATGATCAGTTGTTTGTTAACAAATTAAAAAATGATTTAGACAAAAGTAGTGAGGAACCATCTGCACCACCACCAGCACTAATGTTTTATCCCAATTTGAGAATATAATTTGAAATTTGAAGAGTCATAAAATTTTCTAACAAATATTTGTTAGAAGATTAAAAAAAGATTTAAAAAGATTTTAAAATAATATTGATTCAAGCATTTTTATTAATTTTCTTGAATTTTTATGAGTTTGTTTAGCAGCTCTGTATGTGGGAAGTTTTGGTGGTTGTTTGGATGTTGCAATTTTTAAATTTTTTGTACTCCATTGTTGGCAATCTGCCACTTCAATATCTGCAAAATGGCTTCTTATATGACATGACTGATCCAATCGAAATTTTTGTTTGTCTTGTAATTTTTGTCGAAGTTTTTGTTTTAATATTTCTTTGTTGGGATTCATAAATATTTATATTATAATTTTTAAAAAAAAAATTCAAACCAATTCAAAAGAAAGATAGATTTAAAAATATTACAGGGTGGTGTTTTCCACAACCCAACAATCTCCAATTCAAAAGAAAGATAAATTTAAAAATATTGTATGGGTGTGTTTTTGACCCCCATGTAATCTATTTTAATCTTCAATTTTCTAAAAAACCAACTTTCCAAAAATCTTTAATAAAAGAGAATGACAGACTTTTCAAAATATTTAAACGGAACATTCGCAACCAAAGTTTTGGCTTCATCAGCTGGAGTTTACCTTGCACAACATTTTGCAAACCAAAAAGAAACAAAGAGTTTTAAAGCCAAGGCGAAAGCGGGTTTCGTAATTGCTGGAGGAATAGTTGGTGGGTTGGCATGTTGGAAGTTATTTACCGACAATGTTGATGTTAACAAAATATTTTCAACTTCTAACAAAGCAAAAAAGGACAAAGTTTCTGATACTAGTGGATTGTAATTTTGGTTTTTAAAAAAAAATTATAACAATATTTTGTTATAACTTTTGGATTTTTCTGGAATTTTTGGGTTTTGGGTTTTGGATTTTTTTTTTTTAGGTTAGGTTTGGGTTTTTGGTTTGGGTTTTGGTTTGGGTTTGGGTTGGGTTGGGTTTGGGTTGGGTTTGGTTTGGGTTTTGGCTTTGGTTTGGGTTGGGTTTGGGTTGGGTTTGGGTTGGGTTTGAGATGAGCCAGAAAATAATGTTGAAATAGGAATGAAACAGGGTTAGAATTTGAGTTTTTATTATTTTTGATTCATGAGCCAGCTCTCTCAAATGAAAAAACATGGAAAAAATTTGGTTTTTGGGTTTTGGTTTGGGTTTGGGATGAGCCAACAAATAATGTTGAAACAGGGGCTAGAAAACAGGGTTAGAAATTGGGTTTTTTATTATTTTTCAGAAAATGAGCCAGCTTTCCCAAATGAAAAAACATGGAAAAAATTTGGTTTTTGGGTTTTGGTTTGGGTTGGGATGAGCCAGAAAACAATGTTAAAACAGGGTTAGAATTTGAGTTTTTATTATTTTTGATTCATGAGCCAGCTTTCCCAAATGAAAAAACATGGAAAAAATTTGGTTTTTGGGTTTTGGTTTGGGTTGGGATGAGCCAGAAAACAATGTTAAAACAGGGTTAGAATTTGAGTTTTTATTATTTTTGATTCATGAGCCAGCTCTCTCAAAACACCCCTACTCGCACAGTATCCTTTTTCCGAGCAAAGGTCATTTTGCGCACTACTTAAGCAGCCAAAACGCGCCAAATATTATCAGTCTACTGGCAAGTGATCCAAAAACTAACAAAATCACAGTTGTGAATAGCAGTTTAAGTTTTTCGGGGATTTTTATCCTAAGTTCAAAGCCCGCCTCGTCCACGTCGTCAACCCTCACATAATTCATCATCTCTGACAATTACTGTTGTAGCTTTCTAGCAGTCTGAATTAAAGACGTGCCGGCCGGCGTACGGCACGAACACTTGGCAATAAAATAAACAAGACTGTCAATACACATTGTCATGGAAATCTACATTTCGTTTTATGAAGTCGTCAGCTCTATAAAGAATCGCTGAAGATCACGAGAAAATCGTAAAGAAGCGAGGTGTACCGAGTTCTTCTTAGAGTGTCTTCATCAACCTTTTCCAAGTGTTAATAGCAGACGAGAAACTCATCAGTTGTCAGGTGTTTTAAAATCCGGTAAACAGCGAGTTCGTCCGTCTATTTTCCCGTCGTTAAAATAAGAAAGCCGGACGACAAACTATATCAGACTGGGACAGTGGAAGACCGGGAAAACCCGTCAGTCAGAAAGCTTTCGTCTTCTATAAATATGAAGACTTTATCGAGTTATAAATAATATAAATTCGACTGAATGCCGAGCAAAATACACGCAGTTTTAAAAACATGTGTCATCAGTCCGGTTCTTAGGTATCGGTCAGCGACCTTCACCATTAGCAAAAGGACCCATAAATGCCGCCATTTTGAAAACGATTTTGGGGACACTTTTCCGGTTATACGTCCATGTCCTATTTACACGAATTGCCATCCTTAGGTTAGGTTGTGTGTTGGGGTATGGCTTTCATGAAGTACTTGGGTTATGTAGGACATGGAATTATTACCACTTTTCCTAACTCAAAGGTAATAGGAGCACGCAGTCCAGTTATATATATAGGTCAGTGGTCCTTCTGCTAATGGTAGCGACCACTGACATGTACTTATCGCAGGAAAAAAAATAAATTTATTTACACAAAGCGATTTTCTTACTTTATTAATAACTCGTTCCTGTGCGAGGGCTTCCCCAGAGGTGAATAAAATCGTCTGGCGTTGGCCAGAATAAAATACTAAAGACCAATTCGGACAGGAAACTGTTAATGCATGCACGGTTAGTCATTGTTAATTTCTTGTGGAACGACTCAAGTCGAAGAGGCCTGCTGGATTATTTGTCCGACCAAATAGGAATATCAGTAGAACATGATCTCGAGTTTGTGTAAAGAAAATATTTTGGTGCAATCGGTGGTTTTGCCATGTATAATATTTATGTTTGTTGCTGAGCGGCGCGGGACGTTTTCATGATAAGAGTCTTATTGTAGTTCTGAACTACAATACTGACAATAATATTCCTAGACAATTACTGTTGTAGCTTTCTAGCAGTCTGAATTAAAGATAAAGCCGGCCGGCGTACGGCACGAACACTTGGCAATAAAATAAACAAGACTGCCAATACACATGGTCATGGAAATCTACAAACATTTCGTTTTATGAAGTCGCCAGCTCTATAAAGAATCGCTGAAGATCACGAAAAAATCGTAAAGAAGCGAGGCGTACCGAGTTCTTCTTAGAGTGTTTTTATCAACCTTTTCCAAGTGTTAATAGCAGACGAGAAACTCATCAGTTGTCAGGTGTTTTAAAATCCGGTAAACGGCGAGTTTTCCATCTTTAATCCGTCCGTCTATTTTCCCGTCGTTAAAACAAGAAAGCCGGACGACAAACTATATCAGACTGGGACAGTGGAAGACCGTCAAAACCCGTCAGTCAGAAAGCTTTCACCTTCTATAAATAAATAACATAAATTCGAGTGTAGAATATATACATTTTAAGTACACTGCGATTCTAGTGCAATGCTCTGACCACTGAGCAACGGAGGGCGTTGCCGAGAGCTTGATCGCGAGTTCTGTATATAATAAGGTGGTAATGCCAGGAGAGAAAATCTACACTCGAATTTTCCTTCACCCAAAATCCTTAGAACATGCTATGTAATCGAGTGAAATGCCCAATATTACTTATAACATATAAATAACATAATTCGACTGAATGCCGAGCAAAATACAGGCAGTTTTAAAAATATGTGTCATCAGTCCAGTTCTTAGGTATCGGTCAGCGACCTGCACCATTAGCAAAAGGACCCATAAATGCCGCCATTTTGAAAACGATTTTGGGGACACTTTCCTAACTCAAAGGTAATAGGAGCACGCAGTCCAGTTATATATATAGGTCAGTGAGAAGGACCCATAAATGCCGCCATTTTGAAAGTGAAAATGGGGACACATTTTTGGCCAGCACCCGCAGTCCAGTTATATATATATAGGTCAGTGTTTTTTCGCCATGTAAACACGATTGACCGACCGGTCTGGCTCGCCTACCCGAGCTGGCATTAAAAGCTTCTTACACGCGACAAAATTTGTTTTTATCAGCTCTTTTCAACATATTAACAATTCACAAGTTCTGCTTGTTCATGTACAGTTCACATTTAAAACAATGAGACTTACCATGCAGAACTGATAAATTACGCAATTAGCACAACAAGCAAGCCAGCCCGGCTAGGCGAGCTAGCCCTTCTCAATATTGTAAACACAATAAAAATCATCTCGGCAAAGCGGGCTAGCTGGCTCGCCTCCATATAAACACCCTCTCACAATCATGAGAAAGAGTTACATCAGCTTACTTTAGTATAAAATAGGCTGCAATGGTACAAAATGAAAAATTAACAAGTTGCTCTAAGTTACCTGTAGGCTGTAGAGTATTTGATAGCTTTTGATTAATATTATGAAAATCTCCCGAAACATTGTTGAAATTTCCGACGGGCTACTGCTATAGCTGGCTTAAGGTGGCTCCATACAGTTTCTTGAAAAATGGAAAATACAAGTTTGAGAGTCCAAAATCAGTGATTAAACAATTCGGAAAAAGAATAAAACTAAATGTTATGCATAGTTAAACAGTCTGACAATCAAAAACTGCTACCAAATAAATAGCAACAGTTGTTGCTATGGCAACAAAAGTTTTTTGGGGTCACCAAAGTTTTTTTCGAATTAAATTAGTTTGAAATGTAATTGGCAGCCATTTTGAAACGTCATTGTTGCCATAGCAACAACTGTTGGTATTTATTTGGTAACAGTTTTTGACTGTCAGACTGTTTAATTTTGCATAACATTTAGTTTTATTCTTTTTCCGAATTGTCTATGTACGTGTTTTGGACTCTCAAACTTGTATTTTCCATTTTTCAAGAAATTGTATGGAGCCACCTTAACCCATTTGGTCTTGATGAGAAAATCTACATACTGTATATGTATTTATCAGACTACAGGACTGAGGAATAGTTACTGAGTGTCAATATACCAAATCGTAGTTTCATTTAGGCCCACATGCAAATTAGTTTCCTATTCAATTTGGGCCCCTATGCAAATGACATCATGTCTATTAAAGCATAACGGGAAGATAACAGGCTGGGACTGTTTTTTCATGTTTTGAGTTCATTATTTTTAGACACTACGTTTAGGATTATTGTCAAGGATAATCGATAAGCAAAGTTTATCCTTATAGAATACCTAAACATTAAAAAGTTTCTGAAATCAGAAATGTTATGTTTACTACGGCTGCTTCAGCCTCATGATATAAATGAACTACGTTTTATCCCGACTCAGATTGTATGCGTAGTCGAAACTCCGATTTCGTCTATACCATAGACCGTATTCAAAAATGGCCGCCGAATTAGAATTCTTTTATGTGCATATAAATTAGTAAAGTAAAAATTATTTTGAATTTCCCACATGAAAACGAGTTCATAAGGGCTAATTTATATGTATATAAAAGAATCTTAATTCGGCGGCCATTTTTGAATAAGGTCTATTGTCCACCGAGAACCTAGCTGAAATGTTGGTCATGACTCATGAACGAAAATAGTAATGTAATAAATAATTTTATTACTGACCCTCGCAAATAATCGTCCAATCAAATGTCTACATAGCGTCACGTGCCAGCCTGGTTTTCATCTGACGTCACGACGGCCATATTGGTGCACAGAAACAATGAAATGGCGGCCATATTGGTTCACAATCTTTACCCTATGGGAATTTAACTCTATTCTTATTCAAATATTTTGTATTGTTTCACCACCCCAACGGGGCCACCGATCACGGGAGTGAAAACGATCCATTGGGCAGCAACAATAAATAATTTTATTATACCCTCACAAATAACCGTCCAATCAAATGTCTACATTAGCGTCATGTGCCAGCCCAATATTTTACGATGTAGGACAACTACATATTGGGCAACAACCTAATTTGGACAGGTGCACAAGGTATATTTACTTGTCAATCGCACGATTATTTGTTCCATATAATAAAACACCTATTGGATTCATCTTCGCCCGAAATGGAAAATATTTAAGTCTCAAATTTTAATATTAGGCTCGACCTTCGGTCTCGCCCAATATTGAATTCTCGACTTAAATATTTTGCCGCATCGGGCTTAGATGAATCCAATAAGTTATAATATTTTTTGCTGTAAAAACTGAATAACTGTTTGTACATGTATACCGTCCGTTTAATGGCTCCGTCATGACATTATTGCCATGCACAAACTGCATGGGCAGGCTGTCCACCACAATCTTGAATTCGGCTAGCAATAATGTCCTCCACAAGAATTGCTAGCAATATGCCCAACTGACCTTCAAAAAACTTAAAAAGTTGTAGTATTATTGAAGCTTTGAGTGAGTCTTGGGTGCCCTTGCATGGGATGGATGACCCCTGTTATGAGTGACCCCTTAGTCGTGCATTTCTTAACAAGTAGACTGCAACTGATGTGTCTTCTTAGTTACGTGGCACCCAGATTTTTTCCAGTCAAAAAGATCTAGAGCTTTCCGAGAGCTGTACGAGCAAAGTACGCGAGATTGTAATGCATACTGTATATGTGGTCGAGGCGAGTACAAGATTGGGGATAAGCTATAAAATATACTGTGGGGGAGGGGGAGAGGGGGAAAAGGGAAGAGAATTCTCCTTTCCTTTTTTCCTCCACTTGCGTTTTTTTATCTCGCCTTTTTCCCTCCCCTCGCTTTTTTTTTCGCCGCGCTTTCTCCCCAGTCTTGTACTCGGCCAAATATGCATTGCATGCATCGCGTTGCAATCTCACGAAGGCTCTTTTTGACCACGTAACTAAGAAGACACATCAGTTGCCTGCGGAGGAGGCTAAGTAAAAAGGTGGCAAACTACTGAGATTTTTAGTAACGACACACTGACTTTTCGAGCGGAGCCCTTCATGGGAGTAGAATGTGATGAAATACATACTTAGGGTGATTTTACCATGGGCATTGCCGTCGTCGTCGTCGTTGTTGTTGTAGCCTGCGTAGCTGGCGGTTTTAAGGGGGGTTGGGGTCTCGTGGGCGAGGGAGAAAAAGCGGGTGGAAGAGCGCGCGGGCGGAAGAGCGCGTGGGCGGAAGAGCGCGCGGGCGGAAGAGCGCGCGGGCGGAAGAGCGCGCGGGCGGAAGAGCGGGAGCTGGAAAAACCGCCTGCCTCAAAACCTGGTGTTTTTGAATTATCCGTCCACTGGTGAACGGGAAATACTGATTGGTTAGTATTTTAAGCTGTTGTCGATAGCTGTCATCAATCAAACCACGGTGATCAAACGATTTTGACTCACGCGAGCCGTTGAATCGTTGATAGTCATCAACATGGCCTCCGTGAAAGTGTGTGTTGTTAAAGCGTTGGAAACATTGAATATTTTGAGAACTTTCACCTGAGTAGTGTTCTTGTCTAACACCTCGTCAACGCTTAAACTTGCGAGGATTTCGTCAGGCCTAAGAGTGTTATCCTCGATGGCTGACCGCGCAGTTGCTGCGCTTGTTATACTCGCAAATGCTAAGTGTTCCTTTTGCTAATACGTTCGCTAGCTTTGAATCCTTTCTTAACTTGTGGGCTACGATCAGGTGAAGAAACACTTGACGGTAATTGTCGCTTGTATCTAGTTGGGCTGACAGGTGAGTTGTGGTTTGTATATCCGCTTTATTTGCTGGGTCTTGCGAAAGCTTTGAGTCGTTTAAACTGTTTTTGATGAAATTATACAGCTCACAGGCATTCCTTATCTTTCGCGCACCTGACTTGCAAACCCACTCAGACTGATTGGAAGACTTGTCCACCAAATTAAAATCCTAGGTTAATGCACAACTCCTGTAGCGTCGGCTTGTCCTCGCAGCCCTTTGAATGTCTAAAGAGATTTTCAGTTGAAATATACGATATTTTCTCAAAATCACCGTATTTGACTTTCAGGGAACATTCACATAACCTGCAAAAATCGTTGGCACTCTGAACGTTCGGGTTTCTTCCTTTTTCTACTTTTTCCGTCAGAGTTTGCATTCGCCGCTTGTGACAAGCACACAAGTTTGATAACCGTGGTTTGATAGATTCACACCTGAATGATTTTCGATAGACGATACTATTATTATTGATTTGAAAGAGCAACGTGCAACCTATCGAATTACAAACTCAATTACAAACTATCATGTGATTGGTTAGTTTTAATTAATTTAGGATGTGTTAGTTAGGGGCGATATTCAAAAACACCAGGTTTTGAGGCAGGCGGTTTTTCCACTAAAGTCACAGTACAATTCGTTTATGACAACATCAAGGGAAGCCTTTAGAAATCCAAATGTATGGAATAAAATGTAACAAATTATAATGTCACATCCTTATAGACATGCACTGCCGACGATCCGTAGAATTTTTTTAAATATATACCAATGGCACGTGTATGTGTACTATATTTTATTGTTAACATCATGCGATGTGTATGTGTTGTTGTTCCTCAGGTCCCTCGGGGTTCTAATTGTGGGCATCAAATCCCAGTAGCCCCTTTGCTGAGTTCAACAAACAACAGTGTTTTGCCCTGATGCATGAAAAACAATCACAAGAATTCTTCTGGCACTCATTTATCTGGATGCCTCACATGCTTTACACTGCAAATTCCCAAAAACTTGTTTTAAGAAAAAAATACTTGTTTTAAGATTTTCTTGTCCCGTTTGCAAGATAATAATCTTACTGCGGTTTCTTGACAAGATATTTTGTCTTAAAACAAGATTAAATATTTTAAAACAAGAAATAAAATCTCAAAACAAGAAAAATTATCTTGACAAGAATTGGAGGTTTTGCAGTGTATATGTACTATTTACAGAATGAGTGGCCGTTATGTATCGGGGTATACACGAATTCTGTAAATTACTTCTAAAGTTTATGTAAATCAAGAGGAATCTACAGTATATCACATATATAGATCCTCATTAAAGAAGGATTTTCTTTGTGTTTTCCTCATGAAGTATTAATGATTTTAGAATGATAGATATTGAATGTTATATACCGTATCTCCTCGAATAGGCACTCACGCTCAAATAAGCGCCCCTCTCGAGAAAACGCCCTCCTCGAATAAGCGCTCACTGGATGCATGTATTTTACAACAATCTATTTTTGTGTGTCTGTATAAGTCTCCTTTTTCGTAATGTCGTTTGTAATTTGTATCTTACTTGAGCCCCAATGATGAGCTCTTTAAAGAGGAAATGAAATGAAAATTAAGTTTGCTCTATCTACAAGATATCCAAAAAATAATAAAGAATTACTTTAACAGTTTTTCTATGTTTCACTTCGTTCTCAAGTTATTTAGATTTGTTTGATATGTAAATGAGATGAACTGCGACGTAAAGTTATGTACAGATAAGTGTGAGTTATGATAGAAAATCATGTATATCTTCGACATTATCGAACAAAATTTGGTCTTGTGATGTTTAGTGTGTTGAGATCCAACTAGTTTTAAATAATATTGTTTAATTTAATAATTCCAAAGATATACACGATTTTCCAATAATTCACAATTATCTGCACATAACTTTACGTCATAGCTTATCTCATTTACATATCAAACAATTCTAAATAACTTGTGAACGAAGTGAAATATGGAAAAATTGTAAAAGTCATTCTTTATCACTTTCGGGCGATCGTGAAAATGAAACTTAATTTTCATTTAATTTCCTCTTGCTCTTGGAGCAAATGTAAAGATTATTAAGTGTATTGTAGGATGCAGGCATGCTAGATATAAAGAGCGGCGGAATAAGGGAAAACCACTGATCTCCATATATACTGGATAGCGCATTCCTTATGTCCAATAGTCAAAATTTTGAAGCCAGATCCGCCATCTTACTACTCCCTAATCACATATATAGATCCTCATTAAACAAGGATTTTCTTTGTGTTTTCCTCATGAAGTATTAATGATTTTAGAATGATAGATATTGAATGTTATATACCGTATCTCCTCGAATAGGCACTCACGCTCAATTTGTTAGGAGGAATGTGGTTTTTGAGAGATATCAGTTTTGGAAGATTACGCAGAAAGACTCCGAAACGGTTGATCAGTTCGTCACAAGATTAAAAAACAAGGTGAAATCCTGTGAGTATACCGTTGTGGATGACATGGTGAGAGACAAGTTGGTGTTCAGCATACGAGATTTAGCAGTTAAAGAAAGGCTGTTGAGAGAAGAGAAACTTACACTTGAAAAGGCAGTCAGCATGGCGAGGGCAGCCGAAGTCTCGAAAGAGCAGATCAAAGTGATGAGTCCCCAGGAGCAGATTAATTTTGATCAGTCGGTAAATCAAGTTCGGAGCATTAACAACAATGAGAAGAACCCGATTAGACGTCGTTCAAGAACAGATTCCAAGACAGATAAGTGTGGGTTTTGTGGTTTATTTCATACAGCGAGCTGTCTTGTCCCGCGTTTGGTAAAACGTGTAACTATTGTAAGAAGACAGGGCATTTTGAGCGTGTGTGTCGGGCAAAAAAACGTGATTCTGAGGGGAAAGCGGTTGATACATTGGGGGAATCTGAAGATAGCGAAAACGAACACGATTTGCTAACATTCTCAGTAGACTCAAGTAATAAGAGCGTTTCGCAGGATGACTGGCATGTTGTTTTGAAGATTGCCAGTACTGATTTGAATTTCAAATTGGATTCTGGTGCCGATTGTAATGTTATTTCGCAGTCGTCGTTTGATCGTTTGTCTCTCAGGTATACAAAAACACTCAAGAGTAAATGCAAATTAAAAGTGTATGATGGGCGGAAAATTACCCCAAAAGGGAAGGTTAGTTTAGCGTGCGAATATAAAGGGAAATTTTTCGTGTTAGACTTCGTTTTGGTTGAACAAGACTTACCATCTATCCTCTGATTAAAATCCTGTCTTGAACTTGGTTTAATTAAGCGGGTTTATAGCCTTGAGGTAGATCAACCAAAGGTTGAGACAGAATTTAGTGATCTCTTTGCAGGTCTGGAGGAGATTAAAGGCGTACAGCACCAAATCAAGGTCAATGTCGAGGCGAAACCTGTTGTCCACCCACCTCGCAGAGTTCCGGTTGCTTTGCGCAAGCCACTTGAAGAAGAGTTACGACGAATGGAGAAGTTGGGTGTTATTGAAAAAACAAAAGAACCAACTGCGTGGGTACACAGCCTTGTGATTGTCAGAAAGAAAAACAATAAGATTAGAGTATGCATGGATCCTAGTGACTTAAATCAAGTTGTCATGCGTGAACAGTTTCCAATGCAGACAGTGGAAGATGTCATCAGTAGAATGCCTAATGCAAAGATTTTCAGTGTTCTTGATGCCAACCATGGTTTTTGGCAGGTTAAATTAGCCAAAGAAAGCAGCAAGTTAGCCACCTTCAATACTCCTTTTGGCAGGTATAGTTATAAACGTTTACCATTTGGAATAGCTTCAGCCCCCGAGGTTTTCCAGAGTGTTATGTCCAATTTGTTTCAAGACATAGAAGGGATTGAAGTCATCGTGGATGACCTGGTAGTGTGGGGAGAGAACGTTGAGCAGCATGACGAGAGACTTCGATCGGTTTTGGAACGTTGTCGTGAGAAAAATCTCAAGTTGAATGAAGAAAAGTGCCGGTTTCGGGTCTCCGAAGTGAGTTATGTGGGTCATGTGTTGAGTTCAGATGGACTGAAACCAGATCCTCAGAAAGTTAAAGCAATCAGGGAAATGCCTTGTCCTACTAATCGCGAAGAATTGAAAAGATTTTTGGGCATTGTCACTTACGTGTCCAAGTTCATTCCAAATATGTCGCAGATAAGTGCTCCATTACGGCAGTTGCTCGAGAAAGATGTTGAATGGTCCTGGGATCAAGCACAAGAACAAGCCTTTACACACTTGAAAACAGCAATTACTGATGCACCAGTCTTGAAGTTTTTCAATCAGGAAGAACCTGTGTGTTTGTCTGTCGATGCTAGCTCGAAAGGTATGGGTGCAGTGATTCTACAGAATGATCGTCCAGTGGCTTATGCTTCAAAGTCGTTGACGAAGTGCCAACAAAACTATTCACAAATTGAGAAGGAAATGTTGGCAATAGTTTTTGGTTGTGAACATTTCCATCAGTATTTGTATGGGCAAAGAGAAGTGACTGTTGAATCTGACCATAAACCGTTAGAAGCAATATTAAAGAAATCTATCCATCAAGCACCTCTTCGATTGCAGAAAATGATACTTCGAGTTAAACCTTATGCAGTCAAAGTGAAATATACACCTGGTAGCCAACTTTTCATTGCCGATGCACTTTCTAGAGCAGTCCTACCTGTGCAGACAAGCGAACAACAGGATGAGTTTGAAGTAAATATTTTGGAATCAGGCCAGGTCTCGGAGACTATGTTTGTCAAACTGTCAGAAGAAACCAAGAAAGATCCAGAGCTTCAGGAGCTGCATAGAGTTGTTATGGATGGTTGGCCACAGACGATAGCTGAAACGCCTATAGAAACTAGATCGTATTGGACCTATAGGGATGAAATAAGCTGTTATGATGGCCTGATGTTCAAAGGTGATCGTATAATCGTTCCTCATATTCTTCGACCAGAAATTTTGAATCGCATACATGCAGCCCATTTGGGAATGGAAAAATGCAAAGCACGAGCTAGGAATGCAGTATTCTGGCCTGGTATAAATACTTCGATTAGTGAGATGGTTTCAGCATGCAGCACTTGTCTAAAACACCAGAGAAGTAATCAAAGAGAGCCTTTAATACCACAAGAAGTCCCAGGAAGACCGTGGGCAACCGTTGCTGCGGACATTTTTTACTACAAAGGAAGAGATTATTTGCTAGTCGTTGATTATTTTTCGAAGTACCCCGAAGTAGCTCGACTTAACCACAAGAATAGTGAAGCTGTCATTTTAGCAATGAAGGTTCATGTTTGCGCGTCATGGTATTCCAGAGAAGATTATTGCTAATAATATGCCATTTAACAGCCTTAGAGTAAAGGAATTTGCTAGAGAATGGGAGGTGGATGTGGTAACATCCAGCCCACATTACCCGCGGTCAAATGGACTCGTGGAGAGAAACGTGCAGACCATAAAACGACTGTTAAAGAAAGCTGATGATTCCAAACAAGATGCATTTCTCGCTTTACTAGAGTTTCGCAATTCCCCTATCAGTGGTATGGAACAATCTCCCGCAGAACTATTGATGAGCCGGAAGCTGAGAACCAAATTGCCAACTCCGAAGCATCTCCTTAAGCCTAAGCCTCAGCCAGTCAATGACGTTTGTCAGAGATTGCGGTTACGCCAGCAACGTCCAAAAGCACACTACGACCGTGGTACGAAGTTATTACCGCCTCTTTGTCCAAACGAGTCAGTGAGAATCCGACAGGGACGTGAATGGAATCCTGCAGTGGTCATTGATCAACATCAAGCTCCTCGTTCTTATGTCATTGCCACTCCAGATGGAACGCAGTTACGTCGAAATCGCATTCATCTTTTGCCAACGAAAGAACCACCGATTGTTATAAGCCCACCCATGGAGCCTGATAGTGTAGAGTATCGCTCGCCTCAACCACCACCACCTGAGGTTATAGCAGAAGAAGTACAAACGAGTCGACCGGTGGTGCAGACAAATCAGCCTCTTAGAAGAAGTACGCGGATTCGTCATGCGCCGTCACGTTTAATTGAGACTATGGGTTAGAACTGATGACAATCTTACATTATTTACATTTGATAACAATCTTACAGTATTTACAGTTTAATTAGGATTTAGTTTTAAAGAAAAGAAAAAAAGAGAGATGTATGCGGTGGCGTGAGACTATATGTAAATTAGTAGTTGATTATTTTATATGTTAATCAGTAGTTAGGATATATAAATAGGCTTGTATTCAACATGGTCGTCTAATAAACGTGAGTTATTACACAGAGAAGGTTATATATCTTTGCTATTATCAAACCAAACTTAACTCGAAGGAAGCGTGTGCATGCATGTGTTTCTCTCACAACGCCAAACATGTAGAATTTTCAAGTGATTATGTTTGATAATAGCAAAGATATATAACTTTCTCTGATAACTCATGATCATTATTCACATGTGACGTCAAGTTGTTTAATTTGCATATCAAACAAACTGAAATATCTCAACAACGAAGCAAGGAAACGAAAAACTGCAAAATATGTTACTCTATCATTTTTAGTGTTCTTTCAAATAAGACAAACTTAATTTTCGTTTCATGTACACTTCAAAGATAGAAAATTTATTGATGGATGTAACAAAGAGACGACTGAAGTCAGGAGTTTAACTCGGCAGTTGAAGTATTTAGGGCAGAGCAACAAATAATGTTTAATAGTCTCATGCGCAGCTCCACAAGAGCAAAAAGCGTATGGAAGAATGTTACGTTGGTAAAGATAAAAGTTTAATGCGCAAAAGCCTAATCTCATACGAGTTAACAGAATGAGCGGGTATCTGATACCTATATGTTATAATCATTTAGGAGGTGACGGGCGGACTTGGTTACGAAGGCAATTCTTAAAGCTTTCTAAAGGCAATAACCTGATTTGTTCAGGTAGCTCATTCCATAACTTTATTGTTGATGGTAAAAAGCTATTTTTATATCTATTATAATCCTGCACATTAAAAGTTGCAAATCTGCAGGATTTCTTAAATTGTGAGTCAGTCTATATTACCAGTATTTGTTGGTACCTGCAGGTTACATAAGTAGTTAGGCGCGTGGCCATGAAACATTTTGTAGAAAAGACACAGTTGATGCATTTTTCGTCTATCCCACATAGATGTTCTTTGTTGAGAAGTGCCTTTCATTGCACCAGTTACAATTATAGCACTTCTGTATTGTACATTTTCGATTGCGTCAGACTCTCTCATCGTACAATTACACCAGACGGTGTCAGGATATTCAAGAATGGGTCTAATATATGATAAATAATTTTTTTCTAGAGTAGTTCTGTCAAGCCTGTACTTCAAGCTCTGCAGAATATTTACATATGAGCAAACCAAGTCAGTGAAGAAGTTAAAGTAATCCCAAGATGTTTATGCATTTCAACATTTTGCACTTGTTTACCGAAACATAAGGGAGGGTGTGAGAGTTTAGACCATTTGGTTGGGAAAATAATTGATTTCGTTTTTCCTGGATTAAAATCAACGATCCATGACTGGGCAACATTTTTCAATTAATTGCAAGTCTTTATTTAGTTTTAAAGAAGAGAATGAAGGATAATCAACAACGTCCATGATGGAGGTATCATCAGCAAATAACCGCGTATCAGATACAACCTCATTGGTTATATAATTTATATAAACTAAAAACAGAATAGACCCGAGGATTGAACCCTGAGGAACTCCTGCATTTACATTTTGCCATTGTGAAAATTTACTTGAAATCACTGTTCGTTGTTGGCGATCCGACAAATAACTTCCAAATCATTTTAGTAAGGTGCCCGAAATCCCATTCTGCTCCAGTTTAAAAAGCAATCCTTTGTGCCAAACTTTATCAAATGCTTTTGAGATGTCAAGAAAGACCGCTCTGATCTCTTGACCATTCTCAAACGCTGATAGTATTTTATTTATTAGGAAAGTTAATTAATTTACTGTGGAATCACCTGGTATGAACCCTGATTGTGAATGAGAGAGGAGATTGTTCCGCAGAAGGAAGTTAAAGAAGTGCTTATAAGCACCATTTCTAAAGATATATTGAATATAAGGGACACTTACACTTTTGGCCATCATTCTTAAAACTTCGTTACTAATATGAACGTCTCCGGAAGCCTTATCCGTATCTAAATTAGCCAAGATTTCCTCAACTTCCTCATACGTACCGCGAACATCCATTAAGCGTTTGTCAGTCCGATAGGTGAGTTTGGGAACTGTCACATTAGAATCATCCATTTTACTTTGCGAGACAAAATAATCATTTAAAAGATCAGCCTTCTCTTTATCATCAGTATAAACCTTGCCGTGATCGATTAACGGAGGTATATTTCTATTAATTTTATTTTTATATAAGGATTTCACAAGATTCCACCATTTTTTTGGGTGAAGCTTAGAATCGCTTGATTTTGTGGAAATAATTTTAAAATATTTCATTTTTTCCTCCTTAATTACTTTGACTATATGATTTCTCAATGTTCTAAATACACTTCCCATAACTCACCACATCGGTTTCTTTTATATTTTTTAAATAATCTGTTACGTCTACGAGTTAGGGTTCGAATATGTCCTGTTATATGCCTGCTATATATATATATACACCCAAGGTTTGTGGTTCTGTCTCACTACAACTGTTTTGTTTGGTATAAAAGTGCTACATAAATCGTAAAGTTTTGTGGTAAAACAATTCAGTTGCTTTGTGTATGTTATTTGGTGTTAAAAGCAAATCCCAATCAATTGCGTCAGAGAAACCTTGGACGTCGGCATTTTGCCAGCGCCTTCACCTTGGCAATGATCACATTTAGACAATGGTTCTAAGACACTGGTTTTAACAAAAAACAGTAGACAGTATTTTATAATTAAGAACTGTGCATTTTGAAAAATGGGATACCTGGCATCATTTAAAAATAACTAACACGATACTTATCTAAACTATGTAAAAAATTTAAAGAAAGAAATCGTGCTCGACATTCGACAAGAATTCTGCATGAGAATGAATCAATATGTACTTTTTTTTACTTACAGTATATGCCTTTGGGTGGCCTCACTCCAAAATTTATTAAAGCGAAGTACTATTGGTAAGCAGTTTTTACATTTTTGACTCGAACGATTGCCGCAGAAGTGACTAAAAATTTAGTAAGAATTTAGTAATTTCTTTTTAAAGTTTCACATTAGATACATCATTTTTTAAGATGATCATCAAGCGCTTAATCAAGTTCGGTAAATGTAAAAGGAGGAATGACATTGCGGGATTGCATATGGTCTACCTGAAAGAAAACTGAGCTTAGTACCAACCTGTTATCACCCCATGTGGACACTGGTATGTGATCGGTTGATCATACCAATTAAGCCAACCACTCCAGGAGCAAGAACTGGAAACGCGACTATCGCTTCTGCAGTAGATCGCCCAAGTACGGTCTTCATGGTAATTGCTATGAATGCTTCGTATACGGGAAATAGCTTTTCCTATATAATCAAGACCAAGGAAAACAACAATCGAAATATAGTAAAGTTAGATATACTGCCAAAACAGAGAACGTAGGAGTCTAACGTTTCGAGCGAAGGCGCTTCGCCACGTTTCTCTCTGACGAAGGGCCTTCGCTCGAAACGTTAGACTCCTACGTTCTCTGTTTCGGCAAAAACACTGTAAGTTCAAAGTTAATTTTGTGAATAGTTTAATATTAATTATAATATTAATCTAACCTTACTATATTTCGATTGTTCAAAGTTTCAACACTGCCTACGCGGCACGCTACTTTTATTTCACCAAGGAAAACAGGTTGCGTCTTAATTAAGCCCTTATCAAACGAGAACGCAAGTCATCGCAAGCTAGTTGGCAGTCAGAATTTCTGTGGCGGTCGTTCGAACACCCAAATTAACAAAATAAAGGTTTCATGAGTGTTTTAAACAAGTTTTAACTTTGTCACAGTACACGATATTTTCGGGAAACTATTCAGAGCGGCTGGCTGAGCTAGCGTGACTGCCAACTTGCGATGACTTGCGTTCTCGTTTGATTAGGGCTTTACTATGTAAACACGGTTGTGACGTCACGGCAAATTACTTAGTCTTATTTCTAGTAAAGCACATAAACTTTCGAATTTTCCCAACTCACTCTCGTGTTTTATAAACACGGGCGGGCCGGGCGGCCATTTTCAATATTCTTACTTACAATATTCAATACACAATTTCTTCAATATAGAACTAGTATATCAAGAAGACAAGACAGGCAACTTTGTACAACAGTAGTCCGTTATTCAATACGTTTCGACCATTTGGCCTTCATCACGACATCAGTTATATTTAGTACATATTAATTAAAGGCGTTGCCTGCCTTATAAAAAATAATACCTAATACCTATTATAGAATAATATAGAATAATCATAATGATTAACGACTAACTGAATAGTAGACTGACAAACAGACTTCCTACCATTGGTTAGGAATATAGTGCATATTTATAGTGAATTTGTGGGTTGGGTTTTTTTGTTTTAATTCGTTCCTTTTATTTAGACCATGTTGGTATAGTGTCCAATTAATATGCCTCTCTGGTTAATAATTTTTTGTCCGTTTGATTTCTATCCTTTATTCTTTCAATATATTTATAAAAATCAATAATAATTTATGAGGAACACACAAGGAAAATCCATATTTAATGAGTGTCTTGACATGTCGATGTGATACAAAGAATCCTCTTGATTTACATAAACATTAGCCTTAATTTTCACGGATTAGACAACGTTCATATTTTTCATAAAGTACTTCGTCAATGAACTTATGCACATATCAATGTTAAGCGGCAGGGAGGGAGGGAGGGGGGGGGGGGGGGGACGCTGGGCATACCCATGCGGGGATTTGATTTAAAATTATTATTTTTTGTCAAATATCCTACCCTTGGGACTTATTATTCAAAAGTCAAATGAGATCAAACTGCCCTCTACTGCAAAAAAGGTGGTGATTAAATGATTACAACACAATTTAATAACAAAATATATCATATGAAGTTTGTATTTTGGAGCGCCGCCATTAAATTGGTCGTGTTTGAGAAGAATGAGTTCAGGAGAGCTTATGACGTCATAGACTCAACAAAAACAAAAGATCATTGTTGTCAACAAAAGGGTCATTGTTGTTATTGAGTCTATGACGTCATAAGCTTCCTCGACTCATTCTTCTCAAGTTCGGCCACTTTAATGGCGACGCTCTAAAATACAAACTTCACACGTAAAATATCACCTTTTCTTCAACGAATTTTGAAATGAAACTTTGCACGATTACTAACTACCATAACATCTTCAGAATTATGCAAAAAAATTGCCAACAATACTTTCACAGATAACCAAAACAAGATTTAATCAGCAATCTCAGGTAATAGGAAATACTTCAATTATAGATAAACCAAGTTGTTTCACTTGATGTAAAAAGGAGATGCGATCTTTGTATATAATAGTTATTTAATTAATAGAATGAATCATCGATTTATCAGTTTTGCTGTGGCAAAAAAAGTTATAAGATTATGCCGGGAAAGGGTAAGTTGTGCCTTGTTTTGTGCACCAAATGTAATTTGCTGTATGCCGGTTCGGTTCCACTCCCACTCAATTCAATTAAGGTAAGATTTCGTAATCATAAATCCGCTAAATTCATTTCAATCAATCTTTAGTGGATTTAAAAGAGTCCAGACCATGCATGTATGTCTCAATTGACTATGATATAACCGATGTCAGAATGAATACATGGACTGGTATACAAAGTTGCCTGTCTCATCTTCTTGTTTTTCAAAATTGCTACCTCCTTATGTTTTTACCTTTGTTTGTCTGTTTGTTTATCTGTTTGTCTGTGAGTCTGTCTGTCACCAGAATATCTCACCAAATACTCGACAGATTTTCGTGAAAGTTTGTGGAAATATTGATCATAGATCAAGAACCAAACCTTTCAATTGTGGTTGAAATTTGGATGAGAAATTAATATAAAATCGGACCACAAGATCCTCCGTGTAGAGAAAATGCTTGATTGCTCATTCTTTTTTATGCAAATGTTTTTGCATAATTTTGGCGGTACGAGCGCAATCAAGCATTTTATTCATTCACACATGTGCGTTAAGCCTTGAGTGAGCCATCCTGCATGGTAAGCGGGAGACCCGTTATATGCATTCTCTGACTGCCCTCTTGTTGTTGTTGTTGTTGTTGTTGTTGTTGTTATTACTAACCTCGGGGACAAGCAAAAGCAAAAGTTGCATCCCATCCAGTCCATGATGCAAGTCGGGGACTAATATAGGGTCTTCTGGGTACACCTCGTTTACTTATTAATTCGCGCGAGTAGCTGTTAACAGTTACCAACTGAGTAATCAGTAAACTGAACAGAAAGACTTTTGCTGCGAACGGCATGGAGCCAAAAAACTGCGACATGGTTCTTCCAATTAGCTAAATATAAAAAAGAAAGCATTATTAAAGACTTATTAACCGAGTGCGAGGTCTGTACGGTAAGGTATTTTGCCTGAGATTTTGGCCTTCTTGTTTACACCAATCCGGCTTTTATTTTTCGTGTTTTTAGAAAAACAGCTTTAAAGAAAACCAGCAGTAACCCACCGGGCACACACGACGTAATTTCGACGTCGAATTCCGGTGGATTTTCCGTCACGACGTCGGTCGACTTCATTTAACGTCGGTCGACATCGTATAACGCCGCCCAGTTCTACAACGTCGTTAACTACACGTGTAACGGCGAAACCTGTTAGTTGAGTTTGACTTAAATTATGCGACAAACCCTTTTAGAACTCTAAAGCTTTTGGATGTCGAAAAACATACTTTAAGTATATATTCACTGATACGACGTAAATGATTTGTGGTTTCTGCTAGATACTGAACTTTAGATTGTCGTCGTCGTCCTATACAGTGCTTAAACTCCCTAAATTATCAGATTTACACTGCAATCCTTGTCTGTCTGAATTTCAACGTTAATATATAATCCAGATATATGTAGAAATATAAGATCAGTTTAATAACTATGGTAAAATGGTTCACATGGTCCAGATGAATGTAAAATCAATTGCACTGAGTTAGATTATACCGGTCAGTTATATAATGGATTGACCTAAAATGCAAAGCTTTACTTACCTAGAGACACTGACCAGAAAGCTGAGATCAATCCTTTGTCGAGATCAATTCTTTCTTCTAGAATTGAAAATGAGTGTCGTCTTTTTATAATAACTGCACGTCAGCTAATGACGGAGTCATGCATTCTTTAATTAAGAATGAATCTTAAAAAATCATGTCAAAATACATATTGATTGTAGCAGGCACTGACTTCCTTTAGCAAGAAACTGCCAGAATTACGCCAGATTTATCAGTATAGGTAAGTGAATGCATTAATGGTCTCTCAACTGACGTCTATCCAATTTACTGTTTGATGGGAATGGAATACTAAGTGATCTTTTAACGTTAGTATGATTTGTCATTTTCAAGTTTGTTATGTGAACTATGGTTTATATAGTTATCTAATAGACTATACGTTTGGAGACTCTTTACACCAGTACTGGGTAAATTCGGAACCGTTTAATTGAAAACTAATTTTGGAACTGTTTGAGACAAAATATTGCATGAAGTATATATACATGTAAATGGGTATAGCGAATCGAAACCGTGCAAATAGCCGTTTAAAGTGTTGCATTGATATACAAACTTGTTGCTATATACTGCATGGTAGCTAAAATGGGTACAGCCGTTCAAAGGAAAACAGTGTTATCAGACAAAATCTATTTAAAATCAAAATCTTTTTTTCAGAATGTCAGGAAGATATCATGTTTAACCCTTTATATTGGCCATGTTTCCGGGAGCTCTCCCCTTGACGAGTAAAATCGTCTGGCGTTAGCCAAAGTATAACCAGACACTTGATCATGAACTGGCTTAAGTCCACGCACCCTTTGTTCGGTGTTTGAATAAAAAATTATTCCACGAAAAAATACTAGAAATAAACCAGTAGAAATAAAAATCTTTGTTGTTTTCATATAATTTGAGATATAAGAATTCAAATGAAACATAACACTTTTAAAGTATACTACAACCCTGGACAAAAGTGCTTGCGACACTTTGCGAAAATCGGCAAAATCGGCAAACTGGCCCAACAATTTTGTCCAGGATTGTAGCTTAAGTCTATGGGATTCTAAAAGCATTACAAGAACTGAGTGGGAAAATTTGCAAAAATATATATAGATGGCTCATTAACTTTGTCGACCAGTCAGTAAATACTTCACTACAATCACGCCTGCATGCAAAGGGGCCTCAGTTTTTAGTGCCACTTTGTCAGTTTAATGTCAGTGAAAATACATAAGTGGCATGCAGTTGAGCCGCATTTTACTCGACATTAACAAATACAACACTTATACTGACCTTGGCTCACGAAATCTAGCTGTTTACCCCACTCCAGAACAAAGAAAATCTTTATAGTTAAATTAATAGTCTATGCCAAACATTTCTATCGATACGTGGCGAAACCGGAATGTATTTGACTGTCGTACTAGTCATTGTTAGGGGATTTTAACGGCTGTGATGTCAGTAATTACTTCCTAGCTCTGGTTCAGCTGATAATAAACTGACAAAGTGGCACTAAAAACCAAAATTAAAAAGCCCAAATCGCACGACCTCGGCGTTTGCGTTTACACGATACCAGACGAATTTGACATCGTGTATATGACCGTGCAAATTTTGGTACGGTCAGGACGGACTCCATGACCATGCATTACCGTATCAAAACATACAGGGCCGGTCACTTGCATGTTATAAGTATACAACGCATTTTGTACAAATTAAACCTGTGAGATTTTTGGCTGCCGCGGTAGGTTGGTGGCCCTTCTTTGCTTTTCGCGGACCTTTTGAATTGCATAAAGAGTCACGATCATAATAAATCTTGAGAAATAACAATGCAACTGCATTTATAGACTTTTTCGTTATGGGCGAAAACAGATTAAGTTTGGCTAGCCATGCAGGAGACGCACTTATCTGCGTGTAACGTGTTTAGTAGAGGAAGCTAGTATAACTGTGTCTATGTCTGTCAACTGTATATTTCCTCTGACGTTTAAACGTACTAAAAACCCTCACAAGTAATAGTAAATTAAGTTGTAACCAATTTTTCCAGTTTGTAGCCATGCATCTATGCGATATGAAAGAACTTTACTATACTGATGTCAAGCTTTAGAAAATTGATTTTCATGGCTGCATGTGAAACGGTATTTCCAGCTATACTTGAGAACAGTTTTACAACAAAAGACGCGGTTTTACAATAAGATAATTACTCCAACAGAAGTAAATGCTATTTTTTTTGTTCAAGTATTCTTGGTTTGCACTTGACGTCATGGCGGCCATGTTGGAGGAACTTTAACAAAATAATCTCATTAGCAGCTATTGTATTTGGAGTATGTTTCCTCCAACATTTTCCTCCGTATCTTTGTCTACTAATAAATCTCAAGGGATTGATTGCAAACCATCAATATTTATAGCATAGGCCTGCGCTAAACGTCGCACAATGAGCGAATTTAATTCAGACGAATTTAATTCGAATTAAAGCCTGGTTTCCATATATAGCCGTTAGAAGGGGCGACATTCAAATTTGATAGCTATGCGTGCAGGCAGGCTCTATTTCACCTCCGGCTATTACCCAAGAGGCAAGAGCCGGCTCGCTGGCTAATGCGACGTAAATGCGACGTCGAGTTAAACTGACCAGAAAGAAAGCTGAGATCAATCCTTTCGGTTGGATCAATTCTGAAAATGAGTGTCGTCTTTTTATAATACCACTGCACGTCAGCTAATGACGGAGTCATTCTTTAATTAAGAATGAATCTTAAAAAATCATGTCAAAATACATATGACTTCCTTTAGCAAGAAACTGCCAGAATTACGCCAGATTTATCAGTACAGTGAAACCTGAGTTTTGCGACCACCCCAGGTGCCACGTAAAAGTGGTCGTTAAGGACAGGTGGTCGTTCAGACAGGTAGTGATATGACGTCATAGCAGCCATTTTGGCAGCGCCGCGACTCGTACTGTCGTTCACTTCAGTTTTTGCGCTGTGTTTTTGTTACGTTTCAGATTCAATTTTTGCGCTGGTTTGGTCTTGTTAAAAGCTCTTGGCTTTATTTACGATCTTCCAGTAGTATTTTTCAGATGTGAACACTCAGTTTTGTCACTTTCCTTTCCAAGTTAAAAAGCCGTTGTAAAATATACAAACTTGTCGCGGTAAACGATCGTCAAGATCAACTTGTCTAAAGTTAACAAATATTACTCATGGTTTTGGATTGTTCAGTCATTGTATTAACTCTCAAACATCAACTAAAAAGTATTTGGCTTTGGCAGGAGAAATTCACACAGATTTTCATCAAATAATGCTCAAAAGAGAAGCAAAAAAAGACTAAAATGCGGTAACACGAGCAATTGTGCAACACTTCCGGTTTCTTGTTTTCACATGTGGTCGCATTCGCGTTTGTTTACTATGAAAAAACGGGTATTTCTTTAACGTATTTCGGCAGTTTTACGTTGAGTTGGTCGCTCATAACAGGTAAATATCTTGTTTAGGACACAAATAACCGGTCGCTGGTCGCGTAAGGCAGGTGGTCGCTCATTGCAGGTATATTTCAACTACAAATCGTCCGTGCCAGAAAAAGTGGTCGTATATATGACAGGTGGTCGTAAAACATGGGGGTCGCAAAACTTATAAGTGAATGCATTAATGGTCTCTCAACTGACGTCTATCCATTTTCCTGTTTGATGGGAATGGAATACTAAGTGATCTTTTAACGTTAGTAAACTTTATTCAAACAACATAAATACCAGATTTGGTATATAAGATACATACATATAACATATAAACTAGAGTACGTGCTCAACTATAAACTTTCAAAACTTGTTAAAACATTAAAACAGTATTTAGCTACCAAAGTCATAATTGTTTTGTCTTGCATAGCAATGACATACATGAAAAGGTCTTGATAGCTAAATTTAGAAAATGAGTTATTTATTTTACAGAGACTTCCATAAAATTAACTCTAAGATCGGCGAACTTTGTGTTTCTGCATGACATTAAAAGGTGTTGTTCGTTCCCAATCTCATTTAGGTCACAATGTTTGCATAATCTTTCACTATATGAAACATTTCCGTATCGACCAGTTTCAACAGGTAGTTTATGAGCTGAAATTCTTAATTTTGTAACCGCTTGACGATGTTTGAAGTTGCGAATTGAAGAAAGATATTTTTCAAAGCCAAAATTTATTTTCAGTTTTTTAAAGACTCTTAATTTGCCATTATTTCCACCTTGTTGAATCTGCTCTTTCCAGTATTCAGTATAAAACTCATGTAATTTATTCCTCAAGTAATGGCAAAAATTTCCTTGTTCTTTGGGTGGTATTACAAAATTTTTAAAATTATTAACTTCTATATTACATATAGTTATTAGTATGATTTGTCATTTTCAAGTTTCTTATGTGAACTATGGTTTATATAGTTATCTAATAGACTATACGTTTGGAGACTCTTTACACCAGTATACTGGGTAAATTCGGAACCGTATAATTGAAAACTAATTTTGGAAATGTTTGAGACAAAATATTGCATGAAGTATATCTACATGTAAATGCATAATAGCCGTTTAAAGTGTTGCATTGATATACAAACTTGTTGCTATATACTGCATGCATGGTAGCCAAAATGGGTACGAGCCGTTCAAAGGAAAACAGTGTTATCAGACAAAATCTATTTAAAAATGTAAATTTTCAGAATGTCAGGAAGATATCATGTTTAACCCTTTATATTGGCCAGGTTTCCGGGAGCTCTCCCCTTGACGAGTAAAATCGTCTGGCGTTAGCCAAAGTAAAATTGTCCCGCGTTAGCCAGAGTAAAATTAATAAGTTGCCAAAAGGCAACTGTGGCCAGTAAAGGGTTCACAATAAAATTTCCAGCTAGGTTATGAAAGAGTAGTTTTGGAAGAGAACCAGACACTTGAGCATGAACTGGCTTCAGTCCACGCACCCTTTGTTCGGTGTTTGAATTAAAAATTATTCCACGGAAAAATACTAGAAATAAACTAGGAATAAAAATCTTTGTTGTTTTCATATAATTTGAGATATAAGTATTCAAATGAAAGATAACACTTTTAAGGTATACTATATAGCTTAAGTCTATGGGATTCTAAAAGCAATACAAGAACTGAGTGGGAAAATTTGCAAAAATATACATAGATGGCTCATTAAGTTTGTCGACCAGTCAGTAATTATACGTCACTACAATCACGCCTGCAAAGGGGCCTCAGTTTTTAGTGCCACTTTGTCCGGCAATTCACGGTTAATGGAAGGGGTCAATTTAATGTCAGTGAAAATACATAAGTGGCATGCAGTTAAGCCGCATTTTACTCGACATTAACAAATACAACACTTATACTAACATTGGCTCACGAAATCTAGCTGTTTCCCCCACTCCAGAACAAAGAAAATATTTATAGTTAAATTAATAGTCTATGCCGCCAAACATTTCTATCGATACGTGGCGAAACCGGAATGCATTTGACTGTCGTACTAGTCATTGTTAGGGGATTTTAACGGCTGTGATGTCAGTTACTTCCTCTGGCTCAGCTGATAACAAACTGACAAAGTGGCACTAAAAACCAAAATTAAAAAACTCAAATCGCACGACCTCGCGTTTGCGTTTACACGATACCAGACGAATTTGACATCGTGCATGTATATGACCGTGCAAATTTTGTTACGGTCAGGACGGACTCCATGACCATGCATTACCGTATCAAAACATACAGGGCCGGTCACTTGCATGTTATAAGTATACAACGCATTTTGTACAACTAATTAAACCTGTGAGATTTTTGGCTGCCGCGGTAGGTTGGTGGCCCTTCTTTGCTTTTCGCGGACCTTTTGAGTTGCATAAAGAGTCACGACCATATTAAATCTTGAGAAATAACAATGCAACTGCATTTATAGACTTTTTCATTATGGGCAAAAACAGATTAAGTTTGGCTAGCCAGGAGACGCACTTATCTGCGTGTAACGTGTTTAGTAGAGGAAGCTAGTATAACTGTGTCCATATATGTCTGTCAACTTTATATTTCCTCTGACATTGGCTCACGAAATCTGTTTCCCCCACTCCAGAACAAAGAAAATCTTTATAGTTAAATTAATAGTCTATGCCAAACTGCCAAACATTTCTACGTATGATGGATATAATTATCTAGTGTGATTTCTTTGTTGTGGAGGAAACAGCTTTCGATACGAGGCGAAACCGGAATGCATTTGACTGTCGTACTAGTCATTGTTAGGGGATTTTAACGGCTGTGATATTATGCAGTTACTTCCTCTGGCTCAGCTGATAATAAACTGACAAAGTGGCCCTCGAAACGCCGCCACCGATATCGTGTTTATTGATATTACCTCACTAAAAACCAAAATTAAAAAGCCCAAATCGCACGACCTCGCGTTTGCGTTTACACGATACCAGACGAATTTGACATCGTGTATATGACCGTGCAAATTTTGGTACGGTCAGGACGGACTCCATGACCATACAGTACCGTATCAAAACATACAGGGCCGATCACTTGCATGTTATAAGCATACAGTGAACGCACCCTTCTTTGCTTTTCGCAGACCTTTTGAGTTGCATAAAGAGTCACGACCATGTTAAATCTTGAGAAATAACCAGCTGCATTTATAGAGACTTTTTTGTTATGGGCGAAAACATAAGTTTGGCTAGCCAGGAAACGCACTTATCTGCGTGTAACGCAAAGTGTAACGTGTTTAGTAGAGGAAGTATAACTGTGTCTATGTCTGTCAACTGTATATTTCCTCTGACGTTTAAACTTACTAAAAACCCTCACAAGTTATAGTAAATTAAGTTGTAACCAATTTTTGCGATATGAAAAAACTTTACTATACTGATGTCAAACTTTATAAAATTTTTGATTTTCATGGCTGTGAAACGGTATTTCCAGCTGTACTTGAGAACAGTTTTACAACAAAAGACGCGGTTTTACAATAAAATAATTATTCCAACAGAAGTAAATGCTATTTTTTGTTCAAGTATTCTTGGTTTGCACTTGACGTCATGGCGGCCAAGCAGTTATTGTATTTGGAGTATGTTTCCTCCAACATTTTCCTCCGTATCTTTGTCTACTAATAAATCTCAAGGGATTGATTGCAAACCATCAATATTTATAGCAATAGGCCTGCGCTAAACGTCGCACAATGAGCGAATTTAATTCAGACGAATTTAATTCGAATTAACTTCGTTGGTAATGCGACGTAAATGCGACGTCGAGTTAAACGTCGAATTTCAGTCGAATTTAATTGTTTTTATTTGGACTCGTGGAGCTTAAAATCGACTTCTTGAAAACATGGCGCCAAATTGTCAAAGATATAGAAGCGAAACATTTAAAGTGCCCCTAACCCCCAAAACAATTTTCAGCTCATCGAATGTACTCTTTATTTGTAGTGTTTTAGTAAAAAAGAATTTCAATTTGGATAAATTGTCCTGTTTTTATGGCGTGTTGAATTTGGCTTTTATTTGGTAGCCCAGTGCCGTCGGAATTTTTTCACGCAAGGTATAGTCGGTATATATAGCTTTGATCTTGTTGCTTCGACTGATCTGAGCTGCTTTGATACAGCCGGCGCTCGACAGACTTCACATTCTTAAAGTTCTCAGTATTGTCTAGCAATCATGTCTAGCAGTGAATCAGATTCTGAATTTAGTTATCAGTGCATGTTATAGTTCCGACACCGGATCTTTAGGTTCGATGGCTATAGATTCGACATTGACATAACTCGTGCGCAATACAGTTTATTTCACACTTGGTCCTCGTCGGATCTTTTCAACAACAGCACAGGGTCCGACATTATCACTCAGTCTTAGATCATCGAGACATCGTAGCATAAACACTTGGGGAAGGCTGATACAGTGCAGCGATTATAGAAATATAGAAAGGGAAAGATTAATGCGGTTAACATTTTTTTTTGATTAACTGACGAGCTTACGGCCGTGATTGAATTTAAGTCGATCAATCTGTAGATTTCGTTTTCTGCTTTGAATCAGACTAGGTTTTGTTGGATAGGTTGAAACTATGTTTTAAACTTTAATAATTTGAGAGACTGAAAGACTGAGAATGTCAACGACAATGCATCTTTCACATGAGAAACATTAGTATGAATACATTTTCCACGCCAGTTAAGTTTTCTTTCTAACTCAAAAGACTAAATAATGTCGGGCCTTGTCCTGGTTGTTGAAAAGATTCGACAAGCACTAAGTTAAAAATAAACTGTATTTCGCACACATTATGTCAATGTCGGATCTATAGCCATAGTGTCGAAACTATAACCACGGTGTAAACCTTATTCGGGGATATGATGACATGTGATAGAGGATGCAGAAATCATGCAATGTCGATGAAAATCAACATGCCAATATATTCAAGCCGAGAGGAAGGTATTAAACTCCGGCTTAGCATATGCTGAAGAACCTTTAGCCGACCGCGAAGACCGCATGGTTAGAAAATTACAACAGAGAAGAACAGGAACGGCTAGAGGTCGGGGAAAAGCGAACGAAAAAACAAATGATTCCGTGGAAATAAGCGAATGGTGTTTAGCGATGTATTTACACTCTGGCTTTGGCCATGAATACTTGGAAATACACAAATCCCGAGATGATCAGGCCTTAATTTTTGATAGTTCGGTTTTGTTTGACCAGGTAACACGCAATATCTTCTCTCGAATTCCTCACGCTTGAAATGATCTGAGCAAAGTGTTGAAGTTTTTGGGGGTTCGAAGACATGTTTTGCCTTCACGAAATCTGAATCAACCCAAATTTTTCTTCGCTTCTTAGCGTCAGACCGGTCATCATTGAAATATGGAATGGTGCATGTGAAGACTTACACCATCCTTGAGACTATAGCTTTATTCGTACAATTGGCAGCAACACAACTAAACACCATCTTTTCACAAGCTTTTTAACAATACAGTAAACGCAAATATATGTAGATATCGAAATTTATAGCATGAAGCCTTGAAGGCGCTAGTCTACGAGTACCTTGCGTGACGTCACAAAATACACTTGTTCCAGCCTCCTCGAAACGAATTGTTTTCATGGAAATGTGCCAGCTAAGATTGCAGTTTGCCAATTTCAAAATGCCATAAAAATCCGAGTTTTTTAAGAAATTAAATTTAGTTTTCGCAGAAACAGAAACACTAGAAATTATGCCACGATTTGATATAGCTAAAAAAGGTTTTTGGGGTTAGAGGCACTTTAATTCGACGCGACGATAATTCGACACGCGAATTAAATTCGTCTCGGCATTTAAATTCGTCTGAGTCAGACAGATAATGCGACGATAATGCGTGTTTGACTATAGTTATACGTCGCAGTTTCGTCGAATAAAATTCAAACAATTAAATTCGTCTGAATTAAATTCGTCTATTGTGCGATATTTAGCGCAGGCCATAAGTGGGCTGTAATCGACATAATTTCATCTGTCATAACAGTTATTAAGACTTCTGAGTGTAATTGTTCTTCGAGCTATTTTACTCAGAAAGAGTTGTGAGTTCCCAAGGATCAACGCAGCACAATCTTCTGATCGAGCAACCATTTAACTACTGGTACTCAAGATGATTTGAATGATCCAGGGGTGGCGCCAAGAATTCCACGACACAGGGGCTAAGGTCCCCGACAAGAGGGCTAGTATGGGGGTCTGGGGGTATTCTCCTTCGGAAAAGGTTCAAAATTTGAACGTCTAGAATAACTTTTCCCATCTTTTCAGCGTGAAATTATCGCAATATCCGAAAAGTTACAGCATTTATTTTCAAGGTATCAATAAAGAAATGTCTGTTGAACACCTAGTGCGGTCATTAACCTTTGCCATTTTCGTTCAATATATTGCAGACAGAAAATGGAATTTTGTGTGTTGTAATTATTACTGTTGGCTTCTACACAATACTCCCACCGTATCCGGTACATGTGTTTCCAAAGGAGTTTCATTTCACTATTAAAGCATTAATTACTGACTTGTCTGGCTTAGTCTGTTAAAAAGTTCTTTGCCAATTGTTAAAAATACAATTTTTCTTCCAGATCATTCCCCGACAAATCTGTAAATTTTTCCCGATGAGGGAGCTGTAGCCCCCTCTGCCGTCACCCCTGGAATGATCGAAAAACATTTTCACTCAATTCTCATATCCAAGCTATAAAGAGAGCCTGCATGTTCACAGCCTAGCTGAGTGCCAGTATATAGCTCAATGGGTTAGGTTCGAGTCACGCTGGAGAATTCAGAAATTTTTCTGAGTAAAATAGCTCAAAGAACATTTACATCAACTTCTCTTCTCTAACTTACACAAATTTATTATTAAAATATTATTGTTGTTAGTTTTTTCTGTTTGTCTATCAAATCAATTAAATATACAAATGTTGATGAGCCCTCACAGCAACTGAATTTTTGAAACCATATATATAATGCAAGGACGACATTAGTACATTATATATATAAATCTTGTTGCTTAGTTTTCGGCGGGATTTTTTTTTCATATAAGAAAAATAGAGAAGAATAAAAAACAAAAACAAAAAAAAAATTAAGAAAAAACAAAAATGAAAGAACAAACTCCAAAAATTTGTAGGTTTGTTATGACATTATTCGTTCGAAATTTCCATCGAATGATTGCTTGAGCTTGCCCTCGCAATCATCATCTGCCATGCATTTTAGAAATTCAGTTGAGTACACTCAACAACCAGACCATAACCTATATATCACCATACATTGACACAGTCTATACTTGTAATAAGAACCATCACTGATGCATTTCTCAACATTTTGATTTAACAACTTTAAATTAATTTTAGCTGCGAAGACTATGAATTGAATAAACGGTCGATGTACATAATACAACTGATTGGTACGCGTTCTAATAGTCAGGCATAGTCTATGACAGGAACATGCCGTTTGTTCTGATTTGACTCCTTTTCCCACATGTCAGCCAGGCAGTTAGCTAACTGGAAGTGAAGTTGCTGACATCTACACAAGAAATAGAAAATTGTAGACTAAAGTATTATTCACTAAGAGATCATGAGCAAACAGCGGCAAGCTGAAATACACAGAAAACTGAATTACAAATGCTGGATTGTTGAAACGCATCTATCAAACGTGCAACCTTTTTACTACGCATTTCATTGTTATGTGCAAACGAATACATTTTACACACAGCGTTCGACGTTCAACGCAGACTCTTGCTCACTGTTTAGCCGTAAACGCAACGAAATAATAAAAATATTGTTTTATACTGAACAGCCTAACCTGAGGTTTGCGTCGAACGCCGGGGCGTAAAATATCAAGGTGTTGTGCCAGAAGGGGACAGAGCTACAGCTTCCCTGTATGGGACACTTAGCTCCCCTGAAGTCTTTTTATTAGCTTCCTATTTTGTCCTTAGGCTAATTGCTTTGGTTTGTAAGTTACTAATGTAAATTTTATTTTTCACTGATAGCGATATGGAAATGCCATTTCTGAACTTTAAATTGCTGAAAGGGAACATTTTCCCAGACCCCCTAATTTAGTTGCCACCCTGTCGAGGACTTTAGTCCCTGTGTCAACACAACTGCCAAACGTTTTCGCATGCGTGAATTGCTAGAGAAGTGGGAACTAGCCGTGGCAACAACAACCAGACAGTGAAGACTAAGACTCGACTATTCATTTGTGTTTAAAAAAAAGGGTCATGAAAATTACGCAGGGGTCATTTCAGAATATGTTACAATATGTATAGGTTATTTTGAGGCCACGAGGGGATATGCGATTTATTCACTGAGGGCGAACTTAATTTTCACATGGGTGAGGTTGACAGGAGTCACAATAGAAAAGAAATATTGAGGGGAGTATTAGAAGGGAATATTAATCTATCGTTTGGCCATTGTTATCGGGGGCTATTGAATATATTCCCCGAAAAGAACAAAGGAAACCGAGCCATGTGAAAATTAATGACAAAGAAGCCATGCACAAATTACCTACCTTATCTTTTTGGTAGTATGCTTATAATTTTAACTTTTGTGTTGGACTCTCGGACCAGTTCAAATATTTCAGTGTTTTCCCGCTTTTTTATTGAAGTGCGAGCTCGGACGTCGCGCATGCGCAAAACGTTTGGCAGCGGTGTTCCCTGTGTCGGGGAATTCCCGACTCTACCGCTGTAAAATATCGCGTAGTAAGTTTTTAAGAATTTCTACATCTAATTGTGTAGTTTTATTGTAAATCGCTCTTTTTGGCTACTTTACAATTATAATATGTCCATTCCTTATTCTTTGATCGACGTAAGTCGTTCTTCCCCTGGCTTCCCCTCGTCTGCATGGCGTCAGACAGAGTAAAATACTAAAAAATGAACTATTTATACCGTAGGCAAAAAGATCAGTCTGGTTTCTATTTGAACTGTACGTGTACATCAAGAGTGATTATTAATTATATTAGCAATATTTACATGAACCAGCCGAACGTGTACAGATCAAGATGATCAATACTGGTAATCAATATTAACAATATTACCTGTAGGTGTACATATCAAGATGATCAAAAGCGTTGATCAATATTAGCAAGATTACCTGTACGTATAATGGTCAAGATGATCAAGACTGGTGATCAATATTAACAATATTACCTGTATTAACAAGATTACCTGTACGTATAATGGTCAAGATGATCAAGACTGGTGATCAATATTAACAATATTATATACCTGTACGTACGGGTGTACAGACCAAAATAATCAAAAGTGATGATCAATATTAGTAATATTACATGTACGTGTACAATTTAATATGATCAAGAGTAGTGATGATCAATTATTATGATAATACCTGTACGTGTACAGATCTAGATGATCCAGAGTAGTGATAAAGGTTTCCATCCACACAAGGTTAGTGCTGGTATCAGTCATAATCACGTGATCTTCGTGACGCAATGTATCTTGAAAGGCACGACACATGTCTTTGAAATCGGCGAACTGACTAGATTTCTAGATTTCAAACAAAATAGGAATTTCGTTTGTTTTTGTTGTACAAGCTGTCGACTGTCGTAAGTTGTTAGACTCAGGAAATTCTGTAGCTCAGACTTTTTTGAGTTTTACGACAACTTGTACAGCAAAAACAAACAAAACTTTATCAACTTCAAGCTGAAAACACAATACTAACGTAGAAAATAAAAATTTATAAAGAAATCATAGATTCTGTATTAATGTTAAATACATAGTTAAACCCAGCAACTGTTACACCAGTTTAGTTACAGAGCTGAACTGATATGTGGCGCACACATTACTTAAGAAAATCAGATTTCAAAATTTCTAGGCTTAAAGGCACAGTGTCACCATGACGCAAACTTGAAAAGCTTCGTGCACAAATTCAAGTTCACATGATTAAAATTTTGGTGAATATCACACACGTCAAAACTTGAACTAAATAGTCCGTAAGAAAATGCACTATATGACTTACTCTTTTAACGTTTTAAGAATATTTCTCCTTTTCTTTACACACAAATATAATCTTTGTCTCGCGCAAAACTATTAATTAAGCGGTAATTTAATACCTGACACTGTGCCTAAGGTGGTCTTGGATAAATTAAATTCTTTAATGTTTGTATTTTCAAACATATTTTGGATGGAAATGATAGGATATCATTTGCTGATACTAAATGAGTCAATTTCATATGTGCTGTTACCATGGTAACCTAGAAACGACCGGGCAGAATAGCAAGAGAAGTAAAGACTGGAAAAAATATTAAATTAGGTTTAATGTAAAGCCAATAGATATATCTAACATGTAAACCTCAAAAAATTATAAATTTATATATATTTATCTCAAAAATGTAATTTGTTTGTACCAATGCCAAAATTCTAACACATATATTTACCATGTATTAAATTATTGAGGTTTAAGTTTGAGATCTATTTACAATGATCAAATTCTGAAAATTTGATGAAAATAGGACAAATATTGAACAAAGCAGAGCATCCCATGTCCAGTAAAATGTTGGTTTGAGAAAATTGAGTTTAAAGAATGCATCTGATAAACGGTCCAATGGTCAGAATATAACGATAACATATCGTTGCTATGCTGGTTGCTACGGGACAAATCAATAGGCAACCAGTTTCTTTTCAATATTTAAACCTTTTTCCTTGCGCAACTCAAAAAAATAACATCAGGAAATGAAGAAGCATTGTTGTATATCAAGTGTCAAAGTCCGCTTTTCTAGCTCTCTGATTGGGCGAGTGGTCCTCGTGTGGTGGTCCGAAAATCGTGATGTTTCCCGCGTAACCCATGGCAGCGGGTAACATTACATTTATTTTTCCCTAGGGAAAAATATCAAAACCGGAAGTAGATGGTCAGGTAGATGGACCCAGTTTGTCTTTGTTTTTTCCAGTTTTCCTTCATTCAAAACAATGGGTACAAATTCAAAACATTTGTATGCAGTGAAAATGGATTAAATTAAATTAATTAAATTAATGTCTGAAGGTTTTGCTCAATATTTGTGTTATCATTTGACACTTGATACATAACAAAACCTCGACCGCTCGTTGTTGCCCTCGGCTTCGCCTCGGGAAACAGCGGCAGTCTCGGGGCCATAAAACACACTGTTTCCTTCGGTACCAGTAAATAAGTGTTTAACGATTATTATAATATGATCAAGTCGGTTTTCTTTGATGTACCGTGGTTTATATACAGGATATAAATCTCCCAACTTTATATAAACCTCGCAATAACAATAGAACCTCGTCACAAGTTCTTTTCCTATTGAATTCTTTAGAAAACCTCTTTGATCATGTTATAAATAACTTAAGAAACTCACCCTTAGTTTATCAGCGATATATAATCCCGAGGGATATCTCAAACTCATTAATAATTCATGAGATAATCAGCCAATTACAATAATTCATTCAATCACCTGATTGAAGTTGGATACTCCAGTAAAACACGACATATTAGATGAAAACCGGTGTTCATCTAATTCTTAAGATTTTAATTACAGTATCTATGCAAAATAAAAAGTTGCTGTATGAATAAATCTTACAAACACTCATGAATCAAATCTTACGAGGGTTTATTTTAATTGCATTTTACAACTGAAATCGCTCGGTTGAGTTGATGCAATCACTCGAAAACAATGTTATGTTTTCTCGTGTTTGGATCCCATGATGAAACACTCAAACTCGTTGTTGATATATCACGTGAACATTTAAGACAAAACCATGCGTTTATTTCCTATTTTCGTATTTTTTATTCCTGTCCGAGGGCTTCCCCAGAGGTGAATAAAATCGTCTGGCGTTAGCCAAAATAAAATACCAAAGACCGATTCGGACAGGAAAGAGTTAAAGCAGAATAAAAATATAAGAAATACATGATAGATTAGCAGCGGTCAAATGCAGGAACGAGATTCTCTCGCATAAAGTACATCGTGTACACATATACCTGTTTTTCAAGCATTTCTCTAACATCTTTATGTTGTCTTTGGTAAAGAAACTCCTTCTTCAACTATAAACAATATTGTAAACTTTATTAAAATACTTGATATTAATAATTCACAATTCAAAAAAATGAATATGCCATCATTTGGTTGCAGTTACTTAGTTATCTTAAAATCAGAATACTAGGTAAGTTCACTAAATTAAAATGGTGCAATTTAATAAAAATGTATCAGTTTCCTCATAGTAATAGTATATAAATTACACGTTGATTAGACAGTGATCGCATGGTAAAGATTAAACATTTAACCTGTAAAATGGCTTCTTTCTCCATTAACTGCTGTAACCTGAAATTTTCCGTCGCTTCGTGAATGTTCTATTAAAAAATGTAGGCGACATATTCATTGCGTGCATGAAACTACGTACTATCGTTATGAGCTTACTGTACTCACGCTAAAATTATAAGAAAGGTTCCATAGATATATAACAATAGTGATAATTATAATTATAATTATAAAATACAATATATTATATTATTTAAAAAAATTTAAACACATATATTAGAAATGCAATTCAAACATAACAATTAAAAAAGAAAAAAATGGGGAAAAAATAATAGAAAACTATTTCGAATGATAGAAAACTAATTGATCTTTCCAGTATTGGTCTCCGTATCCAAGTCAATGTTTTCAATGTTACAACGTGTTCTTCTATAATCGTCCTTGAATCTCTAAGGCACAATAAAGCCGACCAAAGAATTGAAAAATATATCTTAGCTCTTATCCATGCCATTGTCTTTGAATACACCTCTCCTTTCTTGCTAGTGGTTAATAATTATGATTATAATTAATAATTATGATTAATAATTACTAATTGATTAATAATTACTAATTGTATAAACGATGAATTCGAACAGATTTAATTTTATCCGAATATGTACTGTAAATATAATATTTTATAATTATGATTAATAATTATGATTAATAATTATGATTAATAATTATGATTAATAATTATGATTAATAATTATGATTAACAATTATGATTAATAATTATGATTATGATTATAAAAATTATGATTAATAATTATGATTAATAATTATGATTATGATTATGATTATGATTATGATTTTGATTATGATTATGATTATGATTATGATTATGATTATGATTTTGATTATGATTATGATTATGATTATGATTATGATTATGATTATGATTATGATTTTGATTTTGATTATGATTATGATTTTGATTATGATTATGATTATGATTATGATTATGATTATGATTATGATTATGATTATGATTTTGATTTTGATTATGATTATGATTATGATTATGATTTTGATTTTGATTATGATTATGATTATGATTATGATTATGATTATGATTATGATTTTGATTATGATTATGATTATGATTATGATTATGATTTTGATTTTGATTATGATTATGATTATGATTATGATTATGATTATGATTATGATTATGATTATGATTATGATTATGATTATGATTATGATTATGATTATGATTATGATTATGATTATGATTATGATTATGATTTTGATTATGATTTTGATTATGATTATGATTATGATTATGATTATGATTATGATTTTGATTATGATTATGATTATGATTATGATTATGATTATGATTTTGATTATGATTATGATTATGATTATGATTATGATTATGATTATGATTTTGATTTTGATTATGATTATGATTATGATTATGATTATGATTATGATTATGATTATGATTATGATTATGATTATAATTATGATTATGATAACGATAAAAATAATAACTAGAGGGCAGTCAGAGACTGCATATACCTCCGCCAGTGGGTTATTAGAGATGTTTAAAAAGAGAACGAGCATCCCGCTAATTAACCAGCTAGCTCACGGGACCAACGCATGCATGCATGTATGAATAAAATGCTTTATTGCACTCGTACCAAAATTATGCAAAAATATTTCCATAAAATAGAGATAATGATCGCAATCAAGCATTTCTAATACACGGAGAAACTTGCGGTCAGATTTTTATTAATTTCTCATCCCAATTTTGACTAAATTCAACTAAAATTAATTAGGTTGGTCGCTGGTCTATGGCCTAACTTTCAGCAAACTTTCATGAAAATCGGTGCAATAGTTTTGAGATATCCTGGCGACAGACAGACAAACAAACCAACAAACAAACCAACAGACAAACAAACAAACAAACAAACAAACAAACAAACAAACAAACAAACAAACAAACAAACAGACAGACAGACAGACAAACAGACAGACAGACAGACAGGCAGGCAGACAGACAGACAGACAAACAAACAAACAAACAAACAAACAAACAGACAGACAGACAGACAGAAAGGGGTAAAATCATAACCTCCTGGGGGAGGTAATAATAATTTCAACAGCAAACCACCCTAGGCTTATAATAGACATGTTTATTGCAAACATAAATCACAATAATCTTACCATTATTATAATTCCAATGAACAAGTTTGTAAAAATAAAATGTCCCAGAAAAATAAATGATATTGTGTACCATTGGCTGTATGGACGATCTTCTAAGTCTTTTTGTATGTCAGACCAACCGTCAACCTGAGTAGGAAAGTACAATCAAGACTGAGTTTCATGTAAGTACCCCAAATTTTAAACTTTAAATTAAGCCAAGTCTTTAAATCGATTAAGCTAAACTTGGTTTTGTGGAGGAATTAAAACCGGAAAAAAACGGAAATGAAACGTCAAAGCACAAAAGAATACCGATCAGTAGCAGACTGGACTTGAAAGCTGTACTGGGAAATGTCGTTAGAGAGGCCTATACCGTTAGAAAAGCCTAAGTTCATATTTCACTGTGACCCAGTTTCCATTTTTTGTTTGGGGTTTTTGTTTTTTTTTGTTGTTGGCTTTTTTCATTCTGAACTGGCCCAGCAGCCTTCTAAACCGTCGCAGCAGCCTTCAGATGGACTGACCAACGAGAGTTCTCCCAGTGCTCCATATAACCTGTTACTCACACGAGTCCTAAACTCAGTCAGGCGGTCACACATCTAAGTATACTAAATGACTGGGCTTAAAGTGCCTATATCATAGTTGGGGATTTTACATATTTAAAATAGTTCGAACCTTCTGAAAAGAAAATAACATATCTTCCGTTTCTAAAATTTCATCTTTATGGACACTACTTTTGCTGTTAAAGTTGACGGAAGTGACGTCAAAGGAGGAATCTGTAAAGTGGTTTTCATATAGGCAAATTCCTCCTTTGACGTCACTTCCATCAACTTTAACAGCAAAAAGGTCTATGAAAATGAAGTGTTAGAAATGAAAGATATCTTACAAATCTTCTCAGAAGGTTCCAAATATCCTAAAAATGTAAAATCCCCAACCATGATATAGGCATTTTAACTTTGGTCATTAGCGGTGAAAGAGTGTGCGATAACAGCATAGCTAATGAAGGGGAACTGGATAGGAAACTTACGAAACCGGAAACGATGTTTGCACAACTTGCTATGGTAACTAGAAATACATAAATGCAATAACCCCTCGCCCGCTTTTACATGAATTTTTGTAAAAAAAAACTGATTAGAAAACATTAATGCAACCCCCCTTGCCCTCTGAGGCAGGCGTAAACATTTTGTCAAAATATTAATTTATATTTTACAGTTTTTTTCATTCTATGTTTACAAAAAACATCGCTCCAGGGCTGCCACGGCTATATTCATTGATGGCATTTCAAATTCCTTTAAGCTATTATTAAACGAAACAATTTTTTATTTCGAAATCTGAAGTGCTGAAACTGTTTTTTTAATAAATATTTCCACAGCATTTGTACGTTTTACAGAAGAAAAATTGCTCCTTTTCCGAGTTTTATGCCAAATTAAGGACAAGCTACGATTTAAACGAAGATATTAAAACAGCAGCTACAGATAAAAAATACAATAGGCAAGCAAACTGACATGCAATGGATACGTTTAAAATACTTTAAGGACACACAAAAAAGAAAACAAAATTAACAGTGATAGGATGTAAACAGGGAAACTCGAACAGTTTTGCTACTAAATGTTCGTGATTACTGAGAGTGGCTGCTCCTATATTTTTACGGTAAACTTTTCGCCGGTCTTTATTTCTTCGTTGGTTTTCAAGTTTTACTATTGCTTTTTCCTCCTTTACTGTTTAGAGTTTCGGTTTGACGGGTTTCCTTCTACTCAAGATGTTGTTTTGCTTTATGCGTAGCTATAGACGTTCATTTGTTTCTGTTCTTTCAAAAGTGATGTACATTTCCGGATTTCCCAAAATCTCCTTTCTCAAGTCTTTTTGTCAAGAAAAATTTATTTTGATTGTTCAAATCTTTTTGTCAAGAACTATATTGTCCCCAGTGCCCCACAATCTTAACCGTGCATGTCCGTCCACACATATATACAAATAAATATTCAGATCACAGAAATTCGTTCGCATATCACGTTTGTCCACGCGTGTAAAATGACTCCACGTGTGTCGATATTAGCACCCTCACCGGGCTCCGGGCCTTCGGCTCTACGCCCGGACTCGGGGATTATACACTTATAAGCATCAAATGCACCTAAAGGGTGGTCCCACATAGCTAACGTCAGACACTGCTGAACTTAAGTATATATTACACTATTGTTTAATTTCACCAATAGCTGATCCTGGCCATGTGGGACCACCCGTTAGGTGCATTAGCTGCTTATAAGTGTATAATTACCATAGCAAGTTTGCAAACATCGTTTCTGGTTTCGCGACATCGTTTTAAAGGTGCTGTCCAGTCCGTTCGGCGCATGATCCGCAACTTTGTTTATCGGTACCCTCAAACATGACATTCGTAGATAATTACATGAAGTACTCAGCTCAATGTAAACCGTTAGAAACAACATGGCAGAAAACCAAGCCATTCGGTGAGGATATTTCTTCGGATTTCTTCTATTTCTTCTGAAAATGTTTAGTTTTGGGTACAAGTAATGAAGAAGAAGCAAGAAAAGCTTACAATCTTCAATAACGTATCAGTAAATATTTTTATAAACGAAGAAGTAAACATTAGTTTCGTACATGCGCAGAACGGACTGGACAGCATCTTTAAGTTTCCTATCCAGTTCCCCTCTATTATCTCTACTAACAGCACACGCCATCTCTTGACCTTAATTCTATTAAGAATCCCATCTCTATAATCTTCGTCCTGCTGTAACTAATTCTTGTTGTTAAGCATGTTCCTACACTTTAATTGTTTGACCCACTCACTGTTACGATACTTTTGTGGTCGTTGATTTATGTCTCGCCAAATTAGTCATAACCCTAACTTTAACAGTTCAACCCTAGCAGGCTAGCCCTAACTCTAAATCGAAATAATTGTATTCGAAAAGCAGTATTCGAAATCGTGAATCGTTACAGACCAACACTTATATAAAAGTTATATTACCAAAATACCGTATTTCTCCCTAGTGTATGGTTTATTAATGTCATAAGAATTAGGGGTATAATTAAAGAAACAGAGGGCAAAATTAGGAAAAATTAAAGTAAGGAAAAATTAAAATCTGAAACCAACTATATAAACAAGTTCTATAAATAGAATTATTGAAGTCCAAAAATATGTTTTAATTTAGGGGAGGATTTATAATAGAAGAAGGGGTTTAATATTTGCTTAACCATTGCTTAATGGTGGAACTTATTATATAGAAGGTTTAGTTAATAGGGGGAGGAAGCTTAATAGAGGAAATATGGTAAGAAATATTCAATAATTCTACGATCTTCTTTCTTACTGTAACATAGGTGAAGAGAGTGAGCAATGCAGCACTTAAGTTAGACCAGTTTTCATTTTCCATTCCCGTCTCCTCGTCATAGCCAAACATGTAGTACCTGAAAAGCATTACATGTTCCATTGTTAACATAGGATTTAATATTGTTAGGTTTTTTCTAAATACAAAACTTTGGTCAGTGCTATTATGAAAAAGCATGACAGTGAACAATGTAAAAAACCACCACCAAAAAATATTGTACGTCTTAAATTTCTTGCTATACACGCCAACAATAAAAGTAGACGTACTCTTCTGATTGCCAAAATAACTAGTATTAGCATATACCTCGCAGGTGAATAGTGCTTTTCAAGCAATCTGATTGGTTCCTCTAGCTCGGGATATCCTGCACTATTCACCTGCGGGCAAAACAAAATGGTGGACAGTTTTGCTTTGTTTACCGAAGCAGGAGATTTTGTTGATAAACAAGGGTGATGTAGTAGAATAACGAGAAAAGTCAACAAAATTAAGTAGAAGAGTGTCCACAGGTATGTTTCTTTACAATTTTCTAGCCATTAATATATTCAAAAGCTGTAAAAACTGTTTTGTCGACAAATAATTCAGTACACCGAGTTGCTGGCGGCCGACGGCGACGGCCGCGTCTTGTTTATACTCTTGTATAAACATACCGAAAAATATAAGAATGTTAAACTTGTTATTTCATTTATGAGGTATATGCTAAAACAATTATTCACCTCAGTGTCGGTGAATAGTGTGGATATTCACCTCCACTTCGGTGAATAATTGTTAAATAATGGGGTTATTTCACTCAGAAAAATTTCTCAAGCGCAAAACTAACTCGTAACTTTTTCAACGCTGATAAAGCGCTCTCATGCCATTAAGCTGCTGGAAAACAGATGTCGGATGTGTAGGTGACTATCAACCTCGTACCCAGGGCCATTTGTAGGGAACTGGGCCAAGATGGTGAATAAAACAAAATGGCCGGAACAAATGGCCCTGCCCTGGTGGAGGCTAGCTCAAAATGCGCATTTTATTAACTAGAACTCAGTTCTTCACAGTAATTATATCTAATTACACCTAATTATTGCTTGGTTTAAAATGATAATTTCCCGTGCCGTGTGCAGGAAAAACCGACAAGGTCAAAAAATACAAAAATCAAACCGTCTGATTTACGCCATAAGCTCTTGACCAATCAGGGGCTGAAATAGCCTGGCCTCCACCAGGGCCATTTGTTCCCGCCATCTTGGCCCAGTTCCTTACAAATGGCCCTGGGTGCGAGGTTGGGTGACTATTTAAGTTAGTTAAATGATTAAATTTAGGCTTGTTTCAAACGTCGCTCTTCTCATGCGCCGAACCTATAAACGATAATGAGCTAAATCCTTTGTTTATGCTAATTTGCATTAGGTTCGGCGAATAAGAAGAGCGACGTTTGAAACGGGCCTTACCGAGTAAACGCATATCTTCTAGTAACAATTAATGTTATATAATGCTTATTTAAAATTTCTAACAGAAAGATAGGCGCTTAATTATCTAAAATGTCTGACAAACAGGTGGGCGCTTATTCGAGGAAGGGAGCCTATTCGAGGGGGGCGCTCAACAAATATTTCTTTTACCTAGTTTAACTGAACATTTATTTTTAACAAAAAAACCTTGCAAACACATTGTCATAAAAATTACAAGATCTGAAAAAAGAAATTGGTTTCCTATTTTGATGCATCGTATTTTTGTGTTGTTAAAGTGACAACACAAACAAATTTCCTGTTGTTCGGTTTTGTAATTTTTTATTACTAAATGTTTACCGCTGGTGTAGCGATGGAGAAGAGAGGGTGGGTGCTTTTTCAGGGGGGAGGTGCTTATCAGTAGAGCGTGAGAGCTTATTCGAGGAAATATGGTATATGACGGCTTGCCACACATGGGAAACATTTTACTCGAGGAAAAAAGACAGAAATTCTTAAAGGTTTTTGTTTATGAGGACCCTCAAACATGACATTCATAAATAATTACATGAAGTACTCAGCTCAGTGTAAACCGTTAGGAACAACATGGCAGAAAACCAAGCGATTCGGCGCGGATATCTCTTCGGATTTCTTCTCTTTCTTCTGAAAATGTATTGTTTTGGGTACAAGTAATGAAGAGGAAGCAAGAAAAGCTTACAATCTTGAATAAGGTATCAGTATATTTTTCCCTAATTAGAGATGTAAACATTAGTTTCGTACATGCGCAGGACGGACTGGAGGGCATTAAAATTTCCTAAAATTTTCGAAATGGTCGTAGAATTGTTAGAGGATAATACTTTTCTCAACAGAATTTCTAAACTATTGGCAAATGTTCAGACACAGTTGGCAGAATTCAAAACCGTTTTGGTAGATTTACATGAAGTATTGCGTTGCTAAACCCCATGACCTCCCTACATATTGCCTCTATTTCTTAGGCTTTTTACCCACTCGGCATTGTCGGCAAGAATGTTTGCCTTGCCAACAAACCAATCACGCGCTCAGGTGCTTATGGTGTAATCCAAACAAGCCGGCTGATCGCTAAAAACAAATTAAAATCTAAACTCACCCAACAACAGCAAAAAAGCTCATGCACATTGTCAGAAGTAATACTACATTAAGTACAGAGTGGCGAAGAGTCTTTATCAGTGCCATTACCAGTACTTGTAGACCTTCGATAAATGATATTGTCCTCAGCGTTCTTGCAGCTGTTCACATTGTCGTATAAAATAGAAACAAATTTTTTATTAAAACATTTTGTATTTAAAATTTAGGGTAAATTTGTTTATTAAATTAGAGTAACATAAGTGAAAGTTTGGGAATGTTGATAAGTGGTATTAATAATGGAAACACAACCCTGAAAAGCGAGAAGTACCCAATTTTTTGCCCCTGCATGCCAGGGACGTATCATCTGGGAATAGAGAAGGAAAGGTAGGAATGCCGCGGTTCCTCTCCTTATGAAACAGACATGTGTAACAAAAAAATGTTTGTTAAATACAGTGCCGTAGCAAGGTGTCAAAAGGTGTGTGTGGGCGGGGGGGGGGGCAGTAGTGGCAATTAATGACCAGATTTGTAGGGGTGTCCGGGGGTCCTCCCCCGTAAATGTTTGAAATCTAGAACCTCGGAAACACCATTTACAGCAATTTGGGCGAACTTTTTCATCTAATTCTACAGCCGCGCGCCATGCTACGGCACTGAAATAAAAGTTTTATTATCAACTATAATTGTTCATACATTTATGACAATATTTTGATATCAAGCCTCAAAAATTACGTTCTCTATAATACGATCCTAAAATGTTTTTGAAAAAGCATGCCCTAAATTACCTGTATTTCAAAAAAATACTTGTTTCATAAGTAAAATTCTTGGTTTATTCTTGTCAAGAAAATATTTTATTGTATTAAGTAAGATATATTCTTGGTTAGAAGCTATTTTCTTGTTATTAAGTAAAATTAGTTCTAGACAGGAACATTTTTTTTTTAAGAAAATTATTGCAGTTGAGCTTGTCCGGCGACAAGTGCAAAGCACAACCTTGACGTGGTTCATACTAAATATCACTTTAAAGCGTATTGCCCACAAAAGTGAATGGAAATTTTGGTCTGGCGTTACAGGCCAGAATTATGTAAACAAGCTCTAAATTACTGAAAATTTAAAAATCAGAAATTGTTTTCTGCCGACATACTTTGCTCATGCATAAACATTCAACAGAAACTTCTGCAACCGTTTTTCTTAGTCGGCCATGTTAATTTAGTGGCATACCTCTAAGAAGCCTCAATGGCTTGAGTACGGTGTCGCCAACATTCATTAGATCCAGAAATACTTGGAAGTAAGATATAAACAGGATGAAAAAATCAAAGCGGTTATAGCTGCTCTTCCAGTAACCTTTAGGTTCCGCATATAGCTTTAAGAAAAATTCTACAGTGTAAACAGACAGGAACAATTCGTCTAAAATCTGGAATATACGTCCATGGGTTTTCTTTAAAGAATCCGCTGTTTCCAAACCAATAGCAAGAGCGTTGAGCATAATGATGCCCATTATTAAACCATTGAAAATAGGTTTCTTAAAAAAATATATAAAGTCAACAAAGTGAGTTTGTAATATTTAAAACCAAACAATACAACATGTGCAGCACTGGAACATACAACATGTAACATGCAATCTACAAACTGCAATGTGCAACATTCAAACTGCAACCTGCATCTTGAAACCTGAAACCTGCAAACTGCAATGTGCAAAACACAAAATGCAATCTACAATTTGCGCTCTGTAATGTGAAACATGCAACATACAACACTTAACGTGCAACCTGCAACATACAACATGCAACTTCGCAACTGCATTGAACATCAACCGACAACATGCAACTGACAACATGCAACATACATCATTCAAACTACAGCATTTAACCTGCAACATTCAACTTGTAACATGTAACCTGCAATATGCAACATGTATCTGTTGTAACATGCAACGTGAAACCTGTGACATTCCACATGCAACCTGTAACGTGCAACCTGTAACATACACTGATACAACATATAATATATGCTATATAGTATGTTTTTTAAATGCAAAATGTTTTCCAATAATACCCCCCCCCCCCCACCCACCCCAATTATAAACCTAAATGTTTACTATGTTGTACTTGTTTGCTTATGGTTTTATTATTCATTCTTACTTTTTTGCTTTTATTATAAATCATCAAATTGGCTAAATAAATTAAAAAGTTTTGACCAACACAGGTGTTTGCTACTAACATAGTTGCAGCAAGTTTTTGTTTGTAGTTTAGCCTATCTATGCAATGAAGTAGGTTAGAAGTAGTGTGAACATTTAGTAAGGATAGAGTAGAAATAGTGAATATAAGGTAGAAGAACATGCAAAAAGACAAAAGTAGAAACTTTTTCTGACTAATTTATGATCTAATTTAATCCTATTTAAAAAAAACTAAAAACAAGGCATTATTTTGAATAGCTGTACATATCAAGACAAAAGAACAAAATATTTCAAAAAAGATTCTTTTTTTAAAAAAATACTTTGAGAAAACAAGTTGAATAATAAATTTACATTCATAATTCATTGGAAAAAGTGAGAAAAGAAACAAGTGGAAAAAGCAGTTAGTGTTTTGAGTTAAGAACGAGTAAATTAAAGGTTAAGTTTTGTTTCAATTAACTTTTAATAATTACTTCAAGATTTGGGTTACAATTTTAAAGTACAGCATAAAGAAACAAAAAATATATTTAATTATTTATAAAGACAAATATAAAGTCTTTTTAAAGATATTTGTTTCTAAAACAAGTGACAATTTATATAAAGCATTTTTATTAAAAGTTTTCAGAAATTCAGCGAATGAGTATAGGAACGTACCCTGCGAACAGAGCCTTCTTTTCCTTATTTCTTCGCTGAGAGAGCGGAAGAAAAGTAGGCTGTGCTGTATTCGTGACTGGTTTCCATTGCGCGTGCATGTCAGTTGCTTGGTTACAATCTCGAACCAAGAGAGAAGAGAGAGAGTCCCAATCAGAGCAGAAAACAAAAAGAGAACCGATTAAACGGGTTACTGCGTCCTAAATCTTGGACGAAGCCAAACACGAATACAGCAGAGCCTACTTTTCTTCCTCTCTCTCAGCGAAGAAATAAGGAAAAGAAGGCTCTGCTCGCAGGGTAATAGGAACCCCACAACTTTGTTGTAAAGTGCCCTTTTTATGATAAAACATATACCTGACCCTACACGCCCCCCAAAAAAACCCCCAACCCACCCCACAACAAACCCCAACCCCAAACAAAGTGCCCTTTTGAAGCTGTGCCCCTACGCCACTGGTTCTATTCCTAACAAAAGAAGCTATTCACATAGTTATAATCCTAACGACCAAAACATGAAGTAAAACGCTTAACTAATTCAGTTGCCTTAATACAATGATCATTTGAACAATTACCAGTATTTTCTGCATTCAAACAACTATTAATGTATAAAATTTGACAGTGGCATTTAGAAAAACATTGGATATAAAATAATAAGTTTTGTCTGGTAACTTTCAGTGGTGGTTAGCTCTTTTTATAGCTTTGAAGAATAATTGCAGTCCCTCTAGTAAATATATTTACTTACATTTGTAAGATTATTGACAAACTTATGAAAATCGGCATCAAAGCGTCGCTTCACCTTTTTCCTAAAACATATATAAAACATAAGAAAAGACAAATAAATTATACGTATGTGCCATTGTGTACACGGAGATAAGTATATCAAGTACTAAATCATATATTTTAAAAAGCAGAAAAAGCACACTATTTAATAAAAGCAAAAATAAATTTGCATTGTTTTTTTTGTCATCGTCGGCTTCAGCAATAACTTTTTTTGCATTTTCTATATATATATATATATCATTTTCTATATATATATAGCCTTTTCTATATATATATCTCAGAAGATTAAACAAGAGACAATGTTTACGAACCTTTCTAGCTGAGCAGCTCGCTTCAACTTTTTCATTTTTACTGTGCTTTTCAAACACGTCGTTTGACTTTTATTTCCGAAACCTAAAAAAAATGGCGTGGTGTAACATTTTACGAGCCTGCGCAATAACAATTGTGTTTAACAGCGGAATTTCAAAAATAGATATAATCTCATGATCAGGACCACCTAGACTTGCTCCAAGTCCGCCTCTTAGCGCTAGTTTTTGCGGCGGGTGGAAAGGCGGGCGAGCGGAAAGGCGGGAGGAAAGAGGCGGACTTGTTTCGCTTGCAGGTTTTTGAATCTAATTAAATATTCTGGCGGGGAATCGCTGAAATGTACATCGCCCTGTTTTGACGTGTTTCGAGTTGTCGTACATGCAATGGAAAGTGGTTCTACCCCTACTAAAACGTTTTCAAGAGTCTGTTTAACTCCAACTTCCAAAGATAGCACTTGCATAGCAATTTAGCCTGAATATAATTACTTCCCGAATTACGTCACCGGTCGAAAAATTCACCGGTGAATTTTGGCGCGCTGCAGGTGGGAAAAGTCCTTTCCACGAGGAACCGAAAGGTCAAAAATGTCGAAAGGTTAAAAATGTTTGAAAAGGACTTTGAGAAAGTCTAAGGACGACCGTGACATCACGAATCGAAAGTAAACCCCCCGGCTTTTTTCCCATTTTTTCATCTTTACGTTTTTCTCCAAATTTACGAATGTAAATTACCTTATTAACTTTTAAGCCAATAACGGAAATTGCCATTACGGCATTAGCCATTTAAACTTTGCGGGAAACGCCGCGAGTGACGTCACAATATTATTTCTATGCTGTGGGTATGACCTGCTAAAATGGAGAAGTATCTGAAGTTACTGTAACTGATCAGTAAGTAGACTAAATAGTTCCATGGCCCCTCCAATAATAAGCTTCCCAATAAACATAAACTCTTCTTTTAATTCCTTTTTAAAAATAGATCTAGACATATGGACGCATGTATAAATTATGATCAACGATCTTCTTAGATGTTTGACACGTCTCCAAACTATAAAAATTGTTATTATTTAGGCAATGGGTGATCACCAAACAGAATTATCTTGGCCACCTATCTACGCAAAACTTAAACTAGCCAGTGTTATATCATCTCGATGCTTCCCACTTTTATTACCCCCTTCTCCTCTCCTCCTTACTACGGGCTTATCCAAGTCAACCCTTGCGAATGTGTCAACCGAGTGCATCTTCATAATCATGCAGTAAAAGAGGATACATACCTTAAAATTTAAATTTTACAAATTTTCAGTATGATTAGAATGTCATTTAAATACATATATATATATATATATATATATATACGAATATATGATTTAATAATATAAAAATAATTTGAAACTGATCTAGATAAAAACTTTGTACAGAATTTTCGGCTGCAGACTGTCAGCCTTCCTCAGTGACTAAAAAGCGCTATATTTACACGAGACGTTAAAACTTGGTGCATTTATGCATTGTCAACGCTATTAATGTTCCAATGAGATTTCAGCAAAGGCGTGTAGTTCGTTGGGAATTCTTTCCTCTCATTGATTGTGTCTTTCTCTAAAGTTGAGTGCCACGACTCTAAAAACAGTCGTTGTTCATAGTTTGTTATTCATTGTTCAAGAATGGTCGCATACTTATAGGGTGAATGTCATGTCCTGTCGTCTCAGCGTGAAGTTTAATAGCAGATTCATTATTGGTTCGCTAGCCTGCGAGCCGGCTCTTGGGTGAAATATAGAGCCTGCACGCATAGCTATCAAATTTGAGTGCCGCCCCTTCTAACGGGTTGTCAAAAGCGACCAATCACAAACCAGACACGCAATGTAAACAAAGAAAACGGTTTTACTTCCTCGCCAGACTAATACGCTGATGAAATATTATTTGGAACAGTGGTTCGCATATTTTGGACAGTACAACAAGTTTTATAAAACGCAGAATCTTGAACTCTACATCAAATGAAAGCTCATTCAACATATAACAACATACGTACACAATATATTTCAACGATGCGTAGTTCTGAAATTACTAGTCATCTTGTTCCACAAATGACAAGATAATGATATGCCGTATAGCCGCCGTGCCACTTCGGCACGTCCTGTCTGACTTTTTCCTATCTCTATATACTACGCGTGCAGGCTGCTATTGGTTCGCCTGCCAGGGTTATGCTCTTTTCCTCGTGAATCCCATGAACGTTTACTATAGCTTTCTCCGACGTAGGTAAAACGGCAATCTTTGCACTTAACTTTGTTGACAATTGGTACTTTAAAATCCGATACGGTCCTTTGGTTTTTTGAATGGCGAAGTAAAAGTATATCGGAAAGCAACGCACACCAACACGTATTTGGATTTCGACTCTCATAGCATTCAAGACGCTTTTGCATAGAGCAAGAGAGATCCCTACTAATGAAAAGCTTTAGCAAGAAGAGGTAGAAAAAGTGACCCAAGATCTTGAGGCTAATGGATACTCTCGTGGATTTCTCCAGCAAATTAGAAATTCCAGTTTGCAAGTTTTGCAACCCGTCGAAAACCCCGGTGGTTTTGCTGTCTTATCCTATGTGAAAGGTTTTCTGAACAAATTAAGCGGACACTAAAATGGGCCAACATAAGAACTGCTTATATCAAACACTTTCTAAAATATTCAAAAGCGTATCGGAGAGTTTTAAACGGTACCAGGCATTGTCTACAAAGTTCATGGGATTCACGAGGGAAAGAGCATAACCTTGGCAGGCGAACCAATATTGATTCTAGCCTGCGTAGCTGGCGGTTTTAAGGGGTTGGGGTCTTGGTGAAGAAGCGGGCGAGGGAGAAAAAGCGAGCTACGCCAGCTACGCCAGCTACGCAGGCTATATTGATTCACGCACTTATCATCGGCTTTCCCTGGGGTTGACCCCCGGGACACCCCCGGGGTTTTGTTCAGAGGTCTAAACAAAACATTAATAAAGCCCGTGGGTGCAGTGGACAGTTTAATGACAAATACTCGTTACACCCCCCTACCCCCGGTGTCAAGCGAAATTTATGACCTCTGCGAAATACCTGACCAAGCGTGACGGGTCATGTATTTCGCGCGTGTAGGCGCGAAATACATGACCGCTTGCTAAATATCTGAGGCCTGGGTCGAACCATAATGGCCGTCGAAGGAAACGAATTATCTAATGTTTATATAATATAAGATGTTTATAATGTATCGCATCCACCTCCGAAACTGGATTTAATTTGATATCGATGAAGGACGATGGAAGGCACACCTTATCAGCCGAAAACAAGCCAAGGACCTATCTGCTCTCCGCGAGATTTCGCCACATTCAGAACGATTTCAGTGGTTTAGCTTCTTCCTTGACAGAAATTCATGATAGATTGGTAGGAACGTTTAATTTGCTGTGGAAGTATTCATCAAGGCCATGAATATCTTATATTTGCAACGAGACTGTCGAGACATACTGTATATTGTCATTTTTTTTCACCCACAGTATTTGTCAGTATATCACCTATTCACCTACTGCAGTACATGTTCTTTCAATCATGATACAGTAGATCCTTGATACCAACACAACAACTATGTGTTATGAAATAATTTCCATCTCTCCTTGGATCAGTTGATTGTAAACTGTAATGGATTATGACCAATGAAATTTATAACGCCATAAACAGCATGAGACACTCTGAATTCAGAGTGAAGACAGCTTTGCCCCATAATAAAGAGTCATGGTGATTCATCATTCACACATGTTTTATAAACAGTTGTGCAAAACAACAACCACATACATAATCGGAAAAGTGGTAGTAATTTGTATTTTAAATAATAAAATTATTTCTCTGCTTTTTTCAATAATTACTATGAAAAACCAAAAGTAGCCACCCTTCTTATCACAAAAAACCTTCTTTTGTGATAATAATTTCTAGTAGAATTATAGTTTTAGGTGTAGGGTTGGTTAGACAAGACAATTTTTATTTAGTACCATATTTACATAACATATATAGGGAGTAGGTACAGTATATACAATGATGAGCAAATGTAGCTCTCCGTGCTCCTAGACCAGGCACTTTGTTATTTTACTCTGTAAAATGCAAGATGGTTTTACTATTTAAGAGAGAGCCTTTAGGAGTCCAAAGGGTTAATAAGTTCTGTTCAAGCACAAAAAAAGAAGTTCCTAAATTTGCAATTATAGTGTTATATCATACTGTAAGTAGTGTTATATAAATGTTGTAATATATAAAATAGTATTATATACATTAGTGTTGTAATTACAATATAAGCTGAGAAAGATCATTATAATATAAATATATCCTGTAGCTTTAAAAGCCACATTCAAGAAAGCTTATAGAAATCTTAATGCTGGTGCCAGTCGTTCAAAGGTTGATTAGAGCTAATACTGGGTGAAATGTTTTATTTCAGTCCATTCCGACAAATATGTAGTGTTATAATTTCAAACTTCACTAGCTTGCACACAGGATTTACTTTGTACATGATTTCCGAAATAGCTGTGTAGGCTAAAAGTTCACTTGATAAAAAACCTTTACCACTTATCAATTATTATGCAGTTGCCCTGACAAGAAGTAGCTTAACTTTCCTAAGCAAGTCCAGAGAATTGCTCTCAATATTTAAATAATCCAGGATTAACCTAATTTACTTTTGAATAACTGGGCCCAACTGTATAATTAAATAAATGACTGTTAACAATAAAAGTTTTGGGAAAGGGCAGTTGAAAGTCAACACCAATGCAGCTACCATGAAGAAATTGACCACGTCAGTCACAACCAAGCCAGTCTTCATTGTCATCTTTCCTGCAGATTTTGCATACAGCTGTATTTCTTCCACTGCAACAAAAAAAGAATTGCATGTACATGTAGTATGCTGCAAATATTGTTCAATTTAAGACTTTAGTGGTTTATTTTTCCCTCGTTACTGATGCTTATTTGGCATATTGTGGAATGCAATTTGATCCTAAAAATATATACTTCTGTGGAGGGTAAAAACAGAATCTCACAGTTGGAAATTAACAATGTAACAAAGAAAAACTATTCTGGCAGTTGATGGCATAACAACAACATTTTGCAATGGTTGCAAATTGACTATTACACTTAAATTAATTAAAGGACATCTTGCACAGAAGCCTATAACAAAACCAATAACACTTTACGTAAACCAACAGTGTTTATAGTGCAAGTGAATTATTTCTTTACACATGTTTGTTCCTAAAAATAATACACTAGTATCGAGACAATCTTTATAAATAATTATAGTATGAATACAACAGTCAGACTGATCCTCAGGTTATCTGAACCGAGTTCTACGTACCTTATATTTACAGCTTTTCGATGGAGGCTTGATCGCTGCAACGCCAACACAGCCAGTGATAGTGTCTAGGGTGAGGCGGTTAATCGATAAACCGGAAAAAACCGATGTTTTTTGAAAACCGATTTAACCGATGTTGCTTTAAGAGGAAAACCGAAAAACCGAAAAAATCGAAAGAAAAATCGATATTTCAATAAAATCGAACCATACTTACACGAGGTTTTGTTGCGCTTACGCACATAATTGATGGGAAAACGACTGGAGAGATTTGTTCTTCAAAATAGCGTACGTTTATTGCCAGGTATTCTCTCCGATATAAGAATAATACGGAAACTACGGAAAGGCTTCGATTCAGATTCGCACGAGCTTGAACGCATAAGCGGATCAAACGAAGATGAATTTTGATTGGCTCAAATGAAGGCGGACCTCTGCGAAGACAGGTCTAAATTTGGTCTAAAGTAAAATTGGTGTATGACTCATAAACAGTCGGAGCGTAACATGAATAATTAATCAATGTTATATCGCATATATGAGTCAAAGTGCTGTTTGGCAATTCTTCAAGAAGCCCGAAAAACCGGACGATTCTCCTGAATGTAGAGTTTGCATGCGGTCCGTAAAAAACAAGGGAGGCAATACAACGAATTTGATGCAGCATCTTAGAAGAATCCATCCTACCCAATATGCCACGATGACGCCGCCGGGACGAAAGGCAGCAGCGGGTCGGCCGACGAACGCTAGCAACGCGGCTTCGTCTGAAATGCAGCCTACAGTAAAGAGCCTCTTTGCCAGCAACGCGCCATTGACACCTGGAACTAAGCGTCACGAAGCCATTACAGACGCCATAACCTACTTCCTCTGCAAAGACAACGTTCCCTTTAACGCAGTTAGCCGAACAGGGTTTCAAAAACTGTTGAATGTCCTAGAGCCCCGTTACAAGATGCCGAACAAGACAACATTTTCAAAAAACAAAGTTGTAAAGCTGTACGATGCGACCAAAGAAGCAGTTATGCGGGATCTAAACAGCGTAGACTTCTTCGCCTCCACAACTGACATGTGGTCTTCCCACGGCCTGACACCATATATGGGGTACACGCTGCATTGGGTAGATTCTGAGTGGAATCTACGGTTTCGAAATCTCGGAACAAAATTTGTGCCTGAAGACCATACAGCTGAACAACTGGGCAAGACGATGAACGACATGCTTGAGCATTGGAAGCTGAACGCTGAAAAACAAATCGCCATAACAACCGATAATGGAGCGAACATCAAAAAAGCCTGCAAAGACATCGAATGGACAAATGTGTCGTGTTTTGGTCACAACCTCCACCTCGCAATCACCAACACGTTAAAAAAAATCCAGAGGATTGGTCGTGCATTGGGGATTTGCAAAAAGATCGTGGCAGCTTTCGGAACAAGCTGGAAGAGACGAAGAGATCTTGCCGCCGCTCAAGTCCAGGAGCAACCGGGTGAAAAGTTTAAGAATTTGGCATCGGTGAGTATTTGTGATTTATGTGGACGTGGTATATTTTTTCATTTTGCTTTTTAACATTTAACAATATTTTTTTAATTATCTAACTTGTTTGTTTTAATGCTCTGTAGATGTGCCCAACTCGCTGGGGTTCAACGCAGCACATGGTAAGCAGGGTACTGCGCAACAAGAAGGCCATTAGAAGGGTTCTTGGTAACGATAAGGACACGTCCCATTTGGTACCAAGGTGGGAAGATTTGGAAGTTTTGGAGTGCATCGATAAAGCACTTGGTCCACTCAAGGCATTTACCGATATCATGTCAGCGAGCAAATACGTCACCATAAGCGCGCTGAAACCAATTCTCCATCGCCTATCAACGACAGAGTTGGCCCGTCGGGATGATGATTTACCACTGGCCTTCGAGATCAAGGAGGAGGTCTTGAGAAGACTTAAAGCTCGTTATGACGTTCCTTCAATGAAGCTTTTGATGGATGTCGCATCTTTCTTAGATCCAAGGTATAAGACTGACTTTTTAGCAGTGGAAGACGAGGATGACAACGATGAGAATGATGTACCACTACTTGGTGACGTTAAGGAAGAGCTCTTAAAAAATGCTGTTTTTCTAGAGTTTCCTGTTGAAGAGGAAGATGTCCTGCCAGTGCCTGCGTCAAAGAAAGCCAAACTCAGTCTTGGAGCCTTGACGAGTCTCAAGAAGTCTGAAAAGCCGTCGCCAGGTGTATCCCCGCGTGATCTTCTCTCCAAAGAGATCGAATACTACATCTCTGCGTTTCCAGTTATCGACGGCGACAACGATCCTCTTCAATGGTGGAAGTCTAACAGAAAAGAACTTCCGTTGCTGTGCCAATTAGCAAGAAGATATCTTGCCATCCAAGCAACCAGTTCCCCATCGGAGAGACTTTTTAGTAAAGCAGGGCAAGTTAGTACACCGGCACGAGCACAGCTGAAACCTGAGAGAGTGGATGAGCTTGTGTTCCTGGCAGAGAACTTGTAGGCTGTAGCAACTATACAATACCCGTCCACGTAACTACGCAGTGATAATTTTAAAAGAATAACGAATTATCTTTATATACTGCATGTTTCTTTGTAATTAGTAGTTAGGAATACTTAGGATGTTATAATCAATACAATTGTTTTTAAAACTAAAATCTTGCGCGAGTAGCGTCATGCATGTTTTTTAACTATGGTTTCGAACGCGTTTTAAAAAATCGGTTCACTCGGTTTTTTCGTTTTTTTTCGGTCGGTTTTCGATTTTCGGTTTTTTATAAAAACCGCCTCACCCTAATAGTGTCAGTTGTTGAATTAGCCATTTGTTGACAAAATATCAGCGAAAAACGAGAGTAAGGAAGGTTGTAAACGACTGTAGAGATACAGCTGGAACAGTTGCGAAATATATGAGCCAAAGTCTATCATGCGCATCATCTGCGCATGTGCAAAACCATAATAGTCATGTATTTCGCAGGTCACAAATTTCGCGTTACACCTGGGCTAAACAACAAATTTAACACTTACTGATATTTTGCAACAAACCCAACTGATAGATCATTTATAGCCTGCAGAGCAAACGTTTCGGTAGGGCAAGCAAGTGTTTTTCCCAAAGGTGACATACAGTCCGTTCTGCGCATGTACGAAACTAATGTTTACATCTTTATTTACAAAAAATATATACTGATACCTTATTCAAAATTGTAAGGTTTTCTTACTTCCGCTTCATTACTTGTACCCAAAACAAAACATTTTCAGAAGAAATAGAAGAAATCCAAATTAGAGATATATCCTCGTCGAATCGCTTGGTTTTCTGCCATGTTGCTCCTAAACGGTTTACATTGAGCTGAGTACTTCATGTAATTATCTACGAATGTCAAGTTTTGGGGATCCCATTGCGGTCATGCGCAGAACGGACTGTACGTCACCTTTAAAAACCTTATGCATGCGTGTATAAAATAGAATACATCTACCCGTATATTAAAATAGATCACAAAGAGTTGTACAGTTGTACTGTCTATAAATCACTTCGTCATGACTGAAGTGAACATTGTATTATGATCGAGTTTTTTTGTGCTTGTCAAGATTGCTATTAATTTTAACATGTTCATCTTTTTTGCCCTTCTGGCAGTTGCCAGTCTGGCACTATCATAAAAACCCCCAACTTGTTTCCTTTTCTTTCTTAGCACGTCCCAAGCTTTGTAAAACGGCATTGCAATTTGAAAATGCATGTGAAAAACGAAACGGTGGCAAAGTACCATATATTAGGACGCACGGGTGGCGTGTGCTGTTAGGGCGCTGCCTCTCACCAAAAGTTAAGCCCGGTTTGACGGGGTTAGTACTTGGATGGGTGACCGTCTGGGAATAACCCCGTTCTCGAGCTTGGAACACTCATGTGAGTAGAGTTTAGTTGGTCTCTCCTGTGCTTCGAGGGTTTTTCGCCGGGTTCTCCGGTTTTCCTCCCTCCATAAAATCAACACCTAGGTCTGTGATTCGTGGTCTGATCATGACATTGTGTGTCATAAATGTGTCGTAGGGCGGCTGCTTCGAGCGCCTTTAATATGCCTTCGACTCTGCCACTTGAAATTTAGTAATGTAAATTGCTCTTGAAAAGCCCCTTGTGGGAAATTAAAATCTGTATTCTGTATTCTGTATATGGCAAATCTGGGTCTAGCAAGACAACAGCTACCGCTGACCAATAGCAAACAAATCCCGGGGGTACATTCCCGGTGGTACATTTATTCGTTTCTAAAGCCAAACAATGCCCCTACCCACGGGCCACAAAAATTTTCAAATTACTGCAATTCCCCTCATGTTCCCTGGGTTGCCCGGGGGTCTTTTTAACGTCGAGCGGCAGACCGAAATTGTGAGAGGCCTGGAATAAAATGTTTTGCTTGGCCCCAAATCTGGCCCCAAATTATACAGGCACCAAACGGCCGTTTGACGGAAAAACAAGGCAGATAACTCTCACGTCGGCCTGCACAATTCTTTATAACATCATATAGCAAGGTTGGTCTAGACTGCCGAAACGCTAAAATAGCATATTTTTATTTGTATTTGTGTTTCAACACAATCACTTCCTACGCCGAACACTACTTTATAAAGCCTCGTATGTAACAACCTTTTAACGTAATGTAAAACAAAGTTGTTTAAGTGGCCTCGTTCATAAAGATTAAAGAATCCGAGCTCCAGCAGGATTTAGTCCTCTCGCTCGATCCCTATTCTGTGACGTCACCAAAATACGTTGGCGAGAAAAGAGGACTAGGAACTAGTCTGGACCCCAGACACATTTAATAATTAGGCAAAGGTGAAATGTTGAACCCTTGTTGTCATCTGTCCTGCATTTCTGAATGCGTTGTGTTGTTTACTTAAAGAAATAGTACTTTCAGTAGACTTCAAGAAAGCGGGCGAGTCTTATCGATTTTTCTGCTTCTTTGCTGTCACAAACTTCTTGTCCGATAAAGAACCCCCGTTCAACTTAACTTGTTACGTATCTCTTAGTTTTGATCGTTTTAAACGCAACAACCTAATACCCGCCGCTTTTCGGACTATTAATACTAACACGTCGTATTAAATTATAGTCCCTCGCCAATTGTTTAAAATAAAATATAATATGATATCGATATCGACTAACATTTTTAAAATGAACTTGAAAATTGGCATTTAATTTATATCAAATATATTTATCAATTATCATGTTCGTGCATGACTGACCATAATTTTGTCCGTATGAGAACTGGTCAAAACAACGCAGCACAGTAAACCTCACAGTCGATAATGAAATGGAAGACTGTTTCAAACTCTCAATATAAACAATAAAATACGTATGTTTCACCTGTACGTTGTTGAATACCACACGCGAAAGCTGCCGTTATATTTAAGTGAATACGTCCAGTTAAAAACCTCGCGATTCGAATGCTTAAAACGAATATTCTCCCATCAATAATTTCGCAAAAAGCAAAAACAATTAAATTCGACGTTTAACTTGACGTCGCATTTACGTCGCATTACCGACGAATTAAATTCGTCTGAATCAAATTCGTCTATTGTGCGACGTTGCGCAGCCTGGGTACCTGAGCTAGCCCGCTTTGCCGAGATGAATTTTGTATCTACTGCGCATGTGGGAGTAGATACTATGCTATCGTGTGTGTAATGCAATGTAATGTAATGTAATGTAATGTAATGTAATGTAATGTAATGTAATGTAATGTAATGTAATGTAATGTAATGTAATGTAATGTAATGTAATGTAATGTAATGTAATGTAAGTTAATTTAACAAAAGAATGCCTTCGGAGCCAATCAAAACACAGAATAAAACGATTGACTCACGACAAACCACCGAAGCCAAAATAACTACTGTACACCAAGTATTTCATAAGTCATTATTGACAGCATGGAGCGAGATATTCAAGGGCGGGATATTCAACAAGAGAAAGTTTTTACAAAGTTAGTAAGCATTTTAAGTATGAATCATAGTCGATTCTTAATTATGATGTACCAGACATTATTGGAATGATGATAAAAGTTTTTGAAAGCAAATTAATGGTCGTTGTATGGGCGATTTCATATTCAGACGAGGCAATTTATATGGCAACATGTCTGATCGAGCTTCGTTAACTGACAAGACTGTGCGTTCCCGAACAGAAATGGATTACCTTCTTCCAATAAAACAAAGTTAGCCGTATTGCCAAGCAACCATGTGCAAAACATATGGTAGTCCACGAGCGAAAGTGGTATTATAAAATAGCAGTCAAATGTCAGTGACAGGCTATGCTGAGAGCGTGAACTGGCATTATTAGAAAGTCTATATACAGTATTAATGACGTAAAATTGTATGCTGTAGTTGTCAATGTCATGCAAAATCTGTGTCATGAATGTGCAAACATTTATTCTACCTTTTACTGCATGTATGCATATGTCTTGAAGAACAATTAATGCATGGTTGCTCTTATAATTTTGATGACATTGCTGGACATCTTTTTCATTCACTATTAAATATTGCAGCAGTAATACTCGAGATGCTTGTTATCTCATGCTATTTCCTTTACCTTCTAACTAGATTGCATTGTTTGACAAATTGTTGCAATGAAGATATTTAAATACTGTATTAGTCAATTAAGTTTAATTTTGTGAGTTGTTATAGTTATGTTAATTTGATTCGCCTACTTAAAGCTTTACTACCATACTTTATGACTATAATTATATCACTGCCTCTCACCACTGAGGACCGCAGTAGAGCTCAGTTGGATTGAGTTAGTATTTGAATGGGTGACTGCCTGTCTGGACTTGGAATGAAAATCTCGACATGCTTTTATTTCTCGACTAGTTTTTTTCGGAAAATCTCGACACGTTTTTAATTTATTTCTCGACCATTTTTGGCCGATTGTCGACGTGTTTTTTTTTTTCTCGACCATTTTCGGCCGAAACGGCGCGCCATAAAAAACATTCAGAATTTAATTGCAGTGGACAACAAAAACAGTATTTATTCTCACAAACAAGTAATTTAGACAAACTTACCTTTTTGTGAAATAAAGCAAGCAAACTAAAGTGGTGTCTTTGAGAGGACGTGAAAACTACATTTTCACGTCGTGAAACCAACAAAGACGACCTCGCAATACAAACCGGAAGTGAAACTGACAAGCGTACACGCCATATGACGCCACCTCACATCGTCTTTGAGGTCGCGTCGTCTTTTCTAAATCTTAAGAGTTTTTCAACAAGTTCTCCAGTTTTCCTTCGAATTCCTCCGTAAAATCAACACCTACTACACGTGTAAAAATCTCACAAGTTGTTACAGCATTGTTGCTTGAATAATGGTGTAACAACGTTGTTATTTTATTTATTTAATTTTTTATTTATACGAATTTTTAATCAGGATAATAACACTTCAGTAGTACAATTTGTAGTTTGGTAGTCAAGGAATTAAAGTTGATCTGCATCCCTGCAGGTAAAGATAATTAAACTCCTTCCCCAAAGTCCATTCTTCGTTCAGTGTATTTATAATCGAAGCAGGGATAAAAACGTGCATGCCGATGGCGGATAGGGGATAAAACGCGGATGAGAAAAGGCGGATAGGGGATAACACGCGGTGAGAAAAGGCGGATAGAGGATAAAACGCGGATGAGAAAAGGCGGATAGAAGATAAAACGCGGATGAGAAAAGGTGGATAGGGGATAAAACGCGGATGAGAAAAGGCGGACAGGGGATAAAACGCGGATGAGCAAAATAACGTGGGGGAGCATAAAATAAAATCATATTAGATATAAAACCCTGTAGATATAAAACGAAAGAGAAAGAGAATTTAAAATGTCGGAAGAATTCAAGGTTTAATACGCGTTACATGGTGTTAATAGAAGTCAAGTTGTTTTTTCAAAATTTAGAGTTTGTCTATATCTACTGAATAAACATCGCTTACGACTCAAATAATATTACGGATTTACGAGATTATAGATTAGAAAGCACAGTACTGTTCTCATTGTGGCATGAATCAGAGGATTGTTACGACACGCATTTAATATGGCACTGTTCGTAGTTCTAACACGATTAAAATTCCGGTGATCTAAATACATGACGGAGGGGATAAAACGTGGTTTCGCGAAAAACGCGCATGCGACGGAAGAACGTTAAATGTTTGTTTTTTTAGATTTTCGATACATATCCGGTACGCATTTACTTTATCAGTCATCGATTTACTATATCAGTCATCAAGATACGCATTTACTTTATCAGTCATTGATCGCTTTTGTCTAATGAGCTTTAATCCTGTGTTGTTTTTGCTGGTTGTTTTGCTGGTATCATATATGTGAAATCGCTCCTTTATACTTAAACAGGTCTTGGACTTTACGGCATATAATGGCATTGGGAGTCCGTCCGGCAACGCTTCATTCCTAGCCAGCGTTCTATTTAGGCTGTTACTTCCTTCGGTGAGAACCAGAAATTTCTCGAATGATCAGACTGATCAGTAAAGTTCCGCATTTCCTGTTGTTGTTAAGAACACGCATGCAAACAATATTAAAAAAAAAAAAAAAAGAGCCAGGAAAGAGCGTTAATTCAATTTTAACGAATCGTATCACTTTGAGCTCAAATAACAGTTATATCGTCTATAATCCCATATCTCTGACATTTCTTTCACGTCATTGGTTATACTTTGAGGTGTCGCGGCAACTAGCTATATCTACCGAGAATAACAGTGTCATTCCAGCCAGGTCATCATTGTCTTCTTATCATGATGGCGAAGGCCTGCCTCCTCCGCAGGCACGTCTTATAATTTTTAGGAAAATAATTGTTTAATTTAAGTTAAATTTCTCATGTTGAGCGAAACTCGGTGAATAATCTCAGTTTTTGAATAATTAGAAGTGGAATTCAGTCGGCATCGCCCGTTATTACTCTCCTCTGCATATCCGCAACTTGACTTCCGTTTGGTATTTCGTCCTTCTGTTCGCCTCTCAAACTTCTTTCCTTTCAAGGACCGAATTCCCTTTGGTCTGAGATCACATGTTGTGTACTCTTACAAGTGTCAATGCTGTGGTGCATTGTATGTCGGACAAACACGCCGACACATTCACACACATATCTCAGAACATATGGGTGTTTCGCCGTTGACTGGAAAGAAGCGTTCTGTGTCAGCCTTGTCAAGTGTTCTTTCTCACAAGCTCAAAACTGATCATCCTGTTGCTCCCTCCGATTTTAAAATACTTACGGCTTCTTCCACTTCTAAATTTGAACTCTTACTGAGGGAAAGTCTTCTAATTTGCTGGGCACTTATTTCCATTTTCAAATTAAACAGTAAGATTATTGAATTCCACTTCTAATTATTCAAAAACTGAAATTATATTCACTCAGATTTTAAGCCTGAAATTGATTTTTATACACTCACATCATAGGACATTCGTTTTATTCCGTAAGTTATATCGTTTAAAACAGTATATTTTAGCTGAATCATACACATAGAAATAATATACCTAGAATGCGGGCTCCTATCTCCTGTCAGTCAAAAAATTGTCGCCACAAAATGGCGGATTTATAAGGGCAAAAGGAACTCGCCCTAGGAATTTTTAACAGTTTTTTACACGGCCGCGGTTGATAACCGGTGTGGAGTGGACGATGGGTGTATCTCAGCACTGAATTTCTTTGTTTTTTACGCCTGGAAATTTACTGGATTAGTGAATTAAAAGATAAAGGCATGTGAAGTGCAATATCCTTCGCCAAAACATTTCGAACATCAAACTCTGGATGTAGAAATGGTGACAATAGCGGCCTTTTAACACGAATGTCGAATGGTTTTAGTGTTTTTACTGTTTTACATTATATATATTTTAATGATTCCCACTTGCCAATCTGTATGTGATTTATACTGAATGTGGAGGATTAATCCAGGAGACAGTAAGTGTTTTGTTCTTTTTTATCCAATCTAATAGGGATTCTAGCTTGTGATTTTTGAAATATAAAATGTTTATGCACCTGTCATACTTTTTATACATCAGTCTTTTCGACATCTATTTATATTGACATCTTAAATCCGTGTTTTTCTTAAGATTTTCTCCTAGTTTCCATTACGTATTTGATTATTTTCTTTTCTTTTAAACGGGCTTCCTTTGATGCAGACAATTTCTGAGTTTCAAGTTTAGCATGAGCCTATCTTTTTGTTGCTTTTTGTAATTGTGGTGAATTGATTGAAATATAATTTTGAACTTATAGTTTTTAGTACGTTTAACAAAGCAAGTGTCTTGCAAATTGTTTTATTTTATGCTAATGTGTATGTGGCTGATTTGTTGTCATGCATGTATCCAATTTATCCCTGAAACGTCCTCCAATTCTTTATTTTGAGAGGCGATCATTGTTGTATATATCATGGCTAGAAATCCAGGACACTCAGCGGTAGCCTGGTACCCTGGCCCAATTTCAAAAGAAATAAGGGCCAGGTAACCACTAATCTCATGCTCACGCCATCAGGGCTAAATCCACTTATGACGATTGCAGTTTTACTCATAGCCACTAAAAACGCGCGAAATTTCAACCAATAGGAAAGCAGAAGTCTTTAGTGGTTACCTGGCCCATATTCTTTGATTGGGCCAGGGTACCAGGCTAACTCAGCGGCAGTGGCCTGTGGGCTCATATTTAGATGGTAATATTAATTTGAAAATTCTGATGGCTAAATATCGATCATTTCGGCTATAAACAGAAGTCTATAGCAATAAATTAAAGTAGAGTTATTCGCTAAAATGTCTTATTGACCCATTTCTTACCCAAATATCAAATTACAAAAGGTTTAATCGTCTAGAGAGGCCTGTACACTCATACTCACAAAAATTGCCGCATAAATTTCGGTTATTATTTCTGAATCCACAGTCACATTTAATAATAATAACAGCGGTTAAGACCCTGGCAACCTAGCAACAGCTCCATAAGAAATGGCGGACAAGAACCCGAAATTATCGAGGAATGCATTTCTTCTTCACGCCGAGTTCAGTATTTATCTCGGCGCTTGATGGATTAAATTACAACGACTCGGCTGCCAATAAATCGTACATTTTAAGGTCTTTGGGAACCTATTAAACAACGAAAAAGTGGAACGAACAACTCCGCAAAACAAAGTAACGTTCATCCCGAGCAAATTCAGACGTTCGCATCGTGGACAAACAACACAGAAGCAGCCAAAATTGGAGCTCCAAAATAAGTGATATAGCAGATTAATAGACTTTAAACAGCGAATAAGAGGTATGCTTGTGAGGGGCTCGGGAACCTATTTAGGACGCTCCAAACTTAATAGAAATTGTAGTGCTGAACGATTGTTCAATTTGGTGAAGTTTTGGACGTTCGCATGTTGGAATTTACAATAGTAAATAACCGAAAATGATTGTTCTTTATATTTCCTTAAGAAATCTATTGAAGGACGCCATATTGAATTAATTAAAAAGGGATTCAGTGCGCATGCTTTGCCGCCATGTTGTCCTCGATTTCTGGCCATGATCCCACCCCTTGCAAAATTCAAAATGGCGGATCTATAAGGGCAATATAAATTTAATTTGGACACCTGTCACGTGACAGAGCACGCATTCTAGGTATATTATTTCTATGATCATACAGCAACTTAGCCATTCGAAGCAGTTGTTGAGCCAGTTGTTTCTGGACAGCGTCATCAGTGAGAAAAAAGTAGCGCGCGCGAATAAAAAAAGTAGCGCGCGCGAATAAAAAATAACTAGTCGCGAGTTGAAAATAGTTAGTCGCGAGTTAAAAAGAGAAACAGTCGCGCACGTCCCTTATGGGCCATCGTAATTTTGGCATATTTATCTATTTTACTGTAAAATTTCTTTGGATATATCAACGTCAACGTATTGGTTTAGGTGTGATACCACTGTTAACTCACTTAAATGCTTTACAAATGTGCTTTAGCTAGTACTTCACTACTTCATGCTGAATTTACCGAGAAGTGTGTGTTGATCGATCGCAAAACGTCGCATTTTAGAGGATAAAACCTGAAAATATCTTGATATTATCATTTATCAAACAAAAAACAACTCGCCAAGCAGTCCGGGCTACCTAGAAGACAATGATGACCTGGCCGGAATGACACTGTTATTCTCGGTAGTTGCCGCGACACCTCGAAGTATAACCAATGACGTGAAAGAAATGTCAGAGATATGGGATTAGACGATATAACTGTTATTTGAGCTCAAATAATGACCAGGAAATAGATCCAAGCAGATTTACAAAGCAGAATGGAAAACCAGTCAGGGATGTCTTGGGTACAAATAAATTCTCCGTGCTGGAAATTGAAGAGTCTAATGATGAAGAAGCATCGGTTGCTTCAAATAGTATTTTTTCCAATGAGGAAAATGAAAAATCAAAGAGAGAGCAGCAACGTAACACCAAAAAAGATGGTAGGTTATCGTCTCATTATGGTCATACTCAGTCCAAACAACAACGAAATCCTACATCAAGCCGTCAAGAGCGAAGCGCCCCTGCTTCACGAGGTAAACAGAGATCAGTTGTAATATGCGGCGATTCTACAACGAAATACTTGCAAGCTCATAAAATTGGAAGATCCTCAAATGAAAGAGTCAAGTCTATAACGATTAGTGGTGCGACGTGCAAGGATATGAAGCATTATATTGTCCCAACTGTTGACAAAAAGCCTGATGAGATTATCCTTCATGTAGGAACAAATGACTTAAAGGATAATCAAACGACTAAGATAGTCCAGGATATTGTGGCACTAAGAAATTTTGCCACAGAAAATTCACCTAACACGAAGGTAACTCTGTCTCAGTTATTATGTAGATCTGATGATACTGGGCTAAATAATAGGGTAAAGAATATTAACTTATTGCTAAACGAGAAGTGCCAACAAAACAATTGGTCAATAATAACTCATGAAGATATTGATCAGTCTTGTTTAAATCAATCAGGAGTACACCTGAACCAGAAAGGAACTTCATTATTTGCTTCCAGTATTATTAAACATTTACGACATGTTTAACAACAATTCGATTCCAAACCTAAGTTCTTCTGGTAAATATAAAGCAAATAACACCGCATCGGATACGTTAATTGAATCTCTCACTAAATTAAAAGGTTTCAGATTGGGTCATCTCAATATTACTTCTCTTACTAAACATATAGATGAATTAAGATTCTATTTATCCTCAAAACCTTTGGATATCCTTAGCATTAATGAAACTAGATTAGATCACAACATTGGTGATAGTCTAATTAATATAAAAGGATATGACGTTTTAAGAAAAGATAGAAATCGGATGGGAGGTGGTGTTGCCATTTATTACAGAGATGTTATTAATGTTGTGGATAGAGGTGACCTTGTCCCCAATGTATTAGAAGCTTTGTGTATTGAAGTTCTTAAACCAAAGAGTAAACCAATACTTGTTGCTAGTTTTTATCGCCCACCAAACTCAAATCATGAAATTATGGAAGCATTTGAAAACTTTATTCGGAATCTGGACAGTGAAGGGAAAGAGATAGTGATATTGGGAGATCTAAACTGTAATCTTCTTTCAGAGTCAAAACCAGCTCATACTGCAAATCTATTAAGTATATTAAATCTCTTTCAATTACATCAGTTGATCACTGAACCAACTCGTGTAACTGAAACGTCAAAATCATTAATAGATTTAGTTATAACAAATAAGCCTGAAAATTCAACATGTTCAGGCGTAATTCATCTAGGGATAAGTGACCACAGTTTGGTCTATAGTTGTCGCAAACTTGCAGTATCCAAAAGCAAACCTAAAATCGTTGAAACACGTTCTTTTAAAAATTATAAAGCCGATAAGTTTAGAGAAGACCTAATTTACAATTTTGATAGATTTGACTTGCATGAGACAGACCCTAATAAGTTATGGGAAGCTTGGAAAAACATCTTCAATATGGTTACTGAAAAACATGTACCATCTAGATTGCGTAAAGTCAGAAGCAAATATGCACCATGGTTAACCAATGATATTAAAAAGGCCATGTATCACCGGGATTATTTAAAAAGAATGATGGTAAAACATGGCTCCTCGTGTTATCACGAGGCATATAAAAAACAAAAAAATATAGTTAATAGAAAAATCAAGAATGCCAAGTCATTATATTATGAGAGCAATATAAAAAATCAAAAAGAAAATCCTAGAGAAATGTGGAAATATATAAACCAATTAACAGGTAAATGTTCAAAAACAACAGATGTTTCTAACCTAGATTTTGATGACAAAAAGATTACCGAGGAAAAAGAAATTGCAAATTCCTTCAATCAATATTTTGCAGGGATTGGCGAGAAACTTTCAAGTGAAATCCCACCATCAAACAAGAATTATGCAGACTATTTAAAACCTACAGAAAGCAGATTTGAATTTAACCTTATATCGGAAGATGAAGTTTTAACAGCATTATCTAATTTGAAAAATAACAAAAGTTCGGGATTAGATAGAATATCTCCTAAACTTCTTAAGGATTCTCGTCAGGTTATTACACCTACTTTAACTCTGATATTTAACCAATCTTTAATACAAACAATTTTCCCTGATGACTGGGCACTCGCCAGAGTATCTCCCATTTTTAAGGCAGGCTGTAAAAGTGATTGTGGCAATTATAGGCCAATATCGGTCTTATCTATTGTTACAAAAGTATTTGAAAAAATGATTTACAAACAAATTATTGACTATTTAAATAATAACAATCTAATAAGTAAATTTCAAGCCGGCTTTAGAAAAGGCTATTCTACATTAACATCTTTATTGGGCGTTACAAATGAATGGCTACTTAATATAGATCGAGGTCTTATAAATGGCGTCTTATTTCTAGATCTAAAAAAGGCCTTCGATACAGTAAATCATGAGATACTTCTTGGAAAACTAAAACTATATGGTTTCCAAGGGGCATCTCTAAAATGGTTTAATTCATATTTAAAAAATAGAAGACAAGTTTGCAAAATTAAGCAAAGTATATCGTCCATCAGAAGTATCCGATGCGGGGTTCCACAAGGATCAAATTTGGGACCGCTTCTCTTCTTAATTTACATTAATGACCTTCCTAATTGTCTTGATGATTCCATGCCTAGCATGTTTGCTGATGATACAAATGTATCAGTCAATGGAAAAACAATCGATATAACTCAAGAAAAATTAAATTCTGAATTATGCAAAATAGAAAATTGGCTAGTAGCAAATAAATTAACTCTAAACATTGACAAAACAGAATATATGATTATTGCATCAAAGCATAACATATCGATTATCGAAACTGACCCGATCATTAAAATTGGAAATAATTTTGTCAAACGTGTAACAAAAACAAAAAGTCTTGGAATCATCATTGATGAAAAACTAGCTTGGAAAGAACAAGTAAATAACATCAGTAAGAAAGCATCTAGAGCAATAGGTGTTCTAAGATTATGCAAACCTTATGTTTCTAAAGATACTTTGGAAACAATGTATAAAGCATTAGTCCTACCACATTTCGACTATTGTTCCCTGGTCTGGGGAAATTGCTCAGCAACTCTAAAATCTTCACTGCAAAAACTTCAAAATAGAGCAGGAAGAATAATAACAGGAGATACCTATGATGTGCGTTCATGGGAAATCTTAAGAAAATTAGGCTGGGTAGAACTAGAAAAACGAAGAAATGCTAAAATGCAAAATTACATGCAAGATGTGATGAGAGGAAATTGTCCAACTATAATTTACGAACTTTTTAAAACATGCAACAATGTTAATTATAATTTAAGAAGCAATAATAAATTACTGATGTTATCTAAACCAAATACTAATTCCATGAAGCGAAGCTTTAGTTATTTAGGGGCTAAGGTTTGGAATCAATATTCAGTTAATTAAATTGACACATTGTTTACCTTTTTATTAATATTACAAAACAAATTCAAAAAAATGTATATATATATATGCTGTATGTGTAAAATAGTTGTTTTTGTTTTCTTTTGTTTTTATACAAAATTTTTTAGCTTGTAAATATTTAAAGATAGCACGGCCCTTTTAAAAACAACGTAAGTTGAAAGGCTTACCGTGCATAAATAAATTTAAATCAATCAATCAAAAAGTGATACGATTCGTTAAAATTGAAATAACTCTCATTCCTGATTAGTTTTTTATATAATATCCAGTTATACTCTCTGACTCTCATGAAAAACGTTTGCTCAATAACGCCAGCATACAGAAAGATTTCAAGTGAATGTGTCGTGAGGCAAAATGTGTGAAATAATTGAAAACAACAATTCGCGTTTTAACCCCTGAGAGAGTTCGCGTGGGGTCACATTTTGTATCGTGTTCCTATTTTATTTTATATCGAATACCGATATAAATATATAGAAGAGACTTATCCCTTTATTAAATATATATACAGTGCATGATTCCGATACCATAACAAAGGGAATAGGTTTAAATTCAGCGCAGTGTCATTACCACTTATATAAACTTAACTTTCCGTTTGCATGCGTGTTCTTAACAACAACAGGAAATGCGGAACTTTACTGATCAGTCTGATCATTCGAGAAATTTCTGGTTCTCACCGAAGGAAGTAACGGCCTAAACAGAACGCTGGCTACGAATGAAGCGTTGCCGCACGGATGCCCAATGCCATTACATGCCCTACAGTCCAAGACCTGTTTAAGTAAGGAGCGATTTCACATATATGATACCTTGCAAACGTCAGCAAAACAACCAGCAAAAACAACACCGGATTATTAAGCCACGATTAAGCTCATTAGCCAAAAGCGGTCGATGCCTGATAAAGTAAATGCGTATCTTTAAGGTTGACTGGAGGCTGAAGTCAACACTTTTGATCTTAACAGTTTTTTGTCAGTTGAAAGATATAGTATAACAAGTTTGTATGCCAATTTTTAGATACCTGCTTTCTAAACTTATCGAGATTTTATAGGCGATCAAACTCTGACAGCTGTGAAAGGACCTTTTGTCTTCTCTCCTGAGTTGAAGTTTGGATAATATATGACTGGTAAGTAATAACTGAGATAACATTGATTCATTATTGCCTCTGTGTTTTTACAGAACTTCTCCTGTGAAAACTGATTTTGTGATGCTACTGTCTTGTGATGCTTCGTTTCCGTCCACCACTAAAACTCTCTTTCTCGCTCAACGGCGCCCATCCGAGAGAAATAAGCTTTTGCTGAAATTCAGCCTAGATCCGGCACCAACTCCTCGCAAAGTATTTAACCCACTTCCAACATTCGAGCCATCCATATTCGCAGCCATCTCGCCTGAATATTATTTCGAAAAGAGCATCAATTAGCAATCACCGCAATCAGCATAATGTCGGCATGATGCGGTGACCAGTGCTTGCACAAGTTGTTGGTGAAATTTCCTTTTACGATCCTTGAATTTCCTTTTTTTGGAGTAAATTTCCTTGCAAAAATCACCAAATTTCCTTGTAAATTTCCTTGCAAATATCCTTAAAAATAACCGAATTTCCTGTACTCTATACTTTATAGTGCGACCGGGAAGCACACGTCTTAAATAGGACTGGGTACTAGTTAGGCAACGCACCGTCGCGCGGCCAGAGGAATTTGGTCGGATACTTCCGGTTACTAAGTCTGCGATGTACCGAAATTACCGTATTTATTGAGCTTTATCTGTAGTATAATCTTATACTATATTAAAATAATCAAATAACAATATGCACTATTTACAAAATCATGCTTCTACGATACAAACTTTGCTGTAAATTTCCCTTCGCTTAACTGAAACTCTGAAAGTGAACATGCTTTTTTGGTAAAAAAAAAGCTGAATTGTTATTTATATATATTATCATTTATCATATCATATTACCAATCATATTTAAGTGATCCCACGCGACGCCCCTCCCCTTCCTCGAGGGAAAAATTAGGGAAAGAACTCAAGCTACGTCTAATTCAGCTGAAATCGGCTTTAAATGAGTCTCAATCGTAGGACAAGTTTTTTTTTTATTAACAATTAGAAGAATCTCCAAATTTCCTTTCAATTTCCTTCTCTGAGATCAAATTTCCTTGCCATTTCCTTGTTAATTTGATTTCCTTGCATTTGTCCTTGAAAAGGCCAAAATTTCCTTTTGCAAGGAAATTTCCTTGCAAGTTTCCTTGCAAGTGGAAGCACTGGCGGTGACGCTAACTTGGTAATCGCGTTTCCCGCGCAATCTTTCTACGTTACAATACTCTTTTGTCCTTATTTGGGAGTAAATTATAACTATTGACCACTGATCTTTTACTGACAGCTCAACAGAACATGGGAGAGTCGTGTGACAGGTCAAAATAGACAATATATTTGGACCAAAAAGCTGAAATTTGAGGTAATATTGCCAAAATTCGATAAATTTTCATCACTGTAATGACCTAAACATCCATATCTTTCTCTCTTTTCAGTCTATTTGCTCAAAATGTGGCCTGATTGTGCACAGGGCTATAATAAAATAATTATCTCGGAGTCCGCCGTTGTCCGCCTTAAATATTTTGGTTGGGAAGTGTTTAAATATCTGTTATCGTGCCAAATAATGTAATGCTTATAGGTCAGCGACAATTAATCGAACAATTGCGGACTCCGAGATTAAATCTTCGTATTGATATGAAAAGTTATTCCTCTTTGTTTCAGTTCATAAAATTCAAAGCGAAAGCTACAGTTGACCATTTAAAATTGTTAATATGGAGATCAAATTTCATTTCCCCACACCCCCTGAAAAATTTTTTTTTAGTATTTAATTTTGTGACTACCGCTGACATATCAGCGGGAGCCTGGACCGCACTTACGTCATACTCGACAGCTATCGCCAGATATTCGACACGATCGCCATATGGTTGAGAATTAGACAGCCATTGATCGCCAGGTATTCGAGAAGTACTCGAGTTGTTTTCGTTATTTTCGTGGGGAATAAACTAAAGTGAATCTCGTCTTTGCATTTTGGTTGTTTTGATTTTTGAAAAGTATTAACTAGAAGTTACTATCGCAAGTGAAGTGCTGCCTCAAATGGGACAACAACCTTTAGCCTACTCCGACACCGCCTTGCCCACTCCACCCAAGATTGCTCACTCCACCCGTGATTGCCCACTCCACCCAAGATTGCCCACTCCACCCATGTTTGCCCACTACACCCAAGTTTGCATGCCCACTCCACCCAAGTTTTTCTCACCTCTTCACCATAAGAGCCCACAGAGTTGCTTGCGAAGGAGGTTGGAAAGTCAAAAAATTTAATTTTTATTACAATAAACAGAGTATGTACACATTTCTTCTATATTTTTTAATTATAAAATTGAGAACTACAAGTTAGTATTAGTATAACTTATCGCTTGACATGATATGGCAAGGGTTTTGACAGGATGTACACATAATTTATAATATACAAATATTAAATAATCATGCCTCTTGACTCAAGACTGTCAATGCAATTCCAAGTGCTTAATATGTTTTGACAAATCTAGAGTTTTAATAAAATTTTACAGCAATGTACCATTGAGCCCATCAGATTATTTGTCAGCATTTGTATAAGTCAAAACACACACACGCAGATCAGAATGTTGATCATGAACCCACACCAATATACATCTAAAAACAGAAAACAACCGTGAAATCTCCCACCAAGAAACACAGCTGTCAGTTATAGAAATTGATATCTTACCTCGAGAAGATAAACTCTTCTCGCTGAAATTGTAAGACAGTTCACAAGTGTGTTGATCAGAGGTTGACAACAGTTGGTAAGTTGTTCAGCGACAGAAATCCCTCATGCAAGGAATGAGATTGTTAAAAGCACAAAGTACATATGTTGTCTCCTTGTACTTGGACATTGTAGTTCAACTTCATCGCCGTCGTGGTGTTGACGAACTCTAAATATTACAATGTAAATTGATTCCGACAAACGAACATCCATAAGTCCATGATACGTCACAAAATTATTACTTTGCAAATATTTTCTTCTTGGAACGGTTTCTGTCATCAGTGATCAGTTTATACATGGTAAGAACTAAGAAGTAGTTTCAAAACTGTGACGTTGTTTATCTTATATATACATAAATCTTTATTCTTTAATACTTGATCGGAATCAAATTGTCTCAAAGCCAACCTCGTAATTAGCAGTTAGGCCTTCAAGTGTGTCCTGTTTCAAAGCTCTTCTTCTTTTATCGAAGAAACTGTCAGTATACACCAATGTCTTGGGTAGAAGTGATTTATAATAATTAAATCGCTTTATAAGTTTTAGTTAAATTTTGGTTGAATTGTGTGTTGTGCTACTGTATAATAATATATCATACACTAGGAGAGAGAAGTGTGTTTTAACCAACTTTGATCTAGATGTTTTGATATTAGATCAAACACAACTTTCGAGTGTTCCAGGATCAAACAAATCAGGAAATGAATCAGTTCTCAAATGAATCAGTATTTTGAGATAAGTTTGAGGTAAAAATTGGCTTAATCTATCCAAGTGTTTGATCACATATCAAACCTTTGTCTCGCTTATGATTTTTTATGTGTTTGGTTTATGAATTATTAGTGAAGTTGAGAAGTACATTATATATCACAGTGCTCTGTATTTACACTATATACTCATGTATATAAGAAATTTATGCTGAAAAAATATGTTGCCTGTTACGTCGACATTACCAAACTTTGACTTGGTGCTTTGTCTACTTGTTTTAGGTGTTGTTCAATATCTTGTATAATGAAATTAAGAAACCAAAGTTTGTGCACACAAGAGCTGCTCCAGTGGTCTGACCACAGAATAGTAGCTACACCAGAAGTCTGACTCTTGTGAAAACGTGTCTTTTTTTTTCAATAAACTTACTAGGATGATGAGTGAGGTGATGCGATAATGTTGATTGAGATGCCAGGATAGTGTAACAATAGAAATGGTGATGAATAGCAACGCTTGAGATGTGCAAGGCAACATGTGTGCAGCAGGGCCTCTGGACTCTTCTAGGGGGTCCGGGGTATCTAGAGTATCGGAAATGTGATTTCCTGCATTCTGAGGGGTGATTTTTAAGAACACTGAAGGTCATAAAATGTCATAAAAACTAGTTAAAATACAGTACAACACATTTATGACTTTTTTACTTTGTGTCAGAACTCATCAGCATGTTCACTTTCAAATATAATATGGAAAATGTTGTGAGGAACTATCAAAAGATTTTTCGTCACCACATACCACTTATCAAAATAAAAACTATTTATTTATCTATACCTTTGTAACAACTGAAACTATCCAACTGACTTGCTTATCCATGCACATTTTATCCTGGGGCAAAAAGAGACTTACTTGGCTGGTGGGGGGGTGGCAGAATCAATTTGTGGGGGGGGGGGGGGGGGGGGGGTGCTCAAGGGGGAACTGGGGGGGGGCTTGCACCCCCAGTTATATAGAAAAAAGAGGCCCTGGTGTGCGGACATAAAGTTCAAATATGTGGATGGAAATCGCACTTCTGGTGAAGTACTATATATTCTATGATCTGGTGTCTAAGTGTCACTCAATTGTACATTTTGATAAATGGTTGAGAAGCTATTGTGATCTGTTGGGAAACTTAAATCCTTGAATATGTTGAAAACATTGAAATGAAAAAATATATCTGTTGAAACTACAATACTGAGTATTGTTGTACAGCTGTCTTATTTATTTAAAATACTAGCAGAATCACAAAATATTAGTGATGTGCATTACACTTGAATGCCACAGCATATTTATGACAGGTAAAATGTTGGTTTGGAACACAATATTGTTGATATCTATATCTCTTTCTGTGCTTAACAGCGGTAGTCACATGTACGCATTGCGTACCTATTTTTTACAACTTAGACAGCACTAAATCTTGCTAAAGCCATATTTTAATGCGAATTTCAAAAATTTCAAAATTAGCCTCCAGTACCACTCAAATTTAATGCCTAACCGGATATGTATCGAAAATCTAAAAAAAACATTTGCAATGCATGGTATTTTCGCAATTCGCTTGCGCGTTTTTCGCAAAACCACGTTTTATCCCCTCCGTCATGTATTTACTGCCTCCTCCACAGGCTCTTCTTATAATTTTTAGGAAAATATTTGTTTAAGTTAAATTTCTCATGTTGAGCGAAGCTCGATCGCGTTTGTGAAGCCTGGGAACTAGCGTAGAGCGCGCGCAATGGTTGATCCGTAGATGGGAATTCCAGGTGAGAGAGGGGAGGAGCCTGCTAAATCATGTAGTGATATTAGTTATGACATTACTAGTTAATGTCAGTTAGTCATTAATCACGCTATGAGCATGCCAAACGTATTTGTAATATCATAGATAATCACTCTCACTATTATCATACGCTCAACAAAGCACGGAGAAGCTGCTGTTATATATATATACATCAAAATCAACCATAAAAGCATAACAAATCCTGTGTCAAAAAGTTGCAAATTTGTTCGAAACTGTGAAAAAAGGCTTAATTTCGGAAATGGCGGAATCTCTTGACGACAGTGGTCCTTTACTGGAACTAGAAGACTTTTCTGACGACTCTTGCAAAGATTTGGACGTTTCCATGAGCGTCTGAGTCTTTACGACGGTAAGTGTTGATAGTGGCCATGCACGTCGTGAGCTGTTTAGATATTTTACTTGAAATATCGATCTTCTGCAACTGAGCGATCAGGTTTTTAGTTTTGGTGTATTGTTATCTTCAGATGATCAACCAAGAACAAGCACGCCGTTAGAAGGTAGTCCTATCGGAGGAAAACATCATCTCCCGCCTTCTTCGAAACAAACCAAGCTCGAACCAAGAACGGCCGTCTGAGGCCTTATCGGAATTACAAAAATATATATAAATATTTATAACATATGCTAATATATATCTCATTTCAAAAACAGATCATTCAAGCACGAAATACTGATATGATTTTTGTTTTTTATTTTATTTTATTTTATTTATTTTTTATTTACATAGTTCGCCAGTATACCATTTGCTAGTAGCTATATGTATGGCAGGAATTACCTACATAGAAGACTCCAATAATAGGATTCTATCCACTATCCGTTTTATCCCCAATCCACCTTTTCTCATCCGCGTTTTATCCCCTAACCGCCTTTTCTCATCCGCGTTTTATCCTCTAACCACTTTTTCTGATCCGCGTTTTATCCTATATCCGCCTTTTCTCATCCGCGTTTTATCCTCTATCCGCCTTTTCTCATCCGCGTTTTATCCTCTATCCGCCTTTTCTCATCCGCGTTTTATCCCCTATCCACCTTTTCTCATCCGCGTTTTATCCTCTATCCGCCTTTTCTCATCCGCGTTTTATCCCCTATCCACCTTTTCTCATCCGCGTTTTATCCCCTATCCGCCTTTTCTCATCCGCCATCCCCATCCGCGTTTTATCCCTACCCCAAATGGAACAGGCGCGATAAGCTTTATCCCCAGCCCGCAGTTTGGCGTTAAAAACGTCGCGTCAAAAACGTCGCGTTAAAAACGTCGTTTTCTATTAATTCCATACGTCGAACGAACGAACGAACGAACGAACGAACGAACGAACGAACGAACGAACGAACGAACGAACGAACGAACGAACGAACGAACGAACGAACGAACGAACGAACGAAAGAACGAACGAACGAACGAACGAACGAACGAACGAACGAAAATTCAATTTAGCTTTCTGGCGAGCTGAGAGCTCTTTATATAAGTGATCATGAATTATGAATTTCATTTCATATCTTTATTAAAATTCGTATAGGCCTGCTGCATCAGGTAATAACAACTTTAAGCCATATCAGCTTCAATTTGTTTGTTCGTTCTTTTTATAAATCCTCCTTAAAGTCACTGGCCCTAAAAAGAGGTTGGAAAAGACACAAAAAATATGTGAATAACACCCAAACTACCCACGTAAAAAACACAGTATTGTTGTAAAAAAGTAGAGTGGTTCGTGGGCAGTGTTTTAGAAATAGCAAAGTGAAAAAGTGGTAAACTGCCCAGATAAGAATATATATACGTTATTAGTGTTTTCAGCTTGAGTTGGTAAAGTTTTTTCGTATGGTTTTTGCTGTACAAGCTGTGGTACACAGTTTTTCAGAGTTTTTCTCTGAGTTTACTTACGACAGCTCGTACAGCAAAAAACATACGAAAAAACGTTACCAACTCAAGCTGAAAACACTAATAACGTATATATTCTTATAATTATTCTTATTAATATAGTTTTGATAACGAAATACTGACGTTTCAAGCCCACATTTCACTCTGATATGTGCTGGTTAGATAATTTTAAATTTCCATAGCATGATCTCTTGATACGTGCTTATATATATATTTGTATACCGTATATTTGGCAAAGAAGTTATTGGTGACGCAGTTTGTTCCTACGTAAGGACTGACGTAATGACCGTGATTCAGCAAGCTGACTGTCGCTGACTGTAAGATATATAAACACAACAACTCGATGTATTACTATATTAGTTAAGCGAGAGTAAGGTGCGATATAGCTAGAGAAGACGTTTGTAACGTACGTTCAGCTGTCTCTTCACTATGGCCCAAAAACACGCTACAGTAAACAGCCTATACATTAGTTTTGAGAAAGAAATACTGGCGTTTCAAGCAGAGCCCTTCATCAGAGTAAATTAGAGTTCTGCGCAAGCAGTGTTTTAGATAGAGCAAAGTGAAAAGATTGTAAACTGCTGAGATTAGTTTTGATGAAGAAATACTGATGTTTCGTGCAGAGATCTTCATCAGAGTAAATTAGAGTTCTGCGCAAGCAGTGTTTTAGATAGAGCAAAGTGAAAAGATTGTAAACTGCTGAGATTAGTTTTGATGAAGAAATACTGATGTTTCGTGCAGAGATCTTCATCAGAGTAAATTAGAGTGGTGCGTATTAGATTAGTTTTGAGAAAGAAATACTGACGTTTCGAGCAGAGATCTTCATCAGAGTAAATTAGAGTGGTGCGTAAGCGGTGTTTAGCATAGAACAAAGTGAAAATGTGGTAAACAGCCTATAGATTAGTTTTGAGAAAGAAATACTGACGTTTCGAGCGGAGCCCTTGATCAGAATAAAATGTGAATATTCAGTTACACGAGGAGAGAAAGTAGTACAAATGACTCTCATGTGATATCATTAAAATTCTAAAATTTTCATAAAATTCTAAAAACTTTGTCCGGAATGGTTCGTCACTCGGAGTAACACCTTAGGCTACGTCCACATGCACGTATACGTTTTCGTAGCGTTTTCATATTGTTCTCCGTCCTCAAGGGAATAGAAAACAATGGTCTACTTACCTGAAACAATATGAAAACGCTACGAAAACGTATACGTGTGGATGTAGCCTTAGACCCCTTTTACACTAGTGCAAAAGTATCCAGATTCACATTGTTTTTTATTCCCATGAGGATGAAAAACAATGTGAATCCGGATAATTTTGCTCTAGTGTAAACGGGGCCTAAATTAAATATTGTTTTAGCATGTTCCGATGTTTTAATACCCAAACATTTCAACTACTCTGCTATTTTGCCCAAAGAGCGAAAATAATTGCAATACTGATTCTCGAATGTTAGAGTTATCTCTAGTTAAAATTAAACGTACTTCATTTAAGTTTGTTGTATGTATGACTTTTGACTGATATTTTGGTAAATTGTGACAACGCGTTCAACCTTCATGGGCGCTTTGAAGATGGCTTCAGAAAAAGCCGAAACGTTTAGCAAATTATAACAACAACTGGTTAAGACAGCACTATCAGAAGAAATGGGAGGGGTTATATACGGCCTAGCTAAGACCGGCCCTGTTTACATGAAGCGGATTGAGTGTTCAAGTCAAATCTCCCATGTTGTTTTTCCTTAATTGTCAGTGTGTTTACATGAAGAAGATTGAAACTTTTCGATCTGATCGAAACGAATGGCTGAAGTCAATCCACGACGTTGAGTGGATTGACGTGCGATTCAAGCAAGGATCGACTTGAGATTCAAGCAAGGATCGACTGATTCATCTAAACACGGTTTGACTTGAAAATGACTTGATACGCATGTGTGAAGTGAGTGCATGCGTGTCGTGCTAAATGGAAGACATTGAGGGAAGTACATAACATAGTGTTCCAAAACCGAAAACAATGCCGATCGGATTCTCCATGTAAACGTGCATGTGCCCGGATTGACTTCACTCGCGTTTTTCGATCCGATTGGACTGTCCATCCGCTTCATGTAAACAGGGACTAATACGCCAAGCTGGGCGCCAGGAAGTGAGAAGGTATTTCCATTTTGACTGTAATGATATGATTAATAATACAGGGGTGACTAAGACAACTAAGTTGCAGTGTCATTATGCAATCACCTGCGGAAAAACTTGCACTTTTTATTAATGAGTCAGTTTAGAAACATCTACGTGATAGCGAGAGACTGGAGCAGCGTTTTAGTTTCCCAAATTAAGAATGTAACATGCATGTAGACAATAGCACGAAGTCACATGACTCTAACAATAAAGCGAAAAGGAAGCGCGATAGGGCGCTGCCTCTCACCAAAAGTTAAGCCCGGTTAGACGGGGTTATACTTGGAATAATGATTCAAACAATTCGTCTGAATTAAATTCGTCTGTTGTGCAACGTTTAGCGCAGACCAAACGTTTCAAGCGAAGGCCCTTCGTCAGAGAGAATATATCAGATGTCGATATACTAGTGGTTTTACTACGAGTTGTTTTCCGGTTAGACTCTGCTCGAAAAAATCTTGGCAGTTTACTTTTCACTTTGCAAAACACTGCCCACGCAGCACGTACTCTGGTTTCTTTTAGTTGTTTATTGAAACGTTTTTTTAGAAGACTATATTATTTCTTTTAACTAACAATTATATCCTTGTCCATCAAAAAAAATTCTAATTTATTCATGCAAAAACATATATATCTAGTAAGTTCTGCTCGGATTGTTAGAAGAGAGCAAGCGGTACACAGCCGACAAGCTGCGAGGAGGTCCCTGAATAATGCGAGGTTATTGCTGCGGTGTGTCTGTTATCGCTGATATTGAAATATTCAATGTGTTGTTTTTTTACTTTCACGTTTATGCAAATAACTTTCACTCATTTGCTGTGCAAAATTATTTTCGGTACAATATAGCAATTAGCCGACAGCAGCGTTTGGTTCAACCACTCAGTCGTGCAATATACTTTTTTTTCTTCTTTTTTTTTTAACAACTTTAATGGATTTATAATAATAAATTAATATCCACATGGGAAGAGCGCGAACGAGACTAAAGGACCCATGCGAGGCGTTCCCCCGTAGAAATAAAAAATACATAAATATATATAAATCAACTAGACTTATACCAACTACATAAACACCAAAATGCACCACCATACGCGCACATAACCTTATAGAATAGAATAGCTAAGTACAATATAACTGATTAGAATTCAAAAAAGGAACGAATACTGCAGTGTGTATCAAAATAACCGAAACCTTTAGGGGCTGTTCATATGAGCCGGGCTAGCCCGGTTAGCTGGGCTCACGCGATTGATTAGGATTGCATGTACTGTGGTTTTGAAACTCACACAAACTAAGGGGCTGTTTACATGGGCCGGGCTAGCCCGGCTAACCGGGCTGACAGTCGTGTCACGAAATTCTTTCCTTGGCCACAAAAAGAGATTTTAATCAACGTTAGGATTCATTTACATCTAAACTAAATCGATTCTTCTTTGTACATTTAGTTTACGCGAGTTTCAAATCCACAGTGAGATCCTAATCAATCGCGTGAGCCTAGTTAACCGGGCTAGCCCGGCTCATGTAAATAGCCCCTAGATGTACAAAGAAGAATTGGTTTAGTTTAGATGTAAACGAATCCGAGGAAAGAATTTCGTGACACGAGTCAGCCCGATCAGCTGGGCTAGCCCGCCTCATATGAACAGCCCCTTAGAAAATGAATTAGTATTCTTTTAAAACAAACTATTGTAGTAGTTTGAAAGCCCTAAAAGCGCTGCGTTATAAATTAATCAGCACATAAGTTAAACAGGAAGAGAAAAAGCTTTTAAATACTTTCACCATGCATGCACTTCAAGTTATCTTAAGTTCCCAAGTGTATAAGACCGTGTTTTTTACATCCGTGGCTCAGAGGTGTTTAGGGCTTTCAAACTACTACAATAGGTTGTTTGAACAGAATACTAATTCATTTTCTAAGGGTTTTCCGGTTTTTTTATACACACTGTATTTAAAATATTAATGAGCTTAAAACATTATACTTAATATATGCACTTCAAGGAACCGTCGATATAAGTCGCAATTTATCTCTAAGGAATATATTCGGACTTCCAAACTCACATGATAACCAAAAGATGCGTTCGTGCGCATATATTATTCGTTTGATTCATTCGTCCGCAGATCCATCCTTTTCCCCCGCACATTTTATACATATCTTTCTTGTCCATGCATGCACCGTTTGGTCCAGCTGTCCGTATTAGTATATCCATTCCTATTTGTCCGTTGGTACTTTTATATCTTTTTTGTTCTTTTTTCAGTCTGTGTAAATATTGAACAATTTGTTGTGCATGGTGACGACAACTATATATGATCCAGCTTGCAATTGATAGCCTTATATCTGCTTCCAACGCAGGGCTTATGTCTGCCTCCAACACAGGGCTTATACCATATGTGATAGCTAATATCTACACTGTTTCTGACCAGAACTATTATCAGTGCAGCGCAGCCAGTGTTGACCAATTGGGCGGGCACCAAGTGACATTTTTGAAGGGGCCTGGGGAGGCAAGGGGTTTTGAAATGTCATTTCCTGCATTAGGGAAAGAATTTATAGAATTCTGAAGATTATAAAACACGAAAATTAAATATTTACATTATTTTTGGTAGGACTGCAACAAACCTTTTTAGTTAGTTTGATTGTGTATGTATATTGTAGATACAAGTATGTTTTAATGAAAATAGCGTGCGGCACCGATTCTTTAGTCACGTCAGCGATTCTTTACTCACGTCAATTCTAGTTTCCACTCAGGAAAATTTTCCGCAGGACCGGAACGGTTGTGAGCTCTCGGTTGGAACTCATTAGTTTAACACAAAAGAAACTTCCTTGTCCGTTCCTATCCTGCGGATGATTTTCCTGAGTGAAAACTAGCCATAACTCATTCCTGTCCGAGGGCTTCTCCAGAGGTGAATAAAACCGTCTGGCGTTAGCCAGAATAAAATACTAAAGACTAATTTGGACAGGAAAGAGTTAACCGTCATTTCCGCGGTAGAAATAACTGATATAAAACACAATCCAAGGATAAACATCTTGAAAAACCAAAGATATGGATAAAAAATAAGACAAACTGAGATGAAATGGTGAATGTCTATATCATGGGATTTTCAAATCAAGATTGTGTTTTATATTGATAATCATCAGTGATTTGCATAAAGCGATGACTGGCATAAATACAGTATAAAAAAGCCAGTGCTCGCGTGATAGACACCAGTTGTTAATTGCTTATGAAAGAAGTGCTAGATGCTTAATCTAGCTTAAGGACGCTACGGCACGATCAGAAACATCAAAAGAAACTCTGGGGATTATTTAAAGGTGACTACTGCAGTAGTACTGTATACTAGTTGTAACTGTAACTGTAGTAGTAATTCGTTACTCCGTAACGAATAAAACAGTATTGCATTAGACAGTGTAGTAGTATAGCGTTATATATATAGACAGAATAATTTGGCGTTAGATCTAGACATATATAGTTGAGAGTTAGTAGTCAGAGTTGAGAGTTCGCCATGCAGTGTTGAGAGTTGACAGAGTATAGTGAGAGTTAGCCACGCAAAGTAAATACTCTGAGTTTTTATTGCGATTACATGCATGAGCGATTTCAACCCGGGCTAAAACCAAAATTTTAATCAACAAGACACCTACTCAGGCGTTCACTCGGGCTACTGATTTCTGAAAGCTTCGCGTAGCCTGTGCGTACTCTAGCAAGACTATATAGCAATGGCAATGCATAATCGCATAGATTTTGACAAATAGAATCTATGGTCTTATATGAACTGCAGCGGTGCAGGAAGCGCCGAAGGTTTGCTATTATATTATATGTATTAAAACAACAAGGCCGTTTTTCTGAAAATTAAACAACGGATCTAATATATTAGTAGACAAAACCTATAGTGTTGGATTCGGCAGATTCAAGCGATCATTTTGATATAGAATTTATTTAAATTCGGACGAACAGAAAATATTTAAACATGTTTTGAAACACACGTTTCCAAATGTAATACGACACGCGACACCTACGATATCTGGACATGCACTGAACAGTATCTTACCGTATCTTACCGGTATTTGCTCTATTCGGTGCTTAATATTATACTTGCATTTTGTAGTTGTTGGACTACAAAGCAGCAAGGCCAGGGCCAACCTGTTTTGAAATAGCTTGTCATCTTTTACGTACTAGGTCTGGTCTATGCAAAAGGTAAAGCTATTCAAACAAGGAGAAAGCCGTTACTAGGTAAACAGTACGTATATGTTCTTTGATATACTGTGGCCCTTTCTTGTGTAGTCCTCAAGTTAAACTTCATATAGTACTGATGTTAACACAGCGCGCATTTTTTCGCGTCTGTAATAAATTCGTCTATTCTGTCTTCATGGACAAACCTTGTCAGCAAATCGATCAAAGGCAAAAGAACTCGAAAAAATCGAGCACGCAACATTACCTTACAGTTTTGCAAGGCCTGACGAGTTGTAAACAAAACAAAACAAACTTAACAAATATCCATCAGACCAAGATAATAGTACGTTTTCCCATTTTTAAAATACTTTTTCTTAAGCTAGAAACTTGAAAGTTCTACCGCAAATAGCATTTTACAGTATCTTCTGTTTGATATCTGTTTCAAAGTTGTGCGTTATGTATTTTAAAATCAATATCCGAAATTCTAAAACAGTTGTGAGAAGTCCATTATTATTACTTGACGAACAATGGTGCGAACATTTTGGACATTTTAAAAAGTTACACACAACATAGAGACTTAAACTATACATCAAATGAAAGCTTATGAAATGCCTAACAACATACGTACACGATGTATTTCTACCACATGTAGTTTGGATTATTCGGATTATTCTTCCATGAACAAATATAGCGGGATTACTATGATAATCAAAATTGTGAAACTTGGCCTGGGAGCCTCGTTTTCATCATATTCCCTAAGTACGTGGTGTACTTCAAAGCGCACACTTTTTGTTCCCTCTCAATTCTGATCACGTGGGAAGAAGGGGCACATTTCACTTTCAGATGTCAACTCAGCAAAAGTACTGACGGGCGCAAATTGTTCAACATTTGGATGTAGAGCCGTAATAATCGCGGAGACTGAAAACGAAGGGCTAAGTCTATATTAAGCATTCCATCTGCTTCAGATGTTGCAAAGGCGTCTTGGCGAAGAGAAATAATAAATATTACGGTATTACAAAGGAACACGACGACACGCCGTTCAGTCGTTGTTGATATAAAATATATTCTGGCATTTGTAATAGACATTTCCAACCAAATGACATTGAAGTTAGTATATAAGTATATACACGCTATACATTATATAATTTGGTTATCTGAATTTGATGTCGGTAAAACTTTAGGCCCTGTTTACATGGAGGTAGGGTAACCTTCTAGAAGGGTTACCCATTGAAACGAGTCAAAAGATAGTCCTTGTTTACATGGAGTGAGGTCCCTTGTAGAAGGAATAACTCTTCTAATAGGGTCACCTTGGTTCAGCGTGACCTTTACTATATTTTCGGTTTACATGTTATTGTTGCCGTCATTTGCTTGATATCTTCAAAATATTTCACAAGGCCTGGTGTATAAGAACAAGAAGGGCAGCCACATTGCTAAAATCATTAATAAGATATTTTGTTCGGTATACGCGTTTTTCCCCTCATTGAAACATAACCCTCCTGCCAGGGTTCACCCTAGAAAACGCGTTTACATGGCTTATGTCAGTAAACAAAAAGATAGCCCTGCCGCCAGGGTTACCCTAGCAAGCAGATAGGGTAACCCTCCTCCTAGGGTAACCCTCTCTCTGTAAAACAAACCTTAAAATAAACAGGAAAATACAATAGAGGAGGGTAACCCTTCAAGAGGGTAACCCTTCTAGAAGGGTTACCCTACCTCCATGTAAACAGGGCCTTACCCGATGATTCAATGATTTGACAGCTGGTGAATAATAGTAGTCCCCCGATCGCATTTGTTTGGTGTCACTTTGTTTAATATTTCTCGATTATTTCTTACTTTAAATCGTTAATAAAACAGATTGTGACTCAGAACTAGCCTGCCCTAAATACAACAAGCAGTTGCGCATCATTTTTGCCAAAACGGGTGCTAGAGCGAGAAAGAAGCCTGTTATGTCATGCACCGCGCAAAGGTTGCTGCTTCGGTCAGTGGTTTGGGCCTGTTTGGCAATTGGCATGGCCTTGGGAAACTGACTAAAGTCGAAAATACCGCTATTCAAGTGGTTAAAGGCAATATATCAGTTTTGTGAAGTGGAGAGAATCGTTAAAACAATTAGTGGTCGAATTCGCTCAGATTGCGTTAATAAAACTTCCATATATATGGGTTTCGCGAGAAAAATCACAAAATATAATCCGCGGGTCGGGTGAGTTTGTTTACACATGCGTGCATTTTAATACAAATTTTAGACGAGTACAGAGAAACGGGGCTTGGAGCTGTCATGGAGCATCACAGGGTTTGTCATAAAAACCCATGCATGAGTCAAGTTGAGCACAGAGTGAAAATCCTGAATGATGCACGTACGCGTGCAGTGGTTGACAACATAATTTTCACCTTCACTATTTTTTATTACTTCATCGTTTTTTTCTCGAAAAAAAGGCAAAAAATGGCGGACATGGGGAATTTTTGGACGTCTGCAGTTTCAGGCCCTACGCGGTCACCTTGGATGTCAGTGCTTGCCGTCTTTTTTACCAGCCTCTTCGGAGGAAACAAAACCAGCCTCTTCGGAGGAAACAAAACCAGCCTCTTCGAAGGAAATAAAACCAGCCTCTTCGGAGGATTAATGAGCCTCTCATGAGGAAAAATCGGTGGAAAAATCAGCCTGTTAGTGTTAATACTGCTATGAGAAAACATAAGCGTCTTCCAAGGAAATTAAATGATAAAAGTAAACCTATTGCCTCGAAACCATTTGCAAAACCTGTTGTAGTTCACAAGCAAAATAATGCTAGCATTGGGCACTTAAATAATGTAGAGAATAGGTAATAGTTTTGATCTTCGTTTAAATAATTACAGATCTACTGTAAGCCGAAAACCAATTAAACAGTCAAATGTTAGACGCTATAGAGACCGTGAACCATCTAGAATACCTGTAAAAAAATAATGTTAGCCATAACGAAGAGAAAAAATCGACCAACAATCCATAGTAGAAAGTTCGTATTTCGTCCGCCGAAGATTTACGCCAACAATTTCTCCCAAACGTTTTGTACGCCAGTCAGGAGGGTGGGAAAATTTCCCCTTATTTTTCTACGCCAGTCAGGCGTAGGGGGTTTGGAAGTCAAAAAGCAAAGCCAAACATACCGCAGATTATTAATAACAAGACGCCTGCTTAGGCGTTCACTTGGTGACTCATAGCAATGCAGCTTGGCATATATAGTCTATTACAGCGTGCGCATATTAAGTGTTTGTTAAAAAGTACAAAATAACCTACAGTGCTAGATTCGGTAGATTCAAGCGATCATTAGACAACCTTCGTGAAGTTATAGACAACCCCGTCAAGTTAGCTAACAGTTCGCCAGCCGTTAGTGAAAAAGTTGCCTCAGTTTCGCAAAGCCTGTCGGGTCAATATCGCGACGCAAAAAATAACACGACCGAAACCCAGTGAACTCTATATATACCTGGAAGGCTGACTGCCAATAAAAAAGTGAGGCAAAACATGGCGGCAATGGGGAATTTTAGGACGTCAGTTTTAGGCCCCTATACGCGGTCATCTTGAATGTCATTCTTAGTCTTTTTGCTCGTGGCCGAACCACAGCGGCCCAAACGTATACCCTCTTGTACATGCACGCGAGCAGTGTTGTTATTTGCTGTGGGAAGAGGGGCTGCGTATGTTGCTCTTATTTTGTTTCTGCTTTGTATTTGTTGATGCTTGTGACTTTCCGAGTCGAGTTTGAACTATATAATTCGGGGAGTCCCACTCACGGTCAATTAACCGCTTTATACCTCATGATGACTCACTTTCATAGAGAATACGGAACTTAAGCAAACTATAAGGACGACGACGGCAATGTATATCTGGCAGAAGCCACGAATCATTTACTAGTACGTAGATCTACGTAGTATTGAATACTTAAAGTATGTTTTTCGATATCCAAAACCTTAGAGCTAATTCTAAAAGGAGTTCGTTGCATAGTTTGAAGTCAAACTCGACTACGGCCAGGGACTATGACTAGGGATCGCCGTTCTACGAGTTAATCATTAATAATGTTGTCCTAAAGCCGGTTTTCCACAAGGCGATTTTTCTCGCGGGAAGCGACTTTCGTTTGTTCGAATTCAATAGATTTCTAATTAGTTCCAGCTCAGAGCTCATGAGACAAAAGAAAAAGTCGCTTCGCCCAAAAAAAGTCGCCTAGTGGAAAACCGGCTTAAAGACGTGAAAATAATCTGAATAACGTTGTATGTACAGTAGAACGGGAGCGGCGTTAAGATTACTCTTGGGATTAAAAATTATTCATCTTCTTTGTTGTGTGAGGAAATTCTATTGTATTAAGGACGTTGTATTGACCTTGACGTTCGCGTTGTATTTGCTTAAGCTCTCTAATATTTCGGATGGCCCTCACTGAAGCTCCGTAAATCCACAAAAACCGCTCGATCTCGCCAAAATTACCATCAGTATACATTTGTTAAGAACTTGACTTTCGGTTCATTGCTCTTCGACCCCAACGTTCATCTTCGCAGCTCGAGAAACGTTCATACAAACTGAGGTGACACCGGCCGTTCGTGGTTCGGCCGCGAGAAAAAAACTAAGACTGATATCCAAGTTGACCGCGTAGGGCCTGAAACTGACGTCCAAAAATTCCCCATGTCCGCCATTTTTTGCCTCACTTTTTTGTCCAGTAATTGAGTGGAGTCAACCTTCCAGGTATATATAGAGTTCACTGCAATCTCGTTCCCAGAGTCCACGTTCCCCACCTGGGAAACGAGAGACTCTGGGATAATCCGTTTCAAATCGTTACGTTATTGGCTGAATAGTGAGCATGAGTTGGTCTGAAGTGACCGGAAGTAGAATTAATAAAACCAAAATAACAAAGATGTCGGACGACAAGACTCCAGTGAAGACGTTGCCGCGATCGATATCTTCGCCGTATGTGTGTAGATGCTGTAATTCGAGCTTTGCCAGCAACCCCATTGACTTGTTTGGGGAAAAGTCAAACAAGGAGAACATACTATCCAGATTCCGCTCGGATATTTACGCATGCGTATACCACAACCGGAATAACAAGAACCCTGTGATTTGAAACGGATTATCCCATGCAGAGTCTCTCGTTTCCCAGATGGGGAACGTGGGCGCTGGGAACGAGATTGAGTTCACTGCTGAAACCTAGACTCAGCTACCACAGATAGCCCGAGTAATAACATATCACTGCACAGAGTTATAAGGCATGTAATCAGTGATATCTAACGTATTCCAGGAACATAGAAATAGTTATTAGTTATAAAAATTGTAAACTGATTGAAAGTGGACTCATGCATGCATGCTGTATGCATGAATAAAATATATATTTATAAACACAAATATTTTACGACCTGTCGTCCTATAGAGGACTAAAAAATATCCTATAAACTTAAATTTCTGTTCTTCATAACCCTCAATATTTTATATCTTATGCGAGTGTCGGAGTGTGTCGAATAAAAGCCGTACGTATACGCCACACTGATTTACTTACACGCAAGTTACGCCACGCCGGTACATATTCATCATTTTTTTTACTCAATCCTTTGGACATTTTACAAGTTCTGTTAATATTGTTAACGTTCATAACAGCATTGAGACAACAAAGCATCCCTTGCCATATGTTCTAAACAGTCCATCTATGACTGAGAATTATAATTTTACCAATCAGCAATTTTGTATCTCTGAAAAAAAGCTTTTACTGTCTGGTGAAATCGAATAAACCCTTGGTCTTCTGCAAAACAAAAGCAGTCAACCCAGAATAACACCACCATCACATTTACGTTTGGAACAAACTAAGATTACGTATATTTCAGTTGAGACCACTTGATGTTGGTGGTGCAGGTGATTGTTTTTTTCCGAGCTGTGTCATATGGTGACCCACGTCGTCACTTAGATATCAGAGCTCCTGGTATTGCATATATGAGAGAGAATCCTCAGAGATTTATTGAAAGCAATACAGAGTATTCTTGGTTACAATACCTTGATAATATGTCTATGCAAGGGACATGGTGTGATGGCATGATTATACAAGCTGTTGCCAACAAACTTAATTTAAGAATTGTAATTACTGAGTCACATGAACATTTTGGTCACTTCAGTATAATACGAGCAGTATCTTCAACACAGTGACCAACTGATATTTATTTAGGTCATATATAGATGAATACCATTATATATCAATATTACCATGTTCTACATTTGAAAATTTACCTCAAAATCAATACTGCATATGCAATACAAAATCAGCTCACTTGTTCAGAAAAATTATTATAATTATTGTAATTTTATTTTTATACTGTCGTTTTTGAATTTTTGGTGTTGGGAGTCCGTAGAACACAAAATCAAGCTTAAGTTGGTGTCGCCTTATCACACAATAAAATTAAAAATAGTTATATTGCGCTGTTAGCTTTGTTAGGTTTATTTGTTTGTCAATTCACTCAGTTGCAATCAATATTCAAAGGCTCTCAAGATCAATCAAAGTATACTGGTTGCAAACCTAAGCTGACACACTGCAAAGCTTTTGTATTAATAGCCATTGTTAAAAGTGCGGTTTTAAGGACACATTTCAATGCACCATCATGCATTTCAAAACGAATATCCATGCCCAGCCAACATGTTTAAACAGGGGGGTCAGTGATCCCACCAATATAATGCACAATTGCACAATCACGTAAAATCACAATCTTATAGAGACAAAAAATAGATGGCTGTAGAGTAGTATCACTAGCATGATAAGCCCATGAATATTTCTTGAACTCTTTCAAGTTAACAAGACCAAGCGCAGATACATGTACGCCCTAGCGTACCTATTTTTATATTAATCAGTTGCGTATTGAGTATAAGAATAGCGCTCCGTCGTGATGACGTCACGTTTTAAGTTTGTCCGCTTTTACCCATAATTCTTGCAGTCCGAACAATAGATAATGGCTCATTTGCAACATTTGAAAGTCAATTTTGGTTTGTTTGTCCGCATTTTTGTGCTATAAATAGCAACTCGACGGTACGCCATTGACGGAACGTAAAAGAAATGGCGGCGGTACATTTGATCATTATACGTTACAACTTTGAATCAGTTCAAATAACAGCAAAATATTGTTTATGATAAAAAAATACCAATGCATGATGCAATTAGGTGAAGAATCCGACATACTTTAACCTCTATTCGTGACTGGGAGCTTCCCCCTTGACAAGTAAAATCGTCTGGCGTTAAAAATGGCAGAGTATAAAAATAGCCAGCCCCCCCCCCCCCACCCGCCATGCGTGCATGTATCTACTGAAAAAGCCAGAAAAGCACAGGAGGCTGAGAACTAACAACTCTATATGTCTCATACCTAGTATGAGTTCCAAGCCCAGATAGGTGGTCACCTCTCCAAATATGTATTACCAACTCAACCTAATCGAACTAAGCGGCATTTCTTTTAGAAATAGAATACTTCAAGTAGCGCCAATGTGCTGGAAACTTACATTATATCATATTTTATAAATAACTCTTTTACGTCACCCCTCGGGCAACGGCACAGTCAGTACTCTTTTCTACAGCAAATAGCAATGTCATACTTCTACGAAAAGGGTACATTAATTCTTCCCAGTAAACCTTCTGCCGCAGTAAACCTTAACCGCCACATGCCACATTTAAAAAAAGGGCATTTTTATTTCAGAAAAAAGGAACATTTTCCAATTTTGAAAAAGGTGGGGGGGGGGAGCATCTGCCCCCAGTGCCTCCCCCCCGGTTCCGCTGCCTCTATTGGTCGGCATCGTTTTCGGTCTGTATCGTATTAAATTTTTAGGAGTTTTTCAGTGCTTTTAAGTCGTATTTATTGTTGCCTCTTCTCGCTGTCGTATCTCTTCTTAGCCTTCTTTCTTTCGTCTTTTTCCTTTGTAATATTAATGTACATTTTGGCTGAAACCATTTTTTCTGGCAAAGATTTCTTTCATGTCATGATCGTTGAAAAATTATTTCGTAAACCAACCGAACTTATTATTTGCTGGCGTAAATTTAAATAATTTGAATAATTTAACAGGTTAGTTACCAATATCCTGGTGTCCGAAACGCGCAAGTTGTGGCCGTTTCATTAAACATCTCGCAGAATTTCTTTCGCACTCGTGTAATTTCGCGTGTAAGCGGACTCCACGCTTGTCGAGATTGGCACCCTCACTGGGCCTACGCCCGGGCTCGGGGAATATAGATTAGTGGTGTATACCATGAACAAAGTACTCCAATTCTCATCTTACTTACGCCATCATTTGGGGACAATTTTTTGAGTCAGAGCTTACGTGACCCCGCAATCCAGGTAATTATATATAGGTCAGTGGATAGCATAGTATCTACTGGCAAATGCGCAGTACATACAAAAATACTAAAGTCTGCATCACTCATCAGTCCCAGAAGACTGCATGATGCATGTCAGGAAGGAGTTAACGCTACTCTGGCTTTACAAGTTTTTTTAACGTAATTTAAAAAGTTTAGATGGTGTCTTCTAGAGGTGTGCGAATCCGATCCGAATCCGATCCGATCCGATCGGATTCGGACTAAACTTTTATCGTTCGAATCGGATCGGATTTTGTTCTTTTTTTCTCGGATCGGATCGGATTTTGTTCTTTTTTTCTCGGATCGGATCGGATTTTGTTCTTTTTTTCTCAGATCGGATCGAATCGGATTTTGCACTTTTTACCCGCATCAGATTCACTTTTGTCATTGTTTTTGTCACAAAATTAACAAATTCACTAGTTGTATGCACATTGCACAACATATGAACGTTACTATTGCATAAGATTATTATTGTATAGTAGTTTTCTTAAATTTATTTGTTCATTGGTTTTCGTTTCGGAAAGTTTGCGCAACTATTGCCGCATATATCCGGTGTTTTAATTTTTTCGGATCGGATCGGATTTGAGCAGCTGTTTTCGGATCGGATCGGACTACGATTTTTTGGCTTCGGATCGGATCGGATTCGGATTGACAGTTTTGGCAAACCCTCGGATTATAAGGGGTCAATCCGATCCGACGCACATCACTACTGTCTTCAACGATTTCTTCTAAAGTCGGATTGTTTATCATGCTAACATGCAAAAACGATAATAGACGAAAACGTCTTTTCTACCATATATAGTTGCCATTTTTAAAACCCTGTCTAATTCCGGCCACAATTTTTCTCGAAACAATCTTCACTACGCGCAAAGTATATATTGTAGGTGAATGTACAAGTCGCCATGTCTTCGGTACGGTCAATCATAGTTAATAGAACATATGGTTTGGAAGCTCTATTGTCTTTCAACTTGAAGTAATGGTCATGTTGAAAGACAATGGAGTTCCTTATATGGAAGTAAATTCTATGAACACGTGACGACGAAGCACCACAACACGTGACGATGAAGGACCACACTAATTAAACCCGATCGTTGCTATTGGATGACTGCTTCATTATACAGCCAAATAGAATACCGTGAAGTTGCACAAATTTCCATAAACTTAAACAAAAACATAGAACAATGACTTTGGATGACTTTCCAAACCATGTATACGTTCTATTAACTATGGGTCAATTAATGTTGCTGTGTATATATATATATATTATATATATATATATTGCGCAGTTGTCACGGGGTGATGTAACATACGAAAAGATTGATGAAATATAATTCAAAAACTCATTAATAATTCATGAGGAAAACACCAAAATAGTACCATGTCCGTGATAAAGAAACCTCCTGATTTACATAAACTTTAGCTTTGATTTTCTTCGCACTATTATTATTATTATTATTATTATTATTATTATTATTATTATTATTATTATTAATATTATTATTATTATTATTATTATTATTATTATTGTTATTGTTATTGTTATTATTATTATTATTATTATTATTAATATTTTCTATATTTGCAGGCACTAATGACACCAAGAGACCTCAATCGCATTTTGTTCATTTTTTGTGTTCTTGTAACACAGTGTAGCTCTATTATCATCTTCAAAGGATTTCCATTCGATCGGGATTACAACGACACCAAAACACAACTGGGAGAGAACAATAAACGCACGAATTCACCTTTAGGAAAAGCTACCCGGCGTTCAAAGCGCGCCGCAACAAACACGACACTTAGTGAGAACAGAACGATAGAACTGAACGAGAAAATGGATTTGATAAACAAAACAGGAAATGCTACTTCTTGCAACTCAAATCCGGATTCCTGTATTAATAGATGCTCGAATCAAACTCGTTTTGTTTTGAGTGATTTAAAGAATGTGTCTTTCTGTGCCTGTGATTCTGCTTGCAATGACATCTTCATGGATTGCTGTAGTGATTATACCAAATATTGTGGGAACAATACCAATGTAAAAAGCGATCCGGTCTATTTGGCTCGATCTTACTTTCACTGCGAGACCAGGCTTAAACTTGTGACTAACCTTTGTCAAGCCCCGGCTGGTGTGTGGATGATAGGCCGATGTCCGCAGCATTGGACTGATGGCATCGTACGCGAGAAATGCCAGATGCCTCTCTCGGAACTGAATAACGAATCGTACGATGCCTTCGCTCCGGTGTTCAGTCGAGTAACTCAACTGACTTACAGGAATCAGTATTGCGCACTTTGTCACAACGTAACGCAATACGAGTTTTGGACTTTGATTTTTGACGAAAACGCCGTCCCACCAGCCCACTTTAACAAAAAGGATCTACTGAAATTTCTCGAGGAAAATGGTCGGTTTTTTACTGGTCTTCTACCCCAGGATGGTACGCCTCTGCGATACTGTTATTTTCCAACCGTGATCAAAACATGCCCAGGGCAATCTCGCTTGGCATATCCGGAGTGTATTAATGGCACGGTGGAAATTGTACTGTGCAACGGAAAGGTATATAAGAATAGAGCTTGTACTTCTTGTCACGAAGTGAAGTCACCGTGTGCTGTTCCGCGAGCCGCGAGAACAAGATCTTGTGCTTCATCTGTAAATAAAGTCAGAATAATCCGTGCTATATATTTACAATATTACGGTGTCTCTTTGGTGACTACGGTTTGTTCAGCTGATCAAGTCTTTGTTCCTTATCTGGGTAAATGCCGCAAGAGATTCCGATCTCTATTACACAAGAACTCAAGTGACTCGTATGTGGTGTCATTGTCTTTCTTAAAGTATTCTTGGACAATCTCGATTGTAAACTCGTCTTTGCAACACGACTTGGCAGAAAACTTCAAACTCAAGAAGTCCCAAGTAACAAGTGTACAAGTCGTAGAAAAGAGTTCTGAATTTCTAATAATTTTTACACTCCACTTGACGCCGCTTCAGAGTCTAAGACAGTCCTCGAATCTGCAAGATTTCAAGAGTTATGATACAGTAGGGCTACAAAGGCTTTTTAAATTCAAAGAAGCTTTTACGTTAGAACTATTTGATGGAACAAATTACACCGTATATCGCATCATTGTGCGTCAGTTGTCTTGCATTCATTCGTGGGTGTACAGATTTGAAGAATACACCGTTCTTCATGGTCAGCGGATTTACGTGAATTCAACTGGAGTCATTTATGAACGGCACGAGTATGAATTGAATACAACAACTAGCAAACCAAATGTCACTGTATGTTTAAAGCTGACTCTATTTCAGTGTAATGGATCTTATATCGACCTAAATTCCTCGCAGTATCGTCTTCTTCCTAACCTAACACTGGTCTATAAGTCATTAAAATACGACTTTGGGAAATACGGGTTTAAGAACGGAACGGTTTCTGTTTGCGTCGGGATAAAAATACCTACGCCAAACTATCAACAAGCAATGCTTTTATTAACCAGTGTTGGGTGCATCATGTCAGTTGTCTGTCTCTTGGCCTTACTCGTGACTTACTCGATTTTTAAACAACTGCGGACGCTACCCGGGAAGAATTTAATGAGCTTGGCTCTTTCGTTAACCCTCGTCGAAATTTCGCGTATGTTGGGTTCAGCTTTTCTGGAGAATCGAATTATGTGCATTGGCATTGCCATTGCAAATCATTATTTCTTCTTGGTTTTCTTCACAGCTTCTTTTGTGATTGCATTTCATTCGTGTTTGGTTTTTGGAAGAAGTATTCTTCAGAGAAGAAGCGACCAAAATAAAAACAGACGATTCATTGAGTATCTTCTCGTAGTCTGGGGCGTCCCGGCGTTATCTGTGATAACTTTCTGCTTTCTGGATGAGTACGGAGTCTTCGAGATAGACTACGGTGGATCGGAATATTGTTGGCTCGGAACCATTCAATCGAAGTTGTTTCTTCTTGTTTTCCCGTTTGGACTATTGGTGTTATGCAACCTTTCCTTATTTATCTTTACCGCAACGCGACTGTGCAAGAATCGGAATTCAAATTCGCAATTTCTAGCCGATGACATCCTGAGACAACGACAGAGGGAGAATGTTGTGATTTGCGTCAAGTTGTCCACACTGATGGGTTTCTCATGGCTCTTTATCTTACTACACATATTCGTCGCATCAGAAACCGACGTTTTCCTTATTCTTTTCCTTCTCTTCTTCAGTTTGCAAGGGGTATTCATTTGCGTTGCTTTTCTCTTCAACCGCAAATGTCTTCAACTTTACCGCGGCTTATTGGCCAAAAGAACTTCGAGTACTAGTCGTGCGTGCAACAGTTTGCAGCCGAATAACAACAAGAAAGGGAACAGTTATACAAGAGAAACTGAATTGTAACAAAGGCAAGGCGCTCTATACACCGTTTATACTCGAACTTTCTTAGGACTTACAGTCAAACCTTTATTATTAAAGTGTCCCCAATCCTAAAATCTAAAAAAATAAATAAACTCTCATCTGAAGATTGCGTCAAGCATAAAACACTGTGTAATGACAATCTGTTTATACATTAAAGATCGTGCAGTGCGCCGAGCAATTAAACAAAACTGTACGGTTGATCAAAAAGAGATGAAAATATTTGTTAAAAGCCGCTGCCATTTATCAGAGTTGTTTTGTTTATGAGAAGCTACAGTACTTTTGGTATATAGGGGTTCACAGGGCCTGGTTAAATGTAATTCATTTCATAAAATTAAAGGGGCAGTAAGACGCCAAAATTGTCTATCCCAATTTTGATTTTATTTAGTGTTTTTAAAATAAAGAAGAATAACCTCTTCGCTTGTTCAATTTCTCATCTTGTTCCAAAGATATTAATTTGGTTTAAAAAATGACGTCATCTACTTCACTAATTCCGTAAAGGAGGAATATCTACGGAAATAATAGGTAGATTGTGCTGAAACTTTGAACCTGTTCTAATACGAATGGTAAATTGCAATGTGCGTAGTTATTGCTTGATGTATTCCTCATTTGAGGAAGTTTGTTTAATTATCTGTGTGGAGTGCATGCATATGGATGACATCATAATAATGTATCTCATTTGCATGTTACAAAAACCTGAACTACCTCTGGAACATGATGAGATATTGAATAAGAATGCTATATACTTCCTCATACGGAAATTACGTCTAGATAAAATCGAAATTGAATAAAAGATTTTTCATCTTACTGCCCCTTTAAAAAGTTTTAATATAAAACATATTCGCACAAAATTATCTTTAGAAAAAGGGCAGGGGTCGCGACCACACCCAACCCCCACGTTAGTTACGCCCCTGATGAATATGCGTGTGACCGTGTGTTCCATACCGCATATATTAACCACACATGATAACAGTCTTTAAGGCTATAACCAACTCCTTAAATACAATGTTTACCTATACAAAGACTGCACATTAAATACGTGCACGTATATATAAAATCAATTTAGGCAAAAGAAGCTTTCATATAAATTATATCCGATATTATAATCTCCTAATTAATTGCTGAAAATCCATTATGTCGTACGTTGATAACAATTCCCATGGCAATCAAAAAACAAGATTAATGTATTGCCACATATATTATAGAGCTAGGTTATAGCCTCTCTCTCTCTCTTTCTCTCTCTCTCTCTCGATAAAAAAAAACGTTTTCACTGTTTTCTCTTTGTTATATTTCTCGAGTTTCCTTCAGTGATTCTTTTTTTCAAATTTCGCAGTTTTCTAGAAATTGCTTTAAGAAACATGTTGGACTTGTTGGTGAAAAATAAATGTAGAGTTGTACAAAGGTTTGTAAACAGTATATTATCAAATTGCGGTGCCCGGAAAGTTAGCTTGCGGGCGCAGCTAACTTTCAAACCGCTTTATATTCTGTGTGTGATTTCGTTCGTTCGTTCGTTCGTTCGTTCGTTCGTTCGTTCGTTCGTTCGTTCGTTCGTTCGTTCGTTCGTTCGTTCGTTCGTTCGTTCGTTCGTTCGTTCGTTCGTTCGTACGTTCGTTCGTTCGTTCGTTCGTTCGTTCGTTCGTTCGTTCGTTCGTTAGGAATCAATAGCAAGCGACATTTTTGACAGGTTATTTTTAACGCGATTTTTTTAACGCCACAGGGCACCGCTTTGTAGCACTGTGTCTGGTTTAATGTATTTCCCCCCTCGTCATATATGTTTCGTTCGAACGATATGCAAACTTTAGTCTTTTAATTGTGTCTAATGCTCGAAGCCTTGGACGCTAGTCCCTATCTGTCAGGCTCACTGAACTAGCTACCCAATGTTCTGGTGAATACCTATGCAGTTGTTGCATCAGTAATTAATTATAATAAAAAAGCCATAATTCGTACTCATAAGTGCGGCATAGTATATTTTTGTTAACATGTGGGAAATTATACTTTCTTTCTTTGCTTTCCTGATGTCTGATCACTCGTCTCGGATGTGTTCTGTGTGTTCACAGACATATATAGTTATTGGTCAGTGTCGCTGGCAAGTATCTTGATATTATATACACTCATTACCAGAAATTTGGGACAAGATGGCGTCGCGCGGGCGCATATAGGCCATTAAACATGACGGCCAAATCGTATAAGGAATAATACAGTAAAATCGTAAATTTTAAAATTTATCCTACTAGGGACATAGACTTCTCGGTTGCGGAGCTCGATTCCTGTTAAGAGTTAAGTAAGGAAACGTTATAACAAAAAATGTTCGCTTACCGAAATACACAGCCGGTTCCCAACATCGATTTATTTACGCTGCTTATTTGACTCATTCTGTTATGTAATAGTAATCCTGCTAAACATGCGATACAAATCTGCCAAATACACCACTTTCCTTGCGAACGATGCAAAGTGCGGAGCTTGCTAAGTATTTAGCAATGTTCGAACTGCTAATATAACTCGTAAATATCTCCGTATCTAACAACATTGCGGTTCCCAAAGCCTTTAAACTTTCTTGGTTTTACAGTGTGTTTGAGCAATACACCAAATCGTAGTTTTATTTAGGCCCACATGCAAATTAGTTTCCTTTTCAATTTGGGCCCCTATGCAAATTACATCGTGTCTATTAAAGCATAACGGGAAGATAACATAGGCTGGGACTATTTTTTCATGTTTTGAGTTCATTATTTTTAGACACTACGTTTAGGATTATTGTCAAGGATAATTGAGAAGCAAATTTTATCCTTATAGAATACCTAAGCATTAAAAGGTTTCTGAAATCAGAAATGTTACGTTTACTGCGGCTGCTTCAGCCTCATGTTATAAACGAACTACGTTTTATCCCGACTCAGATTGTATGCACAGTCGAAACTCCGATTTCGTCTATCAGCAGGAGGCCGTTATGTCTAAACGTGGAGTTGAGCTGCGAGAAGGACAAACGACGAAGCCATGGAGGTCTCTTCTCTTTCGAGCTGCCTGCAGCCATGTTTGTTTACTTTGAAAGCAGAGGCGATCTTTGTTCTTAGCAGCCGTTTGCATTTTCGCAAAATATTTACTGTATATTATTATCATGGGAGTAACCACTGGCTACGAACGTGGCCGTAAAATGTCCCAAATTTCTGGTAATGTTACAATCGCACCACGGATCGCACACGCCGTTTATAGTTGTGTTGATATTTAATACCTGAAGAGACTCGACATATGAACGCTGTGTACAATTACATGTGTGGAAATACGTTAATAAATACAGGCAATCGTGTTTTGTTATTGCAAATTGTGTTTTCTATCGGAGAATTGGATTGTGTTCTGACTTTTGTCTGTGACCAATGTGTTTAATAGATTTTAGATCTTAGCACTGCATGTGACAACCTGCGCATTCACTTGCAGCGTTTCAAATCTAATTATCACACATCAAATTTTGGCGCGAAAATTTATGAAGTCATTTTCCGGTTTTATCACCTTCGCCCGATGCCCAAAGTGTAAGTTGCTTCATGTTTCAACGTTAACAGCGTTATGTCTGTTAAGACACAATATGAAACATGACAGATAGAAACTCAGAGAATACTGCAACGAAGACTGTAACGCGTTTAGCATTATCTGCATGGTAGAGCAAGTGAAACAATATGTATTCTGTGTGGTAGTAAAGCCGTTAAAGCTGATTTCAGAAGAAAGATTTTCTCACCCAGCTTTAAGAAAACAACCGCTTGCGTCAAATATTTGGAACATGATATTAGCAACGAGGTTTCCCGATCAACAAATATAATCTGTAGACACTACGCTGAAAAAAATGCCAATTTGGTAAAGAAAGTAAGTGAAGTTCGAAGAAAGTTCAACGAGACCAAGGAGAAGATATTTGCCGAAAAAGAATCGTTAGAGTCAAATAAACGCATGTAAGGGCTCTGGACCTAGTGAGAAAACAAAGACAAGACTGTCGCGGTGTGAAACTCCAGGTAGTCGAGAACTTTTTCCAGACCAAACAGCAGAAGAAAGTACTATTCCCCGGCACACATTGCATGTCCATAATTTCATCGTATCCGAGTAAGCGCAATCCATATCTAATACCATCTTTAAACGAATTCATCTAAAAAAATTCGTGACACTCACTGACAAGGAGTACCGAAGCCGAAGACCTCAAGCAACGAAATAAGTCACTTTTTGCGTAGGCAGTGTTGAAACAGCAATGGCAAAATATAGTAAGGTTAGATACACTGCCGAAACAGAGATCGAACGTAGTAGTCTAACGTTTCGAGCGAAGGCGTTCCAGACTTGTTAAAACAATCTGTAACGAGCTTGTTGGAACAGCTTGTAACAATTTTGACGACTTCAACAGACTTGTTACAAGTTGTTCCAACAAGTCTGATATGGCTTGTTGACAACAAGCCTGATCCTGGCTGTTCCAACAACCTGTTACCGCTCTGCAGCTCAACAACTTGCTACAAGGTTGTTGTCAACAAGCTTGCTACAGCGTGATAAGCGAACAGCATTGTTACAACTTGTTCCCAGGCTTGTTACAAGCTTGTTCCGCCAACATCTTGTTGACAAGCTGTGAGATTTTTACGTGTGTAGTAATGGGGATAGTCATAGCCATTAGGGGTAATCGTAGAGAACGTGGTCCTTCGCGGTCACGTTTCTCTCTGACGAAGGGAGATTGCTGTGACAACTTGTGGCAGACTTGTCACAACAAGAAATATTCAGCCTTCACAACAACTTAAAAATAGCACGTATAAACCGGTTTGAACCAGTCGATTAAATCATGGATGACGTGGATTATGAAGAGAAAATTTGAACAACGGCTTTTTGCTGGCGCGTCAAAATATAGCAGAGAAATCACACGGCATAAACAGATTACAGGTCTTCTGAAGCGCTAAAACCTCATTCTCGTTTTGGATTTCTGTTTGGAGAAAATTTTTCAGTGGTTGCAAATGATATCAAGCATAAATGAAATGAGAAAACAACAAGACGACTTTGCTGGACGTTCATCGACAGCAAACCAGAAAGACAGAATATTATTATATATATACACCAAGATCCTTGTCAACGTTATCAAAGAGGTTAGTTTTTAAGAAGACAGTTTTCGTTAGTGTTTTATTATTTTCTTTTTCAAACTTGGCATGCTTTTTAGCAGAGTTTGTTTTATAGATCTCGCCTGTTAAATTGTTTTATCAGGGCTATAATTAAACACGAACTGCGAGTTTATTGCACTGCTTCAAAAACAAACCATTTTGTACTTATTGACGTAAACTAGAAATACATGAACGCAACAACCCCTCGCCCGCTTTTACATGCTTTTTTGAAACACCCCCACCCACCCACCCCCTGATTAAATTAAGCACCCCTGATATACAGCCAATATAGAAACAAACAGATATAAAAATAAAATGATATTAAATCCTTGGGATAATTATAGAATTTATGGATAGGATGACAAAACTGATTTAAATCATTTAATGAAAGTTGAACATATCAAAGCAAATTTTAGATTTCATTGTTCAATTCTGGTTGTAAAAATTATATTGTTTTTAGGAGGTTTCAAAAGGGATTATTTTTAGCCAGCTTTAATGGATTCCCTACATGCATACATGTTTTGCAAAGGCAGAATTAATTAAAGTCAACAGCTCAAAAATTACATTTATAATAGAGTCCGAGATAAAAAACAATTCAGTAGAATCGGATCCTAGAAAGAAGTATTAAACAGACAAAGTTTCAGTCGAAAATTTGGAAATACAACCAAACAAATCCCCAAAGCCCATGAGTATTTTATGATAATATAAAGTGCATGCAATGCCAATGAAAAACATCACGTCTACATAAGCTTATAACGGTAGTGTTTTAAGTTAGCTTTAGTTAAGCTGATTTATGGTTTGGACGAGCAAAGGGAAAGCACAAAAACGTGAAGCTGTATATTGTTTAGGTTAAGCGAAAACTTGAAAACAACAAGAATCCTACCGTTATTAACTGTAAAACACGGAGTGACTACAAACACTGGAATTCAGATCGAGTTTTGGTTTACCACAATACGGCGTTTGGTTTCTTGGTTTCTCTTCAAGATATATTAAACGGGTTGTTTGTATCCTTCTTTTCTTCGTCCTTCTTTTCTTCGTGCTCCATTTCGTTTCGTTTAAATAAACGAAAGCAAAATACTATTTGTTTGAGAGTTTATACTTTATAGTTTTCTTCGTCGCTATAGTCACCAGTATCCAACAATTCTTACCGCGTGACACCCTACCAAGGACTAAATATATAAATATTCAAATCACTCAAAATCCCCTCCTTGCTTTTTCTACACGCGTATAAAATGACTCCACGCGTGTCGAGATTAGAACCCTCGGCTCGGGCGGGACAACTTAACATTTTGAAGATTGACCTTGTGTGAGCCGATAAAATCCAGTCGAGAAATTTATCGAAAACGGTAAACGTGTCTCTATACGGCACATATAAAGAAAGACATCATTAATTTAAATGATTTTTAAAGCCATATATGTCGCCATCACGTCATGCATGTATTCGTTTTGTTGTTTAGCTATTAAAATGAACATGCATAATAATGTATTAGAAGTGGAAAGTTGGGTTACTTATGAGTCATGGCTTTAAATTTAACTATAAAAACACCTTGACAATAATAAGTAAACTCTTTCATGTATGTTGCTTGCCCGAGACTCGACGAGTAAAATCATCTGGCGTGAAAGTTAACGGCTTATCCCACAACAGCAATGCGTCGATTGAAATTCAAAGTTATTTTTTGTTGAACACCCTGTCACCGTTTTAGTATGAAGAATGTTTTAAACGGTTTGACTTGTTTGTATGATTTACATAATGTACTGTTTCATAACTATAATGAGTCTTTATATGTTCTTAGATGTTTTCTGACTAAAATTATTACGTGAAGGTGACAGTTTGTCTGAAGAACATGAAAATATTAAAACTTTAGGAATTTTCCGTTATATAAATTGATTTTGCATGGGATAGCTTGTTGTTTCTTACTATTATATCTAAACATTATCTGCCCCTGGCAGTCTATAACTGAAGACTTTTATAAGGCTATACTTATCTCAAGGCTAAATTCAAACGTATTTCGAGTAATTTTATTTGATCAAAATGTTTTAGCTTTCCTTTTTGTGATTATCTTTGTCTGATTAAATAAATGTTTACATTATATTTTTTCGTTGTGAAAGTTTTGTATTAAATCAGCGGCCACACTGAACAAAAAGCAAGCGGGAATTAAAATAATAAAACGCGTTTGTGACAACATTGTTGAAACAGCTTGTTACGGCTCAAATTCAACAAGCTTGCTTCAACTTTGTTGACACAGACTTGTTACGCGATGTTCAGACAGGCTTGTTACGGCTTGATTCAACAAGCTTGCACCAAATTGTTGGCTTGCTGTTACAAGCTTGTTGTCAACAACGTTGTTACGACCTTGTTCCAACAAGCTTGTTACAAGGCTGCCAACAACTTGTTATCGGCTTGTCACAACAACTGGGAAAAGCAGTGCGAACACAACTTGATCTCGGCTTGTTTTGTAACAAGTCTGCTTTGTGCGTTTTTACGCGTGCACCCTCGAAACAGTCCTATACGTATTATACACGCGCGCCTCTAGCTGCAACCTGGTAACCAATGACGCAACACTTAACCCTGCAATTACATACGTACGCCCTCGTTACGCATCCGAAGATAGCCTGGTACCCTGGCCCAATTTCAAAAGAAATATGGGCCAGGTACTAATTTCATTCTCGCGTCATCAGGGCTAAATCCACTTATGACGATTGCAGTTTTACTCATAGCCACTAAAAACGCGCGAAATTTTAACCAATAGGAAAGCAGAAGTCTTTAGTGGTTACCTGGCCCATATTCTTTGATTGGGCCAGGGTACCAGGCTAATCCGAAGACTGAGGAGCACAAATTATTTTCTTGGCTACGCTATATAACTTACGACGAGAACAACTCTACCATCCAAACTGCCCAACCCGTGATGCTGAGACGCGTTGGATTTAATAAGAAAGCAAGCAACAAGTTCGGTAAGCACTCACTTTATCTCTATTATGGTTATAACGTTATTATTCTTGTCTAACTATTTACTTAATCACAACGTCTCCCAACCCCAAATCTCTGCTGATGAGACCAATTCAGAAGGTCGAAACGTGCGCCCAGGGTTGTGGCCTAAGATCCTGATTGCACTTTACTTATACGTTACAAATCTTTTATCGTTAATTCTTCTTCTGTTGTTTTTCACATGATTCTTAAGCATGATATCATCCGCGTCACTTTTTCATACGCAAAATAGCCAGAAGCTAATTGCGCTTATTATTCAAATTCCCTTCTTATCTCTCCCTCTTTTTTCAACATTACACAACTAAAACTCCTATGTGGTTCCCATTAACTACACTTTAACTTATAAAAAATTCGATCTCCATGCAACAGAATTCGACATTCTTTCACATGCAAGCAGTTCTGTACTGCAATTTCCACATTTCCACATGTTAATTGGGAAAAATATAGCGACTATGAACCCGTGAATCCATCGACAATATACAAATGACACAAATAATGTAAATACAATTCGACGCAAAACATAAACGATTTGACGGACATTAAAATATTAATACACTTACTAACTGTCTACCTCAGCACGTCTACTTGAAGCGAGTTTGTAGCATTTGTATTCTACACTGTATCTTCTCCGAGTCTTCTTTGCTCATTATACCTCTCGATCCCCTCTGCATCAGCAATTGGCTCGTCTTGATACGGTACGTTGGACAAACCATTCATCCTCATTTGTGATCGTGTTAGTAGTATAGACATCAGTTTGCTGAAACCCGCTTCCCCATTCTACGTCACTTCCGCTAACTAGACCCCAGTTTTTTTGTTCCCGCGGCCAACGTCAAAATCGCCAACTTTAACAGCGAAAAAGTCCATGAAGACGAAATTTTCGCCTGAGAAGATATATTACAAATCTTCTCAGAATGCACCAATAAGTATAAATATGTAAAGTCCCTGAGGATGACATAGGCACTTTAAAAACAAAGAAAAATCTGAAAGGTGGTCGCGGTTGTTTACGGGAGTGGTCGCTTACGAGAGCTTTTAGTAACAGACTTTAATAGGGAATTTAAACGGAGTTTCGTGAGGGTGGTCGCAACTAGAGCTGGTCGCTTACGAGAGTGCAGTCGCAAGGAGAGCTTCGACTGTGTCTAAAATCTTATGAGGTTATATCCTAAGAATTGTTTACTAGGGCCTTTCCCTCGCGTCATCGATATTTAACTATCGTAGCGTAAATCTTGCGGTTTACACCCCAAACCTATAGTAAACAATTCTTACACTTCCTCAACAATTTAAACACAACCTCGTGGTCATATATATGAATCATGCATGACATGTTGGCCAGTGTTGGTCAATTGGTCACAGGACTCACATCGTCACTGATCGTCACATGCTAGTCACATGTTGCCTCGCAGATGCAAATAAGCGCTCCTCACTAATTAGTGAACTATGAACTTAGTTGGGATAAATTTCACTATTTTCATATGGAACAAGTTGTAATATACGACGTAAAGCGGACACGTGATAAGGACAGAGGGGGGACGAGAGAGAGAGAAGGGGTCGAAGAGAGAGAGACAGGACAGAAAAGTTGCTCTATATTATATTTGTTATATTTATCATATTTGTCTGGTTTCTTGTAGAGACCATTTTTGACACTTTACCAAACAATGGCGAGGGTGACGATTTTGCGACAGCATGTGAAAAACTCACCGAATATTTCAGTCCCTCAAGGAACGTAGCTTTCGAAGTTTACAAGTTTCGTCAGACGAAACAACAGGACGGTGAAACATTAGACGTATACTATACAAGAATATGTACCTTGGCAGCATCGTGTGAATTTACAGATGTCAACACAGAACTGAAGCAACAAATCATCGAAGGGTGTTCATCTAACAAGCTAAGGCGCAAAATTCTGATGGAAAAAAATTTAACGTTGGCACAAGTCCTCGACTATGGTAGGGCATTAGCTCGTACAGATAAACAGACGAAAGAAATTACACAGAAGTTAGATTTCGAGGAGCAAACCAATCGTGCACGACAAGAAAATTTATATGCGCAGCGAAATCAACAACTGACGTCATCGAAGTTATGTTTCCGATGTGGGCTCAAGTTTCCTCATAGAGATAACCAGAAATGTCCAGCCACATCCCAAGAGTGTTATAAATGTCACAAACGTGCATGTCATTTCGCTCGTGTATGCAAAGCGCCAAGTTTTAGTTCGACCAAGTCCTCAAAACACGTTAATTACAGTGGATATATGGGTCAGAGTCAGACATCACAAGTCGCCGACACTGCGCAGCCTAGGAACATGCAGTGAATCCTCAAGTGACGAAGAGTATACCTTTGCAGTGAATCGAGAGAACATTCAAGTGAGTAAGTATCCTTATTCTATTGTTCATGTCAATGGCGTGCCTATAAAAATGATGGTAGATAGTGGCGCATCAGTTAATATTCTTGGCCTTGGTGAACTTGATCTATTAAGAAAACAGAGCAAGAGTCCTATTACCCTCATGAAAGCCCAAACGAAGATTCGAGCTTTTGGTGCTACGAGCCCTATACCTCTCATGGGAAAGATCGAAACCCTAGTTGAATCTAAGCATGTCATGGCTGTCGCAACGTTTTACATTACAACCCTACATTATGGATCATTATTAAGTTGAAGCACCGCCGAGCAGTTGAAACTAATTCAATTTCATCTGAACACGGTTCAGCAGACCCATCCACCATCGAATACAACCACTTCCCAGATGCCTGAAAACAGCCCTAAGTCATCCCGAGCTCCATCATCGAGTACAATCACTTCCCAGATGTCTGAAAACAGCCCTAAGTCATCCCAAGCTCCACCATTAAGTACAAGCACTTCCCAGATGCCTGACAACAGCTCTAAGTTATCTCAAGCACCACCATTAAGTACAACCACTTCCCAGATAGATGAAAATGACCCTGGAACTGGATCATCAAGAGTACCAAACCTTCTTAAAACGTATTCAGATGTATTTAACGGTGTTGGTAAATTGAAAGGTTTTGAGCAAAAATTACATGTTGATGAAAATATCCCACCAGTGCATGCCCAAACATACCGCTGATATCCCTTTCAATTTATGCCCACAGTTAGAGAAATGGCTGCAAGAAGCACAGGATAATGACTTGATTGAACCAGTGGGAAATCAGAGTACAGAGTGGGTTAGTGGATTGGTTCTTGTCCCCAAACCAAAGAGTCCTGAGGAGATAAGAGTTTGTGGTGACTACATGGACGCGTAAATGAAGCTATCAAAAGGGAGCATCATCCTATGCCTACAATTGAAGAACTAACAGAAGATATGGCCCATGCAGCCCATTTTTCTCGTCTAGATCTAAGAAGTGGATATCATCAGATTCTTCTCAAAGAAGAGTCAGGAAGCATCACAACTTTCACTACACATAAAGGTTTATTTCAATGGAAAAGATTGCCTTTTGGTATAAATTCAGCCAGTGAAGTGTTCCAGAATGCCATACAGCAAGTCTTTTAAAAGTGATTTAAAAGGAGTAAGAAACATCGTCGATGACATTATTGTTTGGGGTCAAACCCAGAAAGAACATGATGACAACCTGGAAGCTTTGTTCAAGAGGCTTAGGGAAACAGGACTAACAGCCAAGAGAAGTAAGTGCTTTTTAATGCGGACAACTTATGGTTTTATGGCATGGTCCTTACCAAGAATGGGGTTAGATCGACCAGACAAAGAGAAAGTGGAAGCTATAAAGAACACTAGCTCCTCCACCAACCAATGTAACCCAGCTGCGCAGCTTTATGGGACTGGTTAATTATTGTTCAAAATTTATACCAAATTTTTCCACCATCACAGCTACCTTAAGACAACTCGATCGAAAGAATATCCCTTGGATGTGGCAAGAGAAGCACCAGAAAGCTTTTGAAGCAGTAAAAGATCAGATCTCCGAGCAATGCACGTTAGCCTACTATTATGACCCAAGTAAGAGGACAAGTGTAGTTGTGGATGCCAGTCCTGTTGGGCTAGGTGCAATATTGGTTCAACACAATAAGGACGGCGCATTGAAAGTTATTGCCTTTGCAAGCAGAGCTCTGACGGATGTAGAACAGAGATATTGTCAGACAGAGCGAGAAGCTGTGTTTGGGCGTGTGAGAAATTCCATTTATATTTGGTTGGATGCCATTTCACTTTGTACACCGACCATCAAGCATTAGAAGTTCTGTATTCATCTAAGTCGAAGCAACCTGCAAGAATCCAAAGATGGGCACTACGATTGCAGCAATATAGTTATACAGTGAAGTATTGACCCGGCACCGGAAATCCAGCAGATTTTCTCTCAAGAGCTCCAAGTGATGAGAAACCAAAACAGATGATAGCTGAAGAGTACATTAACTTCCTGGCAGAGCATGCCATACCTAAAGCTGTTACACTGGCTGAGGTGAACGAAGCCACAAAGAAAGATGTGGAGCTGCAAAGTATCATTCAGGCAATCCACTCAGGAAAATGGAAACAAAAATTTTTAGCACCTTATGCTAAAGTACAGCAAGAAATATCAAAAACAGCAGATGGACTGGTTTTAAGAGGCAATCAGATTATCATACCCAAGAATCTTCACAAAAGAATCATCAACCTTAGCCCATCGAGGACACCTTGGTATTGTCAAGACAAAGCACAATCTACGAACCAAAGTATGGTGGCCGAAAGTTAACAAAGAAGCAGAGCTACATGTAAAGGAATGTCTGACATGCCAAGTATCAGGAAATCCTGCCCCACCACTTCCATTACAAGTTGTTCCACCTCCAGAAGAGCCCTGGTCATGCGTCCATGTTGATTTTTATGGTCCAGCACCTACAGGAGAACATCTTCTGGTTATGCTAGATGAAACTACGGGATTCCCTGAGGTGGAGATACTGCACAAGACAACAGCTTTTCAAACCATACGAACTTTTGATCGTGTCTTTGCCAGACATGGCCTGCATGCCCAAATCAATTAAGAGCGACAATGGACCTCCATTTCAATCGAAGGAAGTCAAGGACTACATGGAACATAATGGTATTCATCACCATCGTGTAACACCGCTCTGGCCGCAGGCCAACGGAAAAGTCGAGAATTTTATGAAGCCCATGGGAAAAGCCATCAGAGCAGCATGGGTGGAGGGTCGAGATTGGCGTAGAGAGCTAGATGTATTCTTACTAAATTATCGTACCACATCGCACCTGTCTACTGGTGTGGCACCAGCAGAACTGCTGTACAAAAGGGTGACCCGTTCTACCATTCCATCACTCTGCCAAACACCAAAGTGTAATTCAACAGAACACATTGTTAAAGAAAAGGTAAAATCATAGAAATACGCAGACCAAAAGAGACATGCTAAAGAGTCGACTATCAACGAAGGAGATACAGTTCTAGTAAAGCAACGACTAAAGAACAAGTGCACAACCATGTTCAACCCCCATCCATATAAAGTCATAAAGATTGAACACTCTAGAGTTACAGCAGAGCGCCATAATCATGTTATTACAAGAAATGCATCTCACTTCAAGAAATGCAACTATCTGAAGAAAAGGAAAGGAGAATCCACATTATCTGGCAGCGAATCAGAAGATGATTCTACAGCTCCAACACAGGTGGCGTTGGGTGATCGGGCCGAAAACCAAGATATCCAAGAAGCTCCAAGATATCCAAGAAGAGCCAATCAGGGAGTACCACCAAACTTTTATGGACGATAAGTACTCGTATTGACTAAATATATATAATAATGTTTAATTCATATAAATCATACTGTTAGAAGTTTTGGCTACAAACAGTAGCTCGATCATGTTTGAGTTCACATTTTGTTTTTGTTGGAGAAAAAGGGAGATGTAATATATGACGTAAGGCGGACACGTGATAAGGACAGAGGGGGGGACGAGAGAGAGAGAGAAGGGGTCGAAGAGAGAGACAGGACAGGAAAGTTGCTCTATATTATATTTGTTATATTTATCATATTTGTCTGGTTTCTTGGGACATAACACAAGTAACTACTAACAACCTTAAAAACACAAGGCTTTTTAAAATTATTTCTAGATCTTATTTCTTTTACACCCTTATCCAATTTTGTACCAGGCAGCACTTCCTTGCGATAGTAACTTCTAGTCTTAAAGATATTATGGTAGTTGGTAATTGTGCAAAGTTTCATTTCGAAATTCCCCAAAACAAAGTTTGTATTTCGGAGTGCCGCCATTAAAGTGGCCGAGCTTGAGAAGAATGAGTCGAGGAAGCTTATGATGTCATAGACTCAACAAAAACACAAGATCATTGTTGTTGTCAACAAAAGGGTCATTGTTGTTAATTATTGAGTCTATGACGTTATAAGCTTCCTCGACTCATTCTTATCAAGCTCGGCCACTTTAATGGCGGCGCCCCAAAATACAAACTTCACACGTAAAATATCACCTTTTCTTCAGCGAATTTTGAAATGAAACTTTGCAATTTTACTAACTATACCGTAACCTCTTTAAGATTATGTAAAACATTGCCCACAATATTTTCATCGGAGAACCACTTTAATAAAACTGATTATTTTGTAATTCTGATTGGGTAGCTGTATACTAGTAATTTGTGAGATATGGCAATACGCGAACAGTTGCGCTATATATATATATATATATATATATATATATATATATATATATATATATATATATATATATATATATACAATGCAGTAGAAAAATATTAGGGTAAGTTAGAAAATTATTAAATATTTTGCTAATCGGGTTATCCTTCTTAGATATTTTGTACACACTATATATTCTTCTGCATGTTAATCTTTTTTATAACCGCGTGAATATCATTTGTTGGGTTTTTTTGGAATCGGAACCCATCCCAAGGGCAAGGAAACTGATCTATATATACTTGCGTGACATGCACCTCTGTTTCTTTGTTTGCTTTTGTTTACTGCAACTGATAGTGTCGTTATATACAGAGAGATGCTAATATGTTCTTCAATGTATTTTCAATTTAAATGAAAATGACCAATTCATGCAGTCATTAATTGGAATGTACGTATATATACGAGATCAAATCATTTATACTCAGAAACAGATGCGATCATGACGAACGAGTAAGATGATGAACGAAAAATAAGTTTTAAAAAATATTTTCTACTAAACCGAAAGAAATATAGTAGTTATATACAGTTATTGATAAGCATATATATATATATATATATATATATATATATATATATACATGTCTGACGTCTTCTCATCAAATATTTCTTGGCCAATAACCAAACTATCAACGGTCACCTCTACAACGCCTTTTGCTGCTGCCACGGACTTTAGTCAAAACGAACTTTTGGCGATCACCGCGGCTCTGTTAACAATCTTCTTTATTGGTACTTCTCTAAACTTTGCTGTTGTCGCTGCCATACTTCGAAGTCGCAATCGTTTGCTCGACATTCCTTCTAATTGGTTTGTGTTAAATTTGGCAACTGCAGATCTACTGGTGTGTGGTGTTAGTGTCCCGGTTTACATTGTTCACTTGCACGTTTATTGGTGGGAACCGTTCCTCGCATTTGGTCAGTTGACGACGCTCATCAGTGCAGGTAGCTTGATGCTGTTGACCTACAACCGTTTTCTTTCCATCTTTGACCCGTTAGCTTACATGCGCAGGATGACGTTGGGACGCGCACGGATGTTCACACTGGGGATGTGGATTGTTGCTCTCTTGTTAACCACGGTCTGTACAATTGGGAATATGTACAAGATTGAATATTTCTTTTATCCAGCATTTGCTTACTACGCAATCATTAACATATTCACAGCTGGTTTTCATCTGTACATGTTTGGAAAGGCCTGGTCTAAAATAAAAGCAATAAGGAAGCAACATTTGAGTGTCATGTCGGGGCAACAAAAGACTGCTATCAGAGAATATTATTCGGCTTTTCGTCTTCTTCTCGTCGTCGCTACCTACATCGCAACGTGGATTCCGTTTATTATAAATCTCGCTTCTACAACAGACGTGGAGGAAAGGAAATTTCGTCGGTTTCAGCGGCGTTATGCTCTGTTCTACTCGTTGCTGTCGATAAATTCTGCGATTGATCCCTTAATATACTTTCTACGTAGTGACGAGTTTAAGAGGTTTACTAGAAAGATACGTCCTTTAATGTCAATACCATTTTCCAGTGAACAAACGTCTGATGGCGGAAGCGCTTTTCATACATCTTGGATAACATGAACCATGCATATACACGCAGACGCAATCCCATTACTCCGCACTTTAAAATAGCTATGCGTCGTCAAGTGATCTTTACATTTCAAGGTTTGGTCACAGTGAAAGTGGTTCACAATATATATATACTTTTATGTTTCTTTCCCCAGGAAATCAGTTACTGGAAGAAAGTTAATTACCGTTGTCAGGCGCTGTATGTATAGTCAAAAAGCTGTTTTGGCCGTCATGCTGAGAAGATTTCCAAAATTGTTGTGTGTCGTCTGTTTTTTTTAGTAAAATCAATCAAAGTGAATAAACAGTGTTCTGTAGACTATATTCTTTTAGGGTTCTGATCAATCTGATGAAGTTTTAAGTTTTACATGCATAGCTGGATACATATTATCATCATGCAAGCCCAAACTATATATATATATATATATATATATGAATTTAAACTTTAAAAGTTCAAAACCGAGGCGCCGTGATATATAAGGGTGACAGAATTAAATTGTGAAGTCACATATAGTGATCATGATATAATGACATGTAAAAATCTTAGTGCATATACCTGTGCAAATCAAGTCTAAGACGAACATTGTGTAATTCACGCATGTTTTTGTTTTTGATTTTATGGCAAAAGCATTAATTCTTTGAACTATTTTATACTAATTTTTTCTTCGAGAAAAAATAATCATATAAAAATTTTAAAATTCTGAATGTATAATGCAATCAGAGCTAGAATATCTCCCCACATTAATAAACAATGCAAGCGATGCATGAGCATTTTATTCAGATTCACATAGACATGCATGCATAGTCGTTACAATTGAAATTCTAAAACTCTACTTTTTGTCTTTTTACATCATTTTATAAAATAAATGGTTGCACAAAATGTTTTTGCAACAACATTTAATATTTATTCTTACATGTACGTACGACTGTTTTGTTTGAAATGAATACATTTCTTTCTTATATTATTAATTATCTTACTCCTGTCATACATACATTTCAATAATCATTTTTTAATATCTGGCCGTACGCGTTAGAGAGTTTATAAGCTTCACGTTCGTACGGCGAACGACAAACGGCAAGCGAAGGTAAAGTTCTTATTTAAAACAATCACTCACAGAAAAAGACTTCTCGCGTTAAACTATAACGTAAAATCACCATCATAACGAAGAAATACAAAACGTAAAGTGGCGAGGGCCAGTAAAAACTATATACTAACAAAATCAATTCCGCCGTTTGTCGGAGCTCTCAAACGCGAAGCTTAACGTTAACATGTAGTTAAAGATAGCTAGAGAACTGAAATGATCAAACAAGTAAGGAAGTAAGTATTATGATAAGGAACTGAGCATAGTTAGTTAGTTTCAGAAATTGCAGCTTCATGTTAGTAGTAATTGTCAGTTGTTTGCTGTACAAGCAGTGTTAGCGTCTGGCTAGCATTCAGAAGGTTGCGGGTTCGAGTCCCGCTTAGAGCTCAGAGTTTTTCTGAGTATTAGTACTAACTAACACATGCAGCTTGTACAGCAAACAACTGACAATTAGAACTGAGCATATATTACTAAAGATAGAACATACTTTGTACATGCGTTTACTTTATAATAAGAGATAATGATGTTTGTTGTTAGCCACTGACGCGTAATTTGTTTTAGAAGATCCGAGACGGTTCTGATGTTCGTAAATCGCTGCTTTACTATTATCACATGCATATTTTATGCCTAAGTTTCTCATTAGTCGACGATCTTTAGTTAATTTTCACTTTATATAGTTTACTATGCATGCAGCTGTCTCCTTGAAGTTGAGATTATCACCGCTTCGGAAATTATGCAATCTGATTGGTTGATAAGTGGTCGATTATTTTCCGTATCCACGTCCGGTCAGATGAAGAAAGTTCTTATCATTAAACAACGTATGTTATGTCAACTAAAACGAAAAGAGAAAAACACATTGTTTGTCTAATTCTATTCTTATATCTTTTGTACGTATACATATTCTTTATTGATTTTTAGTTTCTTTGGGATAAAAGTAACAAATATCACCCGGTTCATCTATAAGCTTGGTCGACGCTCTTTGCATTCTGTTATATATTGTTATATATTTCTGCTGTATATATATTGTTCGCAGCTGTCGGCAATTTTCTGCCGTATATTAAAATGGCCGAATGAGATCTACACCGACTTTTCACCGACTATAGTAGATTAGCGCGTGCTCCAAATTAGTTCAACTAACTGCAAATGGCATAGTAAGCCATTAATCAGGTTGGTAGCTTCCATATCGTAACTGAATAACTAAAACGTTCTCTGACCAAAACCAATTCGTCAGTTTCGGATAATTATGAAACTAGCTTTAGCTTAATTTATGCCGCGCGTTTGCAGGCAGGCAAAGGTTAATTGATCGGTGCATGTCAGACTGACAACATTATCAATGTTTCCGGCTTTTTTTCGATTCATTTATCAGTTAACCCTTTGAGGCCTGGCGTTAGTCAGGTAAAATACTAAAGGCTCGTCTTCAGGCTTCAAAGGGTTAACAGTGTTAACTCAAATTTTCAACACATACAACTATTCTAATTGTCAAGACAACAAAATCACGTGATTTACTAACCTCGTGCCCAGGGCATTTGGGGCAATTTGCCTCAACGTTGTAAAGTCGCAGGCCGTAGTGGCGGACCATGCATGCAGAAGCCTTCAAGCCTCACAAGCTCTGAATTGCATTTTGCACTAAGAACTGGTTATTGATTTCAAGAAAATACATTTTTTACTGATTAGCATTATTATTTTTAATCCAACAATGAAACTGCAGTGAGTTCTTCAATGTTGTCCTATACAAGACGAAGCACCATACCTGAAATTTATTCCCAACATAACCTAAGTACTTTAGGCCAAGTACTGTAGGCTTGACCCAACACAAATGCTAACCACAGAATAAAAAATGAACTCCAATTTAGGCCATTTGAGTGAACACCTAGGCCTCGTCCTGCATGGCCGTCACTTCATTTGGACCGGAACTCAAAACTCAGAAGTCGGAACTCAGAAATTAGTTAATTGTATGGTCCTAGCTAGCTTGTGGTCAAACCTTCATAAGTACTTACTAATGTTATGAGAGATTATCCTCTTAATTTTGACAAGCTAGCTAGGAAAATGCGCGCAAAATCTTTTCAAATATACAACGGTTCGGTTGAGCGGTTCTCCGCATTGAATCGAAACACATCAAATAAATGTGTGCTCGGTCGGGTCCCGCACTACTATGAATAATTGGAGCATGAAATATAGTGACAATAAGCCTGTATTTTACTTATTCAAGATTGTAAGGTTTTCTTGCTTCCTCTTCATTACTTATACCCAAAACAAAACATTTTCAGAAGAAATAGAAGAAATCCAAAGAGATATCCTCGCCGGAATCGCTTGGTTTTCTGCCGGTGTTGTTCCCAACGGTTTACATTGAGCTGAGTACTTCATGTAATTATATACGAATGTTATGTATTGGAGCCCACACTGGCACATTCGCAGAACGGACTGTAGACCCTGAAACCCCGCGCGCCCACGCTTTTATCCTAGTGAGTCCCTTGTGATCCCACGTTTGATCCTAGCTTAAACTAAAGAAGCGACTGGGTACGAGTCTGCTGTAGACCACCTTTACTTTAATAGGGCTTTCTTTTCAATATTAAAATTTTAATTTTAATTTATTAAAAATTACCGATAATATTATACCTCAACCGTAAATTGTTGAACCGAAAGCTTGATTTGTACTTAGGTTACAAGAAAATAAGAATTCAGGAAATTCAAAGAAAGCAACAAAGAACGCACGCATCCAGAAGCCTTGAGCACTTAATATCAACACAATGGAAACCTCGATGGAAACAGACAGTGAAAAGCTGACAAAAGTTAAGCTAACTTTATTAAAATTATTTAAGCTTTTTTTGTAAAGATTAATATGTTTCGGTATAATATATCAATTATAGACCTTTCTTTCGGGGTATTCCACAAAAAATTACCCCTCGAGATGAAACATCCCTTGGGAGAACAAATTTACAGTAACACATAAATAAAGAGAAACCGAGAGAAACACATAAATATCACTGTTGTGACAGCGAATCGGTCAATGAGCTGCCCCACAGCATGTCCCAAACAGCTGATATCAAGACCTTGGGGGAGGTATAGAAATATAGGAAACCCCCGGGGTTTACACAGAGAAAATACTAGTATCTCATTTATTTCGGTCCTTTTTATTGGGCCACGAGTACACATCCGCTTCAGTTATTGGCTTCAACCTCGGCTTCAACAGATCAGATGCGGTTGAAATGAATAATAGGACTTGAAATCTCCACTGACTCACTCGGTTATCTTACTCATTGTAGCCTGTTTGTGCACTCTTCCAAAATATGGCTTCATTCAAGATCTTATTTGCATGTATTATTTTCAATATACAGATGTTCATATGCCATAGTTCGTTCGTCGATCTGACATCCTCTGAGGTTGGAGAATTTATCAAAACATTGGACACAAGGGTTATTTATTTCGAAACTAAAGGTACGTGGACCTGCTTATTAAATAACAAACACGGTTTAAAATGTAGGTTTTTTAAGCCATGAATTGATTGCAAGTGGTATATTTTTTGTTGCTAGATTCTAAAACGAATTTTCCGTTATATACAAACGAGTACGCTGAAGCAGCAAAGAGCTTAGACTCTTACGGCGTACAATTCGGGAAGGTAAATTACGAGTCTTCGATGTGTGTTTATGCTGTATTAATGTATTATCGAGTCGGTTTTCTTTGTTCTTCCGAGGGCTTTATATCGCATAAAGCCCTTGAATAATAATTAGAAACGAAATGAAGAAAAGAACAAGGAAAATCTTTATCCAAGGTGGAAAAAATAGACAAAACTTTGTTGGAAAACCTCCTCAATAATAAATTAAGTCAGATAAAATGATAAATCCCTCGAACGTCGGGATGTATGCGATATAAAGCCTACATCCCTCGTTCTCGGGATATATCTATTACTTACATATCAGTCGATTAGTTCAAGTGTTTAAGGTCTTATTCGACTTTCTTGTATGAAATGGTAGGTGAATTGTTTAACACAGAAACACAAATATTGCTCCGAAATGGGCGAACCTGGCAGTGTGTTTATATTCAGGTGAGATTTTTGATAATATTTTAATACGTCATATATAACTTACAGTACAGTAAATCCTCATTCAGCAATTATTTCCCTCGATGAACTGTAATCTTTTTTCCAACTATTTTGATAAATCACAGTACAAGCTATTTTTGTATGTAAAATAATCAGCAAGAAATTTCAAAAGTTTGTCTTGTTTTTCATATTTTATTTTGTTGAGATGTTTATTATGTTATTTATTTTTGTATATCTATAGAGATGGAAAACTTCTTGATTCACTTTCTTTGGATAAAGTTGATAATGAAGATGCTATCGTAGCCAATATTTTACACAGGTAATAATATTAAGTAAGCTTAATCAGCTAGTGGGTATATGTAATGTGTATTTTCTGTGTAGTGTACATTGCACTGAAACAAATAAATTATATGTATATAATTATATAGCTTCCTATTAGATGACTTTTTGCTATGCAGCTGTATTTAGTGTGTGCAAAAGTCAACACACATTAAATCCAGCTGTAACAAAAAGTCATCTCATAGATCTATTAGGAAGCACAGCTGTAAGCAAAAACTCATCTATTAATTAGGAAGCTATATTCATGTGATCTATAATTAGATGTACACTTACTACAGTACTTACTGACTTATTGATTGAATGCGAGGTGTACTAGTGAATGATTGGATGGATGTTTTTATAGTGTGGAGGTCAATAACACAGACCGCATTTAAGCAAGGTATATATATATAGCTGTTTATACAACGCATGACCAAAACTTCATAAGTCTTCAGAGCAAATTACATGTACCAATCAAATTGCTGGATTTTGTTTTGTTTTGTTTTGGACTGCTCATATGTACACTAGTTTGGCATTAATTTGTAATGCTTTTTAAAATAACTTCAAAAATTGATACAAATTAAGCTATAGTTTATCCACCTGACATTACATGATTTGGATTATGACCTATGATTGCTAGCTGAAATTATATGAAGTAGTACTTACATTACTTATTATATGCATGACAAAATTACTGCATTCTGATTGGTTGTACTGCAGTACAATTATTTTATTAATTGTAGTGCTCCCAAGGCCCTCGGAACGATGTTGACAATAAAATTCAAAATGGCAGCCAATTCTGCAATGGAAAGTTTTCACATTTCCAATGACTTGTGGTACACTATGAACTAAAAATTCCATGTAAATATTTTGAAATGAGTACAGAGAACACCCAGAGTGAAAATGTTTCTTGTCAAGTAATGAAACAAGGTGTTTTTAAAGGCGTGAGTGAGTACGAAGCGTACGTGTTGTAATTTTGTCATGCATATAATAAATGAGTAATCATATGATTTTGCTTGTACAATTAACGTACAAGTGATATTTGAAAATTATGCCAAATTGTGCTCGTCTAACGGCTTGTGCAATTTTGGCAAAATTTTCAAATATCACTTGTAGTGTAAATCCTTATCAAAATTCCTATACAAATTAACACATGCATGCATGCATGACAGCATGGACACTGATCAACACATTTATGCATTTAATCTGGCTAATTTAGCTATAGATTTCGGCTTGAGCCCATTTATTATTCTAGTCTACCATGTAGAGCCTGATAATTTTTGTTGTTGGTCTTAATATTTTTCTTTTCTTCATTTGTTCTCCCATTGTTTTTGCTTTATTCTCTCGTTTATTCTTTTGTTCTTGGTGTGCAATATATACATGTAGAACACTGAGCATTTATATATTATAGCATAACATTTTATCCAATGTTATATGTTAAAAACCCCATTAAATTTGGTGTTGTTGACAAAACCCTCTTAACAACACCATATTTATGTTGCACTAAAATGCTTCATGAGGCAATTTCCTCAAGACTGAAGGAAACTTGAGAAAAGCAGAAAAAGACAAAAATACAAAAATATCACCTACCATGTTCAAGATTCATTGTTGCTATGGTAACAATTTTTTTTGAAGTAAGTAACAACAAAAATATATTTGTGAGTTGCAGTTAATCTTAATTGCATGTAGATTCATGAATACTGTATATTTTTATTTTTTATTTTATTGAATTTGTCACAGTAAGTAATTACATTCAATTGGATACAAAGGTTGCTAGTACATAAGCAAATACAACATCAAAGGACAATAAAAAAAAATAAAAAAATAGATACAGTGACAGGAGAAAGGAACAGGACTTGCGTCCCTATTGAGACCTGACCCCTATACTGTACATTATGGTACAAAAAAGGCTTACTAGTTAATTTATACGAGTTTAAGAGGTTTACTAGAAAGATACGTCCTTTGATGTCAATACCATTTTCCAGTGAACAAACATCTGAAGCGCTTTTCATACATCTTGGATAACATGAACCATGCATATACACGCAGACGCAATCCAAGTACTCCACACTTTAAAATAGCTATGCGTCGTCAAGTGATCTTTACATTTCAAGGTTTGGTCAGTGAAAGTGGTTCACAAGTATATATATATTTAGTATAAATACACCGGTGATTATAGAAAATCACGCGCGCTGATTGGTCGAGATACAAGTTGTCAATGCGACAGACGATGAAATTAACAATTTTAAAGAAAATGTTGTTCCTAAAAGTACGAAAATATGTATTTATACAAAAAAAATTATTCGCCTCAGTGAATATCGGTGAACAATAACCTCAACTTCGTCTCGGTTATTATACACCGATATTCACCTCGCCTTCGGCGAATAATTGTTAAATATATATATAATATATATATATATATATATATATAATGTACTGTAAACCATTCTTGCATGTCTATTTTAATTTCTAGGTATTTGTTAATAGAAGAGTTATTGGTTTTGCATACAGAGCAGGAATTTGAAGAGATTCTCAACAAAGCAAAGGGGAAGACTAATATTATAATAGTCAATGTAAAGACAATAGGAATGAAAGGTACCAGCTGTCTGTATTGTAAAGTATATTACTGTATGTTTATGAATGAACTGTTTACTTACTGATCTATTCCAGGTTTATCAGTATCAACTTATTTGTTGATTCATTGATTTTTGTTTTTTGTTCGTTCGTTCGTTCGTTCGTTCGTTCGTTCGTTCGTTCGTTCGTTCGTTCGTCCGTCCGTCCGTCCGTCCGTTCGTTCGTTCGTTCGTTCGTTCGTTCGTTTGTTTGTTTATGTATCTGTTGATCTGCCGATGTAACCTGGCTACTACAGTAGCTACTAGGTCTTAAAACCAGGCAGCTTGAGGTAGCTAGATGATGTTTAGCTGGTTAAGTTAGTTAGCCAATTTGTTAGTCAGTTTGTTAGTCAGTTAGTTAGTTAGTTAGTTAGTTAGTTAGTTAGTTAGTTAGTTAGTTAGTTAGTTAGTTAGTTAGTTAGTTAGTTAGTTAGTTAGCTAGGTAATTAGCTGGTTAGTTAGCTAGCTGGTTAGTTTGCCAGTTTGTTATATGTTTGTCTATCAGACTATTCCACGTTTTTCGATAGTTATGGTTTCAAAATAAAGAAAGAGAAAGTCAAAGCCGTTGTTGTGTCGTCATGGTCATGCCGAATTTCCAACATATTAAATAAATGTTCAAGTTTCGTTTTTATTGATTGTAACATCGTTGAGCTGATGTTTCGAAGCGCTGAATAGCCTGAATTGGACCTCATGATAGTTTTCGAATCTGGCATACTCTGACAAGGGCACTAATTTCGGCACGTGTTTTTCTCCGAAGCACTATTTAAACAAAAGGTACGCATAGCGTACATGTATCTGCGCTGAACATTAGAACAGAATTTATAGCCTATAAATAGTGCCTATTATGAAACAATGGCACAAACTCGAGGTTGACATGAAATTGTAATGCATTCACTATCATCCCTGATATTCAACCTCGATTTCAAACCATTGTTCATGCCCATTGAAGCAAATTTGGGAAGTGTCTAAAGCAGTGGCGGACACTTGAGCAAAAGCACGAGCCTTCTAGGGGGGTGCGGGGGCATGCCCACCCCGGAAAATTTTTAAAATTTGGATCTCTGAATGGCATTTGCAGCATTCTGAGAACACATTTTGTAAAAAATTTTAGGTTTTCAAAACACTATTTTAATGGTGCATTTTGTTATAAATCACATGCTAAGCATAAAAAACCCAACATTTCAGAGAAAATATTCTAGATGATTATCTACATTTGTGAATGGAATTGCAAGGTGGTTTAATTAACACACCAATGACAATGTAAAATTTATTCGCTAAGCGAGTGAAATCCACATATTTCTTTTAAAATAAATAAATATCAGAATTTGATCAGTCTATGCATAGTTCGTCTATGACTCCGTTCTGCGCATGCTTTTGTTTCGTTAACATATTCTATTCTTGTGCTTCCACTTTTCAAAATGAAAGCTTCAGCTAAAATTATTGGGGGGGCAATCGCCCCCCCCCTAGTGTCCGCCACTGGTCTAAAGCACTCATATTACTCTAGTTATCATACATTTCTTGCATTTTTTGTTTGTTGTGTTTACAAGGATGCTACTAAGTAGGTAAACCAGCTGCCAGGGTTACCCTAGTAGCCAGGTTATGCTTTGTCCTTGTAAATGCATTTGGTAGGGATAATGCGCCTACCTGCCACCTGCCTACTTGTTATTAGTGCTTGGTAACCAGGTCTAATAAAGTTGACCTGGGCAGCAGGATCACCCTAACTTTGACTCGGGTGCTAGGGTAACCCTACCTCCTTGTAAACAGGCCAGTTCAGTGAACGTAATAACTAATAAGTGAATGAGATAACAAGCCAATCCCGTGATATTAAAGAAAATAAATCGTGGGTCAGATCATGGTTTATTAGATACAACTTTGTCAACTTACAGTACAACAACCTAATATTTATTAAATAGGCACTGCTAATAAACTGGATTGCTTTAAAAATGTAAAAGAATGCTACCTGTAGATGTTGTGAAATATATACTTGTTATTCTTATTAATAAGGCAGTGAGGTTGTTTACCTGACATGTATGGCACGTATCTATAAGCTAAATAGAAAAATCTAGTTCGAAATCTTGGATTGTTTATTAGATACAACTTTATACTGCAAGCAGTCAATGAGTACATGTGTGTACTGCTAAATACACTTGATGGCATTAAAAATGTAAAATGATGCTACCGGTTGTGAAATAAATACTTGTAAGTTTCCTCCAAAGACAATTGTTTGCCTTCCGAAGAGTAATGTTTGTCACTTGAAGACCACGGTCCTAATTCATAAACAGTTTTATATAGTACACGTGTTGGCCTGAGTCGCCTGACTCGATATAAAATCGCCCAACGAGTTGAAAACCTTTTGTCAACTCTTCAATCGTTCTGTATAACGCACAAAAACTGTGATAGATCACACTTGCAAGTTTACTATAAGTCATGTTAAAAATACTTGCCATTTGTATCAGCAATATTGTCTTTCTTCGAAAATAGTGATTGCTCTTTTGATGTGGCGACGAAATAATATTATAAACACGATCGGGATTAAAGAATACTTGTTTCCATCGTTCAACCTGACAGCTCGTAACGTTGACGCCACGGTTGACGCTAGACTTGCTCCAAGTCTGCCTCTTGTTGTTTCGAGACAGGCGGCCATGGGAAGAAAACCCGCGAGCGGAAAACCCGCGGGCGGAGGAAAAAGGGAGGGAAGGAGAGGCAGACTTGTTTCCCTTGAAGAAATTCGAATCATATTATATATTCGGCGCGAAAATTGATTGACAAGTGTGCGGCAGAGATCAGTGATGTACGGTGTCGATTTCACTGTGTTTTCACGCGCTTGCATGGAGGACGAAGAAAGTACCCCGACGAAAGTTCATTCTCGCCTAGATATTTCGCCAAGTTCCAAGAATAAGGTTTGTGTTCAGTACTGTGCATCAGTAGTGAAAGCCGACGTTCGAAGGAAGCTGTTTGGTCCATCGTCCCTAAAAACTAAAGCTTGTTTAAGTTTAGAGATTGTAATCGGAGTAGAACTTGACAGAACATTGCTTTTGACAGAAATTATCTGTCGCAACTGCTTTGACCGAAATGAAACTTTGGTTAAGAAGATAGTTCAGGTCAGAGAAAGATTTGAGTCTACGAAGACAAAGTTGAGCAGTGAAAGAGCTACCGCGTACACAAAACGCATGGGGGCCGGCCGCCGGGAACAGGGGCGGATCTAGGATTTTTCGTACGTTAGTCAAAATTTTATGACGTCATCGATGACGTCATACCTGATGACGTCATGTGACGTCAGGGTGGCAGTCCGATTTTCGTGGGGAGTAGATGTTTTATTTTATCAAACTACGGATACGTCAATGCGATACTTTTCGCCATTAACAATGTTCAGTACAATAAGACTGTTTCGCCCCATATCAGGGCTCATCAGCATGCCTAGGAAACCCGCTATACCATATGGCAAGGCCGTGAATCCGACATGGACCGCCCTTATTCAAGGCCGAACAAAATAGCAATCTGGTTTTAAGGCGCCAGAAACTCGCCTTTCACACCTATGCCACGGGGCAAAAGGAGTTTGGTCGGAAATGGGCGACTATACGGGACATTTCATGGATGTGAAACTGCTTAATTTTTCACATCATCCCAGTCTGTTCCAACCCTTTAATCCCCCCCCCACAACCCCCCCCCCCACAACCCCCCCCCCCCCCCCCAATTAACCTAAGTCCTAAGCTGTACAAGCAGTTCCCAGTAGCAGAAGATCTGAACAAATAGATGAATATACAAACTTTTCTAGTTGTAGTATGCAGGAATGTCAAGTAAGATAAATTTATAATATATTATAATAATTATTATATATTAACTAAATAAGTACACTAGCACAGCTCCATATTTATTATTAATTTCAAATATATTTTCGACTGATTGACGCTTATATCAAACATAATATCAGTAATATCATTGTCACAGCAAGTCAACAATTCAGAGAACAACTTACAACTGGACATCAAATTTATACATAGTGACCATTGACCAAGCCATGTGATATGATATGAATATCGGTAAATTCGGTATAAACAGACTAGGGCTAAAATTCCACAATCCAAATGACCAAAGGCACCAAATCTAATACTATAGCCTATAGGTACAGTCTTAGCCACAGGCTAATCAGCATAGACACCATGACAGACTGCGTTTGGAGCCTTATTATAAACTTAATATACTTTAATATACAGTCTGGAAAACTCTCAAGATACGAGCGCAAAAAATATGCAAATTAGTAGCCACACGTGCAGCCGGATTATATTTAGATTTATTAGATCGCGAAAACCTTGGATAAACAATATAATAAATGCCCAATTTAGTTAAATAGGTTATGTTTACCTTATGGCCGTAGAAGACTTGTTCTTCTTGTCGTCTCGAACATACTTGGGGATGTACGATTCGGCAGCGAAATTTCTACTGAGCGTCAAGCTCGTGTTGTTGATGGCGCTCATGAGCTCCTCGAGCGAGACGTTTGGCAACGCGTCGATTCGTTGCTTTAGACCAGCATAAATATCTCGGAGATATCCCTGATCTTCATTTTCAAACGCAGAAAGTACGGTTTCGTATGAAACACTTCCCGCAGACATAGCACTATAGCAGTATGCTCTGATAATCTGATTTACTCTGACAAGTCGGAAATTGAACCTTCGTAGTCAAGCTTCGATCAGAAAGGCCGTAGTAATATTATGCTGAAGCATATACCCCACGCTGCGATAAGTCATGACTAACCAAAAAAATACAGCCAATGACTATTCAGATATTTCTCGAATTAGCCAATCATATAGCTTGTTTATGAGCCCCTGACCGCTCAAAGCCGGTCAGAACTCCCCGGAAAGTGGTCAACATTGACTGTGGACCAATCAAATAGCTAGATTCGGCGACAAGTTAGTCACTGCTCACGCGTAAGACCGCTGGTTTGACTAAGCTATATTGCTTTGGGAAAAGTCAGCGCTGAACGAAATTTGACACCTGGAATAATTAATTACTGGACCGCGATTTGAATATAATTAACCGAGTTAATTTATGACTATGCAATTTCTACGTTAGTCGCGTGACCGATTTGACTACCCCTAGATCCGCCCCTGGCCGGGAAAGATTCGTTTGACAATGAGCAAATACGAGGCATATTAATAGCCATTGATTATAATATAATAATATTCTTTGCGAACTAAAAGTCTTGATCAAACGAGGACAGAGTCGTATAAATTCTTGCGCGACTTGCTTTTAGTTAATTCAACGTCGTCTTTATTGTTTGGAGACTGGTGATTACGAGACGGATTTCCACGGGTTTTGTTTTAAGTTATATAACAGCTTTTTCGTTCCCTTGCTTTTCAAACCTCCAGATAGTCCGATAGTCCTCGCGAAGTTAGGGAACGCACTTGATCATTCATCAACGCGATAAGTGGAACTATCACAAGACCGGGCTTCTTCCACTGTGTTTGATTCGCTTGACATGAAATCGAAGGCGTAAGGAGCAATTTCAAAGGTAAAGCTTTTACCAGATCCCGTAGGGGCAGACATAAATACATCGCGTCCGGAAAGATATGCCTCGGCAACTTGCCTCTGCTGATCTCTTATCGTTCTATAACCACATTTATTGGCTCCATAAATAATAGCATCCTTTATTGATCTCATTTCGGGCTTGATCACTCTGTGTTACTCGGTGTAGTTCACACTGACCTTCACGTGATGTCACCTGATAATCGATTATTTCCGAATGAGCAATAGGCCACGCCTCCGGTTGAAAACTCAACCGGTGAATTTGGCGCGCTGCAAGGGAAACAAGTCTGCCTCTCCCTCCCTCCCTTTTCCCTCCGCCCGCGGGTTTTCCGCCCGCGGGTTTTCCGCTCGTGGGTTTTCTTCCCATGGCCGCCTGTCTCGAAACAACAAGAGGCAGACTTGGAGCAAGTCTAGGTTGACGCCAAAAAATTCTAAGCTTCGATTGTCCCCGATGTAATTGTCGCGCATTGATTAGAGAGTTAGACCACAGCACACACTACAGGTCAGTGGTTACACAAAAAAGTTAACACACAAACACACACACACACACACAACACGATAGCAATATATCTGCTACGCAGATACAAAAATGGAAAAAATTAACCATTATTATTTTTTTGCGGTCGGTATCCATTTGATTTGCGCGCTCTGATTGGCTTAGCGAGCGGTCCGTATCACACGATACGGACCCCGATACGGACCGCTGCGGATTTCAAAACAAAAACAAAAATGTTTTACACTCTGTCATCTAAAATTGATCGATTTTTATAACTATTTCGCTTGCCACCGAACAAATATATTTAGCAGAGAGCTACGGGGATGCAAATGAGTTTTATTATGCAAATGGTTTGACAACTGTATGTGAAAACAGCGAATTTTAAAAGAAACGCTGGGAAAACTATGACAAAGCAAAATTTACGAGCGACATTTATAAAGTTTTAAAGTATTATTGCTCAACGACGTATGAAAACAGTTTAAAACGGTAGGCAAAACATACATAAACTTGTTGTGAACACAGTATATTGAATCACTAAATGAAATTATACAGAAGTATATATAAAAAAAAAACATACCACGAGAAAACAGAAACGCTGAAACCTTTTACTAAACTGTCATTCTTCTGTTGTCCAACTATACTCAACAAAACCGCTACAAGTCTTTACCCTTTACTCAAATATGTTCCACATGCCAACCTCATCGTATCATGTCTTTGAAAAAAGTTACAAATGGCTTACTACAAGCATTTTCGTCTTCAAACTCGAACGACTCACTTTCAATTTCCATGCAGTCAGCCGAGTATTGAAAGCAATTTCCCAAGCGAACAGCCAAAAACGAGCAAGCGACGAAGAAGAACGACGAAGAATCTTTATCAACTAAACTTTAAAAATACTTGGACTGCATTCTGACTTTCCTTCGTAACTAGATCTTCAGGTTTTGACTTTTTTTTTTATCACAAAAGAGGTTCCAAGCTTCCCTGTCAGACTGCATGTCAGTAGTTGTTTACTGTCGAACGATAAACTTTGGACTTTTGAATATCACGTGAACGTCATCTCGATTACGCAATTCAATTATGTTAATTTACCTAATTATGTAAATTATAAATCGTACGATTAATAAAAAAAATAAATATGTTATTTACCGTTTTGGTCGGTCCGTATAGAGAAATATTTCCCTCGGTCTCAAAAACGACCCTCGGCCTGCGGCCTCGGGCAGTTTTTGAGACCTCGGGAAATATTTCTCTATATACGGACCTCCCAGCCGGTAAATAACATATATATCATTGCCGACTGTGATTAACATTTCAATGGCGCTTTGGCGGACATTTCAACGTCTATCGGATGCTTGCGAACTCATTTAATCATCTAAAAGTTTTATTGTTAGTTTCGAAATAAGTTTCAATACATTTCAAACTTGGTTTAAGATGTTTTTCTAAGTATTTTGAAGGATTTCAGAAGGGGGGCATCTGTTCCTTGTACCAGATGCCTGGGGAGGCATTCTGAAGAGGGGAGGGGGGGGGGGACATCTGGTCCTGTTTTGTAGAACAATAGTCTAAAATTGGTAAAATAATTTACAATCATCCCGTTTTGGCTTAACCAACTGTCGACATTTTTCAAGTCATTGAAGTAACTTTGAACTGCATGTGCAGTATAGATATATCAGAATGTGAATAATGAGCCTCTGTGTCGTCAGCGAACAAAACTACTTTGCAGTCAGAGAAAATGACCTGTTTATAGCTGGACCGCTTGCTCTTGCCAAAAAAGTGTGGCCAATTGAACATGGCGTCAAATGGCGAATGTGAGTCCTTCTGCTCATAGGAGCGACCACTGACCACAATGCAGGGTAAATAATTTTCAGAAACAGCAAGTCTTTGTCTTTTCTCACATTGATACAGCACATTGTTCGTAATTTTAGATAGAGTAAGTAAATGCTCATGTAATTACTGTAATTTGAAATACATGTATGAATGCGAAATAAATATATTTGCAGTTTACTTTGTTTGTTTTCATGTTGTCTTTTTCCGAAAATGTCCTCCAAGTTCACTAGGAGTTAAGATGACCGTTTTCATGTTCAAAAAATATATAAATGTGCCAATTTTTATGCAAAAAATCAAGACTTTTTTACATGAAAACATTTTGTAAGCGAAAATATTTATATTTGCAGTATATTTGCTAAAATAAAATGAAACTACTTATACTCATGCACCATTTTAGTTTTTCACGTCTGAATATTCAGTCGGCTGAAGGCTTGAAAATGAAGCCAAGAATTTAAATATTGAGTATAGTGACCTACGAGTTGTTGGTATCAAAAGCATTATACCCTTTTACCTGGAAAAGTAAATCGCAACACCGACGATTTATAGTACTAGTGCATCAAAAAAACACGCTGTTCAAATGCAATGAAATTCGACACCGGTGCCAACAGTCCCGTCTTTGATTTCAATCAGTGGTCGCTTCCATGAGCAGAAGGACTCAAATTCGCCATTTCACGCCACGTTCAAATGGCCGGTGCACTTTTCATCACTCAAAGATAATAGGAGCAAGCGGTCCAGTTATATACAGGTCAGTGTGGAAGACGCGATAATTCAGGCCGAAAGAGAAAATACGAGGGATCAAATAGTTCACAGAAAGCATGGAATAGTCAGCACAAACGTATTTACTTATCACTGTCTATATTTGAGTGATGGAAAGATGCTAAAATCGTAGCTGGATATTTTCTGAAGTTATTTCTATGTGCGCAAAAAAAATGCTCAAATGGTGACACTGCCCCATTAACTGCATGCAATCCTTTGCGCACAGTATATATTGTTTCTTGCAGAACTATCGGAAGATACGGTTTTAAACGTTTTTTACGATGTGAGAGTTATTGTTATGGATTATAAGAAAGCTTTTGACCTTATCGACCATACATTACTTATTACCAAATTATCCAATTACGACATTAATCCTCACATTGTCAATTGGATTTGCGACTTTAAATCTTAGTAATCGACTGCAAAGAGTAAAATTGGCAAAGGACTGCTATTCGGAGTGGAAAGATGTCCCGGCTGGTGTTCCTCAAGGGACCAAATTAGGACCTTGGCTATTCCTTGTCATGATAAACGATTTAAATATTACCTCCTCCAATGGTACCGTGATATTTGTAGATGACACAACGGCTTATGAAATTGTTGAAAAAGGAAAACAAAGCCAAGCACAATCAATTGCTGACGAAGTATCCCACTGGTCCAGAAATAATAAATTCCAAATCCAGCCTAAGAAATGCAAAGAACTAAGAATCTCCTTCGCCTTACGAAAATCTGAGCATTAATCAGAACATCATAGATATAGTTGACTCTACTAAAATCCTTGGAGTGATACTTCAAAACAATTTAAAGTGGAGCAAACATATCGACAGTATTGTCAACAAAGCGTCAAAGAGACTTTATTTTCTAACCCAACTAAAGCGAGCGAACACCACCTAATGATCTCGTCAGATTTTACGTTACCTGCATACGTTCAACTCTGTTGTATGCATGCCAACTCTTCCATTTCAGTTTGCCAGAATACCTAAGTGTCTCATTAGAACGCATCCAGGAACGACCATTGAAAATAATATTTGGATATGATGCATCATACAATTCTCTAGAATTATAGGTAGCCTAAATAAACTCTCAGAACAGCGTTCTCAGCTCTGTGACAGTTTTTTTGTTCAATTTTAGCAAATTCTCACAGCAAATTGTTTAACTTGCTCCCCTCCCCTCCCCCCCCCCCCCCCCCCCCCATAATACAAACCCTATAAGTTCATTGAGAAATACCAGACATTTTACCATACCCTTCTGTAAAACAGACCGGTTTAGAAATTCATTTAGAAATTCCGCTGCTAAGAGTTATAATAACTTATATTGTAACTGAAGATTTTAGATTAAGTTTTATTTAATTTTATTGCTAAATTAACTAGCCCATTGGATGTAAATAGGTTAAATAAAAAAAGTCGTAATTGTAAACCTTGCTAATTCAGTTTTTGCTGTAATAACTAAGGTCTTTCTTAATAGAACGATCTATCTATCTATCTAAAACGATCAATTTTGGTGGGAATGAAACTCTTGCTTACTCAATCCATGTTAGTATGATAAACAATGTTTAGTTGTTATTTGAACTGATTTGAGGTCGCAAAGCATCATGGTTAAATGTGTCGCCATCTTTTTCGATACCGTCAATTGCAGTAGTTTGCCATTTAGTAAGCCGGTTGGTTAGTTGGTTACCTGATTGGTTAGCGGATTAGTTAGCAGGTTAGTTAGTTAGCCCGTTAGCAGTTTAATTATAGGCGTTTAGTTAGCCCGTTATATAGTTAGCCGTTTAATTAGGCGTTTAGTTAGCCCGTTATATAGTTAGCCGTTTAATTAGGCGTTTAGTTAGCCCGTTAAATAGTTAGCAGTTTAATTAGGCGTTTAGTTAGCCCGTTATATATAGTTAGCGGTTTAATTAGGCGTGTAGTTAGCCCGTTATATAGTTAGCAGTTTAATTAGGCGTTTAGTTAAGTTAGCCCGTTATATATTTATCAGTTTAATTAGGCGTTTAGTTAGCCCGTTATATAGTTATCAGTTTAATTAGGCGTTTAGTTAGCCCGTTATATAGTTAGCAGTTTAATTAGGCGTTTAGTTGCCCGTTACATAGTTAGCCGGTTAGTTACAGTAGCTGGTTAGCTAAGAGTTTTTCTCTGAGTTTAACTTACGACAGCTTGTACAGCAAAAACAAACGGGAAAACGTTACCAACTTCAAGCTGAAAACACTACTAACATAGTACCTGGTTAGTTAGCTGATTGAGAAAACATGCAAGAAAATGTAAAATCTCCTCCCTTTTTAATTTCGAAATTTTATAAAATGTTTTTATATTTTGTTACCAGAAATAGAATATAAACTTTCCGGTCCTTCGACATTTTCAAATAGTAGTGATAAAGATGAAGGGATTTTATTACGTGCATGGCCTGATATTAAGAGGTGTAGACTCAATGTCGATGAATTTATAATTGATTTTATATCACTCACGACGTGTTCAATTCGTTGCGAAATTTAGAAGTTTGTTCAGGAGTTGGCAGCTATACGTTGTACCTGGCATATGTGTAAACTCTGCATCAATCCTCGTTTTGATTTTGTAGTTGACAACCCTATACAAGTACAACGTATAGCTTCTAGTTTTTGTATATATTTCCTAACCAACTTTATGTACAACATACCGGGGTAAAGCAACATAAAAACTATGGGTAGGAAATCGAATTTCAGAGACCCTATATCTGTACGCATCTATACTGTATCTATAGCTTGAAAAACATAGTAAAAATTAGTAAATGCAATTATTATTATTAGAAAAGGTGACTTTTCGAAGGTGACTTCTTCTGTCGTCTTCACAATCATTGTACATAGTAAGTCTAGCGGCAACGCTCTTATCTACAGTATTTTCGCTGCAGGTCATCGATGTCTCTTAGAGGTGGTTTTCGCCTATGGTGATACTTTTAAGTTCTATTTAACAACAAAGTTGGATACGTAAGTGTTATAAGTATTCTGTTAATCTTTCAGCGCCTAAATAAATTTGACAAACAACCCAAAATCATTTGCTGAAGTTTACGTCGTGAGTAAGTTCCCTAAAAATGAATGGTTACATTTAATAAAACAAGCCTTTTCTATAGTGCAAAATTTAACGTAGATTCCAATCATGTCAACAATCTGACTTTCCGGGTCGTTTACGACCCCTTTAAAATGACCCCTTTAAAATGACCCCTTTAAAACGACCCCTTTCGTAGCCAAAGGGTTAATCTGTTTTAATAATAAAACAAAATATAAGTAAAAATACATTTATTAGTCGAGGCAACTATTGGTCAAGGGTGATTTTGCAGTAAGCGGGCGACAGGTGCCGTTTGGTACCCCATAAGCTTATGTAGAGGTGCTCATAAGAAGTAAAAAAAAGTGGACAGGTGCCACGTAATACGCCTGAATACGCCTATCAGTTGCCCATTTTGTAAAATATTTCATCCAAAAACGTCTTTGTGCTCTATCTATTACATTATTTGTGGAAAATATCGTCTGAAGTATTTCGTATTGAAAATACATAGCCGTAGAATAGTGAAGTAAGAGGACACAAATGACAAATTTGAAAGTGGCTCCTGGTCATATAACAATGGCTCCTGGGTGTCATCTCAAATCTCCGTCAACCGGGAACCGCTTTTCTCACAACGGGACTCCTGGTTTTGGCGTCATTGATTAAAATCATCCTTGCTATATATGGTCATAGAAAACTGATGGCTAAAGAAAAATTGGGCTCGTTTTGTAATTTTTAAATAAAACTTTTTTTTTTACCAATTATACAAGTTACGGGTTTTAATAGTCACTTTTGAAATTATTTTAAGAGTCAATAGTATACTACTATGTACCTTCGTTTAAACATCTACTGAAACAATTCTAGAAATTTTGTAATGTAGTTTACTAGTATAGCACAAAAAGCAAATTTTCTCGAGGTTTTCGTACGAATAGGTCAATAAAGGATTTATTATTAATATTGATTATTATATGGCAGCAGCGCTGAGAGGTCCGAATACGGAAATCCTGTAATTTGATTGGTTCATAAGCGGTCGGATATTTCCCGTATCCGCCCGCTCAGAGCGGAATCTGCCGTTCGGGACCGTAAGTTTTATAAACAAAATGGCAGTCATGTCAGCATATGCAACAAGATGGATTATAATTTCAGAACTACTCATTGTTGAAATATATCGTGCAGGTATGTTGTTAGAAATTTTATAAGCTTTCATTTGATGTATAGTTCGAGTTTCCACGTTTTGTGAAAGTTTTTTAAATGTTCAAAACGTTCATAACATTGTTCGTAATAATATAACATTTACTTCTCACAAGTATTAGAATTTCAGATGATTTCTTATTCAACTACTTAACGTACGATCTTGAGCAATATGTCAAACAAAAGCAATTGAAAAATACTATTTGGGGTAGGAATTTCAGGATTCTAGCTCAACGGAAAGTACTTTAAAAATGGGAAAATGTTTGCCATTTTCGTTTAGTTCGCAAGAAAGATGGGTGATGGGTCGAGTCAGTTTCACAGAACGTTCACAACATTTATGGCCATATAATAAACTACTTATTGACCTCGCTTGTTCGGTCTGTACTAGTGAAATATCGGACCTCTGTTTTTTTGCACAGACCTCAACTCGCTGCGCTCGTCTCGGTCCGTACTAAAAAAACATCGGTCCGATATTTCACTAGTACAGACCTCACGCTCGGTCAATAAGTAGTTATTCCTGTTCATTCTGTATTTAAAGTGCCTATGAAACGAAAATTAAGTTTGTCTTATTTGAAAGAACACTTAAAATTATAGAGTAACATCTTTTGCAGTTTTTCGTTTCCTTGCTTTGTTCTTGAGATATTTTAGTTAGTTTGATATGCAAATTAAACATTTTGACGTCGTAGGTGCATAATGAGCTATCGGAGAAGGTTAGATATCTTGTCTATTATCAAACCAAATTAATTTGAATGAAGCATGTGGATCAGTGGATGTGTTTCGCCCACAACACTAAACATGTAGATCTTTAAGTGATAATAGCAAAGATATAACTTTCTCGATAACTCATTATGCACGTCAAAATGTTTAATTTGCATATCAAACAAACTAAAATATCTCAACAACGAAGCAAGGAAACGAAAAACTGCAAAAGATGTTACTCTATAATTTTAAGTGTTCTTTGAAATAAGAGTTTTTCGTGTTTTCTGTTTGCCTTATCTCATAACATTTTGAGGGCGCTTCATATTTACAAGTTTTGTGTACAAAACAAGTGAGTTTGCTGCCAATGTCGACAAACGTATAACGAAAATGTTGCTGACGATAACATTGGGACGGAAACCCGCTATAGCCAATGCAAGCGATCACACGATTAATTTTCACTGGTAGAAACTATTGAAAGTCTAGCATAGTAATAAACAGTTTTTTATGGGAAATATATGCATGTGAAGAATATGTATAGTGCTACTCTTGTTTAAAAATAAAAACCGGTCAAGTTTCTTGTTGTAAACTAAGGTCACAACAACACTTGTGAATATCTCTTGAAATGTGGTAAGAAGAAGAAGTATATGGGGTTACAAAACAATGTCGGTATCTCTCCAAAATTGGAATTATAGAAGAATGGGTGTATGGTAGTACATATACCATGTGGCTTTCCCTAGTCACATTCAGAGATAACTACGATCTTTCTTTTACTATTTCAGCAAAATGTTTGGCGGCAAAAGCAAATTGAAGGCGTTCATGTGTAAAGAGGGAGATTGTGAAGCTCGTCTCTACAAAGATGACTTTAACCTCTTACCCTTAGCAACGTTTATTCAATCACTCACCGTGCCACAAGCTGTAAGTAGAACGCTTGGATTCAAAACTCTAATTAACAATTAGGGACCGTTTATTACCCATGTCGGGGGTTTGGGTGCGGGTGGAAGCCTTTAATATAGGTCGAACAAATTTTCAATATTGATGTACAGCGGTCTTTTTTATTATGACATCATATCGTCAAAATCAGGTCAAAACTGTCCATATGACGTCAAACTTAATAAGAAAATTCTCTTGGACGTCAATATATAAACATTAAGTTAAGGTGCTGCATGTTATACGGTGTAGTGTTTTCGTGAAACTCGAAAGGAAGCGAGACAAAGTGTTACACGGTGCATATGTATGTGGTTCGTGAAATTTGTGACGCAACGGCGTTCAGTGTATGAGGCTGACATAATCTTAATTACGCTTTTCAGCCGCCGCGCAAAACTCGTCAGGCACTGAGAACGGGTTTACTGCTGGCTTGTCAGTATCAGACGCGTCTGGGCGAACTGTGGCTTGACGAAACATACTATTTAGTCATGCACATAAAAAAGAAACATCCATACTGCTGACATAGCACGACATGGTTGTGTTAGCGCAAGCCGTTGACGCAAAAAGCACTTATACCAAACAGTACGTAAAAGTCCCGTGTATATTTTTTGTAATTTTTTGAACTATTTGGTAAGTTCATTGGCGTAGTAATTTTTCTAAAAAAAACGTTGTCTAAGTCGGGAAAATCAAAGCTAAAGTTTAATTATGTAAATCAAGAGGAATCTATATCACATATATAGATCGACCCTCATTAAACATGGATTTTCTTTGTGTTTTCCTCATGAATTATCAATGACCTTTAGAAATATATTTATATATATATATATATATATATATATATATATATATATATATATATATTGGTGGGGGTGATGGTGGTCTGGTAATATATACTTATATACCAACTATATACCATCAATTCCCGATGCACTGAGCAGTAATCGACCCCGGGTCGCAGAGGTCAGTGTTTGGTGACTCTCATGCAGTCTTTCATATTTTTTCTTCTTATTTGTATTTACATTAAGTTTTCTTATGTTTTAGATTATTCTTGGCAAAGACGAAGTAATTCCGTACAATAAGGACACGTCGTTTTCTATCAATAAAGTATATATGTTTGTCAAGGCCGTAGATGATGTTGGTCGTTATCGTAAAGACTTGGAAGAGGTTGCTAAGAATGTGAAGGCAGCAGTGTGCTTTATTATTGTTCAAGTGTAAGTGCGACGCTTCTTCTTAAAGTGCCTATGAAACGAAACTGATTAAGTCTGCCTGTCTTATTTGAAAGAAAACTTAAAATGATAGAGTAACATCTTTTGAAGTTTTCCGTTTCCTTGCTTCGATCTTGAGATATTTCAGTTTGTGCGATATGCAAATTAAACATTTTAACGTCACATGTGCATAATGAGTTATTGAAAAAAAATATATATCTTTGCTATTACAGTAAAAACCCGCTAACAAGAACCTACATTTTACCAAATCAGCCTGGGATAGGTTCTTATATTCTTATATATTCTTATATAAATAAATTCTTAATTTCAGCCTGAGGTGCTTAATAGTGGTAGGTTCTTGTTAGCGGGTTTTTACTGTATCAAACGAAAATAATTCGAGGGAAGCATGTGCTTGTGTTTCGCCCAGAGCACTAAACATGTAGATTTTCGAGTGATTATATTTGACAATAGCAAAGATATATAACGTTTTTCGGTAACTCATTATGCACGTGTGACGTTACAAAATGTGACATTTACATCAAACAAACTGAAATATCTCAAGAACGAAGCAAGGAAACGAAAAACTGCAAAAGATGTTACTCTATATCATTTTAAGTGTTCTTTCGGATAAGACAAACTTAATTTTCGTTTCATAGGCACTTTAAGCACTGGAAAAACGCACGCTCGCGTGAAAGGAAAAACTGTTTCTAAAACATTTGCAGTACCCCACCAACGAGGCTCGATATTTAAAACAGATTCTTCATGAGCTCTTCAATTTTGAAATAAAGTTGAATCTCTCATCAACAAGCGCCCCCGTATTGTTAGGCAAAAAGATATAGCTTAGGTAATTTTGCATCCTCGTTCCCAGCGCCTCCTCGGTACACTGGGAAATCGGAGGCCCTGGCCGGAACGAAGGCTATTGTCGAAAACAGGAAGTGGGCAAATATATTTTCAACTGTCAAAGAACGGTGTGAATAGAGTGAAGATTATCGCTCAGATAACACCGAAAAAGTCTACAAATAAAGCCAACAAAGTAGGATTCCTAAAGCGGGTTGGAACTGCGATGAGTTTCATCATTTAACTCTCAAACTCGAACGATTTTATACATAGCGTGACTCGGTGACTCATTCGTCGGCGACGGCAAATTATGTTCGTAAACAACCTACCTTTGAATAGCATTTCGGTAAGCGAAATTGTGCTATTTTGTCCAGCGGGAAGAACAGTAAACAGCAAACCTTTCGGACGTCATAATAAAGCAGCTTTTCTTCAAATATCTGAGTGTATCTCGTTTGTTTCGTTATATTTGTCCATGCTCGCACCCAGGGCGATGTGATATATTCAATGACTCAATGTCCTATGGTTTTCATTTTCTAGTGTAACGAGGAGGCCCTGGGAACGAGGATGGGTAATTTCGCTGAGTGAAAATTTAATGCATATTGGAGGGGTGATTGCCAACGAAAGAGGTCGCCTAGCGATGTTCGACTGTATTAAATCTGTTCTCTTTGAAATTCGTGGATTTTTGCCAAAGTACATGTACTTGAATACTAAAGTTTCGTTTGTTTTTGCTCTACAAGCTGTTGTATAATCGTTAAACTCGGAAAACACTGAGCTCCAGACGGTACTCGAACCCCACAACCTTTCTCTAACTATTGAGCCACTATAACTCATGATTACACCTGGGAAAGTTTGGGTTTACCTGCAGTCCCGTCTGGAGTTAGTTAGTACAGCAAAAACAAACTTCAAGTTGAAAACGCTATACTAACGTACTTGAGGTAATACAGTACGTGTTTTGTCTAAGCCGAGAAAATCAAAGCTAAAGTTTATGTAAGTCAGGAGGATTTTTTATCAGATTTTTTTATCAAAACCACGGACATGGTACTGATTTCCTTTGTGTTTTCCTCATGAATGAGTTTTGAAGTATTTATAATATGCAATGTATTATTGGATTCGGCAACGAACCTTGCATGTTAGTCTCTTCATATTTTTATTAATAATATTGTTTTTTAGCGAGAAGCATAAAACGTTTATGAGGTATTTTGGTCTTGCCGAAGACAGCGGGTTTCCTGCTGTAGGCTTCGTACCTGGCTATCGATCAGAAGGTGAAGAAATGGTAAGTGAGAAGTATACTTTGTTGTCTTTTCGTTGAACACTAACATCAGAGAAAGAGACAGTTTGAATAAAGAAATGTTATATAACATACTCAGAAATACAACACTTTTGGGGGCATTGAATACATTTGTTGTCCATTTTATGATACTGTATACTGTATATTGAATTAATTAGTATAGGAAATAACACGGTTCGAGAAGAATTAATGAAAAATCGCACGCGTGTTTGGCGAAATCTGTTGTATTATGGAGATTTCGCCAAACGCAAATGTGAATTTTCATTAATTCTTCGAGAACAAGTGTTATTTCCTTTTAATAACATTTCAATCAATTTTACCCTTTCTCAAAATAATGCTAAGTTTGACAAAACGGCGAAACTATAAACATCAAACTCAGCATATCAAACGGACGCTGAGTTCTTTCACAGCGTTCATTGATATAAACAGCATCTTTGAGTAATGTCTTCATCTAATTTTCAACTGTTTTAAGTAACCTTTATTTAACTTTCTTCGTGACTAATTTCTTTGAACACTCGGCAAAAGCAAATAAACCAGGACTCGTGTTGAACTGACTTGTTTACTGTCAGCAATTGTTTCCATCTGCCAAACTGACATGACGTGGCACTTAACGCAATTTTTTTCTTAATAAAATAAGTTTTTTAACATTAAACAATTATTGGATGAGGCTAAGCATGATACCAAGAATTATCCAGACTGAGATCAATGTTGTCTGCCGAATTGATTCAAAACAGTTGCACTAACACGCAAGCAAAGTCTGACAGTAAAAAGAGTTGTCTTCGTCAACACTGCCAGTCATTTTGCTATTTTGTAATTTTCGAGGTAGTGACGTCATCAGCGTTTAACGTTTACAGTGTTCGAAGGAAATAACGTCACAGCTGTCTAATAATTAACATTTATTCACAGGTGAATGCTGGATATTCTACACTATTCACCGACACTGAGGTGAATAATTGTTTTAGCATATACCTCATAAATGAAATAACAAGTTTAACATTCTTATATTTTTCGGTATTTTCATACGAGACACGGCCGCTAGCAACTTGGCGCTTACAACTTTTGAATATATTATTGACTAGAAAATTGTAAAGAAACATACCTGTCGACATTCTTCTACTTAATTTTGTTCACTTTTCTCGTTATTCTACTACATCAGCCTTGTTTATCAACAACGCCGCCATTTTGTTTTGCCCACAGGTGAATAGTGCAGGATATCCCATGCTAGAGGAACCAATCAGATTGCGTGAAAGGCACTATTTACCTGCGAAGTATATGCTAATTTTCAATATTTCGCGGAAATGACGTAACAGCTGCCGGACATTGAGAATTAACTAGAGTACGTTTACCAAATAAGAATTCATTTGAATGTATAAAAATGATAGTTAATCATATAGCCAACGCAGTGCAATTTAAAAAATGCAATGTTTCAACGTTATTTTTAAGGAATACGTAGATGTGTTTACATCCCATGACAAAACTTTTTCAACCGATACTCTTGCTGATTTCATTCACGATTTGGTGACACGTCCGGCCCATATTTTTGGTAACTCAGGTCAGTGTGCAAGTGTTTTCACTTTTAACTCTCTTTGGCGCCATCCGACTCGCTCAAGTCTTATGTATTTTACTCTGGCTAAGGCCAGACGGTTTTACTTGCATGTCACAGGGATAATCCACCGAGAGGAAACGGTTAAAGTTCCTATGAAACGAAAATTAAGTTTGTTTTATTTGAAAGTACTTTTAAGGTGGCTCCATACAGTTTCTTGAAAAATGGTAAATACAAGTTTGAGGGTCCAAAACACGTGCATAAACAATTCGGGGAAAGAATAAAACTAAATGTTATGTATTAGTTAAACAGTCTGACAATCAAAAAATGTTACCAAATAAATAGCGACAGTTGTTGCTATGGCAACAATAACGTTTCAAAATGGCTGCCAATTACCCTTCAAACTAATTTAATTCGAAAAAAACTTTGGTGACCCGCAATTTTTTTTTCATTAAAACTTTTCTTGAAGTATGAGTAATCAATTGGCCGATTTAAAAAAAAATCTGTAGAAGGAATAATTTGTTTTCGAAAAAATCATGTTTGTTAATTTTTAAAAAATTTGGATCTTCAGAATTTTTTTAAAATCGGCCTATTGATTACTCATACTACAAGAAAAGTTTTAATGAAAAAAAAATGGGGGGTCACCAAAGTTTTTTTCGAATTAAATTAGTTTGAAACGTAATTGGCAGTCATTTTGAAACGTCATTGTTGCCATAGCAACAACTGTTGCTATTTATTTGGTAACAGTTTTTGATTGTCAGAATGTTTAACTATGCATAACATTTAGTTTTATTCTTTTCCCGAATTGTTTATGCACGCGTTTTGGATTCTCAAACTTGTATTTTCCATTTTTCTAGAAACTGTACGGAGCCACCTTAAAATGACAAAGTAACATCTTTTGCAGTTTTTTGTTTCCTTGCTTTGTTTTTAAGATATCACAGTTTATTTTATAAGCGAAACTAACCCGTGACGTCACAACGTGCATAATGACTTACTGAGAAATGTTATGTATCTTTTCTATTATCAGACGGAATCACTTCGAAGCAAGTATATGTGTGTGTTTTTCCCTTACAACAACAAAAATATACATTTTCAACTGATTCCGCAAAGATATAGCAAAGATATACAACCTTTCCCAGCAAGTCATTATGCACGTTGTGATGTCACTGGTTAGTTTCACATATCAAACAAACTGAGATATCTCAACAACGAAGCAAGGAAACTAAAAACTGCAAAAGATGTTACTCTGTCATTTTAAGTGTTCTTTCAAATAAGACAAACTTAATTTTCGTTTCATAGGCACTTTAAGACGAACAAAACATAATAGGCCATCAGCACAAGCCGAAAAAGCTTTTAGAAAACCAAACATTTTGGAAATGATGGTGACTACATTGGGTTACGAGGACTCAGGTTACGTACGTGACTAGGGTTACAAGGTTTCAAAAGCCGTTATCAGTTTTTTGAAAATATTACATGTCAGTTACGTGACCATGCAACGCCTCAATGACAAAACTGGCTTGTAACTTTTTGATTGATCAAGGTGAACTTTGGTTAACTTTTATCCTGCTTTTATTCACACTGCAAATTCCCAAAAACTTGTTTTAAGAAAAAAATACTTGTTTTAAGATTTTCTTGTCCCGTTTGCAAGATAATAATCTTACTGCGGTTTCTTGACAAGATATTTTGTCTTAAAACAAGATTAAATATCTTAAAGCAAAGGCTAAGAACTCGCCTCAACTATGGGAAAAGTTCCGCAAAACCCGACAGCATGTGAAGTGTTGGATCAACGCTAGAAAAAGAGAATATTTAACTAGTCTATCTGAATCCATATACGTTAATTCTAAACCTTTCTGGAGAGTCTAAATCGTCAAAATCCTCATTACCTGATGTGATGAAATTAGGACGTCTTAAACTCTCTTCTTCAAAAGAAAAGGCTGATGCTTTTAACAACTTTTTTGCGTCAGTCTTTAATCCTGACTCAGGTTCTTCTTTATCTTCTCCTTCAAAGTCTACTCTCAATTCTCTTGACTCAATAATTGTTTCTGAATCCTTAGTACAGTCTCTATTATCTAATTTGTCACATTCTAAGGCTACTGGCCCAGATGGAATACCTGCTTATCTCTTAAAACGATGTTCTGAAGTTATCGCTCCCTCCCTGGCTGCTCTCTTCGAGTTATCTATCCAGCAGGGTGTAGTTCCCTCAGAATGGAAACATGCTAATGTAGTTCCAGTCCCTAAGAAAAGTGACGTTCATGAAGTTACTAATTACAGACCAATTTCTTTACTATCCCAAGTCTCTAAAGTTCTTGAACGTTTGATTTTCAGTCAAGTTTCTTTTTTCATTAAGAACTCTTTATATGATCTCCAGCATGGTTTTCGCTGTAATAGGTCATGTGTTACTCAACTTCTTAATATATTTCACGACATTGGTAGTGCCCTTGATGCTGGTAAAGAAATTGACCTCATCTATCTTGATTTTGCTAAAGCTTTCGACTCTGTCTCTCATAGTAAACTCTTATCCAAGCTGAAAACTTACGGAATTTCTGGTCCTCTTTTTAAATGGTTTGCTGATTATCTTCATGATCGGAAACAGCGTGTTGTTGTTGAAGGAGTTTCTTCGTCGTTCGTTAGTGTTAAGTCTGGTGTGCCGCAAGGTAGTGTGATAGGTCCTCTTCTTTTTATTCTCTATGTTAATGACCTTCCGGAGGTAACCAGCAACAGTACTGTTGCTCTTTTTGCTGACGACAGCAAGTGCTTCCGCTCAATTGAGTCACCAGCGGATAGAGATCTCCTCCAGCTTGATCTCGATGCTATGAGCAACTGGTCACAGTCCTGGCAAATGAAATTTAATGTGTCTAAAACTCTCTTACTAAGGATATCCCGAAAACGTACTCAATCTAGTCATTCCTATCACCTCAACAACGAATTAGTTAAAAGTGTAACAAATCAAACCGACTTGGGTGTTGTCATCAGCAATGACCTTAAGTGGTCCCCCCATATTGCTAAATGTGTTGCTAAAGCTAATCGTATGCTTGGGTTTCTCCGCAGGAACTGTATTCAAATGTCAAATGTCCGTTGCCGTCGTCTACTCTGTTTAGCGCTCGTCCGTTCTCACTTGTCTTACGGTAGTGAAATCTGGGCTCCTCAGGACAAGTCACGTGACCTTTCACTTCTTGAGGGTGTTCAGAGACGAGCCACGAAATTCATACTCCAAGATTATGAATCGTCTTACACTGACCGTCTCAAAAAGCTTAACTTATTACCTATATCATATTGGCTTGAAATTAAGGATCTTCTCTTCTTTTTTAATTGTAAACAAGGTCTCTACGACCTAGATATCTCCCGTTTTGTTACTTTTTCTTCTATCCGCTCGTCTCGCACTCGTTCAAGTCAAAACAACTTGCTTCAAGCCAATCCTTGTAGGACTTCTCTTTTTAGAAGTACTTTTTTCAACAGAATTGTCTTTCTCTGGAACAATCTTTCTCCGATACTTCGTAATAGTACTTCTGTTTCCATTTTTAAACATGATCTTTATATTCACTACTCTTCTAAGTTAGACTCCAATTTCGATGTTAATAGACTGCGCACCTGGAAAAGTTTCTGTTCTAAATGTCGTTCTTTCAATCCAAGTTGTTGCTCTTAAATCTTTATTCTTATGTAATTTGTGTATTAGTATGTTGGGGTTTTTTTTATCGTGTGTTTACTTAACGTTTATTATGTAATTTTTTTGTTGGGTTGGTCTTCACATGGGACTCGTGTCCTGTTGATCATTCCTTCAATCATGTTCAAGTATTGCACTTTTTATTTCCTGTATATTGCATTCTTTCATGGTTGTAAAGTTAATAAATAAATAAATAAATAAAATCTCAAAACAAGAAAAATTATCTTGACAAGAATTGGAGGTTTTGCAGTGCAGTGTTATTTGAGTACTATACTACACGTTGATATATACTATTTAGAAAATATAGTCACCATCATTTCCAAAATTTTTGATTTTCTAGAAGCTTTTTCGGCTTGTGCTGATAGAGCGTATAATGTTCCTATATAATATACGCAACGCTCAACTTAATTTTTGGTCTTGCTGGTCAGGATGACCTTCGTACATGCTGACCAGCTGTTCAGCGAATGACAACTTCACCATGGAAAGTAGTCCATTGCCAGCCTTTAGAACCAGTCCGATTGCGTTCACACTGAATTGGGTCCAATCCGAGTTTTTCTCAGTTTACTTCCATTGGATGGCCGACTCAATTTCAATCCAAATTTATTATCATGTTTGCGCAATATCTCGCTATCCCAATTCTGTTCAAGGCAAGTCAAAAACAGTATAGTTAAATAATATTATAGGTACTACTTTCAAGTGATGAACCATACTGATAAGTATAGAGAAAAACTCTTACAAATCCGGTATGGTTCGTCACCCGGAGTAACACCTAATATCATTATTCTCTAACTGAGATCGCTGTCCCTATTCACTATTCTCTAACTGGGTTCGCTGTCCTGTTATGGGGAGCACGGGTGGCGTGTGCTGTTAGCGCGCGGCCTCTCACCAAAAGTTAAGCCTGGTTAGATGAGGTTAGTACTTGGATGGGTGACCGCTTGGGAATGACCCCGTTGTTAGGTTTGGAACTCATGTGAGTAGATTTGTAGTTGATCTCTCCTGTGCTTCGAGGTTTTTTCACAGGGTTTTCCGGTTTTCCTCCCTCCGTAAAATCAACACCTAACATCTTGTAGCTGTGCTTCGTGATCTGAACTGTGTCGTATTGCGGCTGCCTGGAGCGCCTTTGATATGCCTCGACACGGCCACGTTGACCTGCGTCCTCCGTAATTCAGCCGTTGGCTGCGAGTAAGGATGATTAGTCCCCAGTCCTTTACCCTGTCCCACAATAGTTATTCCAGTATAGTTAAAGTCAACTATCTGCATGTCTATCTTTTTATACAACCAACCTATATAAGTACTGTAAAATAATTCACAATTATCAATTTGTTGTTTGCTAATGCATGTTGTATGTTGATGATTAATCAATATTAATAGCTGAAGAAATAATTAATTATTGTCTAACTTTCCAATAATTTTCTCAGACTTCTGCTAATCTTCATGTGGTTTCTTAGTTAATATTAAATTATTTCTCTAGTTTTCCTAACGTTTTCGTGGTTGCTTATAGTTAATTTAGATTATATTGTCTATAGTTTTCTGAACATTTTCTTCGTTTTGTAGTCGATACTAGATCTCTGACTGTCAACTTTCCTGTGGAGTATTTGACCCTAGTGAAAGATAATGAGCTGAAGTATTTAATGGTGGCGTTTTGCAAACAATGTAAGATTTTTTTTTGAATCTCGTCAAAATGTTCTGACAAACTTGTGTAAAAGTTTGCTGATATGATAATCGCTCAAAAAAATAAACTATTCATTGAGTATGTCATCGGTGAACTAGTTTGCGTATAAAACGTGTCTAAATATCAGATTAACGAAACTGTTTTATGGATAGTTTTAACTCACGTTATCGGTGGCCCCGTTGGGGTGGTGAAACAATACGAAATGTTTGAGTAAGAATAGAGTAAAATTCCCATAGGATAAAGATTTAAAACTTTGATTAAATTACTGACAATGTTTATTTTCGCTTTGGTTATATATCATTATATGTTGACTTGAAAAACACATTTCCATTCGACCACAAAATTGGCGGCATGTTTGCAGATTCGAGAGCTGGCTCGTATTGGAATAGGTCCGACCCGGTTAGATTTACTTAGACCTCCTTTGGGCCTGTTCACATGAAGCGCGTTATCTCGCGGGGTAGGGTTATCCCTCTCCCCCGACTCGGATCTCGATGTTAGTTTATTTCCATGTTAAAAAAGTAAACCGTTCACATGAGACCGAGATAACTCGGGGGATAAGGGGCCAGAGTTAACCCTACCTCCATGTGAACGCTTTCATCCGAGTTATCTCGGGGGTTAGGGTCAACTTTTGTATAATTATGCGTACATTGTAAAAAACATTCTAATTTATACGCACTATTCCTGTTCACGTGCCAATTGCGTGCGTTTAATTGTTGACGTTACTGGCGTGTTCTTTTGTTCATGTGAAAGCTAGGGTTATCTCGGGGGCCAGGGACAACTCGGTATAGTTGCGTTTTATCATGTGAAACAGGGTAAACTTTGACCCTAGCCCCCGAGTTATTCCTACCCCCCAAGATAACGCGGTCTCATGCGAACAGGCCCTAAGACCTGTTTTGACCATAGTTAATATAGCCCACATGTGGGCTATATTAACTATGCTTTGACGTACTTAGATCTTCTTAGCTATGCTATAGACCAGCTTAGGACCTATGGCCCTGGTAAGCGAACTGACCGGCTTAGTGAGATTTTACCTCGCATATTTCCCTACTAAAATTTTGTTGTGTTCATATGAGAAACCGGGCTGGCCCGCTTGCCTAGCTAGGCTTATGGACTTATACGCGCTAGCCCCTTGAGTATTAAGCCTGACTATATAGTTCTTCTCTCATGCAAGTTATAGTTGTTGAGTGGAAACATAGCAAATGATTTAACATTTTAACACCTCACGTTTTAGCACATATAAGCCTAGTTTTACTCTATTTTATCACATTTCATTCTGATAAAGGACTCGGCTGGAAATTAAACGTCAGTATTTCGTTCCAAAAAATGTCGGCAGTTTACCATCTTTTCGCTTTGCTCAATGCAAAACACGGCCTACGTAGCACTCTACGATTTCCAAATTATTGGCTTTTAGTTTCATCTATGTGTTCTTGTATGTTTTCAGACACCCTAACTGTATTAAACTTGCAATACTTGAAATTGTACTAATGATCTATTTTATTGTACATTAACTTGTATAATATTGTAGTTTTCTTGTAAATAAGCTACAATCTTGGACAGAACTGTAGGCTCGATTCTAGCCAATGTGAGCCCGCGTTTCTGCGCCCCTACACACCAGGTTGGATCAATGGTCGACACGATTGTTAGTTTTGACCAATAGAAAAGTGTAGCCTGCAAGATTTCGCTGATAACGTGGTGATTGGTTAAGACGGTCACATGTTCAATGTTCGACAAAATAGCGAATGTTCATACTGACAAAGGACGTTATTCGAAAGCAAAAGGTAATAAAAATTAAATCGATATTTAATAGAATCGTTCATTCTTTTGAAAAGAGAATGTCTTCATAATCTTACCAACTGGATCGGGGAAGTCGTTAATTCTCTAGAGCTTCCCAATCGTCTTCAAAACTTACAAATGCTCCAAGTCTGATATAGTAAACTGCCGAGAAAAAATGTTTTTATAACGAAATACTGACGTTTTGAGCGGATCCCTTCATCAGAGTAAAAAGGGTTTAATTATATATCCAAATTCCAAAAGAGTGGCCTAATAAAGAACTGTATACTTTCATATATCCAAACAGTGAAATAAAATTAGCGTAATAAAAGTAGCGTGCTGCGTAGGCAGTATTGAAACAACAATCGAAATATCGAAATATAGTAAGGTTTGATATCACTCAAATCCAACCCTTGAGCTTCTTGATGCAATTGCTGATTCGTCATGTCATAGACCTTATTCAAAAATGGCCGCCGAATTAGAATTCTTTTATATGCATATAAATTAGCCCTTATATGACCTCGTTTTAAAGTAAAAATTCTTTAGAATTTCCCACATGAAAATGAGTTCATAAGGGCTAATTTATATGTATATAAAAGAATCTTAATTCGGCGGCCATTTTTGAATAAGGTCTATTTGGCATTTTGACTGACTAGATGTGCTGTGTAATGTATATGTGAATAATTTATACAGCTCCTTTGTATACTACTTTAGCTGTGGAAGAGTGTCCTGCTTTCACGTACGATTACCAGCAACTTAGTAGAACTTTTGACCGCCATTTCCAACGACGCTCAACAGGCGATCGGATCATACAGTTTGCAATCGTCTTCAGCGACCAAGATATGGATTCCAAATTTGTAAGTCCAGAAAAAACGCTTAGAAGCTATCAAATAAATAATTAAACTAGAAGTTACTATATTATTGGTGAGAGCGGGTGATAAAGTGTTTTTTAGTATAAATCAACCAGTGGACTATTACAAATCGCGTATTCTGTTTGGACCAGTTTAGTTGGCTTATACTGACAATCTATTGGCCAGTACCTCCGTCAGAGCGTACGAGAAATTATTTATTTTTTCTAAGTGCTTGAAAAACATGTGGCGGAAATGGGGAGAAATTAGAAATTCTGCGGTCAAAATTTCAAAGTTTTAATTTTATTTAAATTTTAATCGATTTCCTGATTTGTCCAATTTCGCCGAGAAAACAATTGGGGTACCCCTGTTATGAGCACTGATAACAATATTTGTTTTTAAAGGACATTGGCAATAAAAATTAAGTTTGTCTAATTTGAAAAAACTCGTAAAATTGTAATAGAAGATCTTTTAGAACTTTTTTGTAACTTTCTTCGTTTTCAAGATGTTTGTTTGTTTGTTTGTTTGTTTGTTTGTTTGTTTGTTTGTTTGTTTGGTATGTAAATTAGATGGTCTCTGACGTCAGGAGCAGGGTACAGTATTTTCACACCTAGCAAAATCTGTGCACATAAAAACGCCTTGTGACACTAACCATTTTAAGTTGAGCAATCAGAGAGGTGTAAGTGATTTTGTAATGTATAATGCTGTGCCCTGCTTCTGACGTAGAGACCATCTAACCTACATATCAAACAAACTGGAATATCTTGCAAACGAAGAAAGATACAAAAAAGTTGTAAAAGATCTTTTACTACAATTTTACGAGTTCTTTCAAATTAGACAAACTTAATTTTTATTGCCAATGTCCTTTAAATATTACTATTGGACGTTATTTAACAGTTATACCATGAGCTCGAGTTGTATATGAGCTCATAGCCAACGGGGCGCTTCGCCGAGTTGGCTATTAGTTCGTATACAACGAGAGCGAATGGTATAACTGTTTTATTATATAGCCAAGCACTGTACAAGAGACAAAATTACAGCGAAATGTTTGAAACAACAAACTTCCGGCATAGGCAACTAATACTTCCGCCATGCGTAATGATGCATTCACATAGAGTTTCTCGCTGAGCTGTTCGGTAAACAGCTTCGAAATATTGTATAAATGTTGCTCGAGAGGCAAAAAATGTGTTAAGCAGATCAACAAAAAAAGATTAAAAGGTACCTTTATGAAGTCAAAAGGTGGATCAGTTCTTTATATTAGCGTTGCTGTCGTGAAAAAGGTTTTGATTTCATGCAAAAATGAAACTGAAACACCTTCGGCAGTGAAACTAAATTACTTGGTTGTTTTTGAAAAAGAACATGCTTTTTACTACTCCAAATGCTTATCTAAATAAAAAAAGTCTCTTTACTGGTGATCTCCTACGAAATGTGTGTTGTGTAAGCTTGATTTTAACCGTGAGTTTCTTTGTTTGGCAACAAATTAATATCAACCCGTTAATTTAGTCGGGTTTTTGAAGTAAAAAGACGTAATTTTTAGGTGCATTTTACCATTTAACATGCTAAATTGTGTATTTGTTAATGTATTTTTACACAATGTTGTTTTTTTATACATTGGTTTGAGGGTGTTGATGTTTTTCTGTATAAAAATCCGTCAATTTCAACTCTTTTCGCCATCTTGTTGTTCCTCTACTAGTAGGATATGAGCTGATAGCCTGGTAGTAGGGAACCAATCAGATTACGCAAAAGCTCATATCCGATAGCATGCTATATAATAAGTAAATTTATCTCGTGTAACTTGATGTAACTGATTTAATATGAAATATATTGTAAAATAGACAAATGTATTTAGTGTTCTGAAAATGTTGTATTAAATATACCTTTTTCTAACCTTAACAATTATGTAAAATCCCCCCCCCGCAAGTGCAGGAAATGGCAGAAAATTTCCAAACATTTTCCAGGGGAATTGTTCCCATACCTCCCTAAAATTTATCTACCAACTTTTTTGACCATGGTCATAGAGCAATATCCAATTAATTTTATTTTTATGTTATTTTAGAATATCGAATCGTATCCAACAATGCGCCTGCACAGGAAAGGTCAACCAGTCACGGAGTTTATACCTTTTACGGGAGTGTTTCATTATAACGAGATGGTGGAATTTGTGAAAAAGAACACAGGGTATTTATTTGGATATTAATTTATTGAATCGGTTTTCTTTGTTCTTTCGAGGGCTTTATATCGCAGAAAGCCCTTGAATAATAATTAGAAACGAAATGAAGAAAAAAGCAAGGAAAATCTTTGTCCAAGGTGGAAAAAAACGACAAAACTTTGTTGGAAAACCTCCTCAATAATAAATTATATAGCATACATCCCTCGTTCTCGGGATTTATCTATTAGATATACAAATTTTAAAATATTGATATTATGTTGTTTGCAGCTTGGTAAAAGTAAAATTGTAACTTTGTTAGTAAGCTGCAAGTACCGTATTTTCTCTATTGACGACTCTCTCTCTATTAGAACCTCCATTATGCAAAAACTAGAAGCAACTCTTATTAATTCCTCCCCTCGTAAAAAACATATTCTATTTTTGTCTACAATAACTTCATTAATAGAAACCCCATTATAGTTGGTTTCAGATTTCAGATTTTTTTTCTACCATCCCCCTCTCTCTAACAATAAGCCTCCCTCTTGATGATCTAAAATTAATAAGCCCCCTCCTTTAGATGGTCTAAAATTAATTACACTTCCTCCCCTTTGTGGTCTGCGATTAGTACCTCCAGGTTTAAAATTAGTAAGTGCCCCTATATTCTTGATATAATTCTTGATATTATGCGAAAGCCCAATCCAATAATTGTTTTATTATAATTCAAAACAGTTATACTAACATGCCAGCCAAGCGTAGTCTGGCAGTAAAAGGAGTTGTCTTTGTTAACAGAGGCAAATCTACTGCAAGCCATTTAGCTATTTTGTAATTTTCGCGCGGTTTGAGGTAGTGACGTCATCAGCGTCCAACAATTTAGATTAGTATAAATACACAGGTGATTATAGAAAGTCGCTCGCGCTGATTGGTCGAGCTATTTCCAACTAATTCTCGATAATCACCTACAGCGTTTATTCAACATGGCCGCCAGCCAGTTTAATTCTCAATGTGACAGACGAGGAAATTAAGAATTTTTAAGAAAATGCTGTACTTAAAGTACGAAAATGTGTATTTATACTAAAACAATTATTCACCTTAGGCTCAGTGAATATTATACACTTAATGTCTGCTACCGAGGGAAGCAGTTAGTTTTGTTTTCCTGAGAGTCTTGATGTTTCTCGAGACGAAGTCGAGGGAAACATCCAGACTCGAGGAAAAACAAAAGTAACTGTTTCCCGAGGGATCAGACATTAAGTGCTTTGTTATATAGCTTGAGTTTCGCTGAATAATTTCGACGTTTATCAAGGGAAAGTACACAAAAGACAAACTCTAAGACTTACCAAAACATTTCGCCTGGCTCCGTAAGTTCACTTCAACCAAACAAATACGAGTCTCAGAACAAAAGAACAGCAATACATTTCTCCAGTTAATCTTCACACATGCTTTGAAGACCTATAAATATTCTTTTTTTCCATACCAAACCAGCTTTTGTTTATAGGATACCGTGAAGACTTCAAAGTTCTAGTGGGCAACAATTGAAAACTTATATTTACTTATTGCCCGAGCATGCAATACGTTCTCACTTGTTTCCCGCTCGGTGTACATTGAAATTTAGCTAAGGTCATGTGACCACTAATCAACCAATGACAGTCATCGTTGTATTCAGTGAAACTCTAGCTATATAACAGCGGTGAATAATAACCTCGACTTCGTCTCTGTTATTATTCCCCGATATTCACATCGCCTTTGGCGAATAATTGTTAAATATTCAGCGGAAATGACATAGCAGCTGCCAGACATTGAGAATTTACTAGAGTATATTGACCAATAAGAAACGAGAATGAAGTTTGAATGTATAATATTTATTGCTATAGCTTTCGATCTGTTGCCAATATTTGTTTCGTTTGTATTTGTATCGTTGGCATTAGTATTGCTCTCGCTTCACCATACAAACATTCAAAGAATTAATCGAATTACATTTTACAAAATGAAACTGTTTTAGTGTCAAACGGGAAGCAGGGACAATCATGAACACATTATGTTTCATCTCTATGACGAGGCTAGATTTTACTTTGATAATACTCAGATCTTTTTTATTTAGGGTGGCGAATGTACTTACTTTACTTCCGAGTGGGTTAGATAATATAGATTTAGCTGACATACACACAGGGTCATCGCGAAAAGTGGAAGAGACTCCAACACTTTCCGGTGGTGACGACGGTGATGACGACGGTGATGATGAGGCTTACGAAAATTCAGAAAAACCTGGCAAGTATAAATCTGATTATACTTATTATTTTGTTATCAGCTGGTTTATAGTTGTTCCTATTCAAGTTAGGTAGCTACAGTATATGATTGGCGAGTATCAACCTGCACTACAGTGCAGCCTGGTGCAGCGCAGCCTTGTGCAGTGCAGCCAAGCACAGTACTGTACCATCCAGCCCAGTGCACTGTAGTGCAGTCCAGTACAGTGCAGTGCATCTCAGTGCAGTCCAGTTTAGTGCAGTGCAGCCCAGCCCAGTGCCATAGAGCCCAGTTCAGTGCAGGCCAGTGCAGTGCAGTTTAGTGCAGTGTAGCTCACTGCAGTGCAGTGCACTGTGGTGGCTACACTGCACTAGGCGGTAGAACTGTACTGAGCGGGTTGCACTGCACTACACTACACTACACTGCACTGCACTGCACTGCACTGCACTGCACTGCACTGCACTGCACTGCACTGCACTGCACTGCACTGCACTGCACTGCAATACACTGCACAGCACAGCCCAGTGTAATGGCTGTTCAGTGCAGTGCAATTCTATATGGCAGCCCAGTTCAGTGCAGCCCAATCCTGTGCAGTACAGTGCAGCCCAGTGCAGTGCAGCCCAATCCAGTGCAGTGCAGCCTAATCCAGTGCAGTGTAGCCCACCACAGTGCGGTGCAGTCTAGCGCAGCCCAGCCTACTGCCGTGCAGTCCAGTCCAGTCCAGTCCAGTCCAGCCCAGTGACGTGGAGTCGAGTTCAGTGTAGCCCAGTGCAGTGCAGTGCAGTGCAGTGCAGCCCAGTGCAATTCTATGGCTGCCCAGTTCAGTGCAGTTCAGTCTAGTGCAGTGCAGCCCAGCGCAGCCAAACACAGTGCAGTACAGCCCAATCCAGTGCTATGTAGTCCCCCACAGTGCGGTGCACTCTAGCGCAGCACAGCCTAGTGCCGTGCAATCCACTGTTGTGCAGGGCAGGGCAGGGCAGGGCAGGGCAGGCCACTGTTGTGCAGGGCAGTGCTGGGCAGGGCGGGACAGGGCAGGGCAATGCAGGGTAGCGTAGCCCTGTGCAGTGCAATGCAGTGCAGCCCAGTTCAGTGCAGTGCAACCCACTCCTGTGCAGTCCAGTGCAGTGGAGCCTAGTGCCGTGCAGTCCAGCCCATTCCTGTGCAGTACAGTGTAGCCCAGTGCAGCGTAGCACGTGAAGCCTAGTGCCGTACAGTCCATCCCTGTGCAATGCTGTTCAGTGCAGTGCAATTCTTCACAGCACAGCATAGCACAGCAGGAACAGCGCAGTATAATGCCGTGTAGTGTAGTACGATGTGATGTCGTTTAGTCTGATGTCGTGCAGCGCGGTGCAGTATAGTGTTGTTAGTGAAGTACTATATTGAGGTCAATGTACAACAATTTAGAGAACTGGTTAGACTAATGAACTAATTGGTTTAAAGACTAATTCTAAAACTCGAATTTTTTTGTTGCGTGTTTCAGCGGAGGAAACTGAAGATGACGAAGTCGCTGTGGCTGGCTACGAGATTTATTATACCAAGGCTGTGAATGATGCTCACGTGCCCAAACTGAACGACACGAGTTTCAATACCACAATACAACGCTACGACATATCTGTTGTTTTCTTCTTTCTTCCATGTAAGTCTTCTATATTGTTGACTAGTAGTCCATAACGTCCTCAATCAAACTACTTCTTGATCTCATTTTTTATGAAAACTTTTAAGATAATACTACCCTGGATGCCAGAGGTTCTTGGGGGAAGGGAGGAAAAGAGGGAAGGGAGAGAAAAAAGGGGGAAAGATGGAAAGGAGGGAAGAACCTCTGGCGCCACGGCTTGCGAATCTCACTTCCATGTTTGTACCTTGGCACAGAACTTGTAAAACAGGTTTTGACTTTATGACGTCTATTTTTTATATAATATGGTGGGTAGTGAGACCTTCACTGGCGTTGTGTGAGGACTAATTTGGAGCATAATACTTAGTGTTCCACCACAGCAGCTACAACGCACTGTTATTAGTGGTATGTTTCATAAATTTGCCAGTTTACTTCGCTCATTTTTGAGCCTAATACTTTACGTTTGACCACACCAGTTAAGTTTCACGTGAAGTGTCTAGTTTCAGTCGGTAGGTCGTAAAATATGCCTGCGGTTTGATGAATGTTTGGGAGAAGAATGAAGCGTGGAAGGATTTATGTAGGTCTGTGTTCTTTGGATAACCCTCGACGCGTTTCGACCTTCCAGTCTTCTTCAGGAGGGATTTTGAGTCGATGTTGAAATCAGTAATGTTAAGACGAAATTACAGATATTAGAAGGCGCGTGCAACACTGAAGTATAATAGACAAGTTAAAAATAAAAATAAAGTCTTACTGAATGTCTGTGTAGTTTTGGTGTAGTCCGTAACGTACTGGCAATGCATCCGTGGTCGACTTTATAAATTGGTGAATTTCCCGCTCCTCTGTCCCGTGTCGATTATGTCGTTTCGTTATAGTATATATATCGTGTGTATCGCGTGGTTTGTGGTTTTAGTTATGTCGCCGTTACGTCTGAAATAAAAGGGTTATTGTGTAATCTGTCTAGTGGTGAGTGAGATAGTACATCCTACATGTCGGTTAATTAGTGTTCGTTCCAGTTGTAGTTACAATTGTAAATAAAATGTCGTAGTTGTCAGTATTCGCATCAGTTGGTTTGCGTCAGTTAACAACTATAAGTAAAACGTCGTGGGTCAGTAGGTGTCAGGTATATAGTTATGATTGTGAGTAAAACGTCTAGATGTCAAGTAAAACGTCGTAGATGTCAGTTAGTATTCGTTTCAGTTAGTTTGAGTCAGTTAACCATTGTAAGTTAAACGTCGCGTAGATGTCGGTTAGCATTTGTATTAGTTAGTTTCGGTCAATAGTTAACCAAGCAACTGCCGTTGTGAAGGGAGACTTGGTTTAGCTCCAACCCGTTCCCCACAAGTGAATGCCAATTTTCTATCCTCGGACAAAGTGCTTTTAGAGTTGCAGAAACTGCTTCGGTATATATCTCTCCCATTTTCTCTGTCGTTTTTGCGTTTTGACTAAAAACTGTAAAAAGCTCTACCAAAACCGGTTTTCTTTGCTTAACCAATCATATCGCTTCAATCACTGCTAATTATAACTGACCAATCATGTGCCTAGTACAATTTCTGTACCCAGAATCTAAACATGGAAGTGAGATTCGCAAGCCGTGCCACCAGAGGTTCTTTCTCTCCCTTTTCCTTCCCTTTCCCCTCTCTTCCCTCTCTTTCCCTCCCTTCCCCCTTCCTTCCCCCCTTCCCCCTTCCTTCCCCCGTCTTTCTCCCAAGAACCTCTGGCATCCAGGGTAAGATAATACCCATGCAGTAAAAAGAACCTTTATTTTCGAAATCCGCTTTCTACCGGATTTTATTTGATATCTCGAAGAATATATCAAGTTGTTGAAACACTTGTTGTGTTTTTTGGGGAACAGTTCAATAGTTGTATTGAATCCTCTATTGTTAGCCACTTTTCAACACAAAACAGTAAATGTTTGTGCCAAAAATTAAAATCAGAAGTTCATCCTTTTTCAAAAATCATATGATAATTAAGGAAGAATAATTTCAAATGAAGTCGAATCACTGCTGTAGAGAAACGTTTTCTGACTGCCCCAACCGGGAATCGAACCGGTCTCTTGTTTAACGTACTAGCACTCTACCTGCACTGAGGGATTTCCGCGGCTGAGGCAGTCAGAAATATCCATATATATCAAATATCGCATATATATATATATATATATATATATATATATAATATATATATATATATATATATATATATATATATATATATATATATATATATATATGTAATATTTATAAACCGCGCAGGAGGGCTTTATCGGATATAAAACACGAGGCGATAGCCGAGTAATTTAGAGCCGATAAAGCCCGTACTGCAAGGTTTTTAAATGGCTTCTAAAAAGAATCACTTCATACGTTCATTGGCGTAGTAATTTTGAAAATTAAGCTTATCTCAGCCGTTAAAAACCAGCGAGAAACTTAGAGCGAGTCTATATCACATATATAGATCCGATACGCTCATGATTTTTCTTTGTGTTTTCCTCATGAATTATTAATGAATTTTAGAAGTAATATTTATAAACCGCGCAGGAGGGCTTTATCGGATATAAAACACGAGGCGATAGCCGAGTGTTTTATTAGAGCCGATAAAGCCTGTACTGCAAGGTTTTTAAATGGCTTCTAAAAAGAATCACTTCATACGTTCATTGGCGTATATTTCTAAAATTAATTAATAATTCATGAGGAAAACACAAAGAAAAATCATAAGCGTATCGGATCTATATATGTGATATAGACTCGCTCTAAGTTTCTCGCTGGTTTTTAACGGCTGAGATAAGCTTAATTTTCAAAATTACTACGCCAATGAACGTATGAAGTGATTCTTTTTAGAAGCCATTTAAAAACCTTGCAGTACGGGCTTTATAAATATTACATATATATACGCTTAAGCCATATATCAAATATCGCACATACATATCTTCACATATATATGCTGCTGAAGGACAACTGAGTGTTTATAATTATAAGTAATAACATGACTTGAGGGAAATTAGAGATTAAATTTCCCCGCCGCCAAGGGAAGATTTGTGAAACTTTTACAAATCTTCCCGAGGCAAAGGGGAAATTTAATCGCTAATTTCCCGAAAAGTCATGTTATTAGTTTGTAATATTATGATCGCCGAGGAAAACTTTGAGAATCTTACCGACAGGAAATTTACACGGTTGATCAGAGAAGTTGCATCTAATTTTCCCGTGCATGTTGATGAGGGAAAATATATGCAAGCGGGAAATTTAGAAGAAGACAAAAGATTTCTTTGTCTTCTAATTTTCCCTCATCAACATGCACGGGAAAATTAGGGACGGACCATTAGATTTTTGAGGGGGGGGGGGGGGGGGTTGGCCAATTTTTTGGTGCAGGAATATATTTTTTTCGCTCGAGGTTGTGCAGGATATTTTTTTTCGACATCATTTGCTTGCAGGATATTTTTTTGTGAGCCTATGTTTGTTAATGTCCAACACATACAATACGTTAATAGCAATACTAGAAAGGATACAGATACAACCACAAAGCAATTATGCAATGGGCCATATCAGTCATTAACCAATGGATACTGAGATTTTAATAATTTATGACAAACATTTTTTATGTTAATGATGCAATTTTTGACAGTAAAAGAAGGGTACACCCCCCTGAAAAATATGCACCCCCCCTATCAGATGAGTCTGAATCCACCCCTGACTATATATGATATGAGATGACACTTAAATACTATTTTAATGCGTTGTGTGGGAGATTTTTCACCAAATTGGTGAAAAGGGCCACACAGAGCATTAAAATATTAAGTGTCATTGAATATATCTATGTTTTCACAAATGATGTTTTGCTATACAAATGTTGAGTTTATCATAAAAACAAGAAAGTATTTGAATATATAGACAATCATAAATTATGCGCTAAAAAGACTCAGGGGCGCAACTAGAAAATTTCGAGGGCAGGGGTTGAACGCAAAAAAAGGGCAAAGTCATTCAGTATTCTAAACAGTTTGGGAGTAGAAGCCAAGCAGAGATTCTAGGGGGGTCCGGGGGCATGCCCCCCCGGAAATTTTTTGAATTTTGGGTCTCTGAAACAGCATTTCCTGCATTTTGAGGACGCTTTTCTCGTATTTTCGGTTGCGGAAATTTTTATTTTGGTCTCGCATTATTTAAAATTTATCATAATTATATTCAGCCTAGCTGCCGCCCGGGCCCACTGCTAGAAGCCTCTGAGTCTCGCCAGATTTGCGGAGAATTGTATCGTGTACAACAACAGACGATTAATTATCTGTTTATCTAATGTCTAACCTAGTATTAGAAGTCTCACAAAAAGGGCAGGGGTTAAAAAGGGCGGGGGTTAAAAAGGGCAGGGGTTGCAACCCCCCCCCCCCCCCCCCCCCCCCAGTTGCGCGCCTGAGACTAATAATATTTGTGTTTTTACAATGCAAAATAATATCTTTGTATTTAGTGAGCAGCTGCTCTACATTGTTAAAATGGAAGTAAACTGCAGAATGTGTTTGTTGCACTATTTAATAGCAGTGACCTGACAAGTCTGTGTTTAATATTAACAAACAAGATGGATTCATAGCTTGTGATTTATTTTGTGTTGTGGCAATCTGCTCAGGACTCTATATAAATATTTTTCTATTTTTAGAAAACATGGTACTTTGCAGGATATTTTTTTCTGGGGGTTTTGTTGTGCACGATATTTTTTTCCCAGGATAAGGCTGTGCTCGAATTTTTTTTTGGTAATTGCCCAACCCCCCCCTCAAAAATCTAATGGTCCGTCCCTTAGAAGAAGGATTAAGGATTTTTTTGTCTTCTAATTTTCCCTCATCAACATGTACGGGAAAATTAGAAGACAAAGGTTAAATTTCCCTCTTGCATGAGCGATGAGGGAAATACGAGGTTGCATTCCCTCGGAGAACAAAAGAATCCGAGGCGATCATGGTATTACATATGATAATATTTTTTTACAATTTAATGTTCAACTAATATGCATATATCTTTTTCTACTAATATATATTTTGTGGTTGTGAAAATTGTTTTTTTTTTTGAAAAGCTTAGAGTCCTAAAAATTAGTGGTATATTGATCGAAATATTTTGATTAGTCAGTTTAATATTGCTGTTTTATGTTGTCTGTATTTTCAATTTTTGTCAATAGACTATTTGCACGATAACGTCGGATTACGTTATGTGACTATAACTACCAGAATGTTTTGCCAATATTGTAGCACTATAGATATAGCTTTTTCTACATTGTTCTTTTAGGTGGAGGAGAGGGGTCACAGACGTTGTTCGCGAGAGAATTTCCCGCCCGCACATTTTCTCGCGGGCGTGGATGGGAGAAACGCGCCTGCATTCTTTTTATTCCGCGACCCGCTTTTTGGCCACTTTTCTCAGCCCCTAAAAGGGACTCTAGTAACTGACAAATCACTCTGATAGTTGTGGACACCATCGTCCAAATAATTGTCGAAGATGATCGTTACTGCGCATGAGTAGAGTATTTTGGCAAAACCTCGTTTCTATACCTTATGCGCATGCTCAGACGTATTATTTGTAGATTTACATTGAATGAAAATTGATATTGTTTTTTTCTTTCGTGTTTGTCTTTAGGGGATGCACGGAGTCAAGCATTTTCACTATCGTACGCTTCCGCCGCCAATAGATTAGGTAAACTACATTTATTTTTTAACTCCCACTCATCATTTTTACACCCATCCTTGTTTTGCTGATCGATGGTAAAAATAACAAATGTCTTTCGCATTCATTATATATTTGTTATTAATAATAAGGTGTTACTCCAAGTGGCGAGCCATACCGGACAAGTAGAGAAAACTCTACTTGGCCCGGCTAGGATTCGAACCTGCGACCTTCGGTTTACTAGTCCGATGCTCTACCGACTGAGCTACAGGTCAAGTTAGTAGCTGAAGGTCGAATGATGGTACTTAGGCTATTTGATATTTCGAAACAGACTATAGTTTCTTCAATATCTAAACAACAGTCTTCATGACGATTGACGATGACGAAATATCAAATAGCCTAAGTACTATCATTCGACCTTCAGCTCCCAACTTGACCTGTAGCTCAGTTGGTAGAGCATCGGACTTAGACTGCGTTTACACTAGAGCAAAAGTATCCGGATTCACATTGTATTTTATTCCCATGAGGATGAAAAACAATACTTTTGCTGTAGTGTAAACGGGGACTTAGACTGCGTTTACACTAGAGCAAAAGTATCCGGATTCACATTGTATTTTATTCCAATGAGGATGAAAAACAATACTTTTGCTGTAGTGTAAACGGGGCCTAAGCCTGCGTTTACACTAAAGCAAAAGTATCCGCATTCACATTGTTTTTCATCCTCATGGGAATAAAAAACAATGTGAATCCGGATATTTTTGCTCTAGTGTAAACGTAGTCTTAGAGTTTTCTCTACAGTTGTCCAGTATGGTTCGTCACTCGGAGTAACACCTTAATATTATTCTCCACCCGAGTTCACTGTCCCACAATAATCATTCGAAATATTTGTTATTCTTATTTTGATCTGATTTGCTAATTTTTTCCCACATGATTATCCTTACATAAGTTCGCTGTTTGTTTACACTGTTTACGTTTCTCTCTGACGAAGGGCCTTCGCTCGAAATGTTAGACTTCTACGTTCCGTAATTCGACAGTATATCCAACCTTACTATATTTCGATTAGTGAAATAAAAGTAGCGTGCTGCGTAGGCAGTGTAGAAACAACAATCGAAATATAGTAACTTAGGTTAGATATACTGCCGAAACAGAGAACGTAGGAATCTAACGTTTTCGAGCGAAGGCCCCTCTCTGACGAAGGGCCTTCGCTCGAAACGTTAGATTCCTACGTTCTCTATTTCGGCAGTATATGTAACCTAAGTTACTATATTTCGATTATATATTTCGATTACATTTATTACTATATGGTCAAGTGAGTTGCAATAAACTATCATTATCGAAATCATTAATAATTCATAAGAAAATCTTAAAATAAATTAATGTTTAATGAATATTTTTTATCAAACTTATAAGACAATAGTGGCTCAAATTCAGCTTTTTCTTAGTTAAATCTAACCTTTCCTACTACTCTTATATAAAAAAAATATTCATCATGTACACTTAGTATTCTATTAGTTCAATTATTTTTCTCTGGTTTGTAAATCCTTTGAAATTCTGCTTTTTGATTGACTAACGAGCGGTCCGGAATTCTAGAGTACGGACCTCGCAGGCTAAAACTACCCGAAAAAGTAAAAAACTGCCCGGGTAGATTATCAGGAGGTCTCCACTTGACGAGTAAAATTGTCTGGCGTTAGCCAGAGTAAAAGTAATAAGTTGCAAAATGGCAACCATGCCCGGTAAAGGGCTAATATGCTTTTTCTAACAATGCCGTTTGTTCTTATGTCCAGTGTACTGTTCCTATATTTTTTATGCCCGTATTCTTTATACTGTAATTATTCACGAGGCTTTGAGGAAAACCTTAATTTTTGGGGGAATTTTTAGGTTTACGGGACAGTAGTGGTATGGCCATTGGTGCTATGCAAGTGAACTGTTATGATTGGGAGGATGTGTGTCAAAAAGAAAACATTAAATTGTATCCTACTATTCGAATTTACAGGTACGAAATTAAATTGTGTTTAATGTTTTCAATTTGCTAGCCAAACTGAGAACCTAGAGGGGATCGGTCCCGCAACGTTGTGAACACTAGTCATACGGTCTAACCATGCATCATGGAGCTACTGAGGAGTACCAGATCGACGTTATTTCGTATATTATTTTGGCGTCGAGAGTACGTTTTTGAGACTGACAAGTAAAAAAAATAAGTTTAAAGTGATTCTAACCCCCAAAACCGTTTTAGCTATATCGAATCGTGGCATAAGTTCTAGTGTTTCTGCGAAAACAAAATTTAATTTCTTAAAAAACTCCCATTTTTATGGCAGTTTGAAATTGGAGGAGGCTAGAACGAGTGTAGTTTGTGACGTCATGCAAGGTACTCGTCTAGCGGCTTCATGCAACCTTCATGCTATAATTAACAAATAGTTCCATTTTGCCGTTGTCTGTTTAACAAATAAAACATAAAGCTCCATGCATATGTTCTCTTATAAAGGCACGTTTGACGTCATTTGAACACGAAAGAAGTTGAGTAGAGGCACGAGGCGATAGCCGAATCTTTGCTCAATCTTTTCACAAACGTACATGAAAACCTGTGCAGATTTTGTGAGTTCCTGGCGACGGACGGACGGACGGACGGACGGACGGACGGACGGACGGACGGACGGACGGACGGACGGACGGACGGGCGGGCGGACAGACAGACCGGCAGACAAATAGACAGACAGGACAGACAAACAAACAAACAAACAAACAAACAAACAAACAAACAAACAAACAGAGGTGAAAACATAACCTGGTGGAGGTAATTACTAAATTTCAGATTATTCTGTAAACATTAGGCCCCCAGGTATAGAGCTGAATCTTCTGCTCGTGGTTAATTTGATAAAGTTCATACCTTTTATTTCTTCCTTTAGGAAAAAGAAAGCCGTGATAGATTACAATGGAATTTTAGACGAACCAAACTTAGTGAAATTTCTTAAATTGTAAGTCCATTTGTTGTTCGTCAAAGCTTACTTCTATATTGTAGCAGGTGTTGCTGTGCATGCATGCGTGTTTTGTTTTTAAAGTTTTATTATATGTTGTTCTTGTTTTGCAGTCGTTAAAATAGCCATGAGCTTTGACTTCACATTCAAGCGTGTCGTTTTGTCATTTTTATAGACTCCAGGCTTCTTTGCCTGTTGAACTGACCTCAGATGGAGAAGAAGTTGGATTTGAAGAGGGGAAATATCCGATGCCTTCTGTAATGTACACAGACATTTCAGTAATCGGATTATTCGCTCTAAAATCTAGCGAGCGTAAGTTAATTGCCTGTGATTGCTTAATTCTTCATTGCCGTCGTCGTTCTTATGATGATCATCATGTATCATGATCATGGTCATCGTCATTATTATTATTATTATTATTATTATTATTATTATTATTATTATCAGCACCACTATCATCATCAGCAGCAGCAGCACCATCATCATCATCATCAACATCATCATCATTATTAGTATCATTACGTTCATCATCAACATCATTACCATTATTGCCACCATCATCATCATCATCATCACTATGATCATAATGGTGACCAGAATTTACAGTGCTGTAAAACAGTACGTGCGTTAGGTCTCAGTGACTTCTAATTCTCGAAGAACGTTTGTCTGTTTGGCGAATCTTGTTCAAGCACGTCTTGTATATGGAGATATTATACAATTATAGACCTGGAGCGAGGGGTATTCCACGAAAAATTACCCCGAGGGACGAAATATCCCAAGGGCAAAGCCCGAGGGTATTCGACATTATTCCCCGGGGTACTCGACATTATTCCCCACTACAGCGGGGAATATCGCTTTAATACTTTGAAGTGAGGGGTTATTCGATGATTAATTGACTGATCACATGGTACAAATCAAGCTTTCTGACTGGACAATTTATAATTGAGGTATAATATACCTGCATGTACAACGTCTTTTTTATATTGATGTAGAAGTTCCAAGTTTCCGGTCCGCAGCTCAAAAGATGGAAGGCCAGTATTTGTTTGGATATGCTACTAGAGAAGTGGCTTCTGATGCGTATGTATATATATATACGGATATTTTTATATTTTTTAAAAATTACTACTCTACTGAGCTTGGTTATCGAGTTAGAAAAATCGAATATTTGTAATAGCCGTATCTAACGTAGACTAAATTTTAGGGAATATTTGACTAGTGGCTTAAACCCTGTTCACAGTAGTCCGAAAATCAGACGTCACTTGAGAAAAGAAACTTCTCCTCTCAGGAGTGTCGTTTGATTTTCAGGCTATGTTTACAGCATGTCAGTATAAAATCAGATTCATTTGGTATTAGTGTCTGTATACCGTAGTATTATGAAACATGAAGTCATGCCGTATACTTATATGCGAATGGAGAAGAAATTGCTTTGATTGGCTAATTTTTTGCTTCTCATTATCAATTTGTTATTGTTATTTTTATCTGATTGGCTTATTTTTGGTCACATGATTACCTTTCGTATATAAGCTGATTGTTTGTTTACACTCTTTACGTTTCTCTCTGACGAAGGGCCTTCGCTCGAAACGTTAGACTCCTACGTTCTCTGTTTCGGCAGTATATATCTAACCTTACTACATTTCGATTGTTGTTTCTACACTGCCTACGCAGCACGCTACTTTTATTTCACTATTTGGAATATTAGATTATATAGTTTCGTGTGTCCGAGAAACTTTTAAAGATGAATGTTGTTTAATTGTCATCATTCATCAAAACGTTGAATATGCCATGCATATGAATCATGGAATATGTCATTTTGTTGAGGCTTTATATATAAAAAGTTCAAACATGAGATAGACTTTTTAATAATAGTCTGGTAGTAGAAGATGAAATATAGGTGCTACATAGGTGCTACCCGGAAAAAAATGGTATAAAGCTGGTTTTGGTGTCAAACGAAGCAGAATTCTGAGTAGAACAACATATCCAAAATCCGCAAAAATCCTTGTTGGGCAATTATTAGTATTTGAATATTTTTATATTTTTCGTCATTAATATTGTCCGGAATCTGTGTTTTGCTTACAAAGGCCTGGGTACGATTGCATATAAACAAAATGGCGTCCCGTTCGGAGTGTCGTCAACACGGCCATCTGATCAACGTTCGGTCAGTTTGAGCACAATTTCTGTAGAATTTCCTGGAAATTGCGATTAGATCTTTCGATCACAATTATCATGGAATAGTACAAAACACGGGTAAGTCAAATTCAGTCTTATAGTGACCTGTAACAATACCCTCTCTTGTATTATTCAAGATTCTGAAATGAGAGCTCGTTTAATATAAAACTGTAGCGGTATCGTACAACGGATAGGTAACCAAACTTCCATAACGTGTGTACCACTGTCTGTAGGTCAAACATCAGCGCCCTTGAGAAAATATGTTCGACTTTCAGGAAGACGCCTGTGTAATCTGTAAGCAAGGCTTTGAAAAAGAACAGTCAGTAACTATCAAAAAAGGGCATATTGAGCCTTATCAGCTACAGTGAAAAACGTGGGTTGTCAAACCTGAAGAGCTATTTCACTGAACGTATTAGCACGACACCTATTGGCAAAGTGTTGGTACATACAAAGTGCCGAAGAGACTTTACAGACTCGAAAATATTGCTTTGTAAAAAAGTAGAAATGCCTTGTGCAAAGAAATTGAGGTCTAGTTTTCTGCCATATTCACCTAGAAAGATGACTGCATGTTTTGTTGTAAATCTGCAGCAGTTGATACTCGCCATCCTGAGAGAACACCAGTATGCGCAGTGGCAACCCTCCCATTCAGTGAAAAGCTTCTAGACTTCTGTGATACGAGAGGGGACTCATGGGCAGCTGAAATACGAACTCGTCTTCATGGATGTATTGACTTAGTCGCAACTGAGGCCGTCTATCATGTCAACTGTTATTCACGATTCATGCTACTTAAAGCCCACAGCGCAGCATCAACAGATAAAAAGGGTCAAGGGAGCCCGGAAGATCAAGGAATGATGCAATGGTTTGAAATGCTATACCATTGGCTGGAATCAGAAGGTGATGTAGATTTGTACACATTTGCAGAATTGCATGCTAAGATGACCGAATTTAGTGGCGAGTCGGAGGTTTACACGATCAAGAAACTCAAGCGAAAGTTGCAAGAGCATTATAAAGAATTCATATTCTTTGCAGAAATTGAAGGGCGCAGTAACGTTGTCTGCTTTAAAAACATGGCGAAGTACATCATAAATGACAAATGGTACTCGGAAAAGAAAGAAGACATCGACGATGAAGCAGAACGAATAGTAACTGCTGCAGCAAAGATCATAAAAGCTGAAATCAGAGAAAGAAAGTATGATTCCGAATCATATCCAACTAATGATGACATTGCAAATGTTGATCGAAGCAAGAAATGGATACCGCATCACCTACAAACACTCTTGACAACTATTGTTCCATCAGAACTGAAACAGAACAGCATTGGACACTGCATTCTTCAGGCAGCCCGGCCAAGATCAGTTATAACCCCGACCCTGTTTGACTTAGGTGTTGAGGTTGACCATGTATTTGGGTCGAAGTGGCTTATCAATGAGTTGTCACGGTTGGGATTCTCTATCAGCTACGATAAAGTGACCATGCAGGTACAAGCAATCTGTTATTCACAGCGAAAGCCTTCAAAACTTGCTCGCAGAGTACTTTCCCGGCACCTTTACCCAATGGGTGGCAGATAATGTCGACCACAATGTGGCGACACTAGATGGCCAAGGAACTTTCCACGGTATGGGAATTATTGTTGTTTCCTCTCCCAAAGATAACACACCACTCGTCGCAAAGTCGCGAGTGATCAGTAGATAACAGCGTATGAAGGTGGATGAGTTGGTAAAGGATAAGGGAGTGACAATTTTCCAGTACATAAGCCCACCAGAGAAAGGATTGGCATCAGTGATCTACAAACCAATTCTTCAATTGCAGGTTCCGTACACGTTGCCATCGGAACTATGCTCTGATCTGCTTTGGCACTCTGAGTGGATTTTCAGCAAAGCAACAAGACCAAGATCAAATTGGTCAGGCTTTATGCAGCATGTGTTCTCTGATAACCAACATCCAACTCCAAAGTCTGGAGTGCTTCTTCTACCAATCAATGATTTAAATCCTTCTGATGAAGCCTGCATTTACTCAACTTTAACGTATATTCAAAGTCAAGCTGAGCAATTCGATCAACCCTTGTGGCTCAAAGCAACGGAGATCATCAAAACAAAATCAATGAATATAGTTTGCAGACTTGGCGGCTATCACACAATGATGCATGAGCTTTATGGGTAGCATTGGTTCCATGATGAAGGGCTCTCGATTAGAGGAGGCATTAGAAACGGTGTATGGGCCTAATGCGGGAAGGCTGTTTCGAGAGCATTGCGTGGACACTTCTTGGTAGAGGCTGCGTTAGTGAATAAGTTGATGATGTCAGTTTTACCACGCAGATTAAATGGAAATGATACTTCCAGATGTACTGAATCTAACGGGGTGTCGTCGTGTCGATGGATACTCTTGAAAAGGAAAATGAGAATGACCAAGGCTCGGCAAGTGATATGGAGATTGAAATGCCTCTAAGTAATAACGATATATGCACTGCAATTGCGACATCCTGAAGGCCAAAGTGAAGGCAACAGAGAATCCCCAAGACTCTTTGACCGATGTCGAGATGGAAATACCAGCTGCAGAAATGGAGGCAGGTATCAAGGAGAACAAACTGGATGCTACAGAAGTAGAACAGATTCACGATGTGTATGAAGGAATCAAAGACAAATCTATACCAGTTGCCAGTGTTGTTGAATCAAAGGAACTGAAAAAGTACAGACAATTGCTTGCTGAGAGGTCACCGACAGCAAAGTTGTGGTTGCAATATATTGAATACGTGGAAACTTTGAAGGTTTTCATTCGCGCTGAAAGAACAGGAGATTGGAACATGCATCTCATAGCAGTTACACAAATGTTGAATTTATTTGCTGCAACTGGCCACATCAATTATGCAAAGAGTGCACGACTGTATTTGCAGCTGATGCTGGAATTACAAACAGACCACCCCTGGCTATACCGATGCTTCACAGAACAAGGATTCCATACAGTCCGCAGAAGCAATCGCTTATGTGCAGGAATATGGACGGACCTTACAATTGAACAGGTCATGATGAGATCCATCAAACGCAGAGGAGGACTGACTAGAGGACCGGGTGTGACGGAGACGGTTCGCCTTCAGTGGATCTACAGCATGCACAAGTGTGCTGGGGTCCATGATGCTATGACATCCATGACAAATGTAAAGTACGAAACCAGTGAATAACACATGGAACTCGGGACTTCCAGGAGCAACCGGGACTTCGCTGACCTGTACAACATTCAAGAATGGCTCAACCAACATGAGCCATTTGATTTGAATGAGCCAAGACTACGGTCCTTATCTTCTGGTTTTTACGGCATCTGATGGTGATGGCGTCAACTGCGACAAGACAGAGTAGGTTGGGGCACACATCCAGAAGAAGCTTGACAATATGAGCGTCGTAGAAGCATCTATTAAAAGAAATGATCAAGTTCGGTCTTTAGATCATCTCTATCCAGGAATCCAGGTTGATAAACAGAAAGTCCATATCCACCCAAATCATCTGTTTTATCGCCTGATAGCTATTGTACAGAGAGAGGAGGACATGGCTCCATACTTCGACTATGAGCTTACAGCAATGCCAACTTCACTATTCAAGGACAATTTTATGCGTAAACCTGTAAAGGCACAACTAGCACAAGCCCTCGGGAATGCTGTGCAACCGTCTCCAGAAAAGGCGCAAGCTATGCATGTTCTTGATGGCGGGGCCCTTATTCATAGAGTGAAATAGCAGAAGAGGGTGACATACAAAGACATAACAATGCAATGTGTCAACTTTGTGCGTGCAAGGTATATATGGCGACTGTTGCATCGTGTTTGATGGCTACGAACAAGGTCCGTCAATTAAAGATCACGAGCACCAGCGAAGAGTTGGAAAAACATGTGCAGATATTCAGCTTAGTGCATATACAAAGGCTCGCAGTGACCAGCAGACCTTTCTCTCGAATGAGAAGAACAAAAGTCAGTTCATCACGTTGCTGAGTCGATGCTTGGAAGCTGATGGTCAGATCGTGCACAACAGTACTGGAGATGCTGATACATTGATAGTGGATGTGCCCTTCAATTTGCAAGACAAGGAAGATATTTGAGTGTCGTAGCAGATAACACGGATGTACTTGTCCTCTTGATGTACCACTGGAACCAGGATATGGCTGATATCTACTTCCATTCAGAGACAAAGAGGTCAAAGAAAGGTTTGAAGGCGTGGAAAGTTCAAGACCTTTTTAACAAAGCTGGCAAAGTAGTAACATCCCATCTCCTGTTCATCCATGCGTGGAGTGGTTGCGACACCACCTCTGCAACATATGGGCATGGCAAAACCAGTCTTTTGAAGAAGTTAAAACAATCAGACGAATTGCAGCAGATATCCTTGTTGATGACCGATCCTGAGGCAGCAGTGGATCGGAACAGATTGGCAAAGCTGGTATCCGGTTATATGTTGTCATAGCAGATTATTCTTTAAACGGTCTACGGTACGCTAAATACATGGAGATGGTGTCGACAAGCAAAAAATCAATTGATCCACAGAAGCTTCCACCTACAGAAAGAGCAACATATTTTCACAGTTTGTGGGTTCACTTGCAAGTCATACTTTGGTTCAAGCTCACAAACAATGACCTGGATCCGATGCAATGGGGTTGGAAACTTGCTGATGCCATGCTAACACCAGTCCTGACAGACCTGAATGCAGCGCCAGAGAGCTTACTGAAGTTTGTAAGATGTAAATGCAAACTTTCTGCCAGAAATCCATGTGGCAATAACAGTTGATCTTGTCGTAAACATGGACTGAAATGTGTAATAGCCTGTGGAGACTGCAGAGGAGAAAGTTGTCAAAATGCTGAGGAGGTTATCCTTGACGACGAAGACAATGTTAACACTAATGAAGAAATTGTGTTTCAGTAGTAGTTAATTAGAGGTAAACTTGCATGTTTTTTTGTTTCTATTTTTTGCCCCTTTTTTTTGCCCTTTTTCTATTTATTTTGCCCATTTTTGCCTCTTATACAAAATACGTGACAAAATGCATCAGAATTGTGCAGAGCCAACCCACAGTTGCAGAATTATTTTTTCAAACACTAGCCCTTTCCCGGACATAAGCCCACCCCTATTTTGGAGTGGAATCTTCCATTTGGGGGGGGGGGCTTATACCCGAGGTAATGCGGTAATAACTATTTTATTTCACAGTAAAGTAACAATTTTCAGCAACTTAGACTTTTTCTTCAATGAAGGTGGATGAACCGCCAAAATTCACATAAAATCCTTACTTTTTTACCTTTTCCATACAACAACATGCAAAAATGTGGAAAATATTCAAACACTCCCCAAAGAAAATATTCAAATATTCCCCAAGAGGATTTTTGCGGATTTTGGATATGTTCTATGGCACATTCTGCTCATCTGGTGTAAAAATCGTCTTTATACCATTTTTTCCCGGTCAAAATCCCTAACGACCAGACTATAAAGGTTACGCTGCTTTTCACGCTTAATTTGTTTTAACTTGACTTCGATATGAGTGGAGTTGAATGGGAAAATACACCACTTTAGGACAGACTTTTTTTATTTGTTGGATTACGGATTTTCCTCACTGTGATTTTCAAAAAACAAGAAAAAAATTAATTTTTTCCGCTCACAAGTTTTTGTGTTGTTTTTATTTCCGCCGAGTGTACATTGAAGATGCTAAAGTCGGGCAAAAGTCGGGCCAGCATGCAGGCTAATCCTTCAGGCTTCAACACGATCGGAAATGGCGGCTGTCGAAGCTCGCGAAATACGGGTTGACCCGTATTAGCTACGCATGCGTAGAACGAATATCTTGCGTGTAAACGCGTCAATAGACGGCCGACAACTCACTTGAGCCAGCACGCACGTGGACTGCGAACTGCCCCATGAAAGTGGCCGATTTTCTATGCGATTTCCGATCGTGGCTCACGCGCCTAAGCAACGTGACCGTGTGTCATGGCGGATGGAGATGATGTGTTTTTCGTAGTTAATTTTTAAAATAAATGTGCGAGAAGTTTCATATATATATATATATATATATATATATGAAACTTCTATATATATATATATATATATGTTTGTATTATTAAAGATATACAATATCAGATTATTAAATATATAACCAATAGTGAATGCTGTTTTAATTTATTATCTGCTCCATTCACAAGGATTCTTCACGTAGGCTTAATTTCACATATATATGACTTCAAGCAGACAGGCAGTTCACATTCGTAAGCATCCATTCTTTGATTTTGGATAGATATTGGCACCAAATTCCTTTTTTTTCGCCCCCCCCCCCTCCCCTCGCCCCACCGCCCTGGAAAATTGATGAGCACAATCCGTAATCCAACAAATATAAGTCTGGCATTACGTCAAAGCTATACTAGTTTGTGCAGAGGAACAATAGATTTTTGGTTTTATTATTACATCTATGATAATAGATTTTATATATGTGCAAGAAGTGCTGTCAGTTATAGTATTTGCGTTACTATTCGTCGTGTTTTAAGTGATGAACTAATAATGGAACTAAATGTTTAATATTTACTAAGAGGGCGGTTTGAGGATACTTAAGTATCCTTAACTACAATCCTGAACAAAACACGTGAACAAAGCGCGCGCTTTTGTATTATTATTAAGAATTTTAATTGGAACTGACCAAAATTATACGGTCTTTCCCCCCCCCCCCCGTTTAATATAGTTTAATTTAGTTTAAAGTAAACAAAAATTAGTATTTTCAGACCGAAAAACCTTGTAGATTTGTTGAAAAAATTTCAGTTCTCTGAGGTTCACTGTTGTTAAGTAACCAAGCGACCAATCACGTGCAAGAACTGCTGATCAAGGAACCAACCAAGTGCAAGTAATTTTGCCCTGAATTACAAAAAAAATGCCCTCTTCATTAGCCAATCATATTCGAGTAATTTTGCCCTCTATATTATTAAGGTAGAAATAATAAAAAAAAAAGTAAATAATTAACGTTCAGAAATTTTCATTGTCCACACAATTTTGTCCAGGATTGTAGCTATGTGGTTTTGTCTTCATTTGATTCTAGTGCTTCAAGATTGGATGTGAGCGTGCCTAGTATTGTATTGATAAAAAGAAACGATCCGTTACAGAGGAAAGTTGTGTTTGAAGGAGATTACACAGAGGATGCCATCGTGAATTTCGTGAAATTTTCAAGTCTCCCTCTTTACGTAAGTCGATAATATAAGATGATTATAACCGAGAAAATGTCAGGCCAAGATTTTAACAATACGGACCGCAGGCGAAGTTCGTACTAAAAGGACAAAGGTCTGATATCTTCCTGTACAGACCGAGTAATAGAGGTTATTATGTGTTTGTTCCAAGTTTTTCAATAGTCATTGTGTCAAAATTGTTGTGAAAACCTTGGACAGCGGTCCGGATACGGAAGACGACAGAGACAGTGGTCAGGATATACGCAGTTTTATGGCCGTTCGTTGACCAATCAGAATCCATTATATTACAGGGCCATATAATAAATTTACGCACCGCTGTCCCTGATTCTGATTTTGCTGACGTGAATTTCTATGGTTTTCACACTAATTTTGATACAATAAATATATCTTTTTTTACTCGGTCTGTACGGGAAAATATCAGACCTTGGTAACACCGCTGCCAAACGTTTGTGCATGCGTGAATTTGCTGCAGTAAACATTGCACGAAAAGTGGGAACTAGCCGTGGCGACAACAACCAGACAGCGAAGACTAAGTAAGACTCGACTATTCATTTGTGTTTTAAAAAAAGGGTAAAGAAAATTACGAAGGGGTAAATTCAGAATATGTTACAATATTGACAAAGAAGCCATGCACAAATTACCTACCTTAACGTTTTGGTAGTATGCTTATAATTTTAACTTTTGTGTGGAACTCTCGAACCACTCCAAATATTTCAGTGTTTTCCCGCTCTTTTTCTGAGGACGAGCTCGAACGTCGCGCATGCGCAAAACGTTTGGCAGCGGTGTTGACCTCGGTCTTTCTTGTACGAACTTCGCCTGCAGCTCGCGCTGCGCACCGCCAAGGCCTTGGTCTGAATTTTTTCTGTACGTACAGACGTCGTAATCTCTCAAGACTTCTTAAAGCGAATACCAATTAAGGGGAGGGTCAACCCAAACTTTGACGCAGATGGGGATTTCTTGTTTTTTAAAGAATTAGAGTATTTGAACCTCTCTTAATAATGTCTATAGGTTTTTTCCGGTTAAACGGTCCAAAAAGATTGAATTTCGCGGAATTTTCTGCGAGTATTCCTTAACCGCGTGGGAAAAGTACTGGAAACTAGTTTGTGTATTTCGATTTTAGTAGCGAGAGAAGTTTTTCAACGGGTGGATGCTTTTGATGAGAATCAAAGCGCTTTTGATTTAGCGTTGCTAAGTTTCCACATTGCCGTATTTCGCAGTTGACGAGGACATCATTAAGACCAATGACCCGATCCCTGGTCCTGTAAAAGAATCTACGGGACCCTCTGGCTTTGTTGCTAACGAGGGAGGCTGTGGACGGCAGGAAACTGGTAGCGTCCGCCATTGTTGCAAAACGTAAACACGACCGACCCTAGAGTAAAAAGTGTGGAAGAAAATATTTTTTTAAAACTTAGAATGAGGAATTTAAGTGTAAAATCTCTCGCTTAGGATGTATTTGGAGTTCCCTTTTGGACTTCCGGTTTCCGTTAGGTATATTTTCCCCCTAATGATAAAATGAGGCTACGGCTCATGCCATTTTGCCGGTGGATATGCTTCCTGTAATATGATTTTTTTTCGGTGGCAAGTAGCCATATTGCGAAATATAGGTCTTAGTTTTCCGGGTGGTGCAAGGGCATGTATTTATGTGTATGAACAATCATGAAATAGTACTATATTTGCATTAATAACAGCCCCCGTGCCGCAAACTCCCTCGCCAATTCGTATTTCAATTCCCTTCGACCTTCTTCTCCGATTTAAAACGACAACATCAAACTACAATCAGCAGCAGCATTCGCCAAAAGGCTGTAAACAGTATTAAACCTAATTACATCGTGACAATCAGTCTTTTTGTATCGAAGTGGAAATATTTGAGGAAGAAAAAAGATAGGACCTTCGGGAAGCTGAGGGAGTCACATATAATGCAGGATGCTTCTAACTATTTAAAATAAACAAACACAATAATATTTTTGACCATTTATGCTCTTTTTGAAAATTTAGGACCTTTACAGAACTTTCTTAATAAGCTTTAAACTTTAATTCCATTTTTCTCATAATGTGCTTTTTGCGACTTTGAGAAAAGATATCTTGAGATGGATTTAACCAACTGACTTGCAATTTTCAGGGCCAATAGATATTAATAGGTTGTTCGGGATAAGCAGAGGATTTTGTCATATCAATTTTACAAAACAAAAATTTTAAAAAATTTGAACAAGAATTGATGCTATTATTTTAGACGGGTGCTGCGACTCGAGTTTTTTAAATATTGCAAAACCCGCTGCTTATCCCCACCATTTTTATGTATACTAATAAATTGCAAAACAATAACTAAAGCACTTGCATTATATAACCAGATATCTTTTCTCAACTGCATGTTGGTAAATCCCAGCATGTGGTCTGTTTGACAGCTTGGTTACTAATAACAACGCTTTGTGAAGCCTAAAAATCATAATTTTCAGAATCTTAGGTTCATGAGCTATCTGGTGATATATCGTTTGCCATAATTTTGAAATAAAGACAAGCTTATATGGGCTAATGAAAATGTGGAAGTGATTTGTACTTGATTCACGTTAACCCTCCCCTTAACATTGAAAACAACGTAACAGAACGTGTTTCTAAATGTTTTAAATATGCAAATAATTGGCATTGTTTTGTTTTGTTTCCAGCTTGGAATTTAAGGAAGAATTTTACTTTTGTTTCACAATCTTTTTTCTGTAGGATACACAATCTTCATTAACGTGTTAAATTAAAGCGTAGGAAATACTCTATCACATGAAAAAATAAAAAATTTGTCATTTTTTGATATGCAATTTGCATGCAATAGATATATTCAGGCCCCTGAATGCAGTAGGACCACTGATCTCTATACTAACTGGATGGGCGGTCTAGGAAAAATCGCCTTGCGAGGTTTGACCCCACCGGCAGCCATGTTGGTACACCCAAAAGATCCTCTCAACCAATCAAAATGCAGTAATTTTGTCATGCATATTATAAATATAATTATTGTCTTAATACAAGATGGACGCCAGGGTCAGGAGTTGGGGGAGTGAAATGGCCGAAATCTCGAATTCAGCCAGGATTTTAAGCACCAGAAATTGCATAATCATTGCAAAACCAACTAGTTATCTGGACGAACCTGGTGGAATATTGCAGTCTTCGATCGAAGCAAATTAATTTTATTTAGTTCATGTTGTTTTCGTTCTTTTGGGTGAACCAACATGGCCGCCGGTGGGGTCAACCGGTAGATCGTTCTCGCCTATCCAGTTAGTATAGAGATCAGTGATTCTGACCCTTTTTGCGGCATGGATCCTACTAAATAGAATGAATATTTAAGCCACTATAGTCTGCAAGCTACTAAATCTGTGTTTAGCTTCTGAATACCAACGCTCAATATTTATTAGGACTGTTTTGGGAACGGCCTCTGTAGCCCAATGCTCAGATCACTGTCCTGGCATCGAAGGGTTTCGGCTCTCTCTTCCGCAGAGGTTAAATTTCGGAGATTGGAGGTTTCGGGGGTCGTCGGAGATGCTCGGAGGCGTCAGCTGGACACTCCTTATGTCCAGCTGACGATTTCGACGCATCTCCGACGATCCCCGACATAGCCGATCTCCGAAAGAACCTCTGCGGAGGAGAGAGGGGTTTCTGGTCGATAAAATCACCACCTAACATCTTAGCTGTGATCTGTGCATGGTCTGAACTGTGTCGTTGGCGGCTGCTTGGAGCGCCTTTGATATGCCTCGACACGGCCACGTTGATCTGCGTCCTTCGCAATTCAGCCGCTGTCTGCAAGTAAGGATGATTAGCCACCCCGTCCTTTATCCTTTACTAGCCGAAAGGCATAATATATAGTATTGCATTTTTGCATTTCATTCCGATTTGGTCTTACAATGAATGTATTCATCTCACTTTCGAAATTTTTCTTCACCTATCATATCATCCCGAGAAGATGTAGTTTAATCAAATGAAACGCCAAAATTAATATTATTTAATATATTAAGGTGTTACTCCAAGTGACGATCGAACCATACCGGACAAGTAGAGATAACTCTACTTGGCCCGGCTGGGATTCGAACCCGCGACCTTCGGTTTACTAGTCCGATGCTCTACCAACTGAGCTACAGGTCAAGTTGGGAGCTGAAGGTCGAATTCGGCTCCCAACTTGACCTGTATACTAGTCCGATGTTACCAACTGAGCTACAGGTCAAGTTGGGAGGTGAATTCGACCTTCAGCTCCCAACTTGACCTGTAGCTCAGTTGGTAGAGCATCGGACTAGTAAACCGAAGGTCGCGGGTTCGAATCCCAGCCGGGCCAAGTAGAGTTGCTCTACTTGTCCGCTATGGTTCGTCACTCGGAGTAACACCTAATATCATTATTCTCCACCCGAGTTCATTGTCCCATAATAATCATTCATAATATTATTTAGTTACGATTATTCACCTGCAATACCACAATTATATATTCAAGTTTAAGTCTAAGATTTTGGCAACAGTGGTCCTTGTTTGGTCTTAAAATGTATATATTCTTACACTCGTTATTTTTTTTCACCAACAATCCCAAGAACATGTAAGTTGTCCATGTGAAGGGGGTCACCTTGGCCCCAGAGCTACAGTTTACAGTGTGTTTATATGAGGGAAAGTTGTCCCTGCTAGCAGGGTGACCTTCGATTGTCCCGAAGGCCAAGCACGTTGAAGCGTTCCTTTGGAGTTGTCTCGGGAAGCTGAGTGAAACTGTTTACATGAGGGAAAGTTGTCTCACTCTCTAGGGTTACCTTACCTCGCAAAGAGGGTTACCCTATCCCCAGGGTGACCCTTCTACCTGGGTGACCCTACTACCCGAGACAAGTGTCAAATTCCCCATGTAAACACCCGCTGTCGCGACTAAATAAAATGAATGCAAGTTGGCCCTCCCAGGGACAACTCTCGTCCATGTAAACGGAACCTAAGTTACTTTCTTTTTTTTTAGGGAGAACTAACACCATTGAACTTTCCGCTTTACTTCAGTAAAAAGCAACCGTTTCTTATTGCATTCATGAAAAAAGACAATGTGAAGATGCAGTCACTTATTTCTGATGTCGTAAAATCTGCTGGGATTCAAGGAGTTAGCTTTTGCTGGCTGGATATGTAAGTGTTAGTAAGTTTGGTGTTAGTACAAGCGTGCATGGCGTGCGTGCATGTGGTACATGTGCCATCCAGTGAGCTTTATATATAACTGGAGTGATAATCTGGTCAGTGACCGGGCAAAGATTGCAGCCAAACATGGCGAACATGTAAGTCTGAAGTACGTATAGTTCCAGTTTCCTACGCGGTCTTTTGACCAGATCAGACGAGGAGCGTAGAAGCACAGAATAGTAATGCAACCAGAAGTCCAACTCGAGTGAAAACTTGTCCGCATTTCTTCAATACGTACGCGCGATATATTTTACGCCATCCTGGCAAGTTCCCCCGGCACTTTCACTTTCAACCAAAAGACGAAAGCATGGAACGACCTTGGTGTTCTGCACCCAGTTTCTCAAACAATGCAAAGAGAAAACAAAGATATGACTTTTCAAAAGAAGGTCAAAACTGCGGGAGAACTTGCCAGGATAGCGTAGGATGGCGACGAATAAAGATGCGCGAGGACATAAACGTCAAAGGTTCCGACGCGAGTTGGACTTCTGGTTGTATTACTATTCTGTGGTAGCAGACTGGAACTATACGTATTTCAGGCCTATATGCTCGCATATTGTCCACCACAAAGATATCTCTCCAGTTATATATAGAGCTCACCCTCGTACCCAGGGGGACGCGACACCCTCCTCTCCCAAAAAGACGCTTGCTAACAAGTTGTAACAAACTCGTTATTCTATCAAAGCCATGGCCAAGACACATCAAGCTTGCGATCAAGAAGTTTGTTGCAACTTGATGTATGTGCAGAACCATAGCACATCATTGAAACAATCCGCTGATGAACTGAACATGCTTGTTCATATATCGAGGGTCACAACAATTACCAACAAGCTTGTGAACAGTCAACCTGTTACAGAACCTGTGCCATTCAATAATTACTTTTATGGAACGTTTTTATAGTTCTGTGAAAGTTAACCGTGATATTTTGAAAGCATACACCGAACAAAACGAAACCAAATCTGATGTCAGTGCTATCGTACTTGTTAATCACCAAAAGGTTTGTGTGGTCTGATTATATCATTTCACCACTTGTACTTGGTTAAAATTTGTTTAACAAATAGATTCCATTTTGCCGTTGTCTGTTCAGCTATACAGATAAGTAAGCACTATAAATGCCATACCATGAGGTACCGTCTTTCGAAGACTGCCTCAATAGACGTATTTAACTTTGTTTCGCATCTCACAAACTTTTCGGAAAACCATTGACCTCCCGTGTGAGATTAGGCTTAGGCCATTATGTTGGGGTCAGGTTCTATTAAGGACTATTAAAACAACACAGCGACAACGACTACAGCAACGTGTTTAAAGTGCCAATGAAACGAAAATTAACTTTGTCTTATTTGAAAGAACACTTAAAATTATAGAGTAACATCTTTTTCAGTTTTTCGTTTCCCTGCTTTATTCTCGAGATATTTTAGTTTGTTTGATATGCAAATTAAACATTTTGACGTCATACGTGCATAATGAGTTATCGAAAACGTTATATATCTTTGCTATTATCAAATATAATAATCACTTGAAGATCTACATGTTTAGTGTTGTGGGCGAAACACGTGCTTTATTCAAATTAATTTGGTTTGATAATAGCAAAGATATCTAATCTCTTCTCCGATAGCTCATTATGCACCTACGACGTCACAATATGTAACATTTACATGTCAAACAAACTGAAATATCTCAAGAACAAAGCAAGGAAACGAAAAACTGCAAAAGATGTTACTCTATAATTTTAAGTGTTCTTTCAAATAAAACAAACTTAATTTAATTCGTTTCATAGGCACTTTAAACAATATAAACTTATGTCAAAGAAAATAACTTTTGCAAATGACAGTCCCAAGAGTAATCTTCACGTCGTCGTGAGTGTTGGCAACATAGAAAAATCATTTTTACGTTGTAAAGAAAACGCGAAACCTGAGTCGCTACAGAAGCCAATAGGAAAGCTTATAACCTTATCCTGACGACCAACATTGATTGAGCCAGTCTCTTCCAGAATTCCACAAAATAACGAGTCTTTTATAATCTAACAATCTCGAAATTTGAATGTATAAGTACAGCGCCATTTTCTACCGTTAAACTTTCTAACCGTAGTCGTAGTCCATTGTCTGAATCTTAAAGTCCTTATTGATTTTCATACACATCTTTGAAGTATGGCATTTAGTGGCTAACAAAAAGATGCACATATGACGTCACAACGTAGTTGAGGTCAGTGGTGTTCTTACTACGTTGTGACGTCCCCTGTGCATTTATAAGTGGACAGGCAACAAAAAGAATCCATGTTTTATACAATAAAACATTTAAAGGTATGTTGAAACTCTTGATTTGGGGGCATAGAAAATACAAAAAAAAACCAAGTCATCTGACGTGATCTCTGCGTCTGCCGTATAGCCAACAACAAATGAAAACAGACACACAGAGACATTGTATAAAGGTGTGCGTGAACGTAAAAGGGCAGAAAGGGCACTTTCATTGCCAATATATTTCTGTTAGATTTTTGATGGAGCAAAATCATTTCAAGAATTTGTTAAAGCTTGAACGTACTTGCTAAAGTGTAAGACTATGCCTACCCATGCAACAATATACGTAGTTTTATTTGTCACTGAAAATGAATTTCCATAGCATTTAACCATAGTATTTTTTTTCAACTTAAGGACACTTTTGCCCTTGCTTCTCTTAACAAAATATAGAGCGAGCGAACGAACGAACGAACGAACGAACGAACGAACGAACGAACGAACGAACGAACGAGCAAACAAACAAATTAAACTCGCAGTCGGAATTCGTGACAGCATCGCAATTCGAGTTTTGTAACTCTATAACCGTGCACTCCTACTGTCCCTCTAGTACTGCCTGTGTGTCTGTGTTTGCCCAATCATGGAAACATTACAAAACTGTGCCCTAGTGTAATTTTCCTTTGTTTTTACAGGGTAAAACGTATACATACAACGGTAAACGTCAAAAGGCATCATTAGTTTCCTGGATCAAGCGTTGTTTATCTGAAGCAGAACATTTCACAGGTATTAGTCAATATTTTAGTCTTCTGCTTACACTACATCATAGTCTGACAAAGGGCAGTTAGGGTCGAAACGTCAGAAATTTTGTTTTCGGCTGTTCATCACTTATCAGTTGTAAGCCTTTTGTGGCCACGCCATAGACATATAGAGAGAAGTGGAAAATCGTGAAGAGATGAAGAGCAAAGCAACTGATTTCGCCGTAGATCACCAAGTACTCACGTATACTGTATCTATGACCGCCGTTGGCGTCAATGTTAAAATGTTTGGATTAGCTGTAATTGACCATTTCCCAAAAGAGTTGAAGACTGGTAAAGAGTATTGAGCTCTGTTGTTCTTGGGATCGTTTAGAGTGAGTTTCATTGTGCTTACGCTACCAAGCATGAAATATGCCCCTCCAAACGATCCCAAGTACCCTATAGCGTTCCTAACCCATCACCAGTCTTCAACTCTTTTGGGAAATGGCCAATTGTTTTAATGCGGGAGGTGCGTAAAAAGCGCCTAGCTTTTCATTATAAAAGTAACAATTGTAATATACTGACCCACTGCGTTTTACGCAAGTTTGATGATTTATTTTCAGAGCAATTTCATTGTACCAGTCCAGTTATAAATATACATATATGTTTGGATCCACCATCCAGTTTCATATAAGTCAGTGATAGATATGTTTTAGCCTGGTTCCCAGAGCCTGCGATCCTTTTGGTCAGTAGCAAGGGCTAATCTCCTTATTTGCAGCCAGCGGCTGAATTGCGAAGGACGCAGATCAACGTGGCCGTGTCGAGGCATATCAAAGGCGCTCAAGGCAGCCGCCGCATGCGACACAGTTCAAAGCACGGATCACAGCTAAGATGTTAGGTGTTGATTTTATGGAGGGAGGAAAACCGGAGAACCCGACGAAAAACACTCGAAGCACAGAAGAGATCAACTACAACTCTACTCGTATAAGTTCCAAGCTCGACAACGGGGTGATTCCCAAGCGGTACTTGTTAGTACTTGTACTAACCCCGTCTAACTGGGCTTAACTTTTTGGTGAGAGGCAGCGCGCTAACAGCACTCGCCACCCGTGCTCCCCTACCCTGGTACTGGCCGAAAGGATTGCGGGCTCTGGGTACGACATTGAAGTAAATGGTGCTAGGCGTGGTACTTGGGGCAGGATATAAGTAGAGTAATGCCGATAAATAGAACATAGAACAGTGTTTAGAAGGTTACGGGTTTCATGTGCCTCTGGGGGGCTTACAATTCGACTGTATGAAAGAGTTTGTTTGAATGATTGATTGATTGACTGACTGACCGATTGATCGGTTGTTTGATTGACTCGAAAACATTATAAGCGATAACATTTTTAAAGTGTTACTGGATAGATGCCATGTTTGCATTGCGGGGGGGGAAATTGTTTTGCACAACATTGTGCCCCAATTTATTTTTATTTTTTTAACAGGCGAACTTAAATTCTCTGAGTGGAAGCCTCGTTTGGAAGGTTACGACTTCCTAGCCAAAATCAAACAGGAAGCTATGGAAGATGGCGAAGACAGTGACGGGAAAGACTCAGACACTTGGGACAACGCAAAAGTTGAACGTGATGATGATGAAGACGATGATGACCAAGAAGAAAAAGGAGGACATGATTCCTCGACGAACATTGAAAAAGATCGTGACAATCATCAAAGATTCCACGCTGCATTTCACGCTAAAAAGCAGTCAAGACTCAACCAACGACGTGTCGTCGAAAAGCCCTCCCATGCTGTTCACGGAGCACATACCGAATTGTAAACCTTGTACTTACCATGCTATCGAGTCTTTCAATATTCTTTCTTCTGTCTTCATCCATGACAAGTGACAACACGTTTTATCTGTTATTTTAAAAACTTTAAGACATAAAAATGAGTCATGAAGAAGATAATTTTAGCGAGACAGATCAATGTTGAAATGAGGTAATAGAACTTGTAATTATTTAACCGTTCAATAAGGAACCTTAAGATGCTGGGACGACGGCGGCGGTGAAAAAGTGACATGAATTTTGAAATTTGAAGAAGTCACGGTTAAAGGTGAGGTAATACGTACGGGCAACATTTTTCTTCAACTTTCAACGCAACTTTGTTGCGTTGCACGTTGAAAAGCGTTACCACCCACCTTCTCGCACATCATTAGATATTCATAGCATTTCGGCCAATCCGGTTGCTTGATTTACGCCACATGTACTTACCCCAGTCTAAACCAGAGACCTAATTAATTCAAGTGGGCAGGGCTTAGAAGATGAGGGAAATTGAGGGAAAACAATACATATGTTAATTTAGAATTTCAATACTGTATTTAGAAATGTTTTCTAAATACAGTAAACTGTATTTGTATTTAGAAAACATTTCTAAATACAGTACGCTGTATTTAGAAATCATTTCCCATACAGTTTTCTGTCGCTATAGAAACCAGTTTGAAATACAACAGATTCTTTTACCTAACAGCGCTTCACAATATAAGCGACTACATGCGATACATATTACAAGTAAAATAGACTAACAAGAAACTAAACTTACGTTGGTGCAATTAAGTTATTCGACTTAACTGCATGATTGAAGTAATGGAGTTTAAACGTCCATCTACCTTTCATAATATTATATAGATATAAAAGTATACAAGACGGTCGCCTCACGCTTTGTTTTCTCCGGTATCGACCATTAACATCTTCTGTCTTCTTTAGTGTGTAAAGTTCTACATTATTCCAATTGTCATCTATATTTTCTCTGCTCAATATCAATCATGGCTAAATTGATCCTGCTGTTCAAGATAATCTAATGTATGTTATCCAATAAATCCAACGTCTTGCGAACCAAAACTCCTGGCTGTTTTAAAACAAAAAATTCCCCTGTCTCTGCAAGCGCTTGACGACCAGTCTGTTGTGATTGCCTTCATTGCAATGAATATCTAATGTGTGATAAGCTATTTCAAATCCTCGTTAGTGTTTTAGACTTGGTTAGAAACCACCGTCTAAAACACTAACTCGGATTTGAAATATTACTTAAACATTGTCATGCAACAATGATTTTGTTGTTAGTTGAAAAATTTTGTTGAAAAAATTAGACTCCACTTCTACTTACTGCAACATGCATGCTGATTCAACTTGCAACAAAATTATTGTTGCGTGACAATGTTTAAGGTGGGTGCCTGGAGCGCCTTTGATATGCCTCGACACGGCCACGTTGATCTGCGTCCTTCGCAATGCAACCGCTGGCTGCAACTAAGGATGACTAGCACCCCAGTCCTTTATCCTTTGAGTCCTCCCTTTTAGCGGAAACCTAGAATACTGGCAAACCATTCTGGTCAACGCTATCTCACGTCATCGTGCAAATGTCTTATTGGTTGAATATCTACACCAGACCTATATAGATACATCTACATTATAAACCACTAGATGTATTTTATATACATATATAGTACTTTACAATACTCTAAACTGAGGTACTGTACATAGACCTTTTCGACAGAATAGTGTATTATAGGTAATCAGGACAAAATTGAAAGAAGTACCAGATGCATGCAGTCAGTTTCAAAGCAAACGCATGACGGTCGATACAGCTTCCATTCGCATAACCTATCTCGTGACTTATTCATAGTCGTTTTATTTGCCTCAGCCCTATAAATGCATGTGATTAATTTATGACATCTGTATATTTAGCATTAGAATGTATTAAATACTTTGGAACTATTGTCTCCTGTGTGATTCAATGGAATTGAGCTTCTTAGGCTCTATAGGCAATGACTACTCGAACTTTTGAAAAGAATCGTGGACTAAATCAGATATAATATACCATACCCAAAATAAGACGACTACTTTCGATAATCGTTTCTTATTCCCTGATTATACGAAAATCGCGCGCGCTGATTGGTCGAGCTACTTCGGACAAATTCTCGATAATCACCTACAGCGTTTATTCAAAATGGCCGCCAGTCAATTTGTCAATGCGACAGACGAGGAAATTAACAATTTTAAAGCAAACGTTGTTCCGAAAAGTACGAAAATGTCTATTTATACTAAAACAATTATTCGCCTCAGGCTCCGTGAATATCAGTGATTACATCATCTTTATTTTAATACGCTGGCCTCACACAACTTATAATATAAGTTGATTTCCAGGAGGGGCGTATATTTAAACAAACTAACTAACAAGTAATGTAGCGTAATGTAAATCTGAAATATAGTCTAAAAACTAAGTATTAAAGCAACCGGGTCAGCATGTTTCAGCAAAAGGCAAGGTGGCAAGTCTATTCTTAAATTCATAAAGTGACGTTGCCTTTTTTGCCTCAGTTGGCGCGGAGTCATTTATTCCCCCACTGCTGTAAGGTAAGACAGGTAAGTTAAGGTCGCCTTCTTTCATTTCAAATCTACAAACAGTCTAGTGTCGAATATATGTGTTTTGTCCAGTCTCAGTATCGTATTATTTATCATTTTCCGTCCTAGCGAAGTCTGAGTTCAGACATATATTTATTCAACAGGCGGCATTAACATATTTCACGCTTGCCAGGAGCTTTTATATGAATTTGAAACTCAAAGGATCAATTGATCCTTAAGCCCAGGTTTAGTTCAACGTTAAATTGGATCTTTCTTTTCATGATTTTGAAATGAATACTGTTTCAAAGTATTGTTAGTCTCGCTATCTTGTTCTGATGAGATATATTTTAACACCGTGTTCGTGAAATATGATCTCAGGTTGTCGGTAGATGACATATAATTTTATTAAATTAAGATCTCCATCTTTGACAAGAACTGGAAAAATTCGCTCACGTGCAACAGAGATCGTTTGTTATTATTCAACGCAACCACAATTCATAAACCAACCGCCTTACGGGTCACTGCAAAGAAATGTCAAATGTGGTGCAAAACTAAAAATAAATAATTTTTATGCTATTTGTTTAAAAAAGGGAAGAAAAAAACAATTAATTATCACTATCTCTTTAAACTTATGCTAAAAATTCGTTCAGTTCATCTGTATAGGGCGCCTTTGTTTGGGTTATTCCAGAAGAAGAAGAATTTTTGAAATATTCCGGATTGATCGCTCGTTTTCCAAACGATAGGTTATTCTGGTTAATTTAGAAAGTTTAAAGTGCCTATGCAACGAAAATTAAGTTTGTCTTATTTGAAAGAACACTTAAGTAACATCTTTTGCAGTTTTTCGTTTCCTTGCTTTGTTCTTGAGATATTTTAGTTTGTTTGATATGCAAATTAAACAGTTTGACGTCGTAGGTGTATAATGAGCTATCGGAGAAAGTTGGATATCTTTTCCATTATCAAACCAAATTAATTTGAATGAAGCATTTGAACCCACAACACTAAACATGTAGATCTTCAAGTGATTATTATATTTGATAATAGCAAAGATATAGAACTTTTTCGATAACTCATTATGCACGTGTGACGTCAAACGTTTAATTTGCATATCAAACAAACTAAAATATTTCAACAACGAAGCAGGGAAACGAAAAACTGAAAAATATGTTACTCTACCATTTTAAGTGTTCTTTCAAATAAGACAAACTTAATTTTCGTTTCATAGGCACTTTAACGTATTATACCGAGTATTCCAAATCAAGAAGAACACCTAAACTAGCATTCGCGTACGTTATTTTGGCTATTCCTAGTCCGGAATAGTCCCATACGAACGCACCCTTACTTTATCTGTTAAAACGACAAATATCGCTGCCCTGCTCGCCAGCTTCAGGGTTTGATTTTTTTGGCTCTGACGCCACGGGGTCGATGTAAGTTACCGTTTCTGAGTCGTGGCGTTTCCTACGCGCATGTTGTTCAAGTCATTTCCAAGGTCATTTTCAAGATGCAAAGATTTCTCATTCTGAACGAAGTGGAACCGTACGGGAACGTCGCAGCGTCATAGTATTTCTTTATCTGTCGTGATGTCCAAAGCAGCGTCTCGTCTAGAACACTAACTAGGATCCTTGTTAAAAAGGATCCTTAGCTCCCTAAACAATCGTCTCCAAAGACGACTTTATCTGGTTGACTAAGATGACTTAAATTCAACATCAATCGTCGCCGCCTGTTCCACGGCAACACCACAGAGCCGACGGCCATTTCTGTCAAATCTTTTCGATATTCAACGTGACCTATTCTTGATTGGCACATCAGTAACGCAAATTCTTCGAAATCAGCCCCGTCAATTTGAACTTAGCTGCTTACAACAGGACTAGGCTGCACGCACACATCTACCATTGGAGACTCGGTCCGGTTAACATCACGTTTCATTCGTAAACCTTTAGAGTGACTGATTGACGGTTCTGGGTAAGCCATTTTACCGTGTGATAAAGAACTTTCGTGACTAGCCTTAGCCGGTGCTTGTTCAGAATGTGCATTTACTTGATCGACAGCCATTGAGCCTGGCCTGGGAGAGAAGTTTGACAAATTGTCAGCTGAACGTTCTCCGCCGGAATTTCCACCTTGTTTCGTTTTACTGTTTCGCGTGGACTCGCTTCCGTGAGTGGTTTTATGCGATGAATTCTTTGTGTTTAGCAACAGCGCTGATTCGTTGCCGCGACTGTTTGATTTAGTTGACGTCCGTGAAACATTCGCACTAGGCGTGTCCATTGTTTGAGAGCCCACAATACTATTACTCCAAGTAGCGTTTGTTCTTGTTGAAGGACTATCGCAGTCCATAGCAGAACCTGGACTAGGCTCATCACTTCCAGTCGTGTTACTTCCTGCGGTGAACACACCAGAAGTCGACGCCACAGTTCCATAAGACCCCGGCAGTCTGGCACTGGGATTGTTTATTGTCGGCGACGTAGTCGGCGAATTCGGCGTCGTATTCGTGTCTTCATCGGCGGTAGTTCTTTTGAAAAAATAATGTTGTAAGGCACTGTACGGTTTAATTCGCACTTTGGGATCGTACTCTAACATTTGTAGTATCAAGTCTCTGAACTTTAGATAATCTTGATAGCTGTGGCCTTGGTCGCCAGCCCGACGTCCACCAGGTCCGCCTGAATCACAGCCAAGAATGTTGTGTAGCTTTCGAGAACCAGGCAGAGCATAATCCTAGAGTGAGAAAAATTACAGAAAACCTCAAGGATCAGTCATAAAATACCACGTGGAGAATACAGGCCCTTGAACAATGTCCTTATAAAGCCAGATGATTATATAGGATAAGTAACATTCCCCGGGTCTCTCGTTTAGCCCATCACCAGAGTTCATGCAAGTGTAGTACGGTTATATACGAAGCCCGCGGGTAAGTCTATCGCAAGAATAATCCGCCGTCCGGTGAATTAGTGATCGTAGTTTAACAATTGCATATGGGCAGTCGTCTACAATTCCACTGAATCATAAGCTACACCACACAGCCACAGTGACAGTCATTAACTCTTTCCCGCTAGACAAAAACTAGGCTTATGTCCTTCAGACACCTTATGGTGCGTTCACTCTCGGACTGGCGTTAGCAGCGCTTTATATTCTGTTTGTTTGTTCGTTCGTTCGTTCGTTAGTTCGTTCGTTCGTTCGTTCGTTCGCTCGTTCGTTCGCAATCAATAGATAAGTTACCGGTTTGTAGAACTATAGGTCTGGTATGAATAGCGAGTTCAACAGTGTGAACGCAATCAGACTGAATTTGGACTGAAAATCAGCTGGTTTCTGTGGTGAGATATGTGTTCACTGTATGTTTAGTACGTAATGTTCTGTCCAAAAAACATCACATCGTATTTTACCAAAGTTCAAAGCCATACCAGTCCGAATGTGAACGCAACCGTTAAGTCGGTCCTATATCAGTCCAGTCTCAGTCGAAATCCAGTCCAAGTCCGCTAGTGTGAATGCACTTGGTATAATAATATACATGCATGAAAATATCTCCCAACTCTGACTGGTTAATAGAGTTCAATGTCAATGTAATACAGAGCAGAAACGATGTATAATATAGTAAAAAAATGAAATAGACAAATATACTGTAAATTCTATTGAGTGTTAAGCATGATGAATGAAACTCGTGAAAAACCATTAAATGCTTAACAATATGCGGATTTTGAATAATCTTCCTTCACGAAAAGAATCCAATATGGCGACAAAAATTTGAAGTTGTCGAAGAACACTTCGATGAAATATAAACTGAATTTTGCTTAAATATTTCCATAAAAAATACCTTGCAAGAAGACTATAAAGGTTACATGGAACGAGTAAAAGTTTTGACGTATTTGGTAAGGAAGAAAAGTGTTTTTAAACCAGTGAAGCTTCCAGGCGTGGAGAATATCTCTAAGTTTGTTCAGCGAAATCATTTGAAACTGTGCACATAAAAACTCCTTACGACGCTGAACATTTCATGTTAGATATGTAAGTGATTTTGCTCTGTATGAAAATATTTTACCCCACTCCTGACGTCAGAGACCATCTCATTTACATATCAAACAAATTGAAATATCTTGAAAACACAGAAAGATACGAAAAAGTTGTAAAGGATCTTCTATTACAATTTTATGAGTTCTTTCAAATTAGACAAACTTAATTTTTGTTGCCAATTTTGTTGCACGAATTCTCGTGATATTAAAAAAAAGTGCACTCACGAGTTTTTCAAATACCTCAAATAGCATTCAAACTTCGGATTCGTGCTCTTTTGATATTCTTTTAAAAACTCATTTGTACGTGTTGTTTTTTCTCTCAAATCGCATTCAAAGTCATACTATACACCAAGTACTTACTTTCTTCACTTTGCCATCCTTACTAGTTTTTCTTGGCACATAACTGCCATCTGGAAGGCGATCAAAATATGCCCTTGCTTTCGGAGCGTTCTCCAGAATGTGTTTTGGAGGGATGCCAAGAACTTCCACAACTTTTTGCATTTGATCAAACTAAAATAAAACATTGATGTAAGAACGAATCAACGTAAACATTCCAAGGTTATCGGCACCTTTACAAATGACAGTAATATCCTACAATATTAAAGTGCCCCTAACCCCAAAAATGTTATGGTTTAGATTAAAATCACCCTTAAGATTATGAAGAATGGCGTTGAAAGTTCGGCGATATAGATTTTTGTTTTTAAGTTATCGGGGTTTTTGTAATATGCAAATAAGGCATGTGATGACGTAAGATAAGGAAAGCAGAATCGTAGAAGATTTTATAACGTGTATATCTTTAAACTTATACATCGAAATTCCTCAAAACTTTGCACATATATACAGACCACCTAACTAAAAAAGATCATTTGAGTTATTTACCCGTCATGGCAACCGATTTGTTTCCAGACCTCTAAATTCAGGCTCAAAAAATCTTTGTTTTCTGCCATAGCAGAGTTTACTACAATTTCAGACTTTAGTATAAGATTAGTTAAGTTTGTAGAATCTTCCTCCAATATTACCAATTCCAAAATGATCAGCATTTGAGAGAAAACAAATAGTTTTGTTTTTTAAATTAAGAGGTCTGGAAATTAATTGGTTACCATGACGACTACATAACTTGAACTATCTTTTTCAGTTTAGTAGTCTGTAAATACATGCAAAGTTTGGAGAAATTTTGATGAATAATTTTGAAGATATATTCGAAAATAAATCGTCGAAAATTCTGCTTTCCTTATCTACGTCATCACATGCCTATTTAGTAGTTGCATATTACAAAAACCTCAATAACTTAAGAACAAAAACTGGTATAGCGGAACTTTCAACGACATTCTTCATAACTTTAGAAGTGGTTTCCAGGTAAATTTTTGAAATTTTTGGGGTTAGGGGCACTTTAACCATATGACAATAATAGATCCTGAGATTTCAGCGTGCAATTAACGAGACATACTAAACTCGTACGTTTCAAATTTCCAGTACGAAAGCATCGTATCGGCTTTCTGATTGGTTATACGATTTCTCTCTAGTAATAAATATAAATAGCGAATAAGTGTTCTCGAATTTTACCCCCATGAGGCACTCCGCTCGAAATGTCAGTATGTCGTTATCAAAACTAATCTTGCCAGTTTACCACCTTTTCGCATTGCTCTATCTAAAAGACTGCCTTGCTCTATCCAAACACTGCCTTTTGTGTGTTTTATAAATCGTTCTCATTGACTAGCGATTGTTCATCTCATTGGCCAATGTTTTATTAGCTGTATATAATCTCTTGAAGAACCAGAGAGAAGGCATAATAAACAAGAACTTCATTGCGTATAATTCTAGCAAGAATTACAAGCAACTACACAACAAGAAACACATAAGACAAAGAGTTATGCTGTGCAGTGTTTATGTCAGCGACAAATTGTAAAAGTAATTTTATCCATCAGACAGAATTTATGTTTCTCAGGTTTCGTGCAATCCAGTGCAATTATTAAGCTCCACTTTAACCCCTTGACTACCAGGGGACAGGGGTCTTCCCTTGACGAGTAAAATCGTCTGGCATTAGCCAGAGTAAAATACTCTGACGTTAGCCAGAGTAAAATACTAAAGGTGCGGCTACATGCGCGCTTACAAGTCAAAGGGTTACGCATTGAGATAGGTTTTTAACCGTTTGACTACCAGGGGTCTTCCCTTGTCTGGCGTTAGCCACAGTAAAATACTCTGGCGTTAACCAACGTAAACTACTAAAGGTGCGTCTACATGCGTGCTTAGGAGTCAAATGGTTAAACCCACTGATCTCTATATAAACTGGATTGCTCATCTGGCTCCAAAAATGAAGCCAGCGCAGATGACGAATTGGGAGTACCAAGATGGCCGCCACGGAAACTTTGTATGTTTTCGTAGCACGAAAAGGGCCACATTAAAAATATTTCTGCCATTGATATCAAACAAAGAACACTGTACAAGGTTTAAACCTCGGGTTACTTACCTCGTTTGCTCCACTGAACAATGGTTCTCCAGTGTGCATTTCCACAAGGATGCATCCTAAACTCCACATGTCAATCGCCATGTCGTAAGGCACTCCAAGGAGAACTTCCGGTGAACGATAAAAACGACTTTGTATATAATGATAGATCTGCGTAAAAAAAAAGAGAACTATAAATAATGGAGCAGGAGAATTTTATCAGATATAAAGACACGTACCTATTTCTGGCGTATAAGTGGCTTTCCAATTGGTTCACAAGAAGTGAGTTTTTTCCCGAACTCACATGCTGACGTGCACACTACAAGAGGTGAGTTCGGATGAAACTCTCCTCTGACGTAAGCATGAAAGACCTTAGAACCAGGAGCTTGGCCGCGTAGTCGGTTTGGGTTCTTGGGAAGACTGGGGAGAGGCTGGAAACGAAACGGCCTAGCAAAATTCGCAAAAAGGTCCTGCCCAGAATCGTTTTGGCCTGGAATCTAGCACATCTACCGTAAACAACACTGAGTGACGGCATAAAGAAAAAGGCATTGTGTATATAGCGATCGAAAGAGGGGAATTATGGACTATATTCCAATTGGAGCTCGAAATGAAAATGTAACTGTTTAACTTTCAACGGTTGCAGAAGGAAAGCTAGTGATAAGAAAGCTAGGCTAGTGAAACTTCGTCGATCCGAGGTGAGCAGGCTTGTATTATTTTGTGCAGATGGAAATAGTAAATGTCGGGAAACGATTAGAACATCATATCACAACTCTTCCTCAATAAACAACCAAGCTGTAAAGTGAAAAGGCCTCTCTTCGGATCACTTCCGAAACGGGTTAACCGAGGAAGGCCTAGAAACAAGGCTACGTACCTCTGACGTAAGTCGAATAAGATTATTTTTTCAAAATGCCGTTGGGAAATGAGAAGAAAAAACACCCACACTTGCAGGTTCGACGCATCCAGCATGACAGCATGTTAACTAGCTAGCTAGCTTCTTCCTTGTCTCCTTTCTTCATTGCTTCCTTCCTTCCTTCTCTTCCTTCCTTCCTTTCATTCTTTTATTGTTATAAAATAAGATAAAATAGAAAAAAGTTTAAGAAATAGATGCGGCAACAGTTGTTTTAAACAAGTTCTTGATCCTTATCGATCCGAACAAGACAGATCTTTGCATCATCTTTAAGACTCTAGTTGTTTCTGGTTTTCCAAGGAGGCACACGAGGTTACCTTGTAGTTCCTTCGAGTACCCGCCGAGGGCATCAATAATCACATTAATTTTCTTTCTTTCTTTCTTTCTTTCTTTCTTTCTTTCTTTCTTTCTTTCTTTCTTTCTTTCTTTCTTTCTTTCTTTCTTTCTTTCTTTCCTTCTTTCCCCTGCCTCCTTCCCTTCCTTCCCTCCCTCCCGCGGACTACTGTAAGTAACTTACCCGTTGACCAATTTGACAAGAACTACCGAAGTCCACAATTTTTATTCCACTTCTCTTTGGATTACATAAAAGAATATTCTCAGGTTTGAGGTCACAGTGGATAATACCCAGGTCGGGCTGAGAAAGAAATAGTAGCGACGTGCACATTTGTTGCGCAAATTTTCTTGTCAAGTTCAAAGAGACTCCGCGAAAGTTCGTGTTGCGCAAAAGGTCGTAGAGATTGTAAGACAATAGTTCAAACACCAGGCAAAGATGGCTTCGGAAAACGAAATTTCGCTTTAAGCGTACTAAAGGTAAACAAAGAAAAAGAAATCAAGTTAAAAGCTAAAAGTCAAATCAGCATGTAATAAAAAAATGAGAAAACAAAAAAATCGTAAAACATCGTAACATTTAATCCATTTTGATCTAAAGATACAAGCACTTTAAATTAGTTTACTTCACTTCATTTTACTTCACTTCACTTCACTTTTATACTTCACTTCCCTTCCCTTCCCTTCACTTCACTTTAATTTATATTTTACTTTACTTCACTTTACTTTTATACTTCACTTCCCTTCCCTTCCCTTCACTTCACTTTACTTTTATACTTCACTTCCCTTCCCTTCCCTTCACTTCACTTCACTTTACTTCACTTTAATTTATATTTTACTTTACTTCACTTTACTTTTATACTTCACTTCCCTTCCCTTCACTTCACTTCACTTCACTTTACTTCACTTTAATTTATATTTTACTTTACTTCACTTTACTTTTATATTTTACTTTACTTCACTTCACTTTACTTTAATTTTATACTTTACTTTACTTTACTTTTATACTTTATTTTACTTTACTTTACTTTACTTTACTTTACTTTACTTTACTTTACTTTAATTTATACTTTACTTTACTTTACTTTACGTCACTTTACTTTAATTTATATTTTACTTTACTTCACTTTACTTTATACTTTACTTCACTTTATACTTTACTTTAATTGTATACTTTACTTTACTTTTATACTTTACTTCACTTCACTTCACTTCACTTTACTTTAATTTATACTTTACTTACTTCACTTTACTTTACTTCACTTAACTTTAATTTATACTTTACTTCACTTCACTTCACTTCACTTCACTTCGCTTCACTTTACTTTACTTAACTTAACTTAGAGCAACACATATCACGCATCGATCAAATTGAACCTACCTATGTAACATTTTCCCTCGGGATCATATTGATTCATTAATTCAAGCAGCTTTACTTCAATCTGAGCCTGATCTAAAAATGCTTTCTTGTTCTTGATAATTTTTATTGCCACAAACTCTTTTTCTTGTGCGTCATATGCCTTACATACCTACAACCATGAAGAAACGGCAGTTAATTTACTGTTTAAAAAAAGCGAATCAACCCACCACTATATGGAACAACTTTCTGCAAACAAGATTCTATATTAGGAACTAACAACGCTCTCGCAAAAAAGGCGGTCTCGATTTTAGTAAAATGCGAGTCAAATCTGCCTTGATTTCCTCACGCCATACGTTTTGCACTTTATTCATTTATTGCAATTTCTTTAGCTAAGCAATTGCTTTAAATTTAAAATCCATCAAATAAATAAACACACTTTAACAGATGTTTGGAAAGTAATATACTGTATATAACACTCCTCATATATCAAATGCGAATTTGATGCAAAAGTTGGCTTAATTATGCAAGTGTTTAATCACATACTGCATGTATCTTAACACCGTCTCGGTACTGATTTTCTTTGCTTTTGTCTTATGAATTTTTAAAGAGGTTGAGAAGCTACACGGCTAACCGGGCTACACTGTAATTCGTGTCACCATGCCGTTGGTCGACCGTAGTCGGAGTCAGACAGAAGGCTCCTCTTTCTTTGGCTACTACCCTAAGGCAGAGGTGGGCGCTACTCCTATCCCAGATGGTGTTGATTTTGCGGAGGGAGGAAAACCGGAGAATCCGGTGAAAACCCCTCGAGGCACAGGAGAGACCAACTAAACTCTACTCACATGGTCCAAACTCGAAAACGGGGGTTTTCCCAGACGGTCACCCATCCAAATACTAACCCCGTCTAACCGGGCTTAACTATTGATGAGAGGCAGCGCCCTAACAGCACACGCCACCCGTGCTCCCCGAACTCGTGTCACACAATCCTTAATTAGTTCATTCTTAGTTAAGATTCGTTTACATCTAAACCAAACCAATAACCCATTCTTCTTTGCAAATTTAGTTTTCAAAACTACAGTATACAACCTTAACCAGTTAACCGGACGAACTCGTCTCGTGTGATTGGCCTCTGAAATTTTTATCAACGACGCATGGTATATGAAGGGGTAACAAAATCACTGTTGTCAAACCTGGCCGAAAGATCCTTTGCCAATCAAGGAATGAATTTCGTAACGATCCGACAGCTTCTCCCCAACACGTATAACGTAGTCGTAATTCTCGTCATCATAATCATTGTTGTAAAGTCTTCGTTCCTTTTTGTGAACACCTTGCTCATTGGCTTTCTTTCGTTTCTTGTTTGCATAGTACACCTAAAGGAGACATATTTAGTAAAAAAAAAAATGAAATGGAAAGTGCGAGAAAAAATTAAACTCGATTAATCACCGTGCAAAATCCAAACGTACAATAAACAATTATTGGATGAGACTTTTTGATATCAAGAATTATCAAGGTCGAAGTCTGTGTTATCTGTCGAATTCAATAATTGTTTTATTATACATTTCAGTTGAAAATATAAAGAGAATCACTCCCTCAGAACCAAAAAATGCAGTTCAAAGACAGTTGCTTTTTTTCCCGCGCTTTCCTTCGGTTTGTCAGCTTGTCAGTGGCGTCACGTCAGCACATGCAGGATAAGTCCTTTTCCCTACAGATAATACCTCCAGAAACTACAGATAATAGTATTGTGGGCTCAGAATCAAACACTTACAGCGGCAAATACAACTAAAAGTGCAGATATCAAGAATTCTTACAAAGTTTCTGACCAATTATAATCAAGGATTCGAAAAAAATGTATAATAATGTCAATTATCTGCCTCAAACAACAGAACGGAAGAGGTTATAAATCACTGGCTTCAACGTGACATTGCGTTAATATTTTATCACTAATACTAATCCTAACCCCAACCCCAACCCTAATCCTAACTCTAATCCTAATCTTAACTATAACCTCAGAGATTAGTTTTAAATCAAAGGGTTATATTTCAGATTATGACGAAAAGTCAGAGACTCTGAGGACAGCGAAATAACCTTTTCCTAACAAAACGTGCTGTACTCACTACTAATAGTTTAATATTATTTTTAAACTAACCTACGTGGTCTATCCTAACTAAGACAAACGTACAAGACCGCGTAAGGAACTGAGGTTTACGTAATTTAGCGCTTAATGTACGCAAACCTTTGGTTTCAGTTGATGACACAAACACATCTCTCTTGTGGCGCTTTCCAATTGACAACGTTAGACCGATCAGTCCGGCCAGAATGGACTTGCTTTTGATTAGGACCAAATTTTCCAGTCAGACCATCCCAGGTCTCGAACGAATCGTGTTCCATTTAACCGGACTGACCGGTCTAACTGTGTAAATGGAAAGCCCCCTTGGTTACATATCTAACGACAGCAATCCAAAAGAGTCACTATGAAAATGGCATCCACACAGGTCGCAGAAACATCAAGTATTAGGGAAAACAAACCATTCAATCAGAAAATAAAATACATTCAATCTGGACAATGAAACACCGAGTTCACCACAGCAACAACCCAGATTCAAACCTTTTACAGACAATATACATGCCACCATTGTTCACCCTTTAGAATTTTAGGTTTTTGGACCGCAGCAAGACCACCGTTCGTCCAATACACAAGTAAGAAAAACTAACTCTGACACTTGATATACATGTATCACTTCACTTTTTTTTTCTGGACGTGGTGGCCCTGGTGGCAAGTTAATTTATTTACCTCATTTATGTGCTTGTAGGTCTTGATTAAGTCGACACTCAATTTCCGCAATGGTGCAGCAGTCGGATCACGGAAAGCGTTTGGTTGTGCGTTCACAGCATTTGGCACAGGCTGAGTCCTCTCGTTATTTGTCGACTCAGCCATTTTAGTGCCACGTTAATGGATTGTTGTCACCACGGTTGGGACTTCATAGTTTTTAACAAACCAAATGGGAAGCAAGTAGCCTCCTGGATAAAAAGGATAAAAAGAGTTAAAGTTAAACATAAAAAAAGTTAAAGTGATTAAATCTAGCTCCATTAGTATTAGTGCTACTAGTATACTACACAAAATGCAGAATATATCATTCATGAACTTCTAAATGTCAATGTCTGTAGAGTTCAGAATATATATATATATATATATATAATGATATTAGGTGTTTACTCCGAGTGACGAACCATACCGGACAAGTAAAGAAAACTCTACTTGGCCCGGCTGGGATTCGAACCCGCGACCTTCGGTTTACTAGTCCGACGCTCTACCGAATGAGCTACAGGTTAAGTTGGGGTCTTCTGGGGGGTTCTCCCCCAGGAAACTCTGAATGGCATTTTGGAATTTGTAGGGAATTTAACAAAATTTAAAGGTCTAAATAGAGAGTGATTGGTGATGATTATTCTCGAAACTATGCGACAGTTCTGTAACAGGTTGACTGTTCCCAAGCTTGTAATTGTTGTGACACTCGATATATCAACAGACATGTTGCGGATTGTTTCAATGATGTGCTATGGTTGACGTTCTGCACATACATCAAGTTGCAACAAACTTCTTGATCACAAGCTTGATGAGCCTTGGCCATGGCTTTGATAGAATAACAAGGTTGTTACAACTTGTTAGAAAATTTGCTGCAAGTCTGCAACACATCTTGCAACAACGCTGTAAAGTTTCTGGTAAAGTGTAAAGTGTAGCCGTTTAACACTTATTTATACTGACGCCGAGGGAAGCAGTGTGTTTTGTGGCCCCGAGACAGCCGTTGTTTCCCGAGGCGAATCCGTTGGCAACAACGAGCAGTCGAGGGGCCACAAAACACACTGTTTTCCCGAGGTACCAGTAAATAAGTGTTTTGTTATATGTCAAGTGTTAAATGACAACAAAAATGTTGAGCAAAACCTTCAGACATTGTTTTGAATGAAGGAAAACTGGAGAAAACAAAGACAAACTGAACCTGACCATCTACTTTCGGTATTCATATTTTTCCCTAGGGAAAAATAAATGTAATGTTACCCGCTGCCATGAGTTACACGGGAAACATCACGATTTTCGGACTACCACGCGAGCACCGCTCGCCCAATCAGAAAGCTAGAAAAATGGACTTTGACACATGATATATAACAACAGTAATTATTTAGAGGGAATCTCGCGATATCATGCACTATTCGCCTCCGGGCAAAACAAAATGGCAGCCAGTTTTTTCTCTGTGTACTGATGATAGTAGAATACAGAAAAAAGTCAACAAAATTTAGTATAAAAAAGCAACTAACAGGTATGTTTCTAGCCATTAAAAATCTCCAAAAATTGCAAAAACTATTTTGTTAAAAACTATCGAATATGCCAAGTTGCTAGCGGCTCTGACTTGCATGAACATACCGGCCGGAAAATGGAATCGGTGAAGCTTGTTTGTATTACCTCCGCCAGGAGGTCATGTTTTCACCCCTGTTCGTCTGCTTGTTTGTTTGTCTGTCTGTCGCCAGGATATCTCACAAAATACTGCACAGATTTTCATGAAAGTTTGGAAAGATTGGTCATAGACCAAGGACCAACCCTTTTAATTTCGTTGAATTTGGTTGAAATTTGGATGAGAAATTAATAAAAATCTGACTATAGGTGGTGTGCAACCAATCCCCTGAGATTCAAAAGACAAAGATGATCAAAAACTTTTTTCAAATTCATCCAAAAACATTGCGGCAATGACGTAAGGTGCACACCACCAATAAGATTATCCGTGTAGAAGAAATGCTTGATTGCGTCATTATCCTTATTTTATGCAAACTTTTTGCATAATTTTGGTACGAGTGCAATCAAGACTATTCATTCATAAAACGAGATGGCTCGTTTGCTTTCTAAACATCTCTGATAATAAAAATAACTCACTGGCAGAAGTATATGCAGTCTTTGAGTGCCCTCTTGTTTCATTTATGGATCAGGTCTCGAATTTAGCGGCGGCACCGGCGCCACTGGCCGTCGATGTACTTAAGCTTTGTAATACAAAGTGTATGATTAGTAAAATTGACAATAAAACCTAAAACTCTGCTGAAATATCTGCAGTATTTAAATTCACCTGCTCTGTCAGTCTTTCTGTTGAATATTCTAACGATAATCGGTGAAATTCGACAATCTCGCATTGGATTTCGTTACCAGAGCCTGCAATCCTTTTGGGTAGCGCCAAGCGCTAGGGCGGCCTGTACTTCAAGTAAACTTGAACATTCTGTAGGACGGAAGGATCGCAGGCTCCGAAAACGGTATTTGACTATACTGTACATGTACTTTTTAAATCTTGCTGTATCAGTGTATGGTAAGGCGCTTCAAATAGCAACTGAATGAAAGTTTCAAACTGGCCTTGATGCCCTGTATACTGGCCTTGATGCCCTAAAAAACATTGTAACATTCAAGGCCAAACTCAGAGCCTGAAATAACGGTCGGACGTCCGCCGTTTTCCGACCAAATTACAGTTTTTCCGACCAAATGCTGAATTGATCGGAAGTTTTGTCCGGACAAATTTGACAAAACAGTGCAATCAGTTTTTAAAAAAAGACTGGGTCTGAGCATCCCGCAAAGAATGCGGGCTCAGTAAACAAGATGGCGGCGTGATAGTTTTATTTGATTTGTGAAAGGTGAGTCTTAATTTGCTTTTTAAATCACTACACTGGTGTTTGTCCACGAAATGACCTGCTGGAAAGTGCTTCTTGGCATATTGTAGAACAGAATTTTGTATATTAAAAGATGTTAAAATAATTTATAATACACATATTGCAACACGGAGGGAGTCAAAATGAAATCGAAAAAAAATGTCAGATCAAATTTGAAAATTTCCGATCAAATTTCATTTTGATCGGACATTTTGTCCGGACAAATTTTGAAATTATTTCAGGCTCTGAAACTGGCCTTGCCTTTTCTTTTCCCAAATTCGAGGCCTGCAGTATATAAAGCTAAAACAATTCGCGGCTCGGTAAATACCATCACTATTCATCTCCACTTCAGTAAATAATTTATTAATTGTTTAATATAGCTGGGTTTTTGCTAGTTGTAACTCAGACTACTATTGGTTCATTTGTGGTCACGTGGGATTAGACAAATCAAATGTTTCCCGCACGGGCAATATTGCAACAATTGTTGCCCGCTCGGGCAACAAGTAGCGGGCAACAAGTGCTTAGTGAAAGTCTAGCTAAACAGCCTAAACCAAGCAAAAATCCAACGAAAACCCAGCTATATAACAAAGCACTTAATTCGTCTTGGCCCTCGGGAAAACAAAACTAAATATGTTTCCCTCGTGACCAGACATTAAGTGTATAATATACCAAATACTTCTGATACAAATAGTGTATGTCTGATTAGCAGCCCGTATAGCAAAGAGTCTGGTTGCTTAGCAACTAGTCTAGCCACAAGAAAATAATAATAGAGATTATTATACATTCAAACTTCATTCTCGTTTCTAAGTTGGGAGGTCTTTTCTCACCTCAAAGATGCAACTGTTACAGCAACAAATTTTGCCTTCCATCTATCGTACAATTTGCTATAGATCTATAATAGTGAAATGCTGGCGATCACAGTTTCAAAACCGATTGCGTGTAATAAATTATTCAAGAGCTCGTTTCCAGACACTTGAAATTATTTAAATATTTACTACAAACAAAGACAAGGTCACAAGGCCACTAATCCGTTGGCTTGTTTGTTTTGTTTTTGTATTTGTTTGTTTTTGAAGGTTTCCAAGCTACATGTATAGTTCTTTTAACTCCGCTTCACAGTTCTGAAAATTCGGCCAGATAGTCTATTGCATACTGTAGATAATTATACTGTACTTCTCCAAAACTCTTGTATATATATTGCATGTACTAGGAAATTTTGGTGAAGGAATTTCGAGTGTAGAATATATACATTATAAGACCAAACCGGGACCAGTTGCGAAAAATGCAACATCAAGGCCTTCCGACCCTGCGATGCTAGTGCAGTGCTCTGACCACTGAGCGTCTGAGGAGCTATGTTGCCAAGAGCTTGGCCACGAGTTCTGTATATATACATGTAATATGGTAATGCCGGGAGTAGAATTAGAATATTACTTGTAGATATTGTAGTCTGTTACTCAAGTAGACAGTTCTTCAAAACGCCAAACTTTGCTATACAGTAACTTTCAAACTCCTTTAAGCAGTTCTTCAAAATTCTGGTAGACAGTTCTTTCAAACTCTGCTACAGCGTTCTCCAAATCTGCTAGAAATCAGTATGGCAATTGTATTGTTTGCTACTGTGCAGTACAGTATATACAGTTCTTACTCTGCTATATACACAGTTCTCCTAAACTCTGCCAGACAGTTCTTTCGAACTCTGCATGATAGAGAATCTGCTAGCCTACTGTATAGATACATGTAGTTTTTCAAAATCCCACTAGACAGATCTTTCAAGCTCTGTTTAATAAGCAGTTCTCCCAAACCCTTCATTACTGCCAAGTCTTTAGTGAACAACTTTAAGCAAACGTGGGTGTTTTATATCACTTTTAATTAATTCAAATTTCGAATGCATTTTTTAAACTGTTGAGTATTGTTTATTTTACTAATTTCCATTCACTATGGTAAAGTTGTTACTTTAATTACACGTAAACTCCCCCCACTCTGTATTTTAGACAATATTAAACATACAGTTACTGAATTGTAAATTTCAAATTGTATATTGAATGCACTCTTTATATAAACTTTGGATTTTGGGTACCCAATAATTATTCAGTTATTCAGGTTTGGGTTATAATTCCTAAATTAGGTCATCAGGTTTTATTCATTCAGGACTATCAGGTTGTGTTTGTAACATTTTTTGTCAGTTTTTGTCAGGTCAACAGTACATCAGACCAAATTTATACCTCTAATCTAAAATTCTGCAGAGAGCCCCCCCCCCCCCCCCCCCCCCCCACCCCCCCCCCCCCCCCCCCCCCCCCCCCTCCCCCCGCCCCCCCCCCCCCCCCCCCCCCCACCCCCCACCCCCCCCCCCCCCCCCCCCCCAACTTGGCTAGAAAGTTCTGCTACAAAAGTCTGCTAGTGAGTTTTCAGTCACAATTGTGTCACCCATCAGGAAATGATAAATCACAAGCTCTATCTTTTTTCTTTAGAAATGTTAAATTTTCCTTTCTTCAGAATTCTCCTAACCAAAAGCAATCATGTTGAACTTAATACTACAATATACAGTACATGTGTATATACAGTATAGGGTTCATTCACAAGAGTGCTAAATATCAAATGAATGATAGAGAGAATACTTGTATGACTTAAACACAGTTCATTGCTACTTGGAGTTTCACACCCTAGGCCATGCAATTTTAAAAAAATTAAGAGTTTTTTACACACCTAATGTTTATGCAATGTTAACAAGACAATGAATTCCAGTAATTGTTCCAGAATTCCATTGCAATGAAAGTGTACTGTAACCACTGTACATATTTATGTATTGTTACAGCTGTCTTAAATTCGTTTTTTCTTTAACAACCAATCCTATCCAACACTTAAACATATATTAAGTCCAGTAAAGGGCCACTTGTTCGTCCACTGAAATAATGCAGTCTGTGTAACTATAGTGCTATAATCAATCTCTGAATCATACATATAAGTAACTAAAATAACATTCTACATTTCAATTTCTCTTTTTCATTGATAAACAGGGCACTTTTCTGTCCAAATTGGTCTTTAATTAAACAGTATTTTTTTCCCTGGCTAATGCAAGATGCTTTTATTAATCTCTAGGGAAGCCCTAGGAGGCTTAGATAGGAATGAGTTACAGTAATTTCAAAAATGACTAAAATTTCCCAAACATTTTCCACTTGTTGCATTTTATGGTGATGAGAACATTTCCATATACAGTACATGTATATACAACAAAGGCAATGCAAGAGTTATATACATGTAATAGTGTGTAAGACATTTCCTTAAAGACTTCATAAATATTTAAACATGTTATGTATGTTTTTTTCTTAAATACTTTTAAATATATTTGAATCCTCTTTTAAAGAGTGCAAAAATTAACACAAGTCTAATCCAGCAGCTCATTTAAAATAATACATTCAACCTACCAAGTTGTATAATTTGACCTGATTGGTTTATCAACCTACAAAATAAACAAAAGAAAAATGCATCTTTATTACAATCAGATTTCATGTTCACACATTACAAGTACATGTACTAAGAGAAGTGTCAGAGTACAATTGATTTTTAAACATAAAACAGTTGCAGTGCATTGTACAGAACATTGACTGCTCTGACACACATGGTAGATTGTTTGTAAAACCTTGTATAATTATGCAGTTCATAGGAGCTACTACTATAAAAATATTTTTACAAAAATATTACATTGAACAGCAATGTGATACAGCACATATATTAGATAACAGATGCTAAAAATTCCAGCAAATTTCAAATGCCATCAAAACAAGTTGAGCAAGAATCAATATCAACTGGTTTGTCTCCTTCCCCAAAAGTGTTAAATTATTTACGTTTTGCCCTTTGCAGGATACAAAGGGTATTACAATCTTTCATAAGATCTACCACATCTAAAACAAATTCAACCACGCAATGCCATAGTGTAAAACAAGAAACAACAATAACGTTGATACAAAAATTGAAAAATTGGTGTCAATGAACAAAATAATTAAAGCTATCAATCAAAACTGTAAGAAAATAACGAGATTAGTTGTATGAAGATTACAACAATTAAATGGATTTCTTTTTTTTATTACAATTTAACATATATAGATAGTGTATATAGATAAGAGTAGACACGTGTATTCAATTATATATAGATCTACACATGTACAGTATTAAACTAGTTGATAAACTAAAACTGTACAAAATCTTGTTTTGTCATTGAATTTTACCAAATGTTGATAATTACTAGACTTCAATGTCTGTATATTATACTTACATATACATTATATATATATATTATTCCTTATTCAATTTGAATATGCTAAAAATGTAAAACATTCATACTATGCAAATCTATAAAATAATATACTGAATACTGTGCATTGTACACGTCACGTATGTATTATATTCTTGTGCCTCATCTACTGTACTGCACTGTAATGTCCACTCTAGGTACAGTTTAACAATTGCTTTGCTATACTTTTACTACACTATAAATTAAATCTATTTACAACCTGGTTCCTGCTTACTGTAATACTACTGTTACAACTGTAGCTTAGCACAACTAATTCATAAAATTTTGACAGCTACTACTACTACTCTACGATTTAAAGTCTTCTTTTCCCCAATCCTGGGGGTTGGACTTAAACAGCTACCTGCGGGCCGCGGCTGCACTAACACTACTCCACAAACACTACCATATATAAATAAATATCTTTGGCTCAGCTAGCTTCCCAGTAACTAATTTGGACATAATGATTATGGATACATGTATGAGTAAACAATGCAACAAACTATAAGAAAGACAGTGACAATAAAAAAGTTAGAACGGTGTAGACTTGCCAGTAAGAGGTTCGAAAAATACATGCTGCCATGGCAACAGAAGACATTAAATAATATGTCTGTAGTCTAAATCATATTACTTTTATCGAAAAATGTGTTCCTAGCATTCTGGAGAATACCATTTCAAAAACTAAAAGTTACATGGACTTGGGGTATACACAAAGTGCTGTAAATTAATTTGTAAAATTTGTGAAATTTTCTCATAATATAGAAAAAGTGTTTCATTTAATATTCATACAGTACATTATTAAATTTAATACATGTAAATTGCACAGTATTCAATTTTAGAAAAAAATGCCATTTAACTGTAGTTCATAAAATAAGATAAAAATGTTTAAATAAACGATAATCAAACTCTAGCAGAATATAGTACTGATTTAGAACCTTCAGTTCTAAACTTTTGAAGTTGTATTTTAGTTCAATGTTTTTGGGTTTTTTTTAAACCATTCTGGCTTTATAGTTGACAAGAAATGAGCTCTAAAATACCATAGAATTTTAAGACTTATTACAAAACCTCCAATTACTACGGACTTACAGCAGAAGGTATTTATTTTTGTAGCAGCATTTACATGGATAACTTAATATATTGCCAATTTTCAGGACATCCATACAGCTGGATGTTTTTATGGCATAAACCAAATTATGGAATACCCAAATCATGAATTTTTCTGGTTAGTTCAGCATGTTACTACTATATACATGTATGGTGCACAAGCCAAAATAATACATGTATGTGTACCATAATCAATGGTGAAAGGCAATATTTTTTTCTGTGTGTGTTGCAGACAGTCCATGTCTAATTTCAGAATCCAATTTAAGCCTAGGAGATATTCTCACAATGACTTAATGTTAATCCACAAGAATGCTTTTAGTATATTGCCTTTCATTATACAGACAATTTCAAAATCACTTTTAATATGTAGCACAGTGGAAGAAGTGACATGTGATACTACCAGACAGTTTTCAAACTAAAAGCATATTCTATTATCATCAAGCTTGAAACTGCTTTGAGATACATTCTTCCATTTGGTGAACCAATAAGTAAAAAGCAATTAATATTTAACACTGAAAATTTGCATATATGTAGAAAATTTGTCTGGCACTCTGTGCTCAGGGTAAACCCTGGAATTATTATTGTTGTTATCAGTTAATTTGTGGTATTCCCTTGCCAGAATGTTGGTTTCAAAGTGTTTTTGATTTAGTAAAATAGATTCGTGTGATGAGCTTTTGGTATAGTACTCCTCACTCATGATATGTATATACATATACATCTAAAATACCATTCTAGAAATTATTTTAAAAAGCATTCACTACAGTGACTTTCATGACTTTGCCACTGAAAACCTTTTATAGAATGGTCAAATTTTCTTTCGGGCAAAGAGGAACCGGTATAAAATTATTGTCAAGACCGTTGCTTCAGGCTTCAATTTCCCTAAAAATATTTACAAGGCGAAGATATTGACTGATAATCTACATTTACAAGAGCATCTGAACAAGTTTAGATGTGAAATCACAGAATCATCGGAATTCTTTGCTAAGCGTAGCATAATTTCACAAGAAAAGCGGATTATCAACCTAGCAAAGGTAAAATATCACCTAATACGGCTTTAACTGTCCTTCCTAGGATGAAAACATGATCTATGATTTAGGAATAGCATCAATCCTGAGTAATTTAACAGGAAGAAAACACGGTGTAAGCAGTTCGACAATGTTAAGCGTATTACAAAACAAAGTGCGCCTGGAAACGTTTAGAACGTTTCAAAACCTGTCTTCTTCACCGAAATTAACTGACAACAAGGCATAAAACAACTTGACCAGGTTATACGTCAGCTTTTCTTCCAGCGAAATCAAAGGCACGAAATTTTAAACTTCGACAAATTTTGGTCCGAACAAGAACATTTCTTCGTTTAGGTTGTTTTCAAATTTCTAAACTATCGTTCCAGACAATCGCTCCCGAACAGTGTCTTTCATTCTTGTATATAAAACCAATATGGCCGCCTTGGCGGGAGAACGAAACTTGAACATTTTTGCTGTTCGAGCAATTGTTGATGAAAAGAATATTAAACAAAGAAAAAGTTTTTTTAGAAAACTTCATATTCATTTAAGCAAGTTGGGATGAAGAAAGTGGAGATACGAATAGAAGGGTAAAAAATGCGCCAAGATCGGTTGTCAAAAGGTTGCTTTCCTCAGCTTCCGCGAAAATATAAGCTCTTTAACGTTCATCTACGCTTTATTAGCTTGCCCAACATAAAGTACTCACACTAAAAGAAAACCAGAAGTAACTAGAACGAACGAGTATTTCGAAAATGCCAAGTTCGTATATAAACAAAGGTACAATGGACACCTAACGAAATTGACCACGCTTATAAACGGAAGCTTCTGCCTGCGCTCGCTCGACCAAACACAAAACAATATGGTCAGCCAAGATGTAATATGTAATATTATTTTACAAACCTTGTTTACATTCACTAAGAACCATGATCACTTGAGTTTATACTCGTGTATAATAAGAAAATACATCATGTAGATCCACAGACGACTATTCTGTAGTTTAATATCCAAGTAAACAATCCTCGGTAGAAAATTGTATTATAAAGCTCTCGTCAAAACAAAAAATCGCGCCTTCGACTTTCAAACGGTCACGTTACGAATGGATATATTTCCTCACACAGCACTCCAACGTTCTTTTGCTACCATTAAATCAGATGATCTCTACACAGCAGTCGACCGTCGATCGAAATCAGGGGTTGCTTTAAAAAATCGTGAAATGTAGCGAAGGTTTAAAGATACCCGCCATTGAAGGTTTTCAAAATTGGTTCGAAAATATGCGAACAAAACGGCTGATGGCGATGACTTGGCGAGGGGTCGTGATGACGCCACGCGTTGTTGGCATGGTAACGACTATCTTCTAATTTTAGCGGTATGGAGAAGATCTACTTCAATCAACAATTTCCAGACATGTACACGTCATTGGTCATCTACTATCAAGTCAGGGAAATTAAATCTTGACTCTGAATTGCTAGCTAGGGAAACTATTCTAGCTGGAGCATAGATTGTAAAAAGATTTATAAAACGTCTTTTTACTATAACTATGGGCCTATGGCTTGGAAAAACTCTAATCGTAAAACTAGCAACTGAAAATGTTTATTTGTTCTAAACACATTAGATTGGTTACGTTCAACTATGCGCTTTATTCAAGTTACGACAGAAAGTTGAGATATATCACTTCACCGGGTACCGAGTGAGCGGAGTTTTTTGCCACTGATCTACATGCATGCATGGATGATGGATCCACTTAGCCTGGTACCCTGGCCCAATTTCAAAAGAAATATGGGCCAGGTAACCACTAAAGACTTCTGCTTTCCTATTGGTTGAAATTTCGCGCGTTTTTAGTGGCTATGAATAAAACTGCAATCGTCATAAGTGGATTTAGCCCTGATGACGCGAGAATGAGATTAGTGGTTACCTGGCCCATATTCTTTGATTGGGCCAGGGTACCAGGCTAGGATCCACTTTGCAAGATTTCTGAAGCAGGGGCGGACTGGCAGCAGAAAAGTTACCGGGAAATTATATGAAAGCTAAGGGGCGTCTGGTTGAATGCAAAGCCTGAATGTTCTAAATTAGCTACTGTTACACCATGCGATTTTTCTCGCAACTTGCAGCAAATGTCTGAATTTTGCAGGTACAAAAAAAATCGCACTGTGTAACACTCCGTAGCAACTTACAATTTTGTTATTTCTGCCGTGTTGCAAGTTGCAAGAAAACTTGGAGGGGTTCTACTTTTTCCTGCAACTTCCAACAAAGTTCGCAAGTTAATTGCTGAACGTGTAACACCCTTCCTGCAACTTGCGAGTTTTTTCCCCATGGGTAATTTAGTATACGTTGCAAGAAAAAAGTCCCTGCGCCTCTGTGCGCCCGGGGCGTTCCGGCCTCTAGGAGATTTTTGAGCCTTTGAAATTGTATTTTGAGAGCGACATTAATAATTTTAAGCACAATTTTATGTATTAATGTGTATGCCCATATTTCTTTTTGTGACTACAACATTTAATAGACAATAATCATATTACTGATACTATATATATTATAAATATATACACTTTTCGGTTCGGAAGTTCGTTTCCAAGTTTCAAATTACGTTTCCAAAATTTAGAAGTTCAATTCATTACGAAGTTCTATTTGAAGTTCGAAGTTCAGCTTTGCGCCAAAGAAAGCTAGTCGATCTGGCCGAGCGGCGAAGGTTTTTCGTAAACGAACGGTGAACTTCGAATCGAACATTCGAACTTCAAATCGAACTTCGTACGAACGTACCGCGCGTTGAAAAGTGAGCTGAAATCGACAATAAGTCACAATTAGCGGATTAGTCTTACAGTTACAAAATGTATTATATACTCCAGAAAAATTATATGGTTACATCTTATGAAGAGTGAATATCAAAGAAAGGATAATACAATGACATGCAGAGTATTAAGTAGTTTAGAAAATACATATTGTATATATTACATGTGTTTGGAATTTACGACTAGTAGTCTAGCAATGCAAATAGTAACAACTGTATTTCATGTTTACGTTTAATATATATTTATGAGCTGTATTTTGCTAATTGTCTTTGTGAAGGCGCCTCAAACGGAAAAGACGGGGAAAAATTAAGAGTTTCAAATGATCGAATCGCTGTTCAGTGATAGACTGACGATAGCTTCTCCTTTCGTTTCTCTCATCTCTAACCAAGTAACCAGTGCATGCTTCTACTTTCAAATTTGGAAGAAATGAAGGAAATCTGAAGAAAATATATTTTCTGAAGGAAATTTGAGCATTTGGATAATTTGAGAACCAGGAAACTTGCAAAAAAGTCAATTGTCAAAAAAGTATCAAGATTCACCTATTTGAGAATTTCTACTTACTTTCTCACGCGATTTCAACCATTTCCCAATAATATTGTAATAATGGCCTGTAGACTATTTTATTTATTTACAATGTAATACCGTACCAGTGAACTCTATATAAGGACTGGAACGATACCTACAAACCAAATTTTGAAGCCGTCATGGAGGCTGACATGCAGGGCGGCCCCAGTCCTCTTTATATGCAAGAAAATCTTTATTTTTTAAGTTATATTTTGTTATGAACCAATACAAAGAAATGCAAACATGCTACAGTAATAGATACTTCTTCTAAAGGCTTTTAGCAGCAAAAACGTAGCTTGAATATTTGACAAAAAAACACAATTTGAGTCCGAAACCGCGCGGATCTCTTGATTTTTTGTAGGGCAGCTCCAATTAGTGTTGAGTCAGTTGAGGTCAACCCAGTGAACTATAAGAAGACTGGAACGATAACTCAGGGGGGGATTTTGAAGCCAGTGCCAGTCCCTTTGCAGGTAGCTCTCGTGCTTCAAGTTACTTAATTTTCATCCTGCCATATATTTTGTTTGGGACGATAACAAATTACTAAAAAACAACGGATTGAAATACATTGTTTTATACGTATGTTTTTAGAAATAGCATTGGCTTCAATTTGATGCATAGTATAAGTTTCCTCGTTATTTCAAACTTTTTTTAAATGTGGTAAATGTTCGACCATATTTCGCTGGGAAATAACACTAAGAAACTTGTTGTAGTTTTTCTAAGTTTTGAGCTGAAATACTTAACGCTGAACGTTGGGCTATATATGAAACCTGAAGCTATTGAAAAATGCTATTTGGTATAGAAACTTCAAGAGTTTAGCTAAAGGGGAAATAATTAAAAACTATAAAAACAACTGCCATTTTGTAACGTTCGGCAAACAAAATGGCAGTTGTTTTTCTATTTTTTAATTATTTCCCTTTCAGCTAAAGTCTTGAAGTTTCCATACCAAATAGCATTTTTCAATAGCTTCAGTTTCATATACAGCCCAACGTTCAGCGTTAAGTATTTCAGCTCATTCAAAGATTTTTGGCTTCATCCATGCATAGGGCCTGACTTATGGAGTTAGCGTTCCAGTTTACTTAGAGTTCAATGGGTCAACTAGCCTGGTACCCTGGCCCAATCAAAGTATATGGGCCAGGCAGTGAACTCTATATAAGGACTGGAACGATACCTACAAACCAAATTTTGAAGCCGTCATGGAGGCTGACATGCAGGGCGGCCCCAGTCCTCTTTATATGCAAGAAAATCTTTATTTTTAAGTTATATTTTGTTATGAACCAATTACAAAGAAATGCAAACATGCTACAGAAATAGATACTTCTTCTAAAGGCTTTTAGCAGCAAAAACGTAGCTTGAATATTTGACAAAAAACACAATTTGAGTCCGAAACCGCGCGGATCTCTTGATTTTTTGTAGGGCAGCTCCAAGTGTTGAGTCAGTTGAGGTATCAAAAGTCAAGAAAAAAGTCTATAAACTATCTTGAATCAAATAAAGCCGGATAGCATTAATCAGGGCTAAAGCCTACTGAAATCTAGTAGCTATAATCTGTCGAGCATATGGATGCTGACATGATGAATAAAAACCATAAATATTAAATTTTCTGAACAGTCAAAAAATTGAACAAAACACAGAAATACGAACCGACAGTGTTTTAAAGGCATCAAAGATCAAAAATATATGTGGTCTTACAATGATTCAAAAGGTATGAGGAGACTATTCATAAGAGCAAAGGCACAGCTTGACAGGGTTGCAAGAATTCATAAAATAAAGACGAATAAATGCTAAATATAACCTGAATTTTCGTCAGGAGTTTCCATCAATCCAAGCAAAATTTTGCTTTCGTTTGGCAATATATTTCGGGCTTCAATCTATTTTTGCCAGCAAACATACCTCAGACAGAAAGGACAATGATTCTAATACATACTGACTTCGTTATATCAATTCAAAAGAAGTTCAACTACAAAAAAAAAATTCTCGCTGGGCCATTGTCTGTTTTCTACCGCTCCTTGGACGTTGGTCAGACGTTCATGTGTTGCCCCCAGCAGCCGGAAGTTTGGCTTCATCCAATGATAGGGCCGACCTTGGGCCGACCTTATGGAGGTATCGTTCCAGTCTTTATATAGAGTTCACTGTACCGTACGCGTTCTCAGCCCTCTAGAATATAAATCCCAGAGGGTTTAATATTCGTGAATTGGCCATTTCCCAAAAAGATCTGAAGACTGGTAAAGAGCATTGAGCGCTGGTGTTCTTGGGATCCGGTATGAGGGACAGTTTCATTGTGCTTACGCTACCAAGCATTTAATATCCTCGTTCACCTTTTATTTACTTACCCGTTTGGAAGGTTGGTGCAAGCCGTAGGCTAGTGGGGGCCTGGGGCGAATAGCGGTACTTGGATCCAGCCAGGATCACCCTTCCAAGAACCGTATCTGGACCCACACCAGTCGGAATCATCCAAATGGACACAATACTCACCTATATAACACTCGTATAGAGCAACGTAGCACGTCATTCCTAGCAACACTCGTATAGAGCAGTGGGCAGCACCGTAGTACGCCATTTTAGCAACTCAGGATAGAGCAGTGGGCAGCACCGTATAGTAGTACGCCATTTAGCAACACTCATATAGAGCAGTGGGTGACACCGTAGTATACGCCATTTAGGAACACTCGTATAGAGCAGTGGGCAGCACCGTAGTACTAGTACGCAATTGTGACTAGTATTATCGACGGTTTAAGTATCGCACTTGAGCAAAGGCACTCATACTGGGACTGGCACCCAGGCTAGAGTTGAGCATTGTAAGTTGGAAAAGCGTTGCACTTGAGCAAATCACTCGTACTGGGACTGGCACCCAGGCTAGAGTCGAGCATTATAAGCGTTGCGCTTGAGCAAATCACTCGTATTGCGACTGGCACCCAGGCTAGAGTTGTGCATTGTAAGCATTGCACTTGGGCAAATCATGATCATGATCACTCATACTAGAACTGGCCTCTAAGCTATAGAGTTGAGCATTGTAGGCATTGCGCTTGAGCAAAGCTCTAACGGCTAAGCTATGATTCTTATGCGTCGCACGCTGTAGAGTCTCAACCCAAAACGGCAACGCGTATTCCTCCCGAATAATGCACAGCGCCTATTCTCGGCCTGGGTCTGTTCTCAGTGTCATGTGCGGAGTTTCTTTGCTCAGTGTCGATTCTTTGCGATTTCGCTTACGTGTCAGTCGCCGCCAATGGCAGCAGGTCGTGGCTGCTTTGCAGTTTGGGCAAAGTATCTTTGTTTATCGCAACGAAAACACGACATTTCTTGGGTATTCCCACTTATTCCTCAAACAAACTTGACAAAATTCGTGTCGGTTAGCGCATTTGGCCCATGGGGAAGTAACCGCATGGTGCGTGACCTTTGTGCTCAGTCTCTGGCGTTTTTCTACTTCTCTTCGCGCAATGTTTTACTTTCTTTTAAGGCCTCACTTTCCTGCGTTCTTTCTGTGAAAGTATCTCCATGCAACACCGCTTTGTTAGTCCCTAGTTTTGTCTTACCTCTGTCCCGAAAGTAGCCGAAGTATTTGCCACACGACGAAAGATAGAGTATATTTAACATACCTTAATTGCTGTGCCTTGGGCTTGGCGTCAGTGCTTTACCTGATGTGGTAACCAGGAGAATGCTGCTTCGATCGCTCCAAATTAAGATGCGACAAGAGTCGGAGCCGGCTGTTATGGTCTGCTTTCCCCGTGGTCTAATCGCTTGAGCCACTGCTTGCGCTACTGCTTGGTTTAGGCCCACGCAGAATTCTTATGATTGAAATGCGTTAACCAATTGTTACTGGTCGTTTCATGGCTTTGCATGGTAGAGATCACTTTGTTTCTGCGGAGTTGCCATTCATAGATTTCTTTCTTATCTCACTATCTGCAATTTTACTGAATTGTGAACCAAGGGAGCACGTTAGAATGTGATAGTTCTTATATATAAATAAACTAAACTTTACTAATACCTAAAGTTGTTGACGTTTTGTGCGAGTCGCCACAGAATAGATATACAACCAGAAGTCCAACTCGAGTGAAAACTTATCCGCATTTCTTCAATGCTCAGGCGCGATATTTGACGCCTGTCCTAACGCCACGTCCTAACGCCATCCTACGCAATCCTGGCAAGTTCCCCCAGCAGTTTTAACCTTCTTTTGAGGTCCCAACTGCGGTTATTTTGTTTCGCGCACGAATATGCATTAGGGTTAGGGTTAGGATTAGGTTTAGGATTGGGGTTAGGATTATGATTGAGGTTAGGATTAGGGTAAGGATTGGGGTTGGGATCAGGGTTAGGATTAGATTAGGATGTTTTCAGGGTCAGGGTCATGAAAGAATAACAAATTCGTGCGCGAAACACAAAGTAAGCACCCAAACTGCTGGGGGAACTTGCCAGGATTGCGTGGGATGGCCAAGGATGGCCAGGAATCAAGATGCGCGAGGCGATATATGCGCGAGGATAGAAACTTCAAAGGTTCCGACGCGAGTTGGACTTCTGATTGTATTTCTATTCTGTGGAGTCGCCGAGTTCGACAAAACGTACCGCTGATAATATGAGCCCCGACGAACGAGCCGAATACTCTCCGAAGATACGCGAGGGCGGAGCCGGAAGGGAAAAGAGAAGGGGAGTGCAACTACCGAGCACGTGATGGCTTTCAGCTAATAAAATAGTCCGATTATAAAATAGCTTTTCTCCTTATGCTCGTAGCAGACTAGCAGTGGCTCGTAGCCGTAGATCGTATATAGATCGTATAAAGATCGAGCCAAATACACTAAAATTATCATATTCTACGACTCGTTCAGTAACTACTAACTACCCTATTAAAGTTCTTGTAAGAATTTCATTAAAAATAATGAATAGTTTTAACACAAAAGGATCAGTACTCGTACTGGTCGATCGTTCCACACTCGTCTCCTCTTCTTCTCGCACGAACTCACGAAGGAATTCGAAATCTGAAATAAAACTTCCCAAAAGTTGCACGATTCAGTTGGTTGACCTTGCCGAATCTAACTCCTTTTGTATATGTTGTGGGCTTCTTCGGTATTGAGATCATATCCTGGAGCGGACAAACAAACCCGCGATGGCGCGATTCTGACAATAAAAATTCAAAATGACTTATATTCATGAAACCCAATTGCAATGGTTTTCTCATCAGAGTCCAAATTGATAAATCATTCAACGAAAACAACTTACGTCCTGCTGTGAGTATCACGAAGATCGGGTTGTTGTCTGGGTAATTCGCGTATATAATTATTGTGCATAGCAACACTCTATGTGTATAGCAACGTGCTACAAGCATTGTCGAAAGATATCTCGGTAGGTATTAGTAAAGTTTAGTTTACTTATAAGAACTATCACATTCTAACGTGCTCCCTTGTTTAAACCTGGACTCGCTCTGCTTGCGTATGGCAATATCTAATTTCCTCTGACTCCAACACTGCGTCAGCTGACTGCTAGCCGTTAACGTACGCGGCAATGACGGCGCTCAACTGCACGCAACACATGGTTGATGACAGACAAGCTATGCAACGTAAGCGAAACCCGATAGCGCGATTCCATGCATCGACTCCACGCCCAGTCTGACATCGTCGTCATCTTTCGTGACCACAGCCACCGACTCAGTTTCTTGATCAGAGGATGTCTCAGGCATGGCCGCTGAAGAAGTGGCAGGGATTGTTGGAGAAGCAGTTGCTTCTAACGATTTCTTGACAAAATCTGTGTTCAGAAAACTTGAAAATTGCAATAGTTCGTCAGACAGGCTGTCTTCGAGATCTGCGGGGTATGCGTTTTGCAGATTTATCGCGCATTCGGTCACTTGCTCGTTTGGCAAGTCCTTGAGCGTTCGCAAGAAGCCAAACTTAGCAGCAATTTCTGAATACTCACCCAGTCGTTTCTGCAATTCACTGGCGATGCTGTCTACAATTACCAGAAACGTTCCTGTACGAAACTTGTCGACTGGAGTCTGCGGCAGTTCAGGTGCTGCTTCTGGATCATCGTAACGGCGATTACGTTGACGCACTCGTTGGACTTCTTCCTTGTAATGGTCACATTCACTCAGTACCTTTCCTTTGGTTTCGAACTCTTCGAATCTGGTCCGCAGCTTTCGGATAAAATCCACAAGAGACTCGTAGATTGCAACGGCTGAATTGAGGTCTTGCTCGGCGGACTGTAGAATTTGACTGTTGCCGTGAAAACGATGCAGAATATGGTACCACAAAACAGCAAGTATGCCTGTTTCCAGGCGGTTCATGTTGTTGACAAGACCACGAGCTTCTTCCCGGGTGTCAGCTTTCTGTTCATCGTCGTCGGCAATTTCCACCAAGGCATCGCAAATTTCGTCATAACCGTCCACTAGTGCTTTCGTCGCATCTGCGCGTGCGGACCAGCGAGTATCAGACATGCGTTTGACAGTTGGAAGACTTCTACTTGAAAGTTTATCATTTAGAACTTTCCAGCGATGCGTTGAAGCAGAAAAAAAGGAATACAATCCTTGAAGAAATTTGAAGAAGGCAACGGCTGCAAGGCAGCAACCTGCTGCAGATTGACCAACCAAGTTAAGAGAATGTGCAGCGCAGGGTACATAATGAGCCATCTCACAATGCTGCCGGATAATGGCCTGCATGCCATTATACTTACCACTCATGTTGCTCGCGTTGTCGTATGACTGACCTCGGCAGTCTGTTATATCAATGCCATGTGTTCTCAAGAATTTAAGTAAGCTTTCCGCTAGTTCCCGCCCACTGTGACCTTGCATGTCCAGGAAGGTTACAAACCGTTCAACAGGACCCGAGGCAAAACGTACCGTAGAATGCAGGTGAGCTGATCAACGTGAGATATATCTGGGGTTGAATCTACAGAAACCGAGAAATATTTTGCCGACTTCACTTCCGAAATAATGTGATCGAGCACACGATTTCCCATCAAATCGATTAATTCTTCACAAATTGTCTTAGACAGATAAGATGTGTGACCCCGTCCCTTGTTTGCGTTTAACTTAATATGCTGCGCAAGAAAGGGATCGAACTTCGCCACCAGTTCCAATATGCCCAAGTAGTTTCCGTTCTTGGATGAACCGACAACTTCATCTGAGCCACGAAATGCTAAGCCGCGCTCACCCAGTAAGCGAATAGTTTCGACTACCCGCTCTAGGACTGAACACCAATAATCGCGCTCTGTCTTCGCCTGTCTAACTAGTTCTGCATCAACACGAGAATTTGCATCACTGCGTTGTAGTAGCTGAACCATGGCTTGTCGGTGATTTGAACTTCTCTCATGGCGTGAAATTTGTTGAGAAGCGTGTTTCCAGTCACTGCATCCCTGCTTTCCAAAAACGGAGACATCTGTCATCAGTTTGCATGCAAAACAGTACAGTGCATGTTGAGATGGTGAGTAACAGAGCCAAGTGCGAGGATGTTGCTCCTTCGTGAGTTGGTGCGTGTACGTGAACATACTTTTCTGGCACTGTCGCTTGTATTTATCTCCTTCGAGTAGTGTAGACGTAGCACTAAAATCTGCGTCCGAATTACTGCAGTCGCTACTTCCTTTCGTTGCCCAGTATTCTCTCATACTGTTCGAAATGTTATCAGGCCACAATCCTAAATCACACGAATGGGGATCGGAAGGATCATTAGATGTTACAGGTGTCTCTGTTGCCGGTATTGTCTCAGACACAGTTGTGCTCGATGCACTAGCGCCTTCGTCATGATAGTGATACTGAGATTGCACATCCGCGAGTACTTCTATAGAGATACTGCTACTACCGGCGTCCGCGTCGCTAGTCTCACCGCTTGGAGCGCTGCTATTGGAACTAAACAGTGTTGAGATTTTTGGTACTTTGCTCAATACGTTGCTTTCCCGTGCGGCACGTTGTTCCTTCGCTTTGCGTTTTGCTGCTCCAGAGACGTGTTTACGATTCTTGTCTCGGTCTCGACCGCCACTTGCAGAACTCATTGCTCACTCTACTGTAGCATTCTGTACCTAAAAAGGTTTTTAAAATGCCGTTACACTTACACTGTTACAGAGACTAAAATTTAAAAAAATTCCCGAAGTTTCACGGCTTCATGCCCAAGACCCTTGTATGTATATGTACGTATTCGATGTGTGTTAGCCCTGCTCGCAGCCTGAATTTAAAAGTGATAAAATAAACTGCGGGCTTAATCATGTACGGTGACGTAGGTGAAAGTGCATAATTATGAACTATGAGACAAAAACGGGAAATCACCCCCCGCGGAACATGCCGTAAGGCATAGTCGGGTCTTATTTCAATGTCAGGCATTGTCAGCTACACAGTATATATTAGGCAAATAATATACAATTCATATACACATTTGCGCGTTTTCAGATATCATATATGTGAACAAATATCTTAAATTACGGTTTCCTAACTCGCAGGAAATGGATTGAGATTTTACATAATATCATCATAGTCCATAGACGCAGTTTTAAGGCGCAACATGTAAGATGTAACACACTAACATAGTAACATTTAGGTATACGGTTTACTTTTAACGTCCCGTAGACGGTAGACCATATAAATTATAATAGATTCCGTCAATTCAGATGCATGACACATTGACAAGCTTTGAAATTTCATATACGGTAATATTATACTAGTAATAATGTAATATAATTAATACTTACCAAACTTCAGCCTCCTTTAAGTTTGCCAGTTCGATATTAATTAAATCAGTCAATGTTCAATTGCAATTTTCAAAGCTGTTGTCTACGAACAGTGTTACAACGCCTTGTATTCAATTGAATATACTCGTTCGAGTCGCATCAATTTATATAAACGAGACAATGGCCTGTCTCAGTCTGGCCCTGTCGTTGTGTCAACACTCAACAAGTATAAACAGGATCATATAACAGCTCAGCGCAATTAACTAGAGTTTACATGCACATTGCATATTTTCCTGGGGCCAAGCCTAGGGGGCGAGGCCCTTAAATGTGCGAGGCCCCTAAATGTGCCAGGCCCCTAAATTCGCGAGGCCCCTAAATTCGCGAGGCCCCTAAATTCGCGAGGCCCCTAAATTCGTGAGGCCCCTAAATGCGCGAGGCCCTTAAATGCGCGAGGCCCCTAAATTCGCGAGGCCCCTAAATTCGCGAGGCCCCTAAATGTGCGAGGCCCCTAAATTCGCGAGGCACCTAAAATGGGCGTGTCCCAATAGAAAATGGGCATGTCCCAGTAAAAATGGGCGTGGCCAGCCAAAAGCGCGAGGCCCGTGGCATATGCCGCATCTGCCACGTGGTTAATCCGGCCCTGGGAGCACAACGAAACGCTATTGAAATTCGCACCCACCGTCCCACCTGTTAAACAAAATTACGTAATTCCATCAGTTATCTAAACTGATGTTTGAAGGGTACAGGTAAACTCCGACTGGTGAGCGGATCAGGATCAACAGGACCAGTCAACCTGATCCTTCTCCAAGCACCAAGGCACAACAAGCAGGAACCAGTCGGGGGACCTGTTACCCAACCTTCCAAACGGGTAAGAATAAAGAAGATCTTTCTGGCAACCGACCGACAGATCTAGTCGAGGTATGGTTTAACCACAGAATAAAGAACTGAGCAGAAGGGCCACTCGGGCACAGAATAGAAATACAACCAGAAGTCCAACTCGCGTCGGAACCTTTGAAGCACGATCGGAAATCGCATAGCTAGAAAATCGGCCACTTTCATGGAAGGTTAATGGCTTCGTACATCGCGAAAATTCCATGAGTTGTCAACAAACCGTACTCTATGGCAAGCCCAACATTCGTGCTATGCGCTCGTGGAAGAATTATGGTCGAACGACGATTTTAAGCGGAGATGTTTGACTTTGAGCTCGGGGTGTCCTCGCTGAAGTGTGCAGCCTGTCGGCCGTGTATTGATGACGTTTACACGCAAGATATTCGTTCTACGCATGCGTAGCTAATACGAGTCTGCCCGTATTTCGCGAGCCTCGAAAGCCGCCATTTCCGATCGTGTTTATGTGCTCGCGCATGTCGCCTCGCGCATTTTGATTCCTCGCCATCCTACGCAATCCTGGCAAGTTCCCCCGGCAGTTTGGACCTTCAAAAGAAGGTTAAAACTGCCGGGGAAAGTTGCCAGGATTGCGTAGGATGGCGTATGACATTGCGTAGGATCGCGTATCATTTCCTTCAAATTATCAGACTATCATTTCCTTCAAATTATGAAGCTTAACCAACTATTAAAACCACCATCTGATTGGACAACCTTTTTAAACGAAACCTCACCCCCATACCACCCCCCCGGAAACCCTAAACCTAGTCACGCCCCCCGGAAACCCTAAACCTAATCACAACCCTCCGGAAAAATGCCCCACCTGTAACACCCCGACCACAACAGCCCTATAGGATTTTTACCTTTATGTGTTCAAGTTTAACATCCCGCTTGTGGGATGGTTTTATTAAGATGGTTAAGCTTCATAATTTGAAACCGATGATACCTCGATCGTAGGATGGCGTCGGATGGCGTAAAATATCGCGCCTGCGCATTGAAGAAATGCAGACAAGTTGTCACGTGGTTGTCACTCGAGTTGGACTTCTGGTTACGTATTTCAATCTCGTTCCCAGAGCCCACGTTCCCCACCCGGGAAACGAGAGACTCTGGGATAATCCGTTCACGCCATCATAGGATTCGTGTGATCCGGAAGAAGAGTAATCATGTTCATCAGCCAATGGAATATCGATGTGAAACGGATTATGCCAGAGTCTCTCTCGTTTCCCGGGTGGGGAACGTGGGCTCTGGGAACGAGATTGGTTTATTTCTATTCTGTGCTTCTGCTCAGTTCTTTATTCTGTGCTGTTAACCTCATGAAATCTGTCCCTCCAAACAATCCCAAGTACGCTAGCGTTGCTAACCCGTCACCAGTCTTCAACTCTTTTGGGAAATGGTCCATATTAGGTGAGAAATCCTTCGGAACAGAAGCGGACTGTCCCCCCACTCCCCCCCCCCCCCCCACCCTCCCCACCAGCAACGGAAATGTCTGGAGATCACCTGATGTCACCTGATTGAATTTTTAAATTTTATATGTATTTTGATATGGGAATCTTGATTCTTGCGACCATTTGCTGCAAATGGATCTTATATTACAAAAGGCAGACCACTATATCTTCACTCCCTACTTCTATCCCAACAGCTGGGCCGAAGATGACTGGAAAAGACAGTTGGTGAGCTTGCTTGTGCTGATCAATTTTGGTGGATGGATTCTCTATTTTGTTACGGCGTCGCTGAGCTATTTGTTTATTTTTGACCACAGACTAATGAAGCATCCCTTGATTCTACACAATCAAATTAGAAGGGAAATTAAAGTTGCGACTTGTTCGATTCCTTTTATGAGCATTCCGACTGCACTGATCTTTTTACTAGAAGTGCGAGGTTATAGCAAGCTTTATTGGTATGGAGACTCCACTACGCAACAAACCTGGGTTTCATTTATCACGGAGTTCTCAATCAGCGTTGTTTTTTTCCTTCTTTTCACTGACTGTCTTATATATTGGATACATCGAAGCCTGCATCACAAGTACATGTACAAGTATATACATAAAACCCATCACCTTTGGAAAGTGCCAACACCTTATGCAAGCCATGCATTCCATCCTGTTGATGGCTTCTTGCAGAGTTGTCCATACCACATATACCCTTTCCTGTTCCCTCTCCATAAACTAGTTTACCTCAGTCTGTTTCTTGCTGTTAATATTTGGACAGTATCTATTCATGATAGTGATTATCGTGTCCCACAAGTTTTGAAGGCAGTTGTGAATGGTTCTGCTCACCATACTGATCACCACACCCTCTACAATTATAATTATGGTCAGTTTTTTACACTTTGGGACAGAATTGGTGGATCCTTTAAATATCCTTCTGCATTTGATGGTCAAGCACCAATTGATTACTTCAATAAAGAAAGTTTGATTAAAAAGGAATAAGACTTGAACATACTTGGGAGGTTGTACAGTATTTATGTGCAATCTCGCATTGGACCATTGGACAGAACACTTTGTTGCCTTATCTGAGATTGTTGTAATTTGTTTCAAGGCTTGTGTACACTTTTTCAATTAGTGATTTTTGCTGTAATTGCCCTTTCAAATGTGACTTGAAATTGCTTGTGTAAACTAATGCCAATCTCACAGCTTTTGCTCTGGAATTTAAGGCATCATTTAAGCCTTCACCTCCTAGAGGCTCTCTCATGACAATTAAATAAAATCATGCTACATCATGGGACTTGTAAGAATAAAAACTGGAAATACCAGATTACACAGGTATGCAGTAAACCTACCAGAAATATGGGCATCCTTATAGTCAAACTCAACTGGATGTTTTCATGCATACGACTTTGCAATATTGATATGCAACATTGCAATTTTGATTGGTGGATTCAATCAGCAACTTGCAAATGCTTAAAATATTGGTTTTATATAAACATTGAACAACACATAAATGTGATGTTACACTTGAAGGTAATGGCTCTAACTTTATGTAAAATTTTGCATACTTAATGCATGGTAATACTTAATATTTATACTTCTAAAGTAAAAAAACAACTTATGTACCTATCAAAATATTAACATGCATAGAATATGTTCTTTGCACAAAAAAGAGAGAGTGCCACTCCATATTTTAACAAGCTTGGAATGAATTATAAATGAATGGGATAAAATCCATTAATATTTTAGATACTATAAAAACTGCACCGGGTTTGCTGCCAAATAGGATTTTATCAAGCTTAAAGCCCGAACAAATTATGGAATCCAAACATTTAGATTTGTCTCTTTCTAAATTTGGGAAACAATATATTCAAAAAGAAACTTGCTCTTTCTTATTATTTCCTAAACAAATTAAATAGAACAATTTCAATTTATATTCCTGTAAGCACTATACAATTATGCATGTCTGTCCATATTCCTCTAGTTTATATTAAACATTGGCAGTGATCAACATGAAAGCTTTAAGCTAGCTACTTTAATCGCTCTACATGCTCAAATTACATGTAACAGTATAGCTAATATTTTTTTAGGGATGAGCCGATAATTGGAAATTAATTGGTAGAAGCCGATAATCAGCAACTTTCAGGCTAATAATTAGCAACTTTCAGGCTAATCGGCTATTGACCGATCACATCAACATATATTGGTGGCCTGATAAATACCATTCTTGCTTTTCTACTTGTGAATTTCATTTTCTATGTTAAGAAAAACGCCAAGTTGTAATGATTCCACAAAGAAACTGTCAAATTTAATTAATTTGATAATTGATGGGCACAAATGATGTTGAAAACGCTCAAGTTAACCGTGCGTTCATTCAACTTCTCAGGTTTTATTTCAGTTAGGCTCAACTTTTGCACCATAACAGACATCCATAATCCTACAAATCCTATGTTTTTAGGCCTGTGCTAAACGTCGCACAATAGACGAATTTAATCCACTCGAATTTAATTGTTTTTACTTGAACTCGTGGAGCCTGAAAACGACTTCTTGAAAACATGGCGCCGAATTGTCACAGACAGAAGGGCGACATTTTATTCGACGCGACGATAATTCGACTTGCAACTCGAACATGCATTATCGTCTCATTATCCGTCTGACTCAGACGAATTTAATTACCGAGACGAATAAAATTTAAACAATTAAATTCGTCTGAATTAAATTCGTCTATTGTGTGACGTTTAGCGCAGATTTTTTGAATTTTTCGCGGTTAAATGACGTCACATGTTTGGCGCGAAAATTTTGTTTAAACATTTTTGCATGTTTGATGACTGCTTCAAAAACAGCATGTTATGTGGACTCTAAAACCAAAAAGAAAATTGAAAATATCTTTACTCAATAAAATGTTATAACGTTTTGGAATTTTAATTTTCGCCATTTTGTTTCTATAAATAGCTCAAAATGGCTAAAAATTCAAATTTTGATTGAATAACGATATTTCAATTTTTTCTTCGGTTTTAGAGTTCACATAACATGCTGTTTTTGAAGTAATATATCAAACACGAGGAGGAGTGTTTCATCAGGATATCCAAACACCGAGACGTTTGTTGAAAACCGAGGCGAAGCCGAGGTTTTTGAACAAACGTCTCGGTGTTTGGATATCCTGATGAAACACTCCTCCGAGTGTATGATATAGCATCTCAAACAAATCAGTATTTTAAGAGAAAATCAAGATGAAAGTTTGCTTAATTTATGTAATTTCTTCCTCCGATATCCAAACCACCGACACGGTACTGATTTCCTTTGTGTTTTCTTCATGAATTATTAATGAGTTTGAGATGCATACATCAAACATGCAAAAATATTAAAACTAAATTTTCGCGCCAAAATGTGAAGTCATTTTCCAGCGAAAAATACAAAAAATCGAAAAACAAAAAACATAGGATTTGTAGGATTATGGATGTCTGTTATGGTGCAAAAGTTGAGACTAACTGAAATAAAACCTGAGGAGTTGAATGAACGCACGGTTTATAACGTGAGCGTTTTCAACATCATTTATGCCCGCCGTTAATTATATCATGGATAGTAAAATGAGTGGATTGGAAACTAATAGTCACGTGAGGTGTTTCCAGGCCGCCGATTGGCTGAAAAGCGTTTTTCTTTGCTCGAGAGATGTTGAAACCTAGTTGCAAATTGTGATGTCAGGAATGGCGTGAGTACGCTTGTTTTACTGAGGTTTTTAGTGAACTTTTCTTCAAATTCTTCATATCCTCACATTCAGATGACTATGTTGACGTTTCAAATGATTTTATCGCCTTACAAACCTGCCTAAGCCACAATCGAGCGTTCGGGGTAAGCGTTGTTGATCTTTGTTTTGATGATTCCTGTGTTGTTTTGAAGAAACTGGCGTCCCCAAATTGTGCTTTGTTTTGCTCGGAATTTGGGGTGCATATTTTAACTAGTAAACCTTGATATCTTCTTTTAAAATTAGTAAGAATAGACGGGCATTTTGTCGTATTGTGGCTTTGTCGTATTTACAGACAATTCGATTATCATTTTAGGCTGTATTAATCCCAAACTTTGAATATACTCGGGTTTTTTAAGTTTGTCAATTGCAACCAGGTTGTTATGCTCACCCCATCAAGTTTCCAATCCAGTCTTTTTACTATCCATGATCATATACAGTAACGTGCATCATGTTTAACACGTCATATTTCTTGTTTGGTGAAATTAAACATTTTTCGTTTCCGACTTCTTCCGTCAATCGTATTTCATTTTTCATATTTCAACTCAAATTCCGTCTTGCAGATCATGACTGATGGTTACTGATCACATTATCTTTGCCACATGTTATATGTTTTGCTGGCCGGTGTTTCGCCTTAAATTCAAATGTCAGGAATTCCTGTTGACTATTATCGGTAACCACCGATAAATCGGCCGATCGGATCGTAAATCGTATCGGAATTTATCGGATCAGTAAATTTGATTTTTCATGATCGGCTCATCCTTACTTTTTCTTTCATTGTTTTTCTTATTTATTTTGTATTTAACTATGTTAATTTATATACTGTAGTATTGTGATTGTGCAAAAATTAATTGAATTGTAAAAGAGTTATGTACTAGATATTTAGCAAAATATAATTTCAGACATCATATGGAGGGAATCTCACCCTGCATGTGGACACATATTTATTGAGACCAGTTGAATGTGTGGCCATGGTCGTCTGCGTGGATTGCTGGAAGGGATTTGTGGTCATGACGTTTGATAGCGTGCCTGTGTTCGATTAGTCTTATTGAACTTTCTTAGACGTTTCGTTAGTGGGCAGTCGTTGCAATTAGGAAACATGTAGATGGCGTTGCGTCGGTCAGTTGTGGTACTTCTGTCTTTGTGTTTAGTAAAGTTGGTTTGAGAGTTTGTGTAATGGTTTGTGAGCTACTTCTATTTATTTCAGATATGGTCTGGATGTTATATATAGGACTACGCTTTTCTGTTCAGGTGTTGCGTTCGGGTGTTCCGCGTAGTCTTAGTTTGTGTATGATTTCTTTCTGTCGTGATTTTGTGTATAACGTTTTTTGGGTATAGTTGACTTGTTCTTCAGGAATGTTTGGTATAGGTAATTTCGTTCGTTGTTTAGATTGCTCTGTGCTTGCAGTGTGTCTCGATTCGGTTGAACAGTGTCTTGATACAACTGATCTTGTGTTGGGTAGGGTGGTTGCTGTTGTAATCCAGTATTTGGTCGGTGTTAGTTTTCTTTCTGTAAACTTGTGTGTGGATGTTTTAGTCTAATTGGTTAGTAAAACGTTAACAAGTATAGGAAGAAAATATGGAGGATAAAGGCTTACCCTGCCAGTCAGGAGGTGGAGGCATGGGATTTAGCATCAAAGTTTGTTCTTGAGAAAAAATACAATGGTGACTACACACAAGCTTGCAGCAAGATGCTTTACTTGAACTTGACGACAAAAGCCAGACCTGTACAACCTGGTAGGCGATTACGAAAATGAATTGCGCATGTATGAAACTCTTGGGGACTATACGAAAGGAGCAGTTGACTGGCTTCCATTTGCACGAGTTAATATCACCAAAATGAAGTGCACTATCATCCAGGTGACCGATGGTGGAAAAGAATGCAGCTTAACATTGTATCCATTTAACCATGGTATAACCATGGACTATGTAATGTTGGACCATAGATTGAGTTGGTATTTGCGTTTGCGACGTCATGATGTTGTAGTCAATCTCGACTTTGATCCAACATGCTATATATTATAATTCTTAATTCCTTGTAAGTAGGTCCTATTTCTTATCTATATTACGTTATATATTTGTAACTTTTCGACATTTTTGACGTGAGGACCACTGGTTTGTCAGCGAAAGCTGTTATGTGTTTACCCTCTTTAAATAAAGTTGTTGTATTGTATTGTATATATTGTATTGTATTGTATTGTATTGTATTGTATTGTATTGTATTGTATATAATTATTGCATTGCATTGCATTGCATTGTATTGTATTGTATTGTATTGTATTGTATTGTATTGTATTGTATTGTATTGTATAGCGTGCGTAGTGTGTTTTGGTAACATGACTCAATTGTGCCTCTGTTTAACAAATAGAACACAGAGTTATGTGCATAATTATGTACTCTTATAAAGGTGATTAGAAGTACTCAAATTATTTTGTGTTTAATAATATGCAAATGACGTCAAATGTACTTTCATAGAAGCAAAAAATAAATGCACAGGAGCTAGTGGTATGCCTCAGTTGTTTTACTAGTAAAATAAGAAAAAATGTACTTGCTAAAAGTTGGATAGCTTTAACAGTTGATTGGCCCTAACCTTATTTGGCTAGCTGTAGACTGAACCCAGTCCCTCCTGAAGACGGCGCGCGGGAGAGAAAAGGAGGGACTGTGGACAATGTCGTTGAAGTTGCATTTCCCGTGCCCTGACAAACGCAAAATTCCCATTGGCTGAAATCGTTGATTGACAGGTCAAATTAAAATTCAAGAATAATCAATCGTCTGGACGAATGTACTTTACAGATCCATTATCGCTGTGATGTTTGTTTTAATTTTAAATAAAGAACACGAATTAATAGGTTAGCAATTATTTCTCAGCTGAAAGGAAAAGTGTTCTTCGTATAAATTGTATTCTCTCGACAGGTTAGCTGAAATCAACAGGTCCTGTCTGGTTGTATCCTGATTGTATATATACGGTTTGTTTGCTACTTGAAGTCAACCTACTTTGATTTGCTGACCATTTCAACATGTAATATACAGCGACTTTTATCTGATATCAGATAATACATTTCTGATTCTGCCAAGGGACAACGTAACGAACTTTTGTCTCGACGAACATAAACACCGCGTAAACAAGAAAGCCGCGTTCGAATATCTCTTCATCCAACGACACGTCTGTAACAAATTGCATATCAAAATAAACCGCAAGGTACTGGAAACATTTTTGTTACGAAATTATAACGGTTTAATTAAATTTTAAAGAGTCAAAAACTCCAGGACGCATTGAGAAATATAATTTCAGTTGTCGAATATATTAAAATAGGGAATGACGGACGTCGATCGCTTATACATTTTCTCACAGACATCCGATCTTCACCTTGTTTGAATCAATATTTTCGTCACATTCAAACGATCATGTTGACATATATATAATTTGGTTATATGGGTCTGGTTCTACGTTAAGTGAGATTATAAACTCAACTATCTAACGAATAATATTGAGAAATTTTTATAGTTAATAAAATTTGAAAAAATTACTGGGCGGAGCCTAGGACAAACTCAACTTCAACGACATTGTCCACAGTCCCCCCTTTCCTCTCCCGCACGCCGTCTTCAGGAGGGACTGGGTTCAGTCTAGGCTAAGTCATTGACCGTGCCATTGGGTAAGTTGTTCAAGTTTTTTCAATGTTTCTTTGTATTGTATACGGTTGGTAGATCCAAAATCTCTCGAGTATAGACCTTTACTATAAGATGATTGATCACATATAAAACCCCAATTATCTTGAATATTGAACTATATACGGGCCATGCGCAGCCAAAGCCCAGGTGGGTGTGATCCTTGCCGTTGAGGTGGGTGAACCCGTCTGTTGGAGTGAGCGACATAAAAAACTATATCTGACTGTCCGATATCAGGGTTGCTGTTTCGCCCACAGGCCGTTGAATCAGCCTGCGAGCAGGCTCTCTGGGAGGCGAAAGAGCTGCCCGGATCCGGCGGCATTGTACGAGTTGTCAAAATCGACCAATTACAAACCAGACGCGCAGAGTAAACAAAGCAACCGTTTTTACTGCCTTTTCCCTGTCGTTGTATACGAAGACGATTATATTTCGAGTGGAAAAGGAACCGGAGCCTTTGAGACTGAATTTTTCGATCCAGCCATTGTTTACTGGGCCAAATATACTGTAGAATCAAACTTACTATCACAGACATCCCGGTCATGTGCTGTGGCAGCACTACTAATATTTAATTAAACTAAACTAATTAACAAGCCGTTGCATAGTTGTCAACACAATTGGTCCGTCACGGATCTGATCTTAGGCCAATATAAAACAGCAGAAGAGTCCCGCAGTCGTATAACAGAACAAGACGCCTGCTTATAGGCGTTCACTCGGGCTACTGATAGCAATGCAGCTTGGCATAGCGCATAGCCTATGCACGAAACAGCGCAACAGCGTGCACATATAGCAGTAAGCGTTTGTTCAAAAGTACAGAAAACCTAGTGCTACATTCGGTAGATTCAAGCAATCATCAGACAACTATTAAGTTGGCTGCCAGTTAATATAGTGAAAAAGCTGGATTGAACGAGCTACAAGACTGGCACATTGGTGCAGCGGCGAACTGGCAGCGTTACGTGCAAACAGTTCGACATAGTACATGTTTATAAGTATTTTTTGCATTATTTGGTGCTACTCAGTAAGCAGTATATTACCTAGACGATCGACAAGAAGCGAAAGTACGTACCAATATTTAACGTTAACACAGTTGTAAATAACAATAACAGTGTTCAGTAAGTCACTTGTGATCTTCTAAAAGCTTCAAACTGTAGTGTACTGGATATTACGTAGGTACACGTAGGCGCCCTAAGTATTGTGGGTAACATGTGCTAGGAAGCACGTCCATCTTGTAATCCTAGATTGTGTAAATAAATGTGTGTTTGTTTGTTAAAACTGAGTCTTCGTTTATTCTGTACACAAACACCACACAAACCAGGTTATCGAACACTCGAGCAATAGCGACCAGAGAAGATGGCGGCGCATGAAGATGAGCACATTGCGTGGTTTCGCAAAGCCTATATCGGGATGATGCAATAATTGCAATTTGTCGAATAATAAAAATAATAACAGAGCCGAAACCTAGACTCGGCTACCACAGGTAGCCCGAGTAATAATATTTATTCGATTTCTTGTCGAGTCTCCTGAATCATATATTCCTTAAACATAATAAACAATAAACTCCGAATACATCCATACGCAGCTTTAAAACCTTCTACTTCACAAAACTTTTCAGCCTAACAAACACATGGTTTTTTAACAGATCACATGACAAATATAATATTATGTTTTTTATGTCCTTGTGTTCATGCCTTTTATTCGATCGTGTTTTGTGCTGGGCACTTATATTTATAATAAGATTATGTTAATCTATATAAAGTTGTCCTTCCGGTTCCGTCCAACCGGAACACACACCGCCACCCCCATGACGGATTGTCATCTTCATAGCCTTCAACTGGATAAATCACTGAAATCTTCGTAACTGGCCTTCGGTATTCTCCAGTCGGTGTTCTTATGGTGACGTTTCTCACTTTACCGTCTTTTCCTGGGTGCACGTTTATTATCCTTCCAATAAGCCAGTTTCCTCGCACAGCATTTGAATCCACGGTCATCGCCACGTCGTTGACTTGGACATTTCGGCTTTCCACTCTCCACTTCTTTCTTGGGATCAATGATGGGAAAACATCGCTGATCCATCTCTTCCATGAATCTACGATTTTCTGGATAAATTCAACGCGGTGCCGGGGGTTCTTCGTTGTCTTGTACGGACGTTGAGGAACTCCAGCTGTTGCTCGACCAAACAGCATGTCATTCGGACAGAGATATGATCCATCGTCTGCAGGGTCATTCGGGATGCGGTCAATTGGTCGTTGATTTACAACGTTTGCTACTTCCATCAAACACGTGTAAAGCTCGAATGGAGATATAATTCGACTGCCGATCGCCTTTTTCAGCGCGTATTACAGCTCTTAACCATTACGTCGGCACACCCATTTTGGTGAGGTGCTCCAGGTGTGATGAACTGCATGTCATTCCCCTTTCTGCACATAATTCACGGAGCTTTCCAGCGTTCCAACCAAGCTTGCATCATCTCTCGAAGTTCCCTTTCTGCGCCGACAAGCTGTGCCCATGATCGCTTATCATCAAATCTTGGATAGCCTTTTATTGAGAAAAATCTTCGAAGTACTTGCAAGAAGCTCATGGTTGAGTAATCAACGGCAAGTTCGAGGTGAACAGCTCTGGTGTTTAAGCATGTGAATATATAATATTAGCATATACCTCGCAGGTGAATAGTGCTTTTCGCGCAATCTGATTGGTTCCTCTAGCTCGGGATATCCTGCACTATTCACCTGCGGGCAAAACAAGATGGCGACCAGTTTTGCTTTGTTTACCGAGGCAGGAGATTTTGTTGATAAACAAGGGTGATGTAAAGTAGAATAACGAGAAAAGTCAACAAAATTAAGTAGAAGAGTGTCCACAGGTATGTTTCTTTACAATTTTCTAGCCATTAATATATTCAAAAGCTGTAAAAACTGTTTTGTCGACAAATAATTGAGTACACCGAGTTGCTGGCGGCCGACGGCGACGGCCGTGTCTTGTTTATACTCTTGTATAAACATACCGAAAAATATAAGAATGTTAAACTTGTTATTTCATTTATGAGGTATATGCTAAAACAATTATTCACCTCAGTGTCGGTGAATAGTGTGGATATTCACCTCCACTTCGGTGAATAATTGTTAACCATTCTTATATCAATATAACACGGTCTTGTTTCTCCCGATCTTGACGTTATGTGGCCCAAAATAGTCGCAAGAGATCTGATATAACTCTGGCGCGTAGGCGTTGCTCTGGTAGGTCTGCCACAGTGAGCTCAACTGCAGTGATATCTTTGTGGCAATCTTGTTCCCAGAGCCCGCGATCTTTTTGGGCCTAATTAGTACGTATAGTCCCAGTTTTCTACGCGGTCTGGTCAAGTCTGATCCAGTCAAAAGAAGGAAACTGGGACTATACGTACTTTAGGCCTACATATGGCCGCCATGTTTGACTTCAATCTTTGCCCGGAGAATGGACAGCAGATATCACTCCAGTTATATATAGAGCTCACTGGTCTGCCATCACTTGGGACTCTAACTTGCACTCAAATCCTTTGCAGAATGTGCATTGAGATATCACCTTCTTCGCCAGTTTGTAGACTTTTAATACCCCAGTGCTTTCTTCGTACTTTTGCAGCAGTCGACGCGACACCTGCATGAATGTCCTTGCTCATGTATATAATGTGTGATCAGAAATCAACCCGGTGTTAATAGGCTGCAGGATGCTTTGAGTCGTGCGTTACCAATGCCTTGCTTACGCGACCTCCCAACTCTGATGATTCCTTCTTGATCGACGAAAAGACTGCTTAAATTCACCGTTCTTTAATATTTTCACTGTGAGGGCTTTTCTGTGCTTGTTTAATTTAATCCAATATACTTCAGCTTTCTTTAGATTCAACTGAGTACGTAAGTGATCCGAAGTATTCGACAGCATCAGTTTCATTGGTTTCTTCCCGTTTTGCACGAACCTTTGCTGCGAGCTTCTGTATTCTGGCAGTCACTCTGACAAGCTTTCTCCAACTAGAGAACTTTTTGCAATCAATATATTCCTTCTTGATTCGTGGTTGCTGAGCAGACAATCTGAACTCTACGCTTTTCCTTGCTTACTTCGAGGTGTTGGTGGCACAGTGGTTAGCGCACGTGCCTTTCACCTCTGCGACCCGGGTTCAATTCCTGGCCCTCAGCAGTTATCTGATTAAAATTTCACTTTGGCCGCATGTGAGAAGAGTGCTTCCAGTTTGACTCCAACATCGCAGGTTTCCTCCGAGTACTCGGAGTACTGTATAGTAACACTGGACCAATGAGGGATGGCGGTTACTGGACCTCTAGGGAGAACAGTTAGCTATTAACTCATAGAGCTATCCAGTATAAATAAGATTAGTTTAGTTTAGTGTTGTCTGATACTGAAGGACTTTAAGTGGCCATTCATCTCCTGCATGGTTGACTCAGGAAGTTTGGCCCATATTTCCATCTTCCAACCAAACTTTTCCCAGGCACGCCTCGAAAGACATCGTCGGCTACATTTACTTCTCCAGGGATGTGTCTCCATTGCGCTGGATCGGAATTACTCTGGATCTCTCCCACACTTGTTGACACGAAGGTTTCAGTGAATGTTCTAGCTTGATCAGAACGAATCCATTCCAAAACAATCATACTATCCAGAAAATAGGCAACCTTTTCAAACTGGAATTTGAGCTCTTCTTTCATTGCAGTTCCCAAACGAGTGGCTAGAACCGCGGCCTGTAGTTCTAATCTAGAAATGGACAGCATGCTTCAACGGTGCAACCCTTGACTTTGCTGCGATGAATCTGGTACTAATCAGGCACAACTCCCAAACGCATCTTGCGATGCATCTAAGAATATGCAAAAGGTTGGTTGCCCAACAGCATTGCATGGAGTGAGACATCTTTCAACGGATCTCTATCAGTCTTGAGGTTCCTTTTAGAAATGTCGCCACAAATTGCTACTTCGTTTTCTCTGAAACGCGATATAACTCCGAACATACTGTTCAATAAGTCCAGTCCCTTCATCCAATAATCCAGTCGATGACATTGGTAGCAGGCAGATGAGTTGTATACGTCAATACGATACGAACGGGTACTCTTTTTATCTGCCCTCAGGACTTCATGATGAGAAATGTAATGCCAGATTCTGCAGGGAGCCACGTGACCAGCCGAAACCAAATTTCATCTCCGTGTGGATTCACGCCGTGTGGCTGCCTGAAATTATCTCCTTAAATTTTCGATTTTTTCTGCTATTATGAGATTAGCTTTCTGGCTCATATTTGGGTAACTAATTTTTAAAACTATGGCCATAGTCTACAGTCGATCTACGTTGTTCTCCTTGAGATATTGTTGGAAAAATCTGCCTCAGAAGGTCAAGCCAGTTGAGCCTATCAAGTGGAACGCGTTGAAAGAATACGGCATCTTAAAACCATATAGAAGAAAACGTGGCGGAGCTTATCATCGAATCCATACATTTGGTTCTCACCAAATTACTTATCAAATTCCCTCTATTGTATCAAGAGAGAGGAAAAGCGACTTTCCTGGAGCCTTTGGAACGAGGTTTAGAAGCCCAAATCGTACAAACTACAAGAACTTATTAAATATTCAAACTCAAACCTCTTCAGCTACAACATCTGAGCCCGACAGCGTGACCGAATGCTCCATAGGGAGGCCGCACTTTGTTCCATCGCTTCTTCTGTCCAACACAATGTCGCTGGCGCCTAAAATCGACGAGATCGCATACACGATAAATAACGTTGATCGTGATATTGCCCTTTTTACTGAGACCTGGCTACGTAAGGACTTTCCAGACGACCCAATAATTATTAATGGATATCAGCTCTTTAGGCGGGATCGTGAAAATGGACAGCACGGAGGCGTTTGTATGTAGGTCAAATCTACCATGACCATCTGACCATGAGGTTCCTTGGGCAGACCTCAGACCTAGGCGTCTTCCACGCGGCTTTTCTAACATTATTGTTGGTCTGGTTTATCAGCCCCCTGACGCCCATGACGTCACAATGAAAGATTATCTTATGACATCACTGGAGACAATTGAGTCATGATACCCAAACTGTGCAATCATCATGGCAGGTGATTACAACAAGACGCTTTTACCTATGTTCCAATCCGCTGCTAGGTCCTTCCAACTGAAGCCTATGGTAGATTTTCCTACCAGAGGAGAAAGAACATTAGACCAGATTTTTACGAATATTTATGAATATTATTCACGTCCAAGTAGCATGCCCGCGTTTGGCTTGTCAGACCATCTGACGATAATCGCGAGTGCTGGAGTTCCGGAAAAGTCTTCTAAGCCTAAGTGTAAGGTTATTAAAGCAAGAGATAAGCGACCAAATAAAGTAGCGAGTGTCGGTAGATTTCTTCTCCAGGTGCCTTGGTCTGGCCTGTTTACTGATCAGTCAAGTGAAGAGAAGCTGAAAATGCTTACGGAAATCATTAAGTTTGGGTTGGATACTATCATGCCAAAACGCTCGGTAAAAGTCCATGAAACTGATCGCCCTTGGCTGACTATCCAACTGAAAACTCTTATCACTCGACGACAAAAGGCCTTCGCCTCCGGAAATGAATCCTTGTATAAGATCTTAAGAAACAAGGTAAACCGCGAACGGAAACGCTGCCGCAGGGTCTACTACGAGAACAAAGTAAAGGACCTGTATGACTCCAAACCCCGTGATTGGTGGCGTGAGGTCAAACAATTATGTGGAACTGCCAAACGTACTGGGCGTGACCTGAATTCTGTCCTCCATCCAAATCTTGTCTGTGAGGAGTCTTCTTTGACAGGAAAAATCAACGATACATTCATTAGTGTAATGAAGGACTACTCGCCCTTAACAGACTGTGTCCATGTCTTAACGGATGATGACCAGCCAATTTCCGTCAACGAGATGTCTGTTGCGAGGAAACTTCGAGCGGTGAGCACATCTCGTGCTGGTGGCCCAGATGATCTTTCTAATTGGGTGCTTAAAAAATTTGCAGACATTTTGGCTGCACCCATTGCTGACATCTTAAACACTTCTTTTTCTGAATGCAGAGTCCCTCATGTATGGAAGCTCGCCGATGTTTCGCCTTTACCTAAGGCCCCCACAGTTTGTGATTTTAACAAAGATCTAAGACCGATCTCGCTAACGTCAACACTATCGAAGATTGCCGAAGGTTTTGTTATTGAGAAATCCCTAAAGCCTACTGTGCTGTCATCTATAGACCCAAATCAATACGGCTTCATACCAGGCTCTTCAACGACGTTTGCTTTAATTTCTATGTTTCACTATTGGCTAGGCGCTACCGATGGCACTGGCACGACTGTAAGAACTGCTTTCGTGGACTTCGGAAAGCATTCGATCTAATTGACCATCAGATTCTTATTGCCAAACTGTTTAGTCTTGGAGTCAAGCCAACTACCTTGAATTGGATAATCGACTTCCTAAGGGACAGACAGCAAAGGGTGAAGCTAAACGGAAGTTGTTATTCAAACCCGTGTTCCAACTGGCTCAATGTTCCCGCGGGCGTCCCACAAGGGACCCGGCTTGGCCCTTGGCTTTTCTTGGTGATGATCAATGATCTTAAGTTACCAGGAGAGTCGATGCCCATCTGGAAATTTGCTGATGACACCACTATTTCAGAGCTGGTACCACCATCTAACCAAAGCAGCTTGCAGCAAGCAGTCGACCACATCTATAATTGGTCTCAGGAAAATCTCCTATACAGATTAATCCAACAAAGAGCAAGGAAATCTTGACGTGTTTTAAGAGAACTCCTGTCGAACATGCTCCCGTGGAAATAGATGGATTATCTTTTGAAAGAGTAACATCTGTTAAAGTCCTTGGTGTTACGATTAGAAACGATCTCAAATGGAACGACCATGTCGACATAATCTAAGTCCTACTTTATTCAACATGTTTATAAATGATATACCTGATTTATTTAACAGCTCGTGTGCTCCAGTAAAACTTGGTGAAACAGATTTAAATTGTTTACTTTATGCAGACGATTTAGTTTTGTTATCTGAATCCAAGTCCGGTTTACAAAACTGTCTCACAAAACTTGAATTTTACACCAAGAAATGGAAATTAAACATTAATTTAAAAAAATCCAAAGTCATATTATTTGGAACACCAACCCAAAGACGTACACACTTATCATCAAATTGGTCCTTTGAAAATAACATTTTAGAACAAGTTGATGAATATTGTTACCTTGGTATTACTCTTCATTTTTCTGGTAATTTTAAACGAACACAAAAAATAATATATGGTAAAGCATTATGTGCCTATCATAGTTTATTCAAAAGTTTTTCAAACGTGGAAAATGTACCAATCAAATTACTTTTAAAACTTTTCTCTTCGATGGTAGTTCCAATTTTACTGTATGGCTGCGAAGTTTGGGGCCCATACTTACTGGGCAAAATAAATTCTTTCGAAATGTTTAAATCTAAAATTTTTAAAATAAGAAATGATCTTGAAAGACTTCATTTAAAATTTTGCAAAAGAATTCTAGGCGTTCATGCAAAATCAACAAATTTGGCCGTCTACGCTGAACTAGGCAGGACACCCTTAATTATACAAATAGCTAAACTAGTAACAAAATATTGGTTTCGCATCCAAAGTTCACCTTTTTCAGATACCATTGTTGGTGAAGCGGCGAGAGTATGCATGAACTTTAACCTACAACCAATATCATTCACAAAATATTTACTACAGCTAGGTGGGGTAGAAATTTACAACTCTCAATCTTTTGTATTACCTACCAAAGAACAAGGAAATTTTTGCCATTACTTGAAAAATAAAATACAAGAATATTTTATTGAATACTGGAAAGAACAGATTCAACAGGGTGAAAACAATGGCAAGTTAAGAATTTTCAAAAAACTGAAAACTAACTTTGGTTGTGAAAAATACCTTTCTGAAATTCACAATTTCAAACACCGTCAAGCTGTCACAAAATTAAGGATTTCAGCTCATAGATTACCTGTTGAAACTGGTCGATACAGCAATGTTTCATACAGTAATAGACTATGTAAACATTGCGATCTTAACGAGATCGGGAATGAAGAACACTTTTTAACGTCAGTGTACAAACACAAAGTTCGCCGATCTCAGAGTAAATTTTATTGATAACCTATATAAAGTAAATAGTTCATTCAAATTGTTTAATTCCCAAGATATCTTTATGTACCTTATGTCTATGCAAGACAGAACAGTTATGGCTTTGGCAGGGAAATACTGTTTCGATGTTTTAACAATTTTTGATAACTTAACGTAGATAATAGAAATTAACTTTATATATATGTAATATGTATGTCATGTAGTTGTAGTTAGTGTCACGTTTGTATCCTATATACCAAAGCTGGTATTGATGTTGTTGATCAAATAAATAATCTTAACTAAGGCCGCCAAACGTCTGTATCTATTACGTCAGCTAAACCGTGCCGGTGTTAGTTCAAATGATTTAATTCGCTTCTATTGTATTGTAGCGTTATAAGATCTGTCTTAGAATATGCGTGTCAAGTCTTTCACCGTGGCCTTCCTGGCTATCTGTCTGATGCAATTGAGCGCATCCAGAGGCGGGCTATACGTATAATTTTTCCAGATCGAAGTTACAGGGATGCCTTAGAAGATGCCGGGCTTATAACCTTAGCTGCAAGACGTGAGAAACTATGTGCTGATCTATTGGCAACGATATACAAAACACGAAAGACCACAAGCTGGCTGTCCTGTTACCACCTAAAGCAGGACATATCAGACAGTTACGATCAAAGAGAACTTTTAACACTCCAGTGTGTGTAGAACCAATCGATATAAGAACTCCTTTATAATAAGCCATAGTTTGTAAATAATACATATTTACTCTTATATATATTATTATTGTATATATATAACACGTTTTTATTCTTATATTCTTATACATTTTTATAGTTTCCTTTTTCATATTGTAAATTTCACATGTACTTCAGTCGCTTAGACTGCAAAGTGTTGTGATTATTCAATAAAGATTTATCTATCTATCTATCTATTTCGTTGATCTGAGTGCCAACAAACTTTTCTTGTCAGGGTCGGGTGGTTATTTTGAAAATTTGTCGCAGTACCTTGGGTGCAAGAATAAAATATCGAGGAAAGCTCATTGCGAAAATTTATAAACACTCCATGGAGAACAATCTGGTATTAGTGAAGGAACAATTCCGAACTTCGACCGAAAATCTACCGTCGTTCAATCCGACGAGCAGCCAATTTAAAGAGATTCGATTCTTCGAATGGATTTACAGTACGCGGGTTTAAATTTCCTAGACTATGCGAAATTCACAAATTCTATTGGTTAACAATCGCTTGAACCTCCATTCGAAAGAAAGTGTGGAAATTATCTCACTGCATCTCTTGCAACGGCCAACGCTCGCTGAGAATACATATACAGATTCAACACCTTGGGCTTGCAGCTGTCAACAAAGCGTTAGATTCTTATTCTGTTTTTTAGAAATTCCAAGAGGTTAGTTCATACATTTACTACTTCTTTAAATTGATTTCTAAATCGCATCAATGCAACAGTTTCGTGCAGCGGCGGGTGTATAAAGTTGGCACTTATCCTTGAATTGTATTGCTGATTTTTAAAACGCTAACCTTTTAATAATATTCATCATAAAAGCAGCCACAAGTTCATGTTATCAACTGTTATTCGTGTTAGCCTCAGTTTCATTAAAGTTGTCTATCAGTATTCAGTATATCGCGTTTTACTTACTCATGTTAACATTTTACAGTATTATATCGCTCGCTGAACGTTGTTGCTTGTTCAATGTTTTTCTTGTCACTCATGCATGTCTGTATTACGGTATTACCAGTGTGAAGGTATTACCACATTCATCCTCGGATTCATCCTCGGATTCATCACCAGATTCATCACCAGATTCATCACCACATTCGCAAAGCAAATATTTCACCTTCAATAATTCCTTCAATAATCAACCGATCGGCACACACGATACACCAAATTAAAGCTTATTATTCTATCTTTCTGGCCCAAGATTAACGGCGTTTGTTTCAACAATTTATAGAGAAGAAAAATAACGATTTACTAGAAAGTACTCGCTCTTCAGTATTGGGGGAAACATTTCGATGGCTTCTTTTAATTTTGACCGGCTTTCCTATATATATATCAAAATGAAGCTCTTCTATCCTCTTGCTGGCCCAAGAAAAATTAGAAGTGGTCCAGATCTGGTTCAAGAGTTATTCGCTTTTAAAGCGAGACGCCCATACTGTTAGTTACACAGCGCGCAAAAAATACAACACTTTATTATTAAATTCGCCGGGATGGTCTTGGGGGGGAAATTTCGATGGCTTCTTTTAATTTTAAGCGGCTTTGATATATATCAAAATGAAGCTCATTCTATCTTCTTGCTGGCCCAAGCAAATTAATTAGAAGTGGTCCAGATTTGGTTCAAGAGTTATTCGCTTTTAAAGCGAGAAGCCCAAACTGTCAATTACAGCGCGTCGGAAATAGAAACACGCCAGGTAATAGCGCAAATTGGGCCACGAAAATGTCTCTAGTTCCCAGTAGTCCGTTTCGTCGGATTTCGCGCGGTCATGAATATTTATAGACATAGCAAATGTTTACAAACTTTTGGCGGTTCGTTCGGAAGACTGGGTCAAAGGCTTGATCTCTCTTGATCATATCCAAAATCTCCTAACTCTTAGCTTTCGTTTAGTATATTGGGCGTGCTGACACATACTATAATTTATGCGTTGTCCATACATTTCCATGCCTAAATTTGACTAGCCTGCGTAGCAGGCGTTCTGTTCTGGGGGCAAGGGTTGAGAGGGACAGCGGAAAGACGCATAGACGTTCGGAAAATCCCCGAAGAAGAACTTATTCCCTGTTATTTGGGATCTGGGATGGAGCGTCTGCACGCAGGCTACTCTCAACCCTTTCCCCCTGAACAGAACGCCTGCTACGCAGGCTAATATTTGACAACACAGACAACTGCGAGGCAGTTATAAGTTGGTGTAAAGGAGAGGTAAATATATTTTGTTTACTTGATTTACTGAAAAAAGCGAAACGATAGAACCACAGAAGATGTGTTGTTCATTCGTTTAAGTGCTTGCGAAGAACGTTTGGTAATACATGTATAGGTGAAAATTTGTAACAAAATTTGCGGCGCGGGTGAAAGGTGATGCCTCTGTTTATGGGCCGCTATCAGAAGTACGTTTGCTGGTAGCCTGCTTCGTCGGTAACTCTATGTCTTTCTAGTTGTGTGCGCAATCTTTTACGCGAGTTTCTACATGGCATTTATAGCGACATCAGTGGCCACAGACTTGCCTATATGCCTGTCTTTTCTTGGTCTTGAGTAAAGAGGCATCACGTTTCACCCGCGTCGCAAATTTGACAAATTTTGTCACAGATTTTCACCAAGTGATACATTAATAAACGTTCTTCGCGAGCGCTCAAACGAAAGAACAACACATCTTCTGTGTTTCTATCGTTTCGCTTTCTTCAATTAACATCTTCGTTCACCTTACTTACCCGCTTGGTTGGTTAGGTGCAAGCTGTTGGCCGAGGGGGCCTTGGACTGGAGCGAGAAGTGGTACTTGGAATCAGGTTAAGATCCAACCAGGTGGTATCTTGAGCTGACCACCCCCTCGGGACAGCTAACACCTTCACACCAATAAATTGGTGGAGTAAAAACTTACCATTCTTTTTGAATTGAAGGGAGGGATGGTGGGAGTTGAAATTTGCAGAGCTCTCGAACTTGTGTGTGACAGCAAGTCGAGCCATAGCGTAGTGAGCGATGCGCAGTAGCTCGGCCCAGTATCCAAGCACGCCCCTCATGCTGTTTGCTAATTGCGTCCATCCTGTGCGACGCGCGGTTACCTAGTTGTTAACCTTGGTTATTGCATAACTCCACTTAACATCTTCGTTCACCTTACTTACCCGCTTGGTTGGTTAGGTGCAAGCTGTTGGCCGAGGGGGCCTTGGACTGGAGCGAGAAGTGGTACTTGGAATCAGGTTAAGATCCAACCAGGTGGTATCTTGAGCTGACCACCCAAAGTGATGCGAAGTATCACCCTTCCAAGTACCTCCGAAATTCCTATCCCGAGGATGAATAATTGAGATATCTTGGTTAACTGCGAGCTCCAAGAGCTTCGGTAGTGTTAGATAGCGCATCCAAACTAGCAGCAGCATTGGATAGCCTATCCAAATCGATCGCGGCACTGTTAGTTGGCACATCCAACAAAATAGTAGAAGTATTGGAAAGCACCACCGGGAAAGCACAGCCACATACATAGCAGCAATGTTAGATCGCACATCCGACAAAATAGCAGAAGCCTCTGATAGCACCTCCAAATAGCTAGCCGTAATGTTAGATAGCACATCCAACCAAATAGCAGTGGTATTGGATAGCACATCCAAATAGATAGCAGCAATGTTAGATAGCACATCCGACAAATAGCGGCAGTATTATTGGATAGCACATCCACCTAGATAGCCGCAATCTTAGATAGCACATCCAGCAAATTAGCGGCATAATTGGAATAGCATATCCACATAGGTAGCAGCAAGCTGGTTAGATAGCACATCCAACGAAATAGCAGCGGTATTGGATAGCACATGCACGTAGATAGCAGCAATGTTAGATATAGCACATCCGATAAAATAGCAGAAGCCTTTGATAGCACATCCACCCATCCAAATAGATAGCAGCAATGTTAGATAGCACATCTAGCAAACTAGCAATGGTACTGGATAGCACATCCAAATAGATAGCAGCAGTGTTAGATAGCACATCTAGCAAACTAGCAGTGGTATAGGATAGCACATCCAAATAGATAGCAGCAATGTTAGATAGCACATCCGACAAACTAGCAGTGGTATTGGATAGCACATCCAAATAGATAGCAGCAATGTTAGATAGCACATCCAACAAATAGCGGCAGTATTGGATAGCACATCCAAATAGATAGCAGCAGTGTTAGATAGCACATCTAACAAACTAGCAGTGGTATTGGATAGCACATCCAACTAGATAGCAGCAATGTTAAATAGCACATCCAACAAATAGCGGCAGTATTGGATAGCGCATCCACCTAGATAGCAGCAAAGTTAAATAGCACATCCAGCATATTAGCGGCAGTATTGGATAGCACATGCACGTAGATAGCAGCAATGTTAGATAGCACATCTAACTAACAAACTAGCAGCGGTATTGGATAGCACATCCAAATAGATAGCAGCAATGTTAGATAGCACATCCAACAAACTAGCAGTGGTATAGGATAGCACATCCAAATAGATAGCAGCAATGTTAGGTAGCACATCCGACAAACTAGCAGTGGTATTGGATAGCACATCCAAATAGATAGCAGCAATGTTAGGTAGCACATCCGACAAACTAGCAGTGGTATAGGATAGCACATCCAAATAGATACTAGCAGTGGTATTGGATAGCACATCCAAATAGATAGCAGCAATGTTAGATAGCACATCCAACAAAATAGCATTGGTATTGGATAGCACATGCAAATAGATAGCAGCGATGTTTAATAGATAGCACATCCAACAAACTAGCAGTAGTATTAGGTAGCACATCCACCAAAATAGCAGTAATGTTAGATAGCACATGCAAATAGATAGCAGCAGTGTTAGATAGCACATCCAACGAAATGGCAGCGGTATATTGGATAGCACATCCAAATAGATAGCAGCAGTGTTAGATAGCACATCCAACGAAATAGCAGTGGTATTGGATAGCACATCCAAATAGATAGCAGCAATGTTAGATAGCACATCCGACAAAATAGCAGTGGTATTAGGTAGGACATCCAAAAAGATAGCCGCAATGATAGGTAGCACATCTAACAAACTAGCACTACAGGGTGTTCATTTGCCGAAGGGCAATTGACTGTCGCTGATTTTAATTTAACGTTGTCTGCGTGAAAGCCAATATGGAAACCTTCACGAAGGCCGGTTATTAGGGGTGTAGATAAAAGGCGGACGCGGACGCGGACGGCGGACGGCGGACGGCGGACGGCGGACGGCGGACGGCGGACGGCGGACGGCGGACGGCGGACGGACTCGTGGTATTTTTAACCGGGGTTTTATCGCCGGTAGTTATTTGTGGGGTATTATCCCCCGGCGGTTGGTTACAACCGGCGGACTGACGAAATGTCGGGATTTTGTCGCTTGTTTTGTTTTGTCTTGTTGGTTTTTTTTAAATAGTATTCCCGTACTTTTCCCTGGTTGCATATACGAGGTTCGGAGTGGGTGTAGATGAAAGGCGGACGCGGACGGCGGACGGCGGACGACTACTTTCAAATAATATAGTAATTTACTAATATAGTAATATAAAATAATAATATTAATAATAACAATAATAATAATAATAACAATAATAATAATAATAATAATAATAATAATAATAATAGTGATAATAATAATAATAGTGATAATAATAATAATAATAATAATAATAATAATAATAATAATAATAATAATAATAATAATAATGATAATGATAATGATAATAATAATAATAATAATAATAATAATAATAATAATAATAATAATAATAATAATAATAGTAATAGTGATAATAATAATAATAGTAATAATAATAATAATAATAATAGTAATAATAATAATAATAATATGGTATCCTATTCACAGGAAACACACCACCCTTCAAAGGGGTCTTCGAAAGTCTCCGTTTTCGATTATCACGACCAAATCATTTGATTGTAATTTCAATGACACGCGGTAATAAGGCATCAGAAAATCAAAATGGTTTAAATCTACGTGCATGCTCCATTGATGCCTCCAGGCTCCGGCACTGATGACAGATGTTTGCAAGGCTCACAGAAGTAAAATTCATGATATATTTATAGACTTTACCGTTTCAAACAACCATTCATTTGATAGTTCAATTCAACAGGTTTGGTTTCCTCGCTTCAACGTCGCCCACATGCACGCGAGGCAACAACAAACAAACTAACAAAGCTTATATATATTATGTCACACCATGTTATTTGCGTTTTGCAGGATTTTTTTCAATAGCATGAAAGCAGGAAGCAAGAAAAACTTAACATTACTCGTACACCTCCCGCGGCATGCCCTGCATAAAAATCACAAAATCTTAATTTAAAATTTCTCATGTTACGCCAATTCTCCCGCCGAACATAATTCTTTAGTTTGTAGTGCCCGCCAAAAGTTAGTTTTACTCCATCAACACGAAACACCTACGATTTGCCTTGGCGATCGTATATACTCTTATACAGCTTGGGGTTTTTTCGTGCATATTTTCATTTCCGACCCACGATCCGATGATTTTTTTAATCTACAGCACTTATTAGAGGTGTGAGGTTTGTTGTATCACAAAAATTAATCAAGTTTGTTGTGCCAAACGACCAGTGGCGAGGCCACGGGCCAATGTAAATTTTGCCTTTCAGATCTTTGCACAACACAGTAGCTTCAAAACGCAGGAAATGGCGTTTTAGACACCCTAGAAATCCAAAATTTTCCGGGTCAGCATTCCCCCGGACCTCCCTACGAATCTACGATCCCTCGCGCCTTCGGAGCTTAGCTTCTAATACCGACCTCCCCCCCCCCCCCCCCCGCCCCACTCGTCAGTTTACTCTGGCCTCGCCACTCCAAACCTCGTATATGCAACCAGGGAAAAGTACGGGAATACTATTTAAAAAACCCAACAAAACAAAACAAGACAAGACGAAACAAAACAAAACAAACGACAAAATCCCGACATTTCGTCAGTACGCCGGTTGTAACCAACCGCCGGGGGAAATACCCCGGTTAAAAATACCCCACAAATAACTACCGGCGATAAAACCCCGGTTAAAAATACCACGAGTCCGTCCGCCGTCCGCCGTCCGCCGTCCGCCGTCCGCCGTCCGCCGTCCGCGTCCGCGTCCGCCTTTTATCTACACCCGGTTATTAGATAATCAACTTTTGAGCGATCCGGATATGAAATTAATTGTGTTGCCAAGCAAGCGACTTTGATAGGGAAATTGGATAAAATGTTCGCGGGAATAACGGAAGGACATGTTGACATGTCAAAGACTGTAGAAAAGTGTTCTAGAGGGGCGCGGTCGTTGGAGTATTTATTGTGAGAAAGCTCGGCGTGAACGAAGTTGGCGATCCGGTGAGTGTTTTCGCTTGTCGTTAGAGCCGAACTGGTGGTTGATTCGTCGGTGGAGAGCTTGGCACCCGGGCACTGCGCAGGCGTGACGGTAACGACACCAACGCTCTTTGGCTGACGCACTAACCTTGGTTCCACGAGATGCAGAGCTCGTGCGAGGATAGATCCCCCCCCGGGTTCTGGACGAAATTAAGCCACGTTGCTAGGGGTAACCGGTGACTGTGAATTTACCGTCGCAGTGTGGTAGTTGTACAAGTCGGGCTTATAATGCTCCAATCTTGCATATAACTCGCAGCTGCTTCGCGACGAAAAGCGCGGTCGTAGTTCAACCACGACCTCCCTCCGAAACGTTTAGCGTCGCGGATAATCAGAGCCATGTAGGCAAGAAGATCACGTGCGCGGCTCGGAAATGTGGACATAATAGCTGTGTAGCTGTTAACTTCTACCCATATCAGAATATCAGACACGTCTTGTTTCTTTCGGGAGATAACTTTCGGCCCTCTATCGAGGTCGTCGTTTCGGCTTGAGGGTCTTCTAAGCTTTCAGGGATCAGTTCTGATAACTCGATAAACTTATGTGACAGAATTTGCGTTACCAGTTTTGCGCGAATTGGAGCACGGCCAGGACCCAAGATAAAAGCCTTCTCGAAGCCACTAGGCATATTTTGGCCACGTGAAAAATCGTCATTAAAACCCGCGAACGTATCACTGGGGATCGCATGGTGACCGGTCCCGATGGGGTTCAGTTTGGGCAATAGCGGCGCTATAAGGGTTACGAGGAGTAACAGCCCCGCCAGTGGTTTGAACAAACGAAGGAGCAGAGCACATACCTTGGGCTTGGCGTTGAGATGCTGGCTCTTCTGTTGTTCTTGACGTACCCGGTTGATTTGGGTTGTTCTCTTGTGGCTGGACGGCGTCCGGTGGTGTAGGGTGGATTGGAACATTTATAGCGCGAAGGCTTTACGCGATGGCGTTTTGAAGTTAAGAAATGAATTCGGGCGACTGGAACGCGGTCCCCCAGTTCACCGTACTTGTACTAGTGCCATCGTCGTTGCCGTGAATCACGGGAGGTGGCGATTCGGTAGCCATGATATCCAGCGAGACAATCGACAAAACTTTGCAAGATTCAGTTGAAATTTGCAGAGCTCTCGAACTTGTGTGTGACAGCAAGTCGAGCCATAGCGTAGTGAGCGATGCGCAGTAGCTCGGCCCAGTATCCAAGCACGCCCCTCATGCTGTTTGCTAATTGCGTCCATCCTGTGCGACGCGCGGTTACCTAGTTGTTAACCTTGGTTATTGCATAACCCCACTAAACCAAGTAATGACATGATAATTTACTCTGCTTTTGCCCTACATTACCGCTTCGCTGCTGTCTGTCGCGTCATATGCGGCAGGCATCACGTTTCATCCGAGTCGCAAAGTTGACAAATTTTGTTACAAATTTTCACCAACTAATACATTACCGAAGTTCTTCGCAAGCGCTTAAATGAAAGAACAATACATCTAATGTGTTTCTGTCGTTTCGCTTTCTTCAGTAAATCAATTAAAGACTATATATTTAATTCTGCTTTTGACAAACATTAATCGCTTCACTGATGTCTGTATTGACGATCATCATATATGCGGCTTGGAAATGCGAGAATAACGGATAAATTAAAGCATAAAACAATGCGACCAATATACGAGACGAAAGCCAAGACATTGCAGATTTTGAATATGAACGGGAAGAAGCAAGATTTTGATTCAATCTTCCGAAATGATAGCCAAAACGTTGTAATCCATTTCCAGCATGCATGACGGAGCAATTCCAGACAAAAATGGAACTGGGCGCTAGCGACATAACCTGAAATCTTTATTAATTATGGTTGGCTTCTGTTAATTTTAACCAGAGGGGTGTTGTGGTCGGGGTTTGAGAGGTGGGACTTTTATTTCTGGGGGGGGGGTTGTGGTTAGGTTTAGGGTTTCCGGGGGGTTGTGGTATGGGGTTTGGGGGTGAGGTTTCATTTAAAATTCATGATTATGATGAATACAAGTGCAAAATAACATTTCATGATTATAATGAATCTCCTGCGGAGAATGTGCTGAAAAAAATTGTCTCGTCCTGTGCGAGACGAATCAGTTTCCGTCTCCGTTCCACAACTCGGTGTTTAAAGACTATTTCTCTCCGCTCCACAGTAACACTTCGATAATTTGGGTAGTATTCACATCAAAACAAGTAGTGTGTGTAAGGATAGCATTTATAGCAAAAATCCCTGTGCAGCTAGATAAGAAACTGATCGGAATAAAAGCGGATAAATTATTTACCCTCTGCGGCCTGCTTCTTTGCTTCACTTGTCTGCGCCGTGAGTCTCTCGTAAGTTAGCCGTTTTTTTGTGAACATATTCGAAAATCATAACCATATCGTGCCCACTTAGCGCTGAAGATCCAAGTATTTTCTCAAACGGTAAATCTTTCAGGCAAGAAGCTTCAAAGCCTCTCTCGACAAGATAAACTCTCCTCACCGAAATTGTAAAGACAGTTCTCAATGTGTTCAGAGGTATAGAAATTAGAAAATCCATCGCCGTCGTGGTGACATGTTGACCAACTTCGAACGTACATGCAATTCCATCAAGAGCAAATCCTTCTGGCGTATGTGATTTAAATTGTGGGAAGAAACTTCCTACGTCACAAAACGTCATAAAACGGTCAACGTTTGTATTTAATTAAAATATCTCAAAATCGAGGTCTCATTGACTATACATAGCTCGGCAAAGAGGTCTGGACACTAATCTTGACACATGTCAAGATTAGTGTCCAGACCTTCTTTCAAGATTAGTGTCCAGACCTCTTTGCCGAGCTATGTATAGTCAATGAGACACATGTCAAGATTAGTGCGCTGCCTTCGGCAGCAATTAGTGAAAATTACACACTACAAAGTGTTATATATGGAGGCGAACAGCCCGGGTACCCGAGCTATATAGCCTAGCCCGCTTTGCCGAGATGATTTTTATAGACCTTATTCAAAAATGGCCGCCGAATTAAAATTCTTTTATATACATATAAATTAGCCCTTATGAACTCGTTTTCATGTGTGAAATTCAAAATAATTTTTACTTTAAAACGAGGTTATAAGGGCTAATTTATATGCACATAAAAGAATTCTAATTCGGCGGCCATTTTTGAATAAGGTCAGTTTGTGTTTACACGAGAAAGGCTAGCTCGCTTGCTTGTTGTGCTAATTTAATTGCGTAAGTTATCAGTTCTGGTAAGGCACGAAGTCTCACTGTTTTAAATATGAACTGTACATGAACAATCAGAACTTGTGAATTGTTAATATGTCGAAAAAAGCTGATTAATCGCCTGATGCCCCCTCGCTCAACGAATGTCTCAACCCTAGACCGCCATTCCAAAATCGATTGTGGGACGTTCTAATTCGTCAGCGAGCCTACCCGATAGCTGTACTGGAGAAATCCGACAAGCCATGATCCTTACAGAAGAAAGTGCGAGAGCCCCATCGATGAGCTGATATTGCAGCTCTTGGGGCAAATGTTAATAAAATATGTTTATATATAAAAAAAATGTAGCCACGGAGATAATTCTGCAAGATGCAACGTTTCAGCTACATAAATGGAATTCAAACGTCGACGAGCTGGAAGAAGACAGCAACCATGCAGCAATAAGTGTCAACTGAGAGCAAAGATACGCCAAACAGTAATTCAACGTAAAATATGAAGAATCAAAGATGCTTGGACTTAAATGGGACAAACAGGAAGACACTTTAAACGTAGTGATTCCTACCGAAGAAACACCATATACTGGAATACTTGGGAAGTTGGCCCGGATATACGATCCTTTAGCGATAGATGCACCGCTGACTCTCACTGGGAAACATATCTGTCGAGAGGTTTGTGAGAAGAAAGCACCATGGGACGCGCAACTGAATAACGATCTTCTACGTCGAGATATTCAATTTAGCCGAGCACGAAAGGGACTGGAAGAGATCTCGACCACAACATCATTTCTGGGAAGCCACACAGAGTTGCCAGCGGACGAGGCTACGCCCTTAAAATATCGAAGTAACTCTATACTAGACTTGCTCCAAGTATACGCGGTCCCTTTCCTCCCACGCCTTCCGCGTGGTCCCACGTGGGGCCGCGCGTGTACCGATGAACGAGAGACTTGGAGCAAGTGTAATGGTAGCCTGGTACCCTGGCCCAATTTCAAAAGAAATATGGGCCAGGTAACCACTAATCTCATTCTCGCGTCATCAGGGCTAAATTCACTTATGACGATTGCAGTTTTACTCATAACCACTAAAAACGCGCGAAATTTTAACCAATAGGAAAGCAGAAGTCTTTAGTGGTTACCTGGCCCATATTCTTTGATTGGGCCAGAGTACCAGGCTAGTGTAATGGTAGCCTGCGTAGCCGGCGCTGGGGACTGGGACGGACAGTGAAAGGAGCGCCTGCAGTCACCCATTGTTATTCTTCGTGTATAGCGTTCGCCGGCGAACGCTCGCAATCTATTGGTTGGCACGCTAATGACCTATCAATCAAAGAGAGTTTGAATTTCCGCTGCAGACGTTGGCGAAGAAGAGTGTTGTGAAAATGTGCCTTGCATATAATATTATTAAGGAAACGAGCTCAAAATAAACTGAGATTGAGAAGAGAGTGGCCATAAGGCAGCTGCATGTGCATCAGAAGGAAAATGTTTATTCGCTGGTTTCCCAACAGTTAATTACGGTAAGATTTTCACGCAACACGTGGCCCCTTCGGCGACTTCGGCTTAACGGCGAGTAACTGAATTGTCTGACATTAGCTTGAGCAAAAACTTCATGTAGGATTTCTAACACTCGCATTTGATTCGAATCAGTGGGATCTACTCAGGCGTACTTCTCCTGCTGCACTTGTAGCGGTTGTTATAACTTAACTTTACTAAGGCGTTAAAATGTTTAATCTCTAGCGTGGGTTTGTATCCGCATTCTTGTAAGTAGGTTTCCAGATCATTACACTGTTATTCTCAAGGAGTAATTTTAACTCCCCCTTTACTCCATTTTAGGGGAGTAAAAATATTTGGCATATGTTTAATCGGTTAATTTTAACTCCATTTTCGGAGTTAAAATAACTCCTCAGGGGAGTAAATTATTTTTACGGAGTAATTTTAACTCCCATTTAGGGGGGTTACAATTATTGGCATATTTCAACTCCATTTTCGGAGTTAAATTAACTCTTTCGGAGGAGTATATTTTTAGGGAGTTATATTACTCCCCCTTTAAGAGTAAAATTTTTTTCTCCATATTTTGACTCTATAACACGGTGGCGAGAAGATATGGATTTTATGTTCGGCCACGACTAGAACATAAAATCCATTTTGAGCAATCGTGTAATGTTCTATTTATTATATGGACAATGAAATTACGCGTGGAAATAATGTTGATAAACTGAGTTCAATGCAAAAACTAACAACCGCTTGACTTAAAACTTTTAGAAAATACAAATGAAAAATACAACAGCTTATTCGACTACGTCATTTTACGTGAAAAACTCAATTAAGAGAAGTTACTGGCTCAAATTTACTTGATTCGAAACTTACGGCAAAAGGCGTAAATTTTGACTTGTCGATATGTCACTCGCGAGCGTTACATATACGAGAAATACGCTACTCGGTTCCCGGATGTAGTGAAATATGGATTCTACGAGTGTTTTAGTTGCTAGTAAAATACTCTTCTTCATATAATAAAAAGAGTGACAGACAAATTCGGCAAGAAAATATATGGCTTTTCTTTTAATCCATTTAAAAATCCTTTACGTATAGTGTAGTTCTGTTCTTTGTCTATCTGGGTATTAATTTTTTAGTAAATCTGTTAAATTGCCTTTGAGAAAACGTTCTTTGAGTTGGGTTAGGTAGACTTGGAAAATTGATCGATTCGGACATTTAAAATAAATAGTTGTCACCTTCGTTGGCGATTTTCACCTATACACTGTTATTTCTAGGGAGTTATTTTAACTCCCAAAATGGAGTTAAAAAAAAAGGTTCAAAACGCCCCAGTTTTTCAGAGTTATTTTAACTCCCCCAATTTTAACTCCATAGACGGAGTTAAAATAACTCCAATATTTGGATTCATTTTAACTCCAAATATGGAGTTATAATAACTCTGTTGAAGGAGTTATTTTAACTCTTTGAAAGGAGTTAAATTCACTCTTGTTTTGGAGTTATTTTAACTCCAAAAAAGAGTTGTTTAAAAAAGGTTCAAAACGCCCTGTTTTTTTGGAGTTATTTTAACTCCATCACTTTTAACTCTACTTACAGAGTTATTTTAACTCCAAAGTTGGAGCTATTTTAACTCTGTTGTTTTTAACTCTACCAGTAGAGTTATTCCTAAATATAAAATAAACACAAAATGTTTATAAATGAAAGTTGCATGTTTTAATTTATAGTATTTAACAATAGTAAAATAAGATTTAATTCATTTTATAAATATAAAAAAAGAAAGTGCATGCAAAATAAATAGTCAGAAAATTATGTTAAATATTTTAGACAAAGTTTTCGGACACATCATGTATATTTTAAACATTTTATTATATATAGCTCAGCCAGATGTCTTAAGAGCTGAATGACAATTTGCTCTAAAGATGTCCTTTGCCTCGAGAACAAAAGGTCAGCTATAATAAAATGTTTAAATAGCATGATGTATTCGAAAACTTTGTTTTACACACCGTCATGCAAAACTTCAAATCCTTAAGTTAAATATTTGTTGACATGCTTTCAAAAAACCCCAACTATATACAGATGTACATGCTAAAGGTAAAAATATTCTACAGTATATAACTAATAAACTTTATTAGTTATATACTGTAGAATATTTTTACCTTTAGCAAATGTTAACATTTAGTAAATGTTATTAAAATAAATTTACAGTACAACCATGCATGTAATGACAAAATAAAAGACTTTTCATCACATCAGGTTGTACCATAAATTTATTTTAATAACTATAAACATCAACATGCAAAGTTTCGAATCACTTAATATAACTAATAATGTCTAAGCTAAATCTTTGAGAAGTTTATTAACTGAAACTCTCTTCCTTGCTTCCACAGTATTGTTCATCTATGTTGCCTCCAAAAAGATGAAAAAGTTTTTCCCACTGGGAGGGTACTGCATGTTAAAAATATAATAGATACCAACAAGAAGTGACAATGCAGTTACCAGACCAACATTGTTCAACTTCGCAATGATAACACCCTCTGACACCAAGTATAGTGGGATAATATTTTCCAGTCCACCAGATCCAACAAGCCTTGGTGCTTTTGTTTTGGATATCATTTTATCAATATCTTCCTCAGCCTAAAAAGGAGAATTGGTATATATAAGTCAATGAAGTACAGAAAGTTGCTCATAGAAAGTGTGGTTCACTTAAATACAATTTTATTCAAATATGAAAGAATTTTATATTACTGACTTACTGTAAATACTAAAAATAAAATAAATATTGTTCTAAAATTTGCCTTTTAGAAGTGCACATCCAAACATTTAGGATCCAAACAAAAACTTTAAGGCTACTTTTGAAGGGCCAGTTACTATCGGGGCCAGTTACTATCAAGATTCTACAGTATTATCCATTCCAAATCAAAGAATAATAATTTTATTTGACATGTTACTATGTAACTTACTGAGCAGATCTTTATAAAATCACTTGGTGCACTCCGATGTTGGAAGCAACAGGACTGCAACACTCTCGTCTATATCTACACAAAGAAATAGCAATTAGGCTCAAAAGTGTAAACAAACAAATTAAAGTACCATCATGGTAAACTAATGCAATGAAACATTAGTTGAATAGTCACTCTCAATTTCCATGAAATTGTACATACAATGTACTAATATATATTACTTTATTTATTTATACTTTATATAATAATTTACTACACATTATACATGTGGTTAATTATAGCATGTACAGTAATAGTGAATAAAATATTATGTTTATACTGTATAATATAATACAGATGAATGATTCTCTGCTCCCATTTGACTCCAGGAATGGAGTTATTTCAACTCATAATAATGCCCGAGTTATTCAACTATATGATGAGAGTTACTATAAGTTATAACTCCACTTGATGAAGTTAATTTAACTCTCTCGTTGGAGTTATAATGACCCATTATTATAGAGTTCTTTTAACTCCACTTGATGAAGTTAATTTAACTCTCGTTGGATTGTAATAACCCATTATTATAGAGTTATTTTAACTCCACTTGATGAAGTTAATTTAACTCTCTCGTTGGATTACATTAACCCGTTATTATAGAGTTATTTTGACTCCTAATAATGCCCGAGTTATTTCAACTATATGATGAGAGTTATTTTAACTCCTGAGAGTTATTTTAACTCCATTATGAAAGTTAAAATAACTAAGCGAAAAGAGTTAATTTAACTCTCTCGTTGGAGTTATAATGACCCATTATTATAGAGTTCTTTTGACTCGTATAAGAGTTATTTTAACTCCAGTGACAGAGTTAAAATAACTCCAGATGATGCCAGAGTTGATTTAACTATGTGAGAAGAGTTATTTTAACTCTGGTGTGGGAGTTAAAATAACTCTTAGTCATGGAGGAGTTATTTTAACTCGATCGAGGAGTCTTATTAACTCCAATATCGGAGTTAAAATAACTCCACCGAAATAACTCCATCCGGAGGAGTTAATTTAACTCCATTGGCCGAGTTATTTTAACTCCTCGGAAATAACAGTGTAGGTTTCACTCCTCAATTGCTTGAAAACTATCTCAGTATGTTGAAGCTCATTTACCCTTCTACGTTTTGGTATGTACTAACATAAAGTCGTTACTGATAGGAAAGGTTTCAAAAAAAGTCTCAGACTTCAATTCATTTGAAGCGCACGCCATTTTCAAAAAATATAAATTTTGGTTGCATCAGAATTTCGACCTTTAAAAATTAAATATTACAGCAAAAACTACAGACTATATGTCAGAATGACAAGAATAAAAAGCTTAACTTCGTGTAGAAGTTTCACATTTTTGGGTTGAAAACAATTTGCTCAAAAAATGAAATAAAATATGAAACTTGAAACACTGATATTAACAGAATAACAGGAAGGGTCGCTATAATAGACAAAGTAATTAGCGAAAATTAGGTTATAAACAATAAATTTTAGTCTTTTAGATCGCAAGCACGGATGGCACAGTGCATGGATAAGGATAAGGTACGGGACCAAAGGTAATTTGAGTGAAGGAAAATAGAAGTGTATATAGAATATATACATTTTAAGACCAAACCGGGACCAGTTGCGAAAAATGCAACTACACAGGCCTTCCGGCAGGAATTGAACCCACGACCTTGCGATTCTAGTGCAATGTTCTGACCACTAGGAGCCACGGAGGGCGTTGCCGAGATTCGCTTACAAACTCGACCTCCTGGGATCGATTCCAGGTGAGGCCCACATTTTTTCATTTTTTCTTTTTTTTACTCCTAAAACAGGAGTACATTTTTACTCCCTAATATGGGTCATTTTAACTCCAAAATTCGGGGGTTAAGTTATTTTAACTCCAACAGTGGAGTAGTTTTTACTCCCAAAATCGGATAGTTTTTAACCTTTTTTATTAACTCCTGTTTTGGGAGTTAAAATTACTCCCTGAAAATAACAGTGTAATTTTACGTAGTACATTGACGTAGATAATGTTTGTATACCGTGTTCAGGCAAAGAAGGTATTGGTGAATAACCACGCAGTTTGTTCCTACGTAAGGACTGACGTAATGACCGTGATTCAGCAAGCTGACTGTCGCTGAAATGTAAGATATATACATAAACACAGCAACTCGATGTATTAGGTGAGAAGCGAGAGTGGTGAGACTGCATGAGTCACCGAGATGTGAGAACCGAAGGTGCGATGTAGCTAGAGATCAGAAGACGTTTGTAACGTTCAGCTGCTCAATCTCGTTTGTCAATAAAGTTGTTCCAGAATCAGAGACGAAAGTCTCTTCACTATGGCCAAAAAACACGCTACAAATTTGGTGGCAGCGGTGGGATCACTGAGATAATGGTGAGGTTCACTGGACAGCAGTATATTTCGGCTTCGAGGGCAGCTCAACAGAATGTTCATACAAGACGGATGATATCTGGCTACATCAAACCAAAGAAAGACGCAGACAACGCTATATATACAAGTTGCCCAAGTTCACATTGACGAGACTACGATTGAAGTGATGAAAAAGAGAGAGAGAGACCGACGACCTGATGTATCAGTGAAAATAGCACAAGATCTAGAGGAGGTGAACAGAAAACGCTCGAGGCTCAGCAGTGAGCAGAGATCAAATGACGGAGACAAGGAAAAAGGTACTTGAAAAGATTGGACAACATGATCGACAACGAGACAACTTTAGGAACAAGAAAGAAGAAAAAGAAAACATGAACAATCAAGAACGATGAAGAAAAATGCGTAATCAGACTGTTAATAACGTTTATATTTTGACATTTCTTTGCAATATCGAGTAACATTTTAAAATTAATTAAATTAGTTACGGTACTGTTAGGTTTTGTAGTTCGAGACCGAGACGAGATAGCATGATCAAGCATTGGTCATAGCCATAAAAGTTCACTGAGCGATTCGTCGGTATATGATCCGTCATCCGACCCGTTAGTTTACTTTGGTAAGTTAGTGAACAGAGTAAGACAGAGGTTCGAATTCACTGTACGTTGGTGCGGCAGTGTGAGTTTAATACAGCGATGTTCGCTGCGTATGTCGGTACGATTGTCCGCGGTACTAGTCGGTTTCGACGTTTATAGTAAGTTGTCAGAGTCGCGAGTGAAGTATAAGACTTAGTTTTTTAATTATTAGTGTGATCCTTGCCATGACACACTGTTGCCCTTATAAACAATACTATTTTTGACCTATACTTAGCTCCGCTATATATAGAGTATAGTAAGTTTTCGAATGAATTCCAATATAGGTATGCTATAGAGTAGCTCTAAGGCGAGTATTCGTCACATTATTAAGTGTTTCCAGGCAATTTGGCTTTAATCTTTTTATGTATTTACTTATGTTTATTAATTTTAGTTTCTTTGCAAAATCGTTTTATAGTTGATAATTTTTCTGTTTATTGCATGCGCGATTTAGGTTCAGTTTAGGATCAATTTTTCATTTTGATCTTGAGGACAAGAACTTAAAGGAGGGGATAGTGTAGCGGTTGTTATAACTTAAATTTACAAAGGCGTTAAAATGTTTAATCTCTAGCGTGGGTTTGTATCCGATACAACCTTAAAGCAAGGGGAGGGAATTGATATCCCTCCAGGGAAAACTGGGTTAATGAATAGAATTGAATACGTACAAATACATCTAATTAAAAATTCACAGTATATATGTACATATATACCGGGTATATATTCATATATATATACCACTCTGTACGGTATATATTTGATTATACACCTGGTATATATATATATTATATAAAAATGCTAAAATATTAGAAACAACCAAGGTATTTGTACAAAACGCGGTATAAATCATTCCTTAGCGATATAAATCGTTGCACAAACAATATATATCGACAACAAAGATCATTTAATTTTTAACACTCAAACAATTTAACTTAACAGATGAAATTCTTCTTTATAACAAACGTGCAGTTCGAAAATGAAACACCATGTGTTTCCTTCGAATTCGTACTGTTTGATAAAGGACTTTCTTCAGAACTTAATTTACACCCTTTTTTGAACGTGTCCGAATTATGGTTGTCGCTATTATCTGTCTGAGCTTTCTGTAGCCCACTCAACATAAATAGGGGCGTTCAAGGTTTATTTCGCCATATTGCAAGGTGCAAAACCATTGGGGCGAGCGCGCGGCCATGCCTATTTATCCTTGTTAAAATCATGGCGAAACTTGCGAAGCAAGAAGGATATCGCTTCGGTTTTTGTCGAATTCGTCTTTAATCGTCGTTTGGATCGCTTTTCTGTGGGCTAGTATGTTCGTTCTTTGATTTTAGACCATTATCGCTGATAACTAACGCGTAGAAACGCTATAATACGAAAGTTTCCTCAACTGAGGGGTGGCTGCGCAGCCTGCGCTGTTATGACGGGCACGACTGAGTGACGATTTCAGCAACGCAATGTAAAACTTTAGCTCCAACTCTCTTGTAAATCACTCGAACTTCAAGCGTATAGTAACGTAAGTAACCAGAGGTTCATCTTTGTCATCTGAAGTCTGAAATATCCTCTTTCTCGTTATCAAACGAAGTGTATTATGTATATCTCCTCGCAGGAAAGGGATACGCTTCGGGTTTATACGCGTGTTTACTTCTACAGGGCAAAATATAGTTAAATGTCTAAAGATAGAATCGTACATATTGATTGTATTTTTGTCGAATGAAATGTGTAATTATTTTGAAGAACGAAGCAATTTTATTTGGGAAATTTGACACCATTGGCATTGAAGGCTGATAAACAAGCGGAAAATACGGATATTCTATAGACAAATGTTTGCTTACGCCAAGTTTCTGCCGAAATCTGGTGATTTGGCCGCTTATTAAGAACCAAAATTTTAAGATAATACCTCTTCATCCAACATTTTGGACTGCGTTTGTTGTTATCGCAGTATCCCACTATACAGCGAGGCGTTTTGTCTCTGCTAAAATCGACAAACAGCCGCGTCCCGTGCATGCATGTCTGCCACAATGGCGCAGCGACCCCTCAGTTGAGGAAACTTTCGTATTATAGCGTTTCTACGCTTTGGTTATCAGCGATAACGGTCTAAAACCAAAGAACGAACATGCCAGCTCACAGGAAAGTGATCCAAACAACGATTAAAGACGAATTCGACAAAAACCGAAGCGATATCCTTCTTGCTTCGTAAGTTTCGCCATGATTTTAACAAAGTAAATAGGCACCTTGCAATATGTCGAAATAAACCTTTGAATTTGAAAATGAAAATAAGTGTCCAGCAAATAACTCTTTATAGACAAGACATAACTTCAAAGATAAAATTTTAATTAGCTAACGTTTCGTTGCTTAGCGCAACATCATCAGAGCATGCAGTTTGAAATCTTAAGGACATAATTAAGTATTTATATATACATGGTTCAAATATTATATTACAAACGGTCAGAATAGTGCAATAACAAATTAAAAAATTTAAAGAAACAAATGAACGTAAAGATTTTAAGATTATAATAACAAAAAGTAAATAAAATATCATGTTTCATATGATTATAACAATTAGATTAGTCATAAGCTAGAACAAAGAAAGAGGTACTGAACTTATGTTCGCGTTAAGGACGGAACATCAAAGCAGTTAGCAATGAGCTACAATTTACGTCGAGGGTAGCAAATAAGGCGCACAATATTTTGTTTTACGTTCATCAATATGGGTTAAGTTTAGAAATTAGAAGACTTTCCCTCAGTAAGAGTTCAAATTTAGAAGTGGAAGAAGCCGTAAGTATTTTAAAATCACAGGGAGCAACAGGATGATCAGTTTTGAGCTTGTGAGAAAGAACACTTGACAAGGCTGACACAGAACGCTTCTTTCCAGTCAACGGCGAAACACCATATGTTCTGAGATACGTGTGTGAATGTGTCGGTGTGTTTGTCCGACATACAATGCACCACAGCATCGACACTTCTAAGAGTACACAACATGTGATCTCAGCATAGGCGTATGGGCCGGAGGGGCGGGGGGGCTGTAGCCCCCCCCCAAAAATTTTTTTGGGGAATCTAAGATTTTTTGGGCAGCAAGAGAAATTTGGGCAAAGGGTTTTTTAAAAGTTCCCATTTTTCCAAAAGATAAATATTATTGATAATCAATAAGGTGAGACATTTTTATAACTCCCCTTTGTTTATGTCTATTAAAACGGAATAAATTACCTTACTGTTAGTTAGTCACAATATAGCTTTATTTTTGTCAGTATTTTGAAATTTTTCAATGCCGAGTGGTCTTGTAGAAATTCCATTCATGTCCTTACTGAACTGTGCTTTGTTGTCAATTCTGCCGCGTCGGTACGGTGCCAGATTGTCAAATGCCAAAGGACGCAATCACGCATTTTCCCCCATCTTCTTATGCTGTTGACCAATTGTCATGAATTACAAAGAGTTAGGGGTTAGTGAGTTGAAAATTAAAAGTTTCTAAAACGCAACATGCACAGCACTTAATGACCTTTTAAAAGTTATTAAATTAAAACTTGTATGTGTTGTATCGAAAAACGAAAGGTCGCACTGGAGAATAAATTAGTAGATTTGAGTCACGTGCTAGGCAACATGTTTTTCAGCACGTTAATACTTAATAGTGCATCGTATGAGCATCGTTTGTTTCCTATGAACTTCCATACCCAACCTTCTAACGAATGTTGACAAACGAGTTTCAAAAGCAAGCTGAAACTGACTATAATTAGGGGGCGGCACGAAAAATAACAATAGCGCCTGCAGGCGCTCCCCTTCCCCAATCACCCCAGCGCCGGCTATAGGGATCCATGTAGAGAGTCTCGTGTCACTATCTGATTGGTCTCCAAACAATCAGGATAATCGAAATAGACTTTAGGGTATCACATGCATTGTATATTAGATTTTTATTGGTCAATTTTGTTAGCGATTGTATAAGTATAAGCCTATATAACGTTGGTTTAACTTCTCATGCTGCCTTTCTGGTCCAGACCTTCTCGCAAGCAACGATCAAGTTCCATCGTTTTAAACTCGGTAAATTATTAATTTTTGTACATGCATGCACTGTACATTTTATTTATATATTTAATCGATATTGTATTTGTATGTGATTTATACTGCCGATGACCGCTGTTTGCTGGTTCGTTAATCCAGCAACAATAAACAACAGTGAACAGAAATGGAAGGACAAAATATGCATGTGCATGCATGTTTGCTGTAACACAGATTCACAGCATTAATTTGTAATTTGTCTTGTTCTCATGATTAGGTGCATAGCAGTTTTATTACTAAACGACAAACATGGCTTCAAATGACACGAAATCTAAAATAGCAGCTTTACGAGCAGAAGATCGTGCTGCAGCCATAAAATATGGTAAAGATCTGTTGTTTAGCGCTGACTCCAAAAGATCCTTGATAACGTCGAAGAAACCAGTCATCAGAAAGGCAGAGATGGGGTCTGCGGAAGATGAACAAGTCGAGCTTGATGCAAGCCCTGGATTGCCGATATATACGAGAATGGTTTTAAATGAAGGCGAAGATGCTAATGTAAGACATAAATTATGCTATTCTTGTAGGAATTTGTTACTAGTAAAAGGAGGTCTCAAAATGATCTTTCTGAATCTAATCTTAAACAGAGAACGTAGGAGTCTCGCGTTTCGAGCGAAGGAACGTTTCGAGAGAAGGCCCTCTCCGGTGACGAAGCTAGATCAAACCTATCGATGCGCGTCCGTACCAGATTAGCATATGTTGTTTGCACTAGATACAGTGCCTAAGTTATTACGGTAAGAAAATGCTGTTTGACCACACACTGACACAAACTGATGGATATGGACGTATAACCAGAAATATAAACGTAGCTATATACTATTGTCGAAGCTCATGCATGCAGCAAGGCAACACACGCCGACAGAAGATCGGTAGATTAAACTTGTCGAGTAAAATCGTCTGGCGTTTATATAGACAGAGACAGAAAAATATGTAAGTTGCCAAATGGCAACACTCCCGCGGGCCAGTAAAGGGTTAAAATGGCAATACCAATAATGATAGAAATGTTACATGATGACATCTGGTGCCCATGCAAGGAGCGAAAGGACGTCTGTTTTCTCATGCTAATCTGGTGTAGTATCGATCAACTCAAATAAACTCATGTTGCAACATTTTGGTCAAGTTTATTCAAATGGAGGTAGGCAGGATGTCATTTGAATCTGGTTATAAGTGTATGTACTGCCGACACAGAGAACGTAGGAGTCTAACGTTGCGAGCGAAGGCCCTTCGTCAGTCTAACGTTTGGAGCGAAGGCACAGACCCCGTTCACAGTAGAGCAAAAGTTTTCGGATTCGTGACGAATCCGGAACGTTTTAGTACCGGATTCGTTTTGCCGTTTACACACAAAAGAATGAATCTGGAATGAAAACTTTCCGGTTTGATCACGTATCCGGAGATTTCGAATCCGGAAAAAAAAGAGTAGAAACTTCGTATCCGAATACTTTTGAATCCGAGACAATACGTACTACGTAGTGTGAACGGTTATTCCAATGAATTCGGATGCTCTTCCGCTTGTAGTCGTGTGAGGTTGCGGTCGAACCAACATGGTCAACATATTAACTGAATTAAAGGAATTCCGAGTTTAGTGTAAAGGTTGGCCGAATATGCGAATACTGTTGTAGCCGGTAAACGCCTAACGAATCCGAATACTCGGTACGAAGTGAATCCGGAAACATTTACGAATCAGGAAACTTTTGCTGTAGTGTAAACGGGTCACAGTCTGCAAACGCTTTTACGATTCCTCGACGGGTTGCCCTAAAAAATAAAAAATTGTTTTAAATGCCAAACTTCGGATAATGCGAAATTGTAAAAACTTCAGTATAACATCACATTCACATTTATGTGTTGTTCGATGTTTAAAACCAATATTTTAATAGTTGCTGATTGAAACCGCCAATCAAAATTGCAATGTTGCGCATCAAAAAGTCGTACGCAAGAGAACATCCGGTTTGACTATAATACTCATATTGGCTATAGATTCACCAGGCGCCGCGGAAAGCGTAATCTATTGATGAACATAAGAGCCCAGCATAAAACACGATAATACTCGTATGATTCATAATAGTTTATTTTATTCGATTATTGGATCTCACGAGAATTCCTAGAGAACCATCTAAATGATTGGGGTCACATGTTCAAAGTTAGATTTAATTGTTATTATCATCTGATTATGAATATATTTTTGGCAGTACAAAGTTCGTTATTTTGTCAATCGTCAATCGACACTTAGAGATTCAGGCTTAAAAATTGTTGTGAACTGATCAGTTGTAATGTGTGAACATAGATAATCCTTATGGATTGTCTATGGTGTGAATAAACAAGTAAAGACCGAATTTTTTAGTAGGTTTGTAACAAGTATGATTTTAATTTGTAGATTGCAGTGGAAGATGTTTTGTTATAGCTGTTGCATATATCATAGATAATGGAAGGGAACTGGATAGGAAACTTATGAAACCGGAAACGATGTTGGCACAACTTTCTATGGTAATTATACGCTTATAAGTGGCTAATGCACTATAACGGGTGGTCCCACATGGCTAAAATCAGACACTGCTGAACTTACGTGATATTACACAGTATTGTTTAACTTCAGCAATAGCTGATCCTGGCCAAGTGGGACCACCCGTTAGGTGCATTAGCTGCTTATAAGTGTATAATTACCATAAAAAGTTGTGCAAACATCGTTTCCGGTTTCGTAACATCGTTTTAAGGCCCTGTTTTGACACTTCTGGAAGGATTACCCTAGTAGAAGTGTTACCCTAGTCTATTGTCTTTCCGGATTTCGTTTACATGCGTGCTAGGGTGACCCTGGGGGTAGGGTTACCCTATCTGCTAGCTAGGGTAACTCTGGCGGCAGGGCTATCTTTTTGTTTAGTTTACCCACGTAAACGCATCAAGTAGGGTAACCCTCCCAGACGGGTCATATTTCAGTGAAAAAGCGCGCAAAAACTGAAGCGCGCGTTCAATTCAGTATCGTCAACAACAATGGCTTCACGCGCGTATATACCGGGTGAACTCTTTCGAAGATATCACGAAAATGCTGCCAATCGGGCAACAAGCGATGAGATTGTATCTTCAATTGTATCAAATGAAGAGGACGAATTGGAAATTGTAGTGGTCAACGTTCGTTGAAGCTTCAAACTCTCATAAAAGAAAATCATGTTCTATATCAAAGGTTGGCGCAAAAGAAAAAAAATTTAAAAAAATGGTCGTGGTCACCTGAGTTAGTAGAGAAACTACTGAACTACATCAGAGAATACAAAAAGACTTCGAAGCCGACCTCCAGAATGTACACTGAGATTCGTCGATGCATGGCGACTGATAATGGTCCAGAGTCTTTAAGGTGGTCTTACACAAAAAAATTAGGGTTTTTTCACTTTTTCAAATATCTTCTAAATCAATGCTGTATATGTTTCCTTTTATATTGCAAATTTTGATTTTTCGTATTTACACTGCAAAGTGTCAAAATCTAAAAAAAACCCACTTTTCGACGAAATTTGCATTTCAAGGTGGTTTGGGTCTTGAAAATTTAATTTATAAAATAGAACACTAAAAACGTACATATTTCGTTGACTTTATCAGCATGAAGTCGACGTTTATTTGTGACGTGAATGTGCGTATTCGCTTGTTCGCTTGTCAGGTTTACAACTATAAGGCACTGACGAGATATGAATTTCACTAAATTGACAATTCTTAGAAATTCCATAAACACATGAAAATCTGTAAACTCGCTTACTTAGAAACACAAAATACATGTTATAAACTGGTAATCATCAATATTTCTCACGCTCTTGTCTCGTTTGAACAAGAAGCAATGCATGTGGCAGTTAAACAGATTACATTTTTTGATTATTTTTTGGCAACGAAACGTTCAGTGCGATTTCATCTCATAACAAGAATATTCTCCACATTTCAGGGTTTAGTTTGATACAATATTTGGGTCGGGTACTTCTTCAGACAACGAGATATTTGAAGAAACGGGAATTGTTTATACCGAAGGAGCTATCATTTCCTTCAAATTATGAAGCTTAACCACTATTAAAACCACCATCTGATTGGACAACCTTTTAAAACAAAACCTCACCCCCATACCACCCCCCGGTAATCACGCCCCCCGGAAACCCTAAACCTAATCACAACCTCCGGAAAAATGTTTTTTCGACGTATATTTTTACGTACCAAATCTTTGACCATTTTGAACTTTATGATCTTGAATATTTCATTTATTCTCGAATAAAAGGAATTTCCCCCCGGATTTTAATGTTATCATTTTACTGCGCACGCGCGATCTTATATTCTGAATTCTGATCTTGCGAACAACAAACATGGCGGAACGTGAAGTGGCGAATAAATTCCTTCCCGAAACAGGGACTTTGTGAACTTGTTAAACATGGTCGAGGCGAAAGGATTTATTGTCGTTTATGGGGCGACGAAGATGTAAAAGGGGTTTACCAGTGACTTTAGTGGGGCCATTTAAAAAAATATCCCAGTTTATATTCAGCGTCCGCATCGAATTTTTGTGCCACACTGTCTCATGTCAATTTCTCGCTTAGTCCGAACCGAACATCAGAACACAAACATGCGGTAAGAACATCGGCAGTCAAACGTTGAAAATAAATATTTCGACCACGATTATTAATTTAATATCATCAGCGCCCGCATCAATTTTTTGTGCCACACAGTTTCATGTCAATCTCTCGCTTAGTCCGAACCGAACTGAACATCAGAACATAAACATGCGGTAAGAATATCGGCAAAGTCAAACGTTGAAAATAAATATTTCGACCACGATTATAAACCTAAGGTTTAATACGATTAACCATTAAGTCCACTTTCACGACTTCCGCTCGTTAATCAGCCTTGAGCTTATAAGTTGAGCATTGACGCATTTCCCAAAATTCGTCTAATAGAATTTGCTTCGTTCTGTAAAGTCACTCGTCCAACTGGATAATAGGGGTTTAGTGAGTTTAGTGTGGCCATTTAAAAAAATATCCCAGTTTATCATCAGCGCCCGCCGCCTGCATCAAATTTTCGTGCCACACTGTTTCATGTCAATCACTCGATCTCTCGCTTTTACCAGATACATAAACATGCGGTATTATTAAAGAACATTCTTCGCACGCAGCACGCTGCCGGGCAAAGCGGCAAAGTCAAACGTTGAAAATAAATATTTCGAACACGATTAACCTATTAGGTTACGATTAACCAGGTAAGCGTATATGCCTATAAATGCTGTTTAAACAGGCGTACACTGCTTATTTAAAAAAATATGTTAATTAGATTGCAGAAAACCCGTCCACTTTCACGACTTTAATCAACCTTGAGCTTATAAGTTGAGCATTGACGAATTGCCCAAAAGTCGTCTACAGGCGCGGATTTACCAATTTTGGGCCTACAGGCTAAGTGTGACGACACATTTCTAGGGGGGTTTGGGGGCATGCCCCCCTAAATTAATCATTTGAAATATGAAAAGTTCAAGTGTTGCTTTTCTAACTACACGTTGATTACTGCATCCCATTTTTATGAGCAAGGAATCTAAAATCTGGCCATGGCTTTGCCATTTACCTTGTGCAGTCAATTGTGTTAAACTAACACATTTTTATTACATGTATAAAACTTTGCACTGTCCTTGGGACCTAGTTTAACTTAGCAGCAATATTTCATCAACGTTAGAAAGGTAGAAAATCAATGGACTTACGCTACTTGCGTTTTATTCAACAGATATAAACACCAATAACATAGAGCCCATCACCACCCTGAAAACTACTCTCGAATTGCATTCTGGATATACTTTTTGAAAATTCGACATGGACCTTCCCCACTATTCTCTAAACTTATGGAACTTAACCTAATTTGGGGTCAAAACCAAAAAGCCAAACATATCCTAGGCGAGAGACTTACTAACATATCTCAATAATATGCCAGTCTAAATTTTTAATATACAAGGTAGACTATAGTATAGCAGTATAGCTAGACGAAAAAGACACAGAGAGATAAATGCAATGGCCTCAAGAAGATGCGGGCTGCCGAGGAACACAACCTTTAGTAAGATCACAATTCTATTTTATTTTTATTATACAATTTTTATCATATTCTTTATTCTAAACCAACATACTCATTGCAATTTCAACACACATTCACATCCTTAACATATCCTTATACCAACGACATACTGCATGAAACATTGACTTGAGAAATCCCTCCTGAAGAAGACTGGAAGGTCGAAACGCGTCGAGGGTTAAGCGTGAATGGAAAGTACACAAACTTACACAAATTTCCACACCTCTTCGTCTTTATTCCAACATACTTCAAGCCACCACACCCATTTTACATACATCCACTACTAAATAACACCACAGTTTACGCATTAGTACATCTCGTGTGTTTTTATACATTATGCTCGAAACCTTATCCACAAACTAACGCCGATGGAGGTCCCACTACCTACCTTATTTTATAAAATTATGAAAGTCGGCTACATTAGCGGTCATTTATGCCACCGATATTTAAGTTAAAATTTATTAAATAATCTTCAATCTGTGTGTAATTCTTCCAAAGTTTGTATTTGATTTTGATCGGAAAGACGTGTTCGAACAGAGTATAAGTTACTATAAATACTTGCGTGATTGATAGCTTTTCCAAGGCCAAGGGTCAACTCGACCGCGGACCTTTCGGTCCACAAGTCTATGCACAAACGTGCCTAATTAAGGCGAACAAAAAGATAAAACAAAGACTTTAGCTGAGTTTCTAGAGTATATTTTGAATGACTATGATCTGTTTGATTTTAGATAATCTTATCAGATGAAATGAAGAAATCAGCTAGACTCTTGGCTGAGGCAATGTTTGTTCGTGAAAAGTACATGGCTATGAGTCTCCAGGAAATGTGTCTAACAACAATTACGGCACTAAACGAGATAGACGATGAATTTAATGTTGACATTGTTCTTAAAGATCGTGAAATCCAAGTTAAACACAAGAAAGGTAGGTCAGTAATTCTGCACCCGGGGTCTTTTTGAAATTAGGAGGGTGGGAAAAGGCCCTGACATCGGCTGGTCACAGCACCCAGAAATACTGGGTGTAATAATTTAGCAATTTAATTTAGTATGCAAAATCATTCTAAGTAATGGCGGTCTCATCGTTCCCGTTGGTGGTTCCGTGGTTCCGTTGAAGCTATTTGATTATTAAACGGCACAAAACTATATGCATAATTACGTTTCCTGAGGAATGTTTAAGAGAAGCAATCAACCAATGAAAATGCAGAGTCCACCAGCCGATGTCAGGGCCTTTTCCCGCCCTCCTTATTTCAAAAAGGCCCTGGGAACGAGGTTGGTCGATGTCGTGAGGTCATATTTTTGGACCAATTTAGCAACAATTTTATTTTACTCCAATCAGTAATCCAAACGCTAAATCATGCGGAGCAGTCGCTTCTTGATAAGCTTCTTGGTTATTTACTTAGTAAATTAAATTAATGGGGTTAAGTTTGGGGGCGGAAATACAAGCTTGTCATATTGTATAGGTTCACTGGAGAGCCTGAGTGGAGGCTAATATACAACTTACATGATTATATGACTGTTTACAAATGCTGTGTTTATGTTGTAGGTGAAATGCGCAAACAAAAAAAAGTAGAGAACTTTTACGATCTCATACCGTTACCTGACGCTTGTGATTACAAATTTGAAAATCGTGATGGTGTGTTCTGCATAACCGGTGGTACGCCACTGAAGAAGGAAAGTGTCTTTTTTAAAAGAGATGGAACTCCCAAAGGCCAAATTGCTCCACCTAAAGATGAATTCCTTGATGATTACTACTTACTGATGGCAACGTGTGCCAGTGGTCCCGTGTAAGTTGGCGTATATGATTATTATAGTCATGGTTACAGAAACGTATCCTGTAGATTTGATATTCAAGGTTAAAATCGTTTGGCGATACCAAATTGCATATTACCCCGTAGACAACACCGCTGCCAAACGTTTTGTACATGCGCGACGTCCGAGCTCCCACCTCATAAAAAAAGGGGGGGGGGGGAAACACTGAAATATTTGGAATGTTTATTCAACCTTTTTAATGCTAAAAACTTGACAAACTTCGATAAGCGCACTCTCGATACTTTGTGTCATTTCAGAAAGGAATTGTTTATTTGTCTTCACTCCTTTGTTTCCACGCGTTTGCGTGTTTATCCCGCACAAATCCGCGCGTTAGTTCTCGGTTTTTAAGAAGTAAATTGTGATTGGATGAAAAGGTATTGCGCCACGGAAATCAAATCTCGGCTCGGCTTCGCAGCAATCTCGTTCCCAGAGCCCACGTTCTCCACCCGGGAAACGAAAGACTCTGGGATAATCCCATTTCACATCGATATTTCATTGGCTGATCAACATAGTGAACTCTATATAACTCTTCTTCCGGAATAACAAGAATCCTGTGATGGCGTGAACGGATTATCCCAGAACCTCTCGTTTCCCGCCAGCTGGGTAAGGGGAACATCGGCTCTGAACGAGATTGGGGTTTGCAGATGCTAGTTTCGGCGGGAGGCAACTATGGCGGGGAAATACGTCTGGGTTCGCAGGCTAGATAAAACACTGCTCTTCGTGTTTTAAATATTACTTAAAGTGCCCCTAACCCCAAATATTTAAAAAAAAAAATTACTGTGGTTTTTTGAGTACCTCAAATTTTTGATTTGGATGAATTCTCGATTTTCTACGCCCTGTTGAAATGTCGAAAATCGCCGCCATTTTGGTTCACGACCGAGTTGCAAGCAAAGTTTCAAAAGGCATGGAACTAGCGCATTTATGACGTAGATTCCGGAACGCCCGATTATTAGTAGCGCTTGTCACAGATACCATCACTTGATATACTTATTTCGCAAAGTTAGACGTTAAAAATATGCTTCTGAGTTCTGTCTTCTGGCAATTTTGTGAAAAGCTTAAGACAGTGAGATGTCCAAAAGGCAAAAGAATATTGGAAGCACGGAAACAATATTTTATTCAAAGAATGTTCGCTTTCAGCTTTGAGTACTTCAAATTTTCAGCTGACTTGACTGTCTTTGGATTGGGCTACAAGAGTTTACAGACATATACTATACATTGGATACTATTCTTGTAGCAATAGTTATGATATCAACAAAGTAATGAATCCGACAGACGGAGAAACCGCCGAAACAGACGGTTTTTCCAAGAAAAGACCGCTACCTATAAATAGTAATAAGTATAAGAATTCACGCAAATGAAAACAAACATATCCAATTTCATCATATTTTTATTAAAAATTATTAAAGAACGTTTTTGACATATACATAAAAGTTTAGAAGCATAAACTATTGTAGAATCAGATTTAATGAAAGATATTAGAATAATAAATAAGCAAGAGAAGACAAACCATAACAATAGAGCGTTTTCATCTGACGTCACGGCGGCCATATTGATGTACCAGAACAATGAAATGGCGGCCATATTGGTGTACGGTATGGGAATTAGCTCTTTCTTATTCAAATATTTCGTATTGTTTCACCACCCCAATGGGGCCACCGATCACGTGAGTGAAAACGCTCTATAGACAATAGACGAACGTTCTCGGCGCTTCTCGCACGTTGACTATCCGCAGAATCGCAGCTTGATATTCCCTACATTTCGAACGGCTTTCCCTCAGGGTTACACGCACAGCTTTCCAGATAGTAAACCACGGCAGACTTGAAGGAACATCTTATGTTTTTGGCTCATCCTAGTTCTAGAGAAAGAGTCCGTAGACATAGAAGCGAGCGGTAGTATTTAATATATCTGACAATGTATACAAAATACAATAGTATTAAGATTTGAAATTTGTCATTCGCGACGTATAACCGCCTGAAGGGTATATAGCTTCGTATCATCTCATTTAGTTTATATGATCAGAAAAATTAAAAATAGGCATGTCCAGACATGCATGTATCTACTGCGTTCAATCATGCCTATAGCTACTTATGGTAAAAGCAATGTTGTAATTACTGTATGTACTTGTAGTGACCTTGCATTCAGAGCTGAACAAGATTTTTGTCGATGCTAGTCATGCATGCTGTGTTTTTACCTTAAGAAAGGAACTCAGAGTAAAGCCAGCAAAGCACAGGAGGTTGAGCACTAACAACTCTACTCATATCCGGCACAGAAGCATGAGTCCCAAGCCCATGCATTCAAGTATTAACTCATCAAATTGGGCTTCACTTAGGTCCTCGTGGTGAGAGGCAGTGTGAGATAATAGCTTGACTATTAAAGCTATGGTACATGTACTATTTAAAACCTATGGTAATAAAGTATGGTTATTGTTTAGTAGGCCAATCAAATTTTAATACAGTGCACCAATAACTCACAAAATTTGACTGAAGTATATAAATAACTTTGTTGCAACAATTTGTCAAATAATGATGCAATCCAGTTGGTGGTTAAGGAAAATCGTTTGAGATAACAAGCATCTGAAATATGACTGCTGTAAAGTTTAGAAATAATGAAGTTGTGAACGAAGATCTCCAGCAATTGTCATCAAAATTATGAAAGCAACTTAGCAACGTCTTCAAGGGTAGACGCATACTGCATATGGATGCATGCAGTAAAAGGTAGAATAAATATTTGGCATTCATGTCATGAATTTTTGCATGACATTGACAACTGCAGCATACAATTTAATTACGCTATTATAAATATAAAGACTTGCCGTTTTGGTTTCACACTCTCTACATAGCCTGTCACTGACATTTGACTATTGTACAATGTGTTATTTAATAGCATAATAATTTCGCTCATGGACTACCAGTACAGGTTTTGCACATTGTTGCTTGATCACGAAGCTAGTTTTGTTTTCTTAGAAGAAAATTTCATTTCTGTTGAGCAATGCACAGCCTTGTCAGTTTACAAAGCCTCGCTGAATATGAAATTGTTCAAAGACTATTAAGAGGCTTTCAAAAACTTATCATCATTCCAACAACGTCTATAGTAGATCACATTTAAAAATTGACTACGATTCAGACTTAAAATACTTACTAAGCTTGTAAAAACGTCTATTCTTGAAATAAATATTCTCACTCCTTGAACTGATATCGCTCCATGCTGCCATAGCATTGACTTACATGAAGTACTTGGTTTACAATTTTGGCTTCGGCGGTTTGTCGTCAGTCAATCGTTTAATTCTATGTTTTGATTGGCTCCGAAGGCATTCTTTTGTTAACTTACCTTACATTACGGACGATAGCAATGTATCTACTCGCGCATGCGTAGTAGATACAAAAATAAAACGGACGTACCTGTTCTCATAATAGAGAAAAGTAGACATCCAAACAAAATACTAGTCATTAAAGTGAACGAGCAATCTGGGCGTTCCGGAATCTACGTCATAAATGTACTAGTTCCATGCCTTTTGAAACTTTGCTTGCAACTCGGCCGTGAACCAAAATGGCGGCGATTTTCGACATTTCAACAGGGCATAGAAAATCGAGAATTCATCCAAATCAAAACATATTTGGACTGAGGTACTCAACAAACCACAGTAATTTGTTTTTAAAAAAAAAACATATTTAGGGTTAGGGGCACTTTAATTTAAACTATTAGTTTTAATTAATATTTTTTTAAATTTATTTATAACTTAAAGTTATAAAAATCTATTGTCATCCACGTTACGCATCAACGTTAAGCAAAAACTAATAAAAACATAATAAAACATTCGAAAAATAGATGATAATAAGAAATTTAAATAACATGAAAACATCAGGGTTGAACCCTGCATTTGCCCAGGATATCTCTGATCTGTTCTGCTAGTACTTGCAAAAATTAGAAAACTATTATACGTAGCTAGTTGAATAGAGTAGGTTTTAAATACATGCATATAATTCATGTAATACACGTCCACGATTATGATATATAGATAAACTTGTTTTCACACCAAATGGCGCGTGTTGATTGGTGGCTGAGAGGCACGGAAAAAACGTATATGCTCTCCCGACACTGGGGGGAGGGCATTAACGCCTTTTTTAATGACCTGCGTCCAGCGAGTTTTGGCGGGAAAATGTTTAAGTTGATTTCAATGAAAATAAAAAAGAATTAGACATTTCCGTTGGAACATTTTGAACAATAACACGTCCTGGAACATTAGTGTTTCTTTTTATAAAAACCACTTATTTAAAAGCGCGGAAAATGAATGCTTAATTAAACAGTGTAAACATGAAACAAAACGATCAAGCTCAAAACGTAAGGTGAACGGCCACATGCATTTGAAGACGTGAACGATGAGATAAAAATAAATAAGAAAACGAACCAAAAGTCATATAATAAACGGCTTATTAACCTCGTTTTCTTGCTCATGCAGTACTGTCACACTCAGTTAAATATAGTACAGTTGGTATTTTGACTAAAACTCGTCATTTTTTTTCATCCGATTCATTTAATTTTATAACATTCACGTTTATTTTAACTTCATTTCACATTATTTAGTTTAATTTTAATTTTATTTTTATTTATCATTCAGACGATCGTTTGCGACGCGTCAGTTAAACCTTTTGGAGAAACATTACAGCATTCACACTATAATGAATTTCGATAAAGAATTGGCTGAGATGAAGAAAGTGCCAAAACGCGACTATTACAATGTTCGCAAGGTATGTATACTTGTTAACGTACTGACGTTAATAGTGGTGCACATGCATATGGGAAAATCTGATGTTGTGGTTCTGATTGGCGAGTTATTTAAAGTTCTTTAAATATTTAAGGGGTTGGCTATTCGGGAAGGGATTTCTACGACTATACCATGAAAACTCAATAATCCATGAGGAAAACACAAAGAAAATCAGTACCATGTCAGTTGTTTTAGACTGCGTTCACACGAGTCACAGTATAGAAAATAAACGGTAAAATGTGAATGAGGTGTTCACACGACTCCGGAATCTTCTGGTGTACATCCAGTATTTCAATGCTGTGCACTGTAAATAGCCATATCTCGTCAAAAGTAAATGGAAGCGAGGGGCAATTCAAAGAATATTATCCACCAAAGTGTATAGTGCATTCTAGGTTTATACAATTTTGGTCTTAGGAACTTTCTCCCACTACAATTTCTCGTTCTCCCAAACTTCCACTCGTGTTTCTATAACTCTATGGAAACACGGAAAATGTTTTCTATTTCTTAAATACTTGAATAAAAAAAGCTCATGCCAGTTGACACATGCATGCCTAGCATGTCTATTTTTCAATTATGTCTTAACTGCTTCCATTAGGTTGATACCCATATTCACGCTACAGCATGTATGAGTCAAAGAGACCTTCTGAAATTCATGAGACGTAAAGCCAAAAAGTTTCCAAATGAAATTGTAGCTGAAGAAGACGGCAAAAAACTGACTCTGTTGCAGGTACAATACATTGCCATTTTAATTAATATTTTCAGTTCTTACTTTAGACCTTTCGTCGTGAATTAGCTCAATTTCTTCTTTTCAAATTTTAATGTTTTCTTGTGTCATTTTGTTACTGATGAAAAATGGTTTCTATTATAGTTCTTTGATAGTCTGGGTTTGAAAGCTGAGGAATTAAGTGTGGATAGCCTTGACGTTCATGCCGTAAGTGTATAGTACTGTTATATGTCAAATATCAAATTCCGTTTTTCTAGTTTTTTTATTGGGCAAGCGATCAACCTCGCGTGCCCAGGGTCTTCTTAAACATTGCGTGCCACGTTTAAAGAAGGCCCTGGCGGGATGAGGTTGCATGACTCAGAGACCCGTCCAGTCTTTTCGCGGTAAACTAGACGGTAAACCAGGTTAGGTTATCGAGAAGATTGCTAAAATCTTGAGACTCACTGAAGCTTGACGACAAATTTGGAAAAACAAATTTGACGACATATTTTGGAGAATTAATATTTAATTAATTACAACCTTTCATATATATGCTATTGTGTATACCCTGCCCGGCCTTATCAGCTTTAACTTGATTTGTAACTCTTACTAGCGTTGTTTTCTTTTCCTTCCTACAGGGGAAAGAGACATTTAATCGTTTTGACAACTTTAACAAGAAGTACAACCCAGCTGGTAAACATATTTTTTACAAGTAACGGCGCGTATATATACGTATACGTTTTATCGAAAACCTTTTTTTATCGATAATACATTTTATCGAAATTTTGTTTTACCCAATTTTTTTTTCATCGAAAATCTCACTTTACCGAAAAAAGTTTTTTGAAAAGAAATTGCGTTTAACTGAAAACACATGCATTTGATAGACTTCACAGTTGACCAAAAATATATTCACTCCAAATCACAATTTATCCAGCTAATATATAGATAGACTGTCAACAAAATAAATGCAATGCTTTTATAAACAAAAAAATACTACTTTAATTACATTATGTTTTCAATCTGTTTAAAGATTTGAAGTTTCCCTCGATCCGCACGAGCAGATATAGTTTTGACGTCACATGCAAGGTTTTCATGTTTAATTGTCTTCAAAATTAAAAGACGTTACTTTTTACAGCAAGACCGCCATTTGCAGGCATTTGCAGCTAAACGTCTCACTTTAATCCGATTTTATGAAAAACGTTTTCTATTAATTGAAACTTCGATGAAAAAGAATTTCGATAAATCTCACTTTCGAGGAAACATATGTTGGCAAAGTATTTTCGATGAAATACAATTTCGAGGAATTAAAATTTTGATGAAACAAAATTTCAATGCTAAAACTTTCCGCCATGAAACGTGGGTAAACTAAAGTAGCCCAAAGCCGCTATATACTACAAGCCGATAGTCACGCACGTCAGATTTGCTATGTCTGTAGTAAAAGTATTTAATAGAATATTACATTTAGTGTATTCTAAAATTAGTTTTCTTTGATTATTGCTGAGCAAGGTCTTGATCCGAATTTTGGCTATTTTTACGTGAACGGAAGCGATGTCCATTAATTAAGTTCGCTGTGGTAAATACTTTTGGCAAATTATACTACCTTGTCATAATCACTGGTCACAATGGACTCGTCGATAGTGACGTCATCTTAAAATTGGCATATATTGTAGTCTATCCAGATGAAAGAAGTTTAGCGATTCATGGTGGTATATTTATTCTTTTCAACACTTTTGTTGCAACAGTTATGCATGAATTGTGATTGTTGTGTTCTTGCATGGTAAACACCAATGCGTGAGCGTATCATCATAAAGAATATCTTTACTATAACATAGATGTAATATAACGGCGTTTCTGATTGGCTATCGTGCGTGCTCCATATAAAGTCGATGGCATGGAGCACGGTAATTTCAAACATAATGAGAAACTAATTTTTAATCAGCGAAATAAATATTGTTTTGCGTATAAAAAAAGATTCATGGTCTGGCGTTCTCCATTGAGTTATGGATGGACTTGGGAAGTTGGAGAGCACTAAAAAATCTAGAGCTTTCCGTGCTCTCCGAAATTCATACCTAATTATAATAATTTTTTATCACTGCACATTTTCGTTCAAAGTTTAGCCGGGCAGGAGCGCGCCCGTGAAAATTTCTGACCACACCACTGAATGTAAAATAGACTACACTTGATATTCAACTTTTTCCCCAGCTTTCTCCAAATCAGTGGTGCGCTTTGCTGAGGCGTGGAAAAATGTTGCAATTCCAGATAACTTCTTTACCAGGTGATCAATTTCTGGCACACTCCTACACAAATCTTTATCAAAACATATTTTAATATTTTATCACTGCACATTTTACATTTTATCACTGCACATTTTACTTTTATCACTGCACAAATTGGTTATCACTGCACACTAAAATTAGGTATGCCGAACTTCCAGCGTGCATCCATAACTCGATGGAGCACGCCAAACCATGAACCGTACCATTTCTTAATTCTGTGATCTAGTGCTAGGAGTTTGCCGTCGTAGCACAGCATCATACAGACTTGCATCAGGTTTATACTGTTTTGTTTGAAAGGGCAAGGCAAGCTGAGAAAACTCTTTTTGAAGAAACAGAATTACGTGGACGGAAAATATCTCGCAGAACAGATTAAACAAGTAATGGCGAATCACGAAGCTAACAAATACGTCAACAGTGAGCTGAGGATTTCTGTTCATGGCAAGTATACAGATGAATGGCCAAAGCTTGCAAAATGGGCAATCAAACATAACGTTCAATCGCCCAATGTGCGTTGGATGATACAAGTCCCAAGGCTTTTGTAAGTTTTTATTCTCTTAAACTATATTTATTATATGGCACGGATTACTTCCGGTAAAATCACGCGCTGTGATTGGTAGCTGACGTGGCGAGATTTCTTCGTAATGCCCGCGGGCATGACGAACATTGTCAAATGCCCTAAGATTGGAAACGTACAAACAAAAAATCCTAATAAGAAACTTTTATTGCAACAAAACGACCAAAATAAGTTAAATAAATGACGATGAACATTATAAAAGTAAATTCTAGTATCTAGACGAGAAAGAAACAGCAGAAAATAATGCTAGTTCGGTATTTTGACGAAGTTAAAGGAAGCGAAGACCAAGAAATACAAGATTGTTTTTGAAATAAAAAGTGGCATATAATAAACTACTTAATAACCTTGACCGGTGAAATATCAAACCTCTGCCTTGAACGTATTAACCTCGCTGTCGCTCGGTCAATACAGCAATATCTCGGTTTGATATTTTACCGTAAAGACCTCAATCTCGGTTATTAAGTTCTAGTTAGTAACTTTTTCTCTGTAAATACTTTATTACTGCATGTTGAATTATAATTATACTTGAAGGCAGGGTCGCACAGAGAATTATGAAAAAAACTAATAGAACATTCAGGGCATACTATAAGGTGCCTATATATGGACCAAGTAGAGTTTACATATTTATAATATTCATTCTTTCCTGATCAGAATTGTAAAATATCTTCTGTTGCAAAACTTTCATCTTCATGGACTCTTTTGCACGTAAAGTTGGCAATTTTGAGGATTTCCCAAACTTTAGTTACCGGGAATGACAACAGAGTGGGAAACCAATTCCAGAGCACAACAGTGTTTGTAAAGTGAAAACACGCAGTAGGTTTGTTCTTTTCTGGTTTTACCGAAGTAATATCGCCAGATTGTTTTAACATAGATAAATGGAAGGGGAACTGGATAGGAAACTTAAAACGATGTTACGAATCCGGAAACGATGTTTGCACAACTTGCTATGGTAATTATACACTTATAAGCGGCTAACGCACCTAACGGGTGGTCCCACATGGCTAAAATCAGACACTACTGAACTTAAGTGATATTACACTGTTGTTTAATTTCAGCAATAGCTGATCCTGGCCATGTGGGACCACCCGTTAGGTACATTAGCCGCTTATAAGTGTATATAATTACCATAGCAAGTTGTGGAAACGTCGTTTCCGGTTTCGTAACATCGTTTTAAGTTTCCTATCAGTTCCCCGTCCATTATCTATTGTTTTATAAACAATGCGAAACCGGTTTTTTTGCTCACGGTCAACCTTCTCGTGTTGCTTTGGGTTTACAGCAGTTCCGCATGTATTTCTCGTGTTTTTATGCAAACAGCTTTAAAGAAAATCAGCAGTAATGATCCAACACTTTTGTTGTTTGAAATTTTTGAATGAAGATATCTAGTTCTCTTTTATTTGTAATCAAATCAATCTTCCCGCCAAATCTTATACCGGTACCGGTCCGAGAAAAAGAAAAGCATATTAGCCAATAGTATATACACTTAATGTCTGCTCCCGAGGGAAACAGTTAGTTTTGTTTTCACGAGTCTCGATGTTTCCCGAGACGACGTCGAGGGAAACATCGAGACTCGAGGGAAAACAAAACTAACTGTTTCCCGAGGGATCAGACATTAAGTGCTTTGTTATATAGCTTGAGTTTTGCTGAATAATTTCGACGGTTATCAAAGGAAAGTACACAAAAGACAAACTGAAAGACTTACCAAAAAACGCCTGGCTTCGTAATTTCACTTCAACTAAACATGCAAATATGAGTCTCAGGACAAAAGAACAGCAATACATTTCTCCAGTTAATTTTCACACATGCTTTGAAGACCTATAAATAATCTTTTTTGTACCAAACAAGCTTTTGTTTATAGGATACCGTGAAGAGTTCAAAGTTCTGGCAGGCAACAATTGCAATACAATAAAAACCCGCTACCAAGAACCTACCACTATTAAGAACGTCAGGCTGAAATTAAGAATTTATTTATATAAGAATATATAAGAATATACGAACCTATATCCCAGGCTGATTTGGTAAAATGTAAGGTTCTTGTTAGTGGGTTTTTACTGTATTATTGACCGAGTGGGCAATAAGTTCTCAATTGTTGTCCGCTCGGTCTACATTGCAATTTAGCTAAGGTCGTGTGACCACAAACCAACCAATGACAGTCATCGTTTTATCCAACAAAACTCTAGCTATATAACAATGTAAAATCTCGATCGCTCATGCAGCAAGACAGCAACCAATCCGCTTCCATCGGACAAATGTCCAAGAACTCCTGGAAAATCCTGGAATTTGAAAATCATTCTAAATTTGTATATATTTTAGCTTAGTTTTGCTTCATTTTATTCTATTTTTACATTTAGCGACATTTACCGTGCGAGAGGCAACTACTCGAACTTTGCGGAAGTTATGCAAAATCTCTTTGGTCCAATGTTTGCAGCTACGATCGATCCTAAATCGCACCCAGAAATGCACAAATTTATGACTCAGGTATAATGTCTTATTGCCGTTTACTTATTGATATGGATGTATAATATTCGCTCAAAAGGTGTGTGCGTGTGCGTGTGTGTGTGTATATAATATACGCGGCACTGTACTAGCATATATACCTATAGGCAGTGATTTAGATATAGCAAAGCAAAAAGGCGGTAAACTGCCGAGATTTTTGGCAATGAAATACTGACGCTTTTGCACTAGTACAGTCTAAGTTATGTATAGGTAATAGCATGGTTTCGAGTGGAATTTGGGAAATTAAAATCATGCACGAGTGAATTTTTCAAAGACTATAAAAAAAAAACCCTCACGAGGGCATGTTTTTCCAAATTGTACGAGAAACCGTGCTATTACTTATTAATAATATACATGAAACAAATGTTCAAGTCAACTGTACTTACATTGCAGTTTTCTTTTGGCAGTGTCCACTCCTCGTATATTTGGTTGTTTGCAAACGTTTTGTTACTACTCGGAAACGTTTACTTAAAGCACTAAGAATCTTCTAACTTGACAACAATAAAGAATAGTTATTCAAATTTGAACGAATTGTTCTCCTTTACTCCAAATTCTGGCCGCCATCTTTGTGTATTTTGTGCAGCAATAGCCTGGGTACGAGATTAATAAATGTCAGCCGTCAAAATCCGTTGTAGAACGTGATTGGCTATTTTCAAGATGTTCAACTCAAGTCAAGTCAACTGTACTAATTACAACATGTGTCTACTCCTGACTTCTCGTATGATTGGTTGTTTAAAAACGCTTCGCTCCTATCACCACTACTTGAAAAGGTTGACTCGTTTGAAGCACAAGGAATCTTCTAGTCTTTTGGCAGGCATTTTACTTGACAATATAAAAGAACAATTAGCTTCAGTTCACTTTTGAACGAATTGTCCACCACTACTCCGAATTTTGGCCGCCATATTTGTTTACTTTGTGCAAGAAAACCCCAGTGAGCTCTATATATAACTGGAGTGGTATCTTTGTGGCGGACAATGTGCAGACATGTAGGCCTGAAATACGTATAGTTCCCGTCTGGTCAAGTCTGATCTGGTCGAAAGAACGCGTAGGAGATTGGAACTATACGTACTTAAGGCCTACATGTCCGCCATGTTTGGCTTCAATCTTTGCTTGGTCAATGACCAGCGGATATCACTCCAGTTATATACAGAGCTCACTGGATAACCCTGAGTACGAGGTCGGAAAATACATCCGTCAAAGTCCGGAATTGGATTTTTTTGGCCAGCTTGCATTGTTTTTGATTGGCTCCACAAATTTGGACTGTATTTTCTTTTTTCTGCACTGTAGTTTCTTAAAACTGCTCTGCTCTGAGTATATCCGCAAAATTGAGAGATTATTTTATGTATGTTATTATGAAAGGAAAAGACGAAAAGTTTATCGGTATGAAGTATTATTAGAACGATTTCATGTTTTGTTAGAAACTTTGCTATTTTGTGTTGATTCAGGTGATCGGATTTGATTCGGTTGATGATGAAAGTGTGCCAGAGTTGACTCCATTTAATGAGGACAGCCCCACTCCTTCAAACTGGACTGAAGTGGAGAGGCCGACCTATTCGTATTACATCTACTACATGTACTGTAATATCATGACACTCAACCACTTGAGAAGGTAAGTGCTAAACTGGATTTAGCGAAATGTTTAATATGATCACGCTTTCGAAAATGCCATGTATATGCGTGCTTTCTTTTTCAATGTTTTTTATTGGCCACTTGAAATTTCTACGCTGTCTGGCCGCCTACCGTGGATGTTCTACGGGTTCTTCCTGGTAGATCAATTATTATTGTTTTGTGTTATTTAGAGAACGTGGGATGAATACTTTTGATTTGCGTCCTCATTGTGGAGAAGCTGGTTCTGCTAAACATCTTGTTGCTGGCTTCATGTTGTGCAAGAATATTTCTCATGGCCTGATGCTACGCAAAGTAAGCGTGTTTAAAACAATTCCTTTTATGATCATCGGCATCGTATTTGTTTTATATCTTCAATTCTTCATGATCATCATCATCTTGGTCACTATCATTTTCATCGTCATCATCATTATCACCCTGATCATCTCCGTCTTCATCATATTATGAGCATTATCATCATTGTCACCATCACCATCATTGTAGTCATCACCATCAGCGCATCAGCAGCAGCAACATCAGCAGCATCAACATGAGTAATGAATGATTTATTTAACGTCGTAAGCACAGGATGTGGTCGCCCAATCATCCGAGCCAGGGGCTCATGTTAAAAGTGCACGACATAAGCTAAGACCTAACGTGTTGATTTTACGGAGGGAGGAAAATCGCAGAACCCTGCGAAAAACCTTCGAAGCACAGGAGAGACCAACTAAACTCTACTCACATGAAATTCAAGTTCGAGATCGGGGTTAGTCCCAGACTGTCACCCATCCAAGTACTAACCCCGTCCAACTGGGCTTAACTATTGGTGAGAGGCAGCGCCCTAACAGCACACGCCACCCGTGCTCCCCGTAGCACGAGTGCACTACCATCACTATCTGATCATCGCCAACAGAATCATCGTCGGCAGGAGCATCAGCATCAGCACCATCAGCATCGTTACCATCAGCTGCAGCAGCGACAGCAGTAGCATGATCATTATCGTCGTCGTCATGACTATCATGACCATTATCGTCATCACCGTCACTACAAAGATTTAATTTATAGAAGCGATTATCCCAGATGAATGGACAATTAGTTCTAATCGTTCCAGGGGCGGATCCAGGATTTTTCGTATGTTAGTGGCAAAATTTTCGTTTGTGAACATTCGGGGGGGACGGAAATTTCCCCGGGAGGGTATGATTAGTTATTAATACCCACACTAATAATACTTTTAAAAATACTTTTTGTCCTGGAAAGCCAAAGGCTGTTGATTAAAATATGAATTTCATCAATTGATGTCTATATCACAAATCACAATTTATCACATCTGAACTAGAGATCGTATTACACCAAGCCATGTGGTCTAACAAGTCAACAAGACACACTGACACAGTCCATATACATTATATGGATAATAGATATCCAAATCAAAATCTTAAACTAATATCAGGCGACAAAAAGCATAAACAAAATGCCTACACTACAGTATATATTGGTTCGGCTGGGTTCGCGGTATATAAGTGAAATATTTAATATTAATAAACTTTTGACCGCATATGCTAATTTCATAAACGATCATGCCAGCCGGTCATAGCGCACAGATTGTTCGGTTAATACTTAATACAAGTCCAAAACTATTATAATAAGAGTCGAATTTAGTTAAAATAGAATATATTTACTTTATGGCTGTACAAGACTTGTTTTTCCTTTCTCGAACATACTTCGGGATGAAAGATTCGGCACCAAAATTTCTACTGAGGCAGAAGCTCGTGTTGTTGTTGATAGCACTCAACAGCTCTTCAACAGAACTCTTCGGCAAAGCGTCGATTCGCTTCATCAGATCAGCGTAAACATCTTGAAGATATGGCCGATCGTTTCTCTCAAACGCGGACTGCACAGTCTCGTAAATACTACAAGACATTGCAGTATATTCGCTATTTCGCTTTTATATTTCTGCTGCGATCAGAAAGGCTATTGAATCATGCCGTATATATACACTGAAGGCTGATGCATATGATCGATCAAAAAATGTAGCCAATGATAATTCAGATATTTTCTGAATTAGCCAATTGGATAGTTTGTATACGAGCCCCTGGTCCCCAAACCGATCAGAACTCCCCACAGATCGATCAAAAAGCAAATTGGCCAATCGGATGGCTGGAATCAGACTACAGAGCGATCAAAACTCACGCGCAAGACCGCTGTTCTGTGACTTGATATATTACTTTATCGAAGGCCTTGCCGCTGTATGAAACTTGATAACTGGACTGCAAATTTTGAATATTAATGTCTTATTAATGAATATTAATGTCTGCTATGGACCGCAGTTTGAATTAATTAACTTAATTAATTAACTGCGCAATTTTTACCTTAGTCGCGTGATCGGTTTGACTACCCCTAGATCCGCCCCTGAATCGTTCGGTATTGCTACGGTTAATCAAGAAGTATATCTAGAGCGATATTTGGGATTTGGTCCAAATGTTTTCAGAACAACTGATGATTTGAGAACAAATACGTGCATGGTTGTTGTTGTGCTGCTTTTGTCGTTGCGCTGTTCATGTTGCTGCTGTTTGCGGTGTTGTTGTCGTAGTTAATAACATTATTGACATTGTTTTTCTTAAACGAATTTCAGGCTCCAGCAATGCATTATTTGTATTACCTCACTCAAGTTGGGATTGCGATGTCACCAATAAGCAACAATGCTCTGTTCTTGGAATACAGTAAGAATCCTATGCCCAAGTTCTTTGCGCAAGGATTGAACGTTACTTTATCAACTGACGATCCGTTGATATTCCACTATACTCAGGTTGGTTGATTTGTTTTAAACAAAATTCTGTGTCAAAATTATCGGCAGTGCGCCATTTTGATACCCTTTTCTTTGTATCACGCAAAACGCGCTTTATACAAGCAATCTTCTTTTGTATGACCATTGACATCTTCATGACCATACCTAGCTATCAGTTTCGCGCGAATCAGTAGAAATAAATTACTTATGTTTATTAGTGGCACAAGTTACTTCCGGTAAAACCACGTGCTCTGATTGCCTGAGACGCGTCACGTGCCGGTCGATTATTTCCCGTTCAGAATACGCGGATTCATCAGCCATTTTGTTTACAGGTGAACAACGGCGAAAGAAGTACAAAGAAATTGTTGAAAATCCAAATAATTTAACGAAAACAGTAACCTAAGCACTAAGTATGCATGAGTCAGACGATGAACAGTCTGAAAGCGAGTTTTACGATCTCAAAAGCAATTACAGCTGAAGAACAGCGACATCGTTGAAAATGACGAGTCTATGTCATGGCAGTCGCACTATACGTACAGCGTATATGTAAGATAAGTTGTTCAAAATAACATTGCAATATTGATAGCAACATTGCACTTAGCAAGTTGCTAAAAATTCGCATTTTAAATATCGAACCTTCACATAATATGAAGTTCTATTGAAAGTCAGAACAACGAACTTTAAGGAAACTTCGTGTTATGTGAAGTTCGATATTTTTAAGGCGAACTTGCCAAAGAATCGCCGTGTATCGTTAGCTAGTCAACATTGCAATGTTGCTGTCGGAACATCGACAAGGAAAGGAACATCCATTCGCGGTAAGGAACATCCGGTTTGACAGTAATAAACCACTTATTAACCTCGACTGCTTGGTCTTGACGGAAAATATCAGATTTTGGTCTTTTGTGTACATACCTCGCCCTAACCGGCAGGCTTGGTCCGTACTGTCAAGAGTGTGTGTTCTTCCTACAGGATACTACCAAGGGCCTGTTTATATGCATGATCCCGGTATACCGGGATGCCCCAGTGCACCCTCGGGATCTTGGCTTTTAGATAATGATTTACCGTTATTTTCCAAGTTACGTTTATATGAAGACCGTTATATGGACGTCCCGCCTGACCGAGATCTTGACTGAACCAACCGGGATCCCCGATCAGGCGGGAGAAATGTTTGTCCATATAAACGCAATATCCCGGTAGACCGAGATGAAGTTTACGGAACTACAAGCTTGTAACTTTGAATATTACGGTCAGAATTTCGTCCAAAGGGTCAGGTCTAGAGACAAAACACTGAATAAAAGTGAAATAACTTCTAACATAGTAGAATTAGGGCGAGTTTTTGCTTTTTTGCTCCATTTCCTTAAATTCCCGCGCTTTTTGGCCCAGGATGAAATTTATCCCGGGCAACCGGGACATCCCGGTATACTGGGATCATATAAACAGGCCCTAATTCATTTATGACTGATCGCAGGACTTCGTACTTTGCTGCGGTTATGGATTTGTTCATAAATGGTGTGAATAAATATCTTCAATTTAAGTACGATTAGGCTCTGTTGAGCGAGAGGCCTTGGGTCGACTAGTATCATGATATAGTTGAACTTGGCTTGAGATCCATGTATGTGGTGTCTTGAGCTAGCTACTCCTCGCGGAATAGCTATCGCCGTTGCAATTATCCGTCTCGTGAACGGTCGATGCCAACCCAATGTCTGTTCTTCAGGTGATCTTTTTTGCTTGACATTAATCGCAAACCTCGATTATCTATAAAACCTAACCCTAACCATTATTAATTTTCACATGGCTCGGTTTCCTTTGTTCTTTTTTGGCGAATAAATCACATATCCCCTCGTGGCCTCAAAATAACCTATACAAACTAACGCTAATCAAAAATCTAGTTTACCGCCTATCTTATATGCTAGCTCGACCCACTAAACAGTGTTTACCGCCTGGCGTGTACGCTAGCCTGACGAACTTAATTCTAACGTTTTGACCGTAACATATTAAGCCCCAACACAATCAAGATCTATAGCTATTATAGATGCATATGAATAAACCTTGGCAGGAAAGAAATTTTGAAAGAAAGTGGTGATTGCAAAACATATATAGCCCTAACGAAATCCACCATAAAACACCTCAATGAAATTTACGTATGTTAAAGTGGTACTTTAAAGAGGTTAAAGAGATTTATCAGGTTGATATAAAGTGATATAGTGGTCAAATTTTCGGCACCTTTGATTCTGTTTCCGCACTGTTGGCGACTTGGCGTGTCTGCCATTCAGCGCTTAATCCTGCGTATAGTATTTGTCTTGGTCAAAACAATGAACGTTTTTCCACTTTCTTCGACACTAAAGAAACAGCAAGGAACACCATTTTCCGATATACTGTCATCCGTTTCGTCTACTAAATCAATGCTACTAAACATGATTCTTGTTGAAGTTGAAGGGAATGGAGTCGTCAAGTTACTAGAACCCATACTCCTTGTCAGGGGCGGATCCAGGAATTTTTCAGAGTACGTCAAAACTCGGAAATATTATTTCTAGGGGGGTCCGGGGGCATGCCCCCCCGGAAAATTTTTAAAATTTGGTTCCCTGAAATGGCATTTCCTGCATTCTGGCAAGACTATTTAGCAAAATCTTACAGTTTTAACTTGTGTTTTTTATACAACATTTTATGATTTTTTAAGGACTTGTGCTTTTGTATTTTTTTTATCATTATTGGAGACAACTTTTTAGGACTGTTTTGCTCCATGTCAGAGCTCATCAGCATGCCTATGAATCACTGTTGTACAGTGAATCCAACATGGACAGCCAAGGCTCCAACATATTTTGTAAGGTCAATTGCAGCCACTTGCTGCAAGTGCAATCCCTTAGCTGCCAAGCTGTCTGGTCTTGGGGCACCAGATACTAGCCTTAACACATACTAGCCAGACACTGTCTGATTAGAAGAAGCATTATGAATAGACCATATAGGACATTTCATGGGCATAGAGGAGCTTATCTCTCTACATCATCCTAGTCATCTTAACTAATACTTTACCCCTTATTTACCCTGAGTTGTCTGGTTTTGAGGCACCAGATACTTGCCTTAATACCTCTATCCAGCCAGAGACTGTCTGATTAGAAGTCATTTTAGTATCAAAAGACACATGGGACATTTCATGGACATATAGAGAAGCTCACCTCTCTACATCATTCCAAGTCATACTCATACATACTAACTAGTAACTACCAAGTACTTTTTTTTCTCTTTTCCCCCCCAGAAATATATATATACTGTATATATAAATACTTTATTTCATTGCAAGATAATATAGATAGTACAAATAGATATGAAAGAAGAAAATAATAATTTACGGTGATGGGGAATCTACAAGAAAGCAAAATTCAAAATTTGCTTGTTTGGTGTATACATTAATAATTAATAATTAACAAACTATGGACAATATATACCACCTCGAGCCCACTACACAACATCTAAATTATCGATGTTGCATAATAAGCCCAAGAAGGTATTTACTGTTATATTAACTTAATATAACATTGTTAGTATAGAGAAGAGATGAATATGCTGGCTCAGATATAGCCTAGAAAATTGTTTTGTTTAAAGTACATTTTACTATTTCACATATATACTGTATTTAAGAAATAGAAAATGGCCGGCCGTGTTTATATAGCCTGATGCAAACACGAGAGTGAGTTGGGAGAATTCGAAGTTTATGTGAACCCGAGCCGTAGGCGAGGGTTTACATAAGTACTTTTGAATTCTCCCAACTCACTCGAGTGTTTGCATCAGGTTATATAAATGCAGGGCATCCATTTTCTATTTCTTTTATGAAATAAGGCTAAAAAATGTGCCGTGACATCACAACCGTGTTTACATAGCCTGATATAAACACGGTAATTGACCAATCACAGCGTGCGTAAGACGCAACCTATTTTATAAATATATATATAAAACAATAATAACCTGTTGAGTCTTTGAACTTTAACTATAATATGCTCTGGATTCCCATCGAGCACTCTGCCAAAAGTTTTTACAACATCTTCTACAGTATATATATATATATATATATATATATATATATATATAATATATGATGAAATAATATATAAACCTAATTGCTGCCTTTTTTTAATAAATTAATTTTTACATTTTTTTTAAATTGTATATTAAAAAATGATTTACATCCTGTCGCTATTGATCTAAAATTGCTACAAACTTTCGGCTACAGTAAGATTTAATTATAATATTCAGTGATGGATTACTTACTTATATTTGTAACACATCTCATTATCTCAATAATTATGAATTATTCATAAATATACTCGAGCTCTACATATCCCATCTAATTTAAATAATTTACGCTTTTCACGGTTGCACAAGTCTGAGGAACTAAGATAAGATAGTATCCACTCACCATACAACGTTTCTTAACTTTCGTTCAACAAACAGCTTTAGCATACTGAGGAATATATGCCTCCGTGTCGATATCCCGATGTAATGTCTTGCCAAATATCTGCGCCGAAAACTCTTGACCCACGAGGAAACCACACGATTAGAGTTTCTTTGTCAAATCGCAACAGATCGCCTTCAACAAATATTCATCGTTTCCACTCTGTAGTGTAGAGACAGTCTCAAGCTGAAGTTTGACTGCCGGCTCAGATAGCTTATAGTTATGCCGTAGTCTTGCACTCTTGCCGTAGTCCGTGTACGTCGAAATATCCTTTGCTAGCCAATCAAAAGCCAAAGAACGTCAAAATATTTTACTTCCGACGTAGACTATCTACTTCCGACGTACCTCTATTGTCTTTGTCCAATCAGTGCTCGTTATTTCGACGTAGACGGCCATTTTGACGTAGTCTAATTATCCACATTTGTAAATGGAGTGAATGACATCCCTCTCTATCCCTACCGTATGAACAGTTTCGTTCAGGCTACATGAAGTAGACCAAGACACTAAGTGTCCTCCAGCCGAGGAGGGGGGCTGAGTCAGAGAATTATTCAATTTTCCTCGATTAGCTAGCGCTAAATACGTGCGAAAATGAAATTTTTGAAAATTTAAAAAATTTAAAAATTCATATAATTTTTTTAAAAATTTGAATTTTCTTAAAATTTGAAATTTTCAAATTTTAAATAATTTTTAAAAATTTTTTCCAACTAATTAATTCATGAATAAATTAGTCTGGGATTTTTGTCTACGTCGCATGACGTGCTTGACGTACCCTAAATCCGCCCCTGCTCCTTGTATCACAGCTGTGTACTCGGACACGCCCGTTTCCTCGCCCACTATATGTCCGCCCTGGGACTACATGTATACATAGCGCTCATAACATCACTTTATCTACATCCCATATATGCTACCGCTCAGGAAGCACATGACTATTAATTTTCAACCTTAGCTCTCCACCTTGCCTCAGTAGCTTAATGTTAGAGCATAGTTTCTAGAACTAAAGTGTCTGGAAACGCAGCTAAAGCCTTTGTTCTATATATGTTTTTGTTTACGTTTTGCAAATTGTGCACTTTCACGCTTGTCAAACACATCAAGTTATCAACAAGCAATCAACTAATAGCAGCGTTTGGGTTCAAACACTCAACAAAGCTGTATGAATATTAATGAACATAAAGTAAAAGATTTGTGCACTTTCACGTCACCCTCCATAAATTGCAGCTCATTATTAGCTGCTTTGATGCTCACTGCGTTTCCAGATAATTTCAATTCTAGGGACTATGGTTGTATCATCTAACATTAAAGTGCCTATAAACTCAAATAAGATATTACTTATGTGGATTCTATGTAACGTGAATAGTTGAATGCCAAAATATTTTTTGATTTGAACTTTTATTTGTTATATTGAAGTTTGCATTTCCAAAATGTTAATGAGATGACGTCAATGTAGGCATTTGTGTGTGTTTTTTCCCCTTTTCTTATGATAAACCGCTTGAAGATTTTAATGAAAAAAGTGATAAAATACAGAATATACTATTCAAGTACCCATTAACATGTGAATTGAGTAATATTTCTGCTGTAACGGAACACTGTGTATGCAAATTATGCCTACATAGACGTCATCCTTATTACCATTTTGGAAATACAAACCTCAATATAACAACAAATAAAAGTTCAAATAAAAAACATACACATTAAATAGAATCCATATGCAGTAATATCATATTTGGGTTTATAAGCACTTTAATCAAGGAAAACCGAACGAATTAGACACCATGCACCCGCGCTTATATATACCTATAGCTGTTTAACTTTGTCTTTGAATAACCTCACTTGATTTCTATTTTTTGTCTTGTGTTACAGCAACCGCTTGTAGAGGAGTACAGTATTGCAGCTCAAGTGTTCAAGCTAACTGGAGTTGATATTTCAGAGTTATCACGGAACAGCGTTTTGATGTCCGGATTTGAAGAGGAGGTAATTAGCCGGAATGAATGGAGCAGTATACGTATTTTGAAAATGTGATGAGATCTTGTAAGAGGAATTTGTTTTTTTATGTCGCGTAACATGCACTCAAAACAGATTTATACTGATATCTACATTTATTATATGTATGACAAAATTACTATGTTCTCATTGGTTGAGAGGAGTACAGTTATTTTATTAATTATATATCCTTCTGTAATCAGGCCCAAATGCTGCAATTTCATTGGTTTAGAGGAGACGATTTGAGCATTAATCGCACTCTTTCTTGCTAGCTATAATCGCACACCTGCTTCAGCCAATGGAAATCAAGCTAGCTATCAAAATTGTCCAATCACCATTCGGCACCTAAGCTGTAGGATTTTCCGGAATTTTCAAAAAATTCAAAAATGGAGGATTTTAAATATTAAAATATAGAATTTAAATTTGTATTTTTTTGTACACGTTTTGAAAACAGTGTCGTGTCCCCAACAAATTAAAAACAAAGTACTACCCAGATTGGCACTAAATTACTCACATTTTTGGTTCTTCTATGTCATTCTTTATCATTCTTTATCAATAACTCCCGGTTTTACCTCACATATAATTGTATGAACTCCTCCTAAATTCACTTTATTATTGAAAAAAACTCCTTTCCGAGTCTCCGTATATAAAGAAAATGGCCGCCTGAAATTTGCATTTTTTGCGGGCCATGTTGAGAGGTTTAAAATCCAAAAGTTGGGCTACCATGAAGTATTTGTCGTCGAAAACAAAGTAGACGAGGACATGATCTGATTACAGAAGGTAATGTAATTAATGGGTAATAGAACGAATTGAGTCGTGCTATTAATGCCAAATCATACTCGTGATTAACAAATCAATATCCCACTTCGCGGTCGGTCGATTTTGAAATCACTCATATGATTTTGACCCATTAATTGGGAACGAATGAACGATGTTGACAATAAAATTCTTCGTGAGTACGAAGCGTACGTGTGGTAATTTTGTCATGCATATAATAAATGAGTAATCATATGATTTTGCTCGTACAATTAAGGATTTATACCACTCGTGATATTTGAAAATTATGCCAAATTGCAATTTTGGCAAAATTTTCAAATATCACTTGTAGTGTAAGTCCTTAATAAATTGTACTCGCTATCATATGATTACCTATACTTATTTTTACTTTTTTATGTTTCCCCACACGTACTTAAACAGCTACTTGACTGTATGAGCCAATACAGTAATACTAAAATCGATTTTTGAATGGTACGCCAAAACGAAAATGTTTTTTGAACACGAGAAAATTTTGCATTGATTACTGTAAATATGGGGGATTCAACATTTTTTGTAGTATACTTATCATTTATCTATTGATGTTCCTCAATCCTCAAATGCTCATAAAATGTTTGTTGATTCTAGAATTTACACAGTAATATTAATGAGGTTTTGAGTGGTACACCAAAAGAATTATAGGGTTTTCAACACTTTTCGCCGTATAGTATACATAAAAAAATATTTTCCTCTTAAATAGCACACATACTGACTTGTGTGTGAATAAAATGGAACATTTAGACGAGAACATTATTATCATTATCATTATCTATCATTATCGATCATCATTATCCTTATCATCATTATCATTATTTTTTTCATTTTTTATAATAATGATAATGATAATAATAATATGCCAAATTGGAAAGCCCCTGGTCCAGACGGATTACAAAGATTCTGTCTGAAGCATTTTAAATTGATTACAACGGTACTGGCCTCAATGTTGAACGAGACGACAAGACATACCGGACTAGTTGGTAAAAGGAAAAACCTCATTGATAATTAAGGATGGCCGAGAAAAAAGAAATGTGGTTACAAACTTTTGGCCAATAACGTGCCTACCACTAATGTGGAAATTACTTACAGGGATGTTGGCGGACGAAATGTATGAACACATGAATAGTGCAAACTTATTACCAGATCTGATGAGCAAAAAGGATGCAGAAGAAATGTGCGGGGGAACAAAGGATCAGTTGCTTATAGATAAGATGGTGTTGAGGAATTGCAAGAGGAGACAAACCGACCTGGCTATGGTCTGGACTGATTGTAAGAAGGCATGTGACCTGTTACCACATTCATGGATCAAGAAGTGTATGGAAATGTTTGGGGTGGCGGATAACATAAGATCGTTAATAGGGAAGAGCATGGAGAAATGAGAGACAGAACTAACGTCTGGTGGAGTAGAGTTAGGAGAGCTAAAGATAAGGAAAGGGTTATTTCAGGGTGACAGTTTGTCACCGTTACTGTTTGTACTAAGGATGATCCCTAACTCTAGTGTTGAGAAAGGTCAAAGCTTCATGGATATGATTTGGGGAAGAAACAAGGAGTGATGAATCATTTGTTATTTATGGACGACTTAAAAGTGTACGGAAAGACGGAGAAACAACTTGAGACATTAGTGAATACGCTTAGGGTTTTCAGCTCTGATATTTGTATGGAATTTGGAATTACGAAGTGTGGGATGCTAGTGATGAGGAGAGGAAAGTATATGCGGAGTGAGGGAATTAAAATGCCAAATGATGAAGAAATAAAGGAAGTAGATATTAATATGGGATATAAGTATTTGGGAGTACTAGAAGCAGACGGAATAAAGGATACAAAGGTGAAGGAGAAAATAGAAAACGAATACTTCAGAAGAATTAGGAAAGTTTTGAAATCGAAATTAAATGGAATGAATTATATTGCAGCCATAAATTCAAGAGCTGTATCCACTATACGGTATGGAGCAGGTATCATAAAATGGACGAAAGAAGAAGTGAAAAGGTTAGATCGAAAGACAAGGAAACTACTAACAGTATACCGAGCATTCCATCAACAGGGTGATGTGGATAGATTGTATGTAAAGAGGAGTGCTGGAGGGAGAGGGTTGATAAATGTGGAGGATTGTGTAGATATTGAGATTAACAGCTTGTGGAAATATGTGATAGAGAATGAAGAAGAATTAATGACTGCAGTGAAAAATGAAGATATACTTGGAGAAGGGAAGGACAAAGCGAAGGTGGAAACAGAGAAGCAAGACAAATATACAGGAGAGCTTGTATGGAAAGTTCTTCATAGCAACTGACGAAGGAAGAGATGAGCGGACATGGGATTGGCTGAGGAAAAGTGGTCTGAAGAAGGAAACGGAAGGAATGATAATGGCTGCCCAAGAACAAACAATTATAACCCGATATCCGAAAAGTTATAGATAAAGAAGAAACTGATGGGAAATGTCGCATGTGTGGGGAGACGAGACAATAGCTCATGTCCCGGTAGAGTGCAGGATGTTGGCGCAAGGACAGTATACACGATAAGATCGCACAGGTGATACATTAGAAACTATGTAAGAAGTATAACTGCGAGTGTGTTAGAAAGTGACAAAGTGAAATTACATTGGGATGTGAAAATTCAGACAGACAAAGTGACAGAGCACTCAAGATCTGATATACTGCTAATGGATAAAGAGACAAGAAAGTGCTTTATTGTTGATGTGGCGTGTCCTTTCGATACACGAGTGAAAGAAAAAGAGAAGGTAGAGAGATACCAGGATTTGAAGAGGGAAATAAAAAGAATCTGGCAATGTAATGAAGTCAACATCATACCAGTCATAATTGGAGTATTGGGTACTGTAACCACCCGTTTCAATCAGTGAATAAAGAAGTTGGATGTAGCGATAAACTTTGACACAATGCAAAAAGCTTGTTTATTAGGATCGGCATGGATAATGAGGAAGGTCCTGGATACCTGAGACCATGGGAAATGGCTTGATATCCAGTAAATAAGTCTGGCAATGATATAAAATGCTGAGTGAGATATGTATAATAATAATAATAATAATATAATATTATTATTATTATTATTATTATTATTATTATTATTATTATTATTATTATTATTATTATTATTATTATTATTATTATAGCTTATTATAGCTTAATTACGTATTATAGATTGCAACTCAGTTAGATATCTACTTTTTTAATTAAACTGCTACTGCATCTATAATTAACTGTCTGTATGTGTAACTGTAATTGTCATATCTTCTTTACAGCACAAGCAACACTGGCTGGGTAAGCATTACGACAAGGATGGTCTGGCTGGCAATGACATCACCAAGAGTAATGTTCCAAACGTAAGAGTTTTGTACCGTTACGAAACCTTGGTGAAAGAGCTCACATATATTTGCAATATTGTCAAAAACTCCTAATTGTTATATCTTCTTTGGTTGTGGCACTTCTTTTTTATTCATGCCGTTAATTTCGGTGTTGAGTGTAGGCTAGTATTCTTTCATTTTTGGTACAGTGCATTAGAGTAAGGCCGTATCTCTACTACCAAACTGTAATTCAGCATGGAACCTAATTACGGTTAATAGCACAAGTGTGGTGTGATCAAGTAAAAGAAAATTAAATAAAGAGAATCTTTGAAAACTAATATGGATATCTTGTCTTGTCTCTGACTCATCCTCGTTTGCAAGGCTTCTTCGGTACACTAATATAATAAAATATATAAAAAACTATAATATAATAAAATATATTGACACTAATATAATAAAATATATACTTACAATTATCACCATCAGAAAACCTTCAAAAAATTAATATAAATATTTACAGTAATTAACTATTATATTATAATAAAACATTGGAATATGACGTTTATTTAAACTTTTTGCAAACCTTTGGATGCATAACGCTGTGCGAATAGCAATATAACAAGAAAAAAATTTCACTTGGAAACGGGTAGAAATTTGTTTGGTCCGATTCAAATTCCTCCTGGGTGTTATACCAATGTCCATTTCCTCGTGAAGCCTGTCCTCATCTGGAGTTTCGTTGTAAGGCGGACTACCGACAGATTCTTCGTCTGAATTTTCAGGAGCTTTCAGCAGCATCTTGTGGATGGTCTTGTCTAAATGGCGGGCCGTTCCACTATTGCAAACCTTGCAATCCGATTGCTTCTTTACTACCAGGCTCCGCGCGGTCATGCAGCAAAAGAACATGGAGGTGACGTTGGTGACGAGGAGTGAAAGATATTTTTTACCTTGATTTAAACACAGAAACAATGGTTATGCTTCGTTTTTCAAAATAATACGGAAGAACTAAAATGCACGAGTTGGTTTTATTTTCTACCACTGACCTGTTATATACAAGTCAGTGGTTTCTACTAATACAATCAGATTATTTTCTCTCAATTTCTATGAGATCGGATAGTTGACTCGAGCTGGGTTCTATGAACTATTCCCTCATAGAAATTTCGAATACATAATCTAATTGTTAAATAGTTCTATATATAACATTCTGACTTAATCTAAACTACAAATCAAAAACTGTAAAAAAACGAAAAAAGAAAAGTTTATAATCTAAAGGATTCCAACAGGATTTTCGAAACGTTATATATACAGCGTCACCGTGACGAGCAGGATCTAATATTCATCAACGTTTTAATTTGTGGTGAACCGCTGCGATCATTGCGAACCGTGGATCCAACCTCTTACGCTGTGGTGGCAATTGTGATGAAATTGAATAAAATTTGTGATGGTGACGTAGATAAAAATAGTCAATCAAATGTTGGAAGGTTAAACAAAAACGAAAAGTCAGCATTACGTTATCAAAACTAATTTATCACGGCAGTTTACCACCTTAAGTTTTCACTTTGCTCAGTGCCTTCGCAGCACTGTACTTTTTTACACTTTTGTTTTTCCTTGGATCAGTGGACGTCTTTTTTTGGGTGGCCTGGCTGTAAGCCAAGTTATTTTATAAACAAAATAAAAGTCGTGTATATGAATTGTATGCATGCGTCAACTACAAGACCACTGTAACTTTAAGTCATACTGTGTAGCGAAAACCAACACACTGATGTGCATGTATTCATATCGCGATTACAACAGTTACAACAACATCTTATTGATTCTATTTACGCAAAATTTTTACTGAACTAAAGGACTGGGGGGCTAATCATCCTTAATTTATCATCGAGTCGGTTTTCTTTATTCTTCCGAGGTCTTTATATCGCATAAAGACCTTGAATAATAATTAGATACGATATGAAGAAAAAAAGCAAGGAAAATCTTTGTCCAAGGTGGAAAAAATAGACAAAACTTTGTTGGAAAACCTCCTCATACATCCCGAACGTCGGGATGTATGCGATATAAAGCCCTCGGACGCTGCGCGTCCTCGGGTCTTTATATAGCATACATCCCTCGTTCTTGGGATTTATCTATTACTTGCAGCCAGCGGCTGAATGGCGAAGGACACAGATCAACGTGGCCGTGTCGAGGCATATCAAAGCCACTCCAGGCAGCCGCCATACGATGATACGACACAGTTCAGACCACGGATCACAGCTAAGATGTTAGGTGTTGATTTTATGGAGGGAGGAAAACCGGAGAACCCGGCGAAAAACCTTCGAAGCACAGGAGAGATCAACTACAACTCTACTCACAAAACAGAACCCAGCAGTTAATAAGGAATTGTCAGTTGAAAGTCCACAGTTCTGAAGGGGTCGTTCATAAGAGGCCGGCTAGCTCGAGCTGATTTTATGTCACGAAAATCTTACGACTATTTGAGAAATGCAAAATGACTCATAAAGAAGCAAAATTGGTTGGGTTTTTTCTGTAGGTATAGAACACGCAGGGGCGGATCCAGGATTTTTTAAAGAGGGGGTTGACACCTCTAGGGGGGTCCGGGGCACTGATCTCTATATAAACTGGATAGGCCATTCCCTATGGCCAGCAGTCAAACATTTCGTGACAGTGGAACATATGACGCATTGCGGCCTTAGAACTTGTTCCCAATCCCAAAGTTGACCGGCATAAGCAATCTTGACGTCAGCACGTCAGTAGGAATATTAAGTACTCTGTGCCGGGGGAGTCGGAAAAGCCGTAAAGCAAACAACAGATGCCAGTTTGTTTAGTCACTGTTTAGCAACAAAGAGATATTGTTAAGGCATTAAGATTGCTATAAAAGGTACAATTTAAGACTTGGAATTGAATTCTGCGTAGATTTTATAGTCTGTTTTTCAGTTTATATTATCGTGAAGTTTCGTCGTTGTCGGCACTGAAGAAAAACAACGAAATTTAAATGTTTTACAGCTCAATAACAGAAACAAATGCAAGAAATTAGCGTCTTAAACCTTATTAAGTACTTCTTGTGTCCTTACATTCGTTTAAATTTTCTTAAAATAACTCTTTTTGTCTGTTTTCAATCTACGAAAGCTATGAACTTTCTTTTTGTCTGTTTTCAATCTACGAAAGCTATGAACTTCAGTGGCAGCCATCTTGGGTAGTGGGCACGTCACCATACAACTGGCACGCAAAATCCGACCTCGTGCCCCATCCAGTTTTATTGAGATCAGTGGTCCGGGTGTATGGTCCCCCTGAAAATTTTTGATTTCTGATACCCTGAAATGCTATTTCTTGCATTTTGGGGGCAACATTACGATTAGAAATAGTGATTTTTATACGCTATATTATACACTAAACACAATTTATATATTATATATAATATAATATAATATAATATAATATAATATAATATAACATAATATAATATAATATAATAATATAATATAATATAATATAATATAATATAATATAATATAATATAATATAATATAATATAATATAATATAATATAATATAATATAATATAATATACCGTTCAAAGAATACATATACAATAGGCCAAGGAGGTAGTGTGGGTTGCAACCCCCATAACCCCCCTGGATCCGCCACTGTCAGGAGTACGTTATAATTCCTTTTTGTAGTCAAAAAGAGACTTTTCGTGATATAAAATCAGCCCAGGTAACCAGGCCAGCCCGCCTTATATGACTATTTTATTTTATTTTATTATATATATTTTTCCCGCCATATCTGAGAATCTCTGTTGAATGAAGCTTCATTTTTATTTTGTTAAATTAAGTAGGAACATAAAAGATACAACTTTGATTGGATATATTATTTACTTTTCAGTCTTAAAGACTTTACTTATACACTACATGCGTTCGGTATACAGATATTTTTAAAGGCAGCAAAATAAAAGACGACAAAAGATCAAGATATTCGAGGAAATAAGTAAGTGGAAGAAGTATCAGGTGAATCAGTCGATAGTTGATCAGTCTGATTTTGTAATTTAAATTGCTCAAAATAATCGGTGCATCGCAAATGGATGCAGGCAGGAAAACTGTGATCGCTGATTTCAGAGCAGCCCGCAATACACGACTTTCGAATCTCAACTGCGCATCAGAATGACCGAGTCGGGATAAAACTCATTTCACTTCATAACAACTAGCTGAGGTCTCCGTATAATTGAGTTCGGAAATTTAAATGCAATGCAAATGAACACCATCAGTCTTTGCCTGATGTTATGAATTGAAATGAGTTTGATCCCGATTCAGAACTGAGATTCGAAAGTCGTGTATAGCGAAGCGCACAGTTACTATTTATAGACCAAAATCAGACAAACAAACCAAAATGGAATCTGAAGGGATTTCTAATGAACCATTTTCTTTTGTTGAAAATGCAAGAATAAATTATAAACTCAGACAAACATGAATTTGACGTCATCTGTACGCTTCGCTATTCGCGCTCGTGCAGTTTCGTTGCAAATTTTATGACGTAATGAATAGAGCTAATGAAAAATCCATGATCTTTTGTGCTTTCTACCATAGTCCCTGGAATTAAAGTGTCTGGAAACGCGGCGTACTTCAAAGGAAAAACACGGCAAGCTTTGCCCATATTGAGGTAAGCGTATCACGTGACGCGAAGGGGCACGGTCAAGGCGATCAATATGGCGACAGAACAAGGCGCGAGCGCTTTCCAAGTGAAATATTAACGATGATGAGTTTGATTTTGGAGATGATACCTTAGTGATAAATTTAAATTTACTGGAGATGGATGCGGCGGAGATTGAAGCTCAAATGGAGACTATTGTCAGCGCTGTAAGTGTTTTATCGATGTTTATAATACGATAAGTGCTGCTCTCAGGACATTAGGAACACCGAAGGCTGAAATGGTTCTTTGTATTTTCAGATTCAGGAATCCCCAAGTGTTTTTTGTGTGTTATGTGCATCAAAACATGAAATCGAAAGATGGTTTGACCTTACATGTTCGAAGGAACCACAGTTAGCTTAGTAAAAGGCTGTGAAACGGGAGAAGACAACCACAAGCTGTCATCCTTTATACATGTGCGGTGTTGTCAAACATTGTCGAAGGGGCTAAACAAAATTTTCTGCAGTCGGATGTTTATTCGCAATAACTAACCGCTTTCTGGCTTGTCGAAATCAGAAACATATACAGGCACCGAAAAGGGGAATCGAGCGATTAGCAATTCTATGGCTATTTATTTTGCGCTCAGCCAAGTTGTTGGAAAATTCTAATTAAATTTCTGTTGTCGACTGTGACCTGCTGAGATTTAAATTATTAGTTTTGTCAAAGCATATAGTCTATTGGTAATTAGTAACTATTTTGTGTTTTTAAACTTGTTATCATTATTTTCTGTACATAAATGAGTGGTCTTTTTTCATTAATTGTGCTTTTAAAGATTATATACCATGCAATTGTTATCTTTGTTATTATTTTACTAGTAATAACATAATAATTACCCTGTGCAGTGATCACAGACTTCTCTACAGTATGCTCTCTGGCTTTTAATGGCAGATTAGTGATATCAGTGCTTTTCCTTTTTATGACATCCTAAAAGATTTCCTTGTATCACTGGCAAACATTTTTTCTTTGAATAGAAATGGCATTAGCATTTATAATGTACTTGAACTCATACAGATCAAGTTTGGGTTGCCTGAGCGTTTCCCTCAATCCTCATTTGATGGTCTCTAACCATCAAATTACTCTCTAACCATCAAATTACTCTTTAACCATGCACATCGTGACAGATTTCAGTCATCAGGACGTATTTTAATCCTTGAAGAAGGAATTGAAAAGAAGTAGGTTGTAATTTTATTAGACTGTGTTTGTGTTGAGATAAACATTCTACATTGAGAAACATTGGGGTCTTTCCAACACTTGATAAAAGGTAAAAATTCTGTTGTCAACTACTGCACGTATACGTGCATCATTCAGAATTTTCACTCTTAACTTGACTCATGCATGGGGTTTTTATGGCAAATTTTGTGATGCTCCTGCTCCGGTTTCTCTGTAGTCGTCTAAAATTTGTATTGAAATGCAGCATGTTAAGTAAACAAACTCACCCGACCCGCGGATTATTTTGTCGCGAAACCCGTATATATGGAAGTTTTATTAATGCAATCTGAGCGAATTCGACCACTTGTTTTAACGATTCTCTCCGCTTCACAAAACTGATATATTGCCTTTAACCACTTGGATAGCGGTATTTTCGACCTTAGTCAGTTTACCAAGGCCATGCCCACTGACCGAAGCTTTGCGCGGTGCATGACATAAGACTTATTTCCCGCTCTAGCACCCGTTTTGGCAAAAGTGATGCGCAACTGCTTGTTGCATTTAGGGCAGGCTAGTTCTGAGTCAAAATCTGGTTTTGTTTTAACGATTTAAAGTAAGAAATAATCGAGAAATATTAAATAAAGTGAGACCAAACAAATGCGATCGAGGCCTACTATTATTAACCAGCTGTCAAGTCATTCTATCATCGGATAAAGTTAACTTTCTCTGGAAATCATCAAATTCAGATAACCAAATTATATAATGTAGCGTGTATATACTTATATACTAACTTCAATGTCACTTGGTTGGAAATATCTATTACAAATGCGTACGTTGCCGTCGTCTATTTATCTGCGAATATATTTTATATCAACAACGACGTGTCGTCGTGTTCCTTTGTAATACCGTAATATTTACTATTTCTCTTCGCCAAGACGCCTTTGCAACACCTGACGCAGATGGAATGCTTAATAGACTTATCCTTTCGTGTTTTTTCTCCGCGATTATTACTCTACATCCAAATGTTGAACAATTTGCGCCCGGCGTACTTTTGCTGAGCGTGGCTAAACAGATAACATCTGAAACGTGCCCCTTCTTCCCACGTGATCAGAATTGAGAGGGAACAAAAAGTGTGCGCTTTGAAGTACGCCGCGTTTCCAGACACTTTAATTCCAGGGACTATGTTTCTACTAATTATTAAGACACGAACAATGGACGTGATGTCATAATCAATGTTTGTCGTAATTGAGTGAAATTTCGACTGAACGTACGTTTTGGTACAGCTGTTTAAATTAAATTATTTTAAAGCTTTTGTTGCGAAAATGAAAAATCTCAAGGTTACAAACTCAAGGACAAACACAACTCTTTGGATTCACGAAGAATATAAGATGATTTTGTGGAATCTAGTTGAAGACATCCGTTTTTTAAAAAGTTTGGAAAGAGCAAGGCATGGAGTGAAGGAAATCATTATGTTGATAACTTTATCGCGGAAGTAAAATTGCGTGTAGTTTATGGTAGAACACAAGAGGAACTGTTTCGTAATGGCTTAGCTTATCTGCAAAGTAACCAGAAGCAAGGTAAATACTTAAAAACAATAAGATTTTATAAAAGTACAATTTACAAATATAAACAGATTATCACCGACGGTCTCAATTGAATTTGTTTATATCGGATTTCAGCTTTTATTTGTTTTATTTTAAAGTAATTTATCACCGCGATTAGTATATTAGATTAGTATTTTCGCATGCATTTAAATTTTTTTGCGACGAGAGCAATTTCTTCCAATTCGGAAGCTATTAATAAAACACAGCTGAAATTAAATATTAATTTTATGACGAACCATGTAATTACTTGTTAATAACATGAGGGCAACGTTATACAAGAGTCACTAAAGTTTTTTTCGAATTAAATTAGTTTGAAGGGTAATTGGCAGCCATTTTGAAAAGTCATTGTTGCCATAGCAACAACACAACTGTTGCTATTCATTTGGTAACAGTTTTTGATTGTCAGACTGTTTAACATCTAGTTTTATTCTTTTTCCGAATTGTTTAATCACGTATTTTGGACTCTCAAACTTGTATCTTTCATTTTTCAAGAAACTGTGTGGAGCTGAAGGGTAATTGGCAGCCATTTTGAAACGTCATTGTTGCCATAGCAACAACTGTTGCTATTTATTTGGTACCAGTTTTTGATTGTTTAACTATGCATAACATTTAGTTATTCTTTTCCCGAATTGTTTAATCACGGGCAAAACCCGGCCATTTGAAATGGTGGGGATAAAAGACAGGTGAAATGCCCCGCGGTTGTGCCAAAAGTCTGTGGCGAATTCCCCACACCGGGGAAAGTTGTAGAACTCCAACAGGCAACAGACAGTACAAACCACGAGTTGAATCCGTTGATAAAAATACTACCCCCCAATTTAGTACTGAGCAACATGAACAAGGCTCGGAATATTGGAGTAATATATATCTAATGGCCCACCCCCGGGCAAAGACAATACCAACTAGTGGCACATGGTATTATTTTAATGAAACAAACTGAAGCCTAGACAAAACACAAGTTTTCTGCCATTGTTTTGCATTTTTAAATAGACTTTTGCTATCACCAATAGACAGCGAGTAGCTCAGCCAATCAGAATGCAAGATATGTAATAATCAGATAGTTGGTTTATGCATATTAACTATTAATTAGAATACATTATGCCTTATGAAGCATATCATTAATACTATTTTTTCACACTATAGAGATGGGAAACAATATCTTTGATGATTATTTGCTGAACGAACAGGATTTCCAGCCTAATAGGTATAACAATAGACCTGTCAAAGTGACAAAAGACGATCCTCAACTTGATGTGGTTAATAATAGTCATATTAAACTGACAAATAAAGATCTTCATCTTGGTGAGGACCCCAATAATTGCCCTGTCGCAAAAACCAACGCGGAACTCCAGACTGTTGTTGACACCAATTGTCCTGTCGCGTTCATCAACGCAGAACTTCAGCCTGTTGTTGACAGCAATTGTCTTGTCGCGTCAACCAACGCAGAACTTCAGATTGTTGTTGACACCAATTGTCCTGTCGCGCCAACCAACGCAGAACTTCAGCCTGTTGTTGACACCAATTGTCCTGTCGCGGTATCCAACGCAGAACTTCAGACTGTTGTTGACACGAATTGTCCTGTTGGACAAACCATTGCGGAACTTCACACTGTTGTTGACATCAATTGTCTTGTCGCACAAACCAGCGCGAAACTTCAGCCTGTTGTTGACACCAATTGTCCTGTCGCGTTAACCAACGCAGAACTTCAGACTGTTGTTAACACCAATTGTCTTGTCGCGTCAACCAACGCAGAACTTCAGATTGTTGTTGACACCAATTGTCCTGTCGCGCCAACCAACGCAGAACTTCAGCCTGTTGTTGACACCAATTGTCCTGTCGCGGTATCCAACGCAGAACTTCAGACTGTTGTTGACACGAATTGTCCTGTTGGACAAACCAATGCGGAACTTCACACTGTTGTTGACATCAATTGTCCTGTCGCACAAACCAGCGCGAAACTTCAGCCTGTTGTTGACACCAATTGTCCTGTCGCGTTAACCAACGCAGAACTTCAGACTGTTGTTAACACCAATTGTCCTGTCGCGTCAACCAACGCAGAACTTCAGCTTGTTGTTGACACCAATTGTCCTGTTGCGACATCCAACGCAGAACTCCAGCCTGAAGTGGACACCAATTGTCCTGTTGCACAAACCAACGCGGAACTTCAGCCTGTTCTTGACACTTTTTGTCCTGTCACGTCAACCAACGAAGAACTTCAGCCTGTTGTTGACACCTTTTGTCCCATCGCGTCAACCAACGCAGACCTTCAGCCTGTTGTTGACACCATCAGTTGTCCTGTCGCGCCAACCAACGCAGAACTTCAGCCTGTTGTGGATACCATTTGTCCTGTTGGACTAATCGACGCGGAACTTCAGCATGTTGTGGACACCTCATGTCCTGTCGAATTAAACAATATCGATGTTGATGAACCACGTTTTGAAATTAAAACATCTCTCAGAACAACAGTTGCCGATGAAGAGACCCATCTTAATAGGCAGAACGTTGACAATGTTTCACCACTCCGAGAAGAGACCTTTGATGACGTGTGGAAGAGTGCCGGACTTCCATTTACCAACAAAGTGTCTCTTAGTCCCGGATGGTGGAACAAAGGCAGTGTTCTAACCTTCGAAGATGAGCCTCTTCATAAAGTTTCCAACAAGACCGCTGTTTCAGCCTCTGAAGAAAGGACTTTTCCGCATATATGCAACAAGCTGGATTGCCTACCTGCCCCTGAATCGTCTATTGCAGTACATGTACAGCCGGGTGCATCCGATGATTTACAAGGTCATGATCTACTACGCAACAACAAGACTCCTGATAAATCGTGGAAAACAGTCAAAGATCTACCTTGTGGCGGAGAAGAGCATCTTGCTCAATGGTTGGCCAAAGCCGGGGGTCAACCTAATGAGGAAGAGTCTGATGCTGAAAATTTGACCAAAGTCAGCGTTCCGCGTAATAACTACGACAAACGAAGTAAATCTGCAGAAGATCTTTATGTGACTAGACCGTCCAATATCAATGGTATTAATGGAAATTGTATCGAGTTGGAAATTCTCCATAATTGTCAAGGTACGTTTACCTTTAGTGACTTTAAGGTGTGCTCTGGTGCATTTTTAAAATACGTAAAAAATATTAAAAGAAGATTTTTATAGCGTTGCTAAATTATTGGAAAGCAGCTCCCCCCGGCGTCTTCCACCCTTATAATTAAGAGCTTCTTTTGTACAGCAAATAACATATGATTTTAAATAATCGTACATGTCTTAACTAAAAAACTATTGCTACGTTATCTGAAGTAAAACGTGCATATGTAACGCTTCTTATATTTAATTTACTTGCCATAGATGAAAAGTCTGTTGTCCCTTGCCAACGAGACATTGACTTCTTATCCTCAAAGCAAAGACAGGAAAGAAGAAAAGAAGATGAAGAAAACCAAGAAGAAGAATTAGGAGAAAAATAAGAAAGATAAAACAGAACAGAAGATAAATAAACAATGTGATAAGAAGAAGAAAGAAAAGAAAAAAGAAAAGAAAAACAATTTCGCGAAAAGTATGAATGACACGAAATTGGAGAAAAAATCGTTTGGTTGGAGAATGATCGAGTTCTTTTGCTGTTGTGTCTGTCGAAATGATGAATCAACTCACCAAGAAGTATATCAGATCAAAACAACTGAAAATGATGAAACTATAGCAAGGAAGTCAGAAAACTGCTGGCCAACATGCTGAAACTCTGATTGCTGTGCTTTTTGTTGATATTGAGTGTGAAAATAATTGTGTCGATCTTGAAGCCATGAAGCCATTATAATGAATAATGTACGTTTTCTCTTTAATTTAAAATCAGTATATATGGCTTAAAGTAACTTTTTGATTGAGCAATAAATAGAATAATGAATAATAAATGTTGTTTCAACATTATATGATTGGTTGAGTCGTGGATATATACTCTCTCGTTAGACTATATACATGGAGGAGTTTGAGAAGAAGGCTCTTGCAACTGTTCCGTTAAAACCAGGTATGTGGAAACGTTATGTTGATGATACGTTAAGTACCTGGTCACACGGTTTGAATGCCTTATCTAATTTTCTTGACCATGCACCTTAACAGCATTCACCCTTCAATCAAATTCGACATATGAATTCAAACTGGACATATGAATTCAAACTCGACATATGAATTCAAACTCGACATAGGGTTTTAGACTGAACATGTACCTTTTTCATCTCAAATAAAATCGTGCAAAATTCAATATGTGAAATTTTCATCTCGACACTCGATGATGTGAACTGGACTTATGACAGCTTTTCGTATGGCTTTTGTCCACTATGGGTTGCAATAGTGCAGATCCATCAAAACGCTTGAAATCAACGTGAGAGCCAATCAGGTTTGAGGAAAATCGGTCAAAAAAGAGGTTGCATGCGATGGTGCAGATCCATCAAATTGATCAAACACCAATCAGATCTCTCTGCATACCGGCCAAAACTCTCAAAGTAAACGCTGACCACCGGTCATCTCTGCCCGGTGTTTGCTGACTCGCAAACTATGATAAAATATAATTGGAAACCTAATCTCTGCGATCACTGAAGGCCATGCCTGAGCAGTCGCAGCATAACATTTTCTAGAAGACTCTGAGATTACGCACCCCATAGTGATTCGATTTTAGCTTGTTTGTTTGAATTTTCATCTATATAAAATAGAAACCGCAAACTTCGCTATTGTTTCGAAAACTGTAGTTTTACTGATGTTCAACCCAAACAGAATTTAATAATATACTATTTCAACTATTGTATAGTAACATGCAGTTCCAGGTTGAGCTTCCTGCAATACAGTATGTTTCATGTCAAACACACGTTGCTGAGCTCAGTACACGCTATATTTAAAAGTCAAAACTTCATACACATGTAAGATCTATTTAAGGGCCTGTTCATATTTTATTTTATTATTTTTATTATTTATTTTATTAACTACTTAACTGAACCGAGAGTGAGGTCTTTACGGTAAAATATTAAACCGAGGTCTTGCTGTATTGACTGAGCGATAGCGAGGTTGATACGCTCAAGACCGAGTAGTTTATTATATGGCACCTTTTATTTCAAAATCAATCTTGTATTTCTTGGTCTTCGCTTCCTTTAACTTCATCAAAACACCGAACTAGCGTTATTTTCTTCTGTTTCTTTCTCGTCTGGATACCAGAATTTACTTTTATAATGTTCATCGTCGTCCATTTCATCTATTTTCGCCGTTTTTCGGCAATAAAAGTTTCTTATTAGGATTTTTTATTTGTTTCCAATCGTAGGGCATTAACAATTTTCATAATGCCCGTGGGCATTACGGAGAAATCTCGCCCCGTCAGCAACCAATCACAGCGCGTGATTTTACCGGAAGTAATCCGTGCCATGTAATAATATATTTTATTAGCTTTGCCATACACATTTAATATACAAACCTAAACGCAGACATAAACACAGACCGCACCAAATAACTGCACGAGTCAGTAATAACAAGTTCTTAACATTTTGTTCAGGATTATTCATTCATTGTTTTAATTGTTACACACCTTCAACTTGAAAGTTATAATTTTTACAGTTATCTAAGTATATCTAATTAATGGAAAAACTAAACTGCCAATAATTTACTTCCAATTAATCCACTTTTTTATTTACGATTTCTGTATTATTAGGAACTTAAACACTAAGCTATTTATGTGTCAACAGCATTATGTAAAACCTCAAATTAAATTCATCATTTAATACTCTTCTGATTTCTTCTTTTTCATTATTATGTTTCTCTATTGTGTATTTGTGAAAGCAATGAAATCATAAACTAAACTAACTATATTTATACTGGATAAACTCTATTTACTTCTAGTAAACTGTTATCCCTAGAGGTCCAGTAAGGAAACTGGAGGAAACCAAACTATACCCCAGGAACAAACCTGTTGTAAATTTGGTAGAGTCAAACTGGAAACACTCTTCTCACATGCGGCCAAGGTGAAGTTTTCAATCAGATAACTGCACTAACCACTGTGCCACTAATACCCCACAGTTTTGATATTATGACACTATATATGGCACTATACATAAACGCAATATAAATATCATATATAGTCCTCATTAGCATCAGGACCAGTCAACTACAAATTGTGGATGTCAGCGGTCCAAAAGTGACTGACATTAGGGCATTACATAGGTAAAGAACATTTCAATGATTTCCAGGGGTTTCCAAGTTCGAGCAATGGTCAACTGCAATGTTAACTCAAAATAGACAGTGTACAGACAACTGAAACAATTGCGAAGTCCAAGCTCCGCTGGCAGATCTGATGGCATGTTTCTTTTCCAAAATGTTTTTAAAATTCAACCTTCCTGAAATGGCATCTTTCTACCTTTTGCATCCATGTAAAAAGGCATTACAGTCGTTGGCACCTAAGCGTGTACACCGCCCGTCAAAACATGTTCTAAATTTAAGTCAAAGTTAACTGTTTTGAAATCAACACCGTGGGATTGGCGAGACGTGATTGGCTAAGGGCACATTCATGTGACAATAATGCATTGGTTCGAAGGTATCGAATGAAAACCTAATATGTTTGCAAGGTAAACAATTAACTTTGTACACGCTTAGGTGCCAACGACTGTAATAACAACAAAAATAATTTGACAATTCTTAAGACACTACGTTGCTTCTTTAATCAGTCTGCTGTAACACACAAAAGCTTTCCCCATGCAATCTCGTTCCATGCAGCGGGCGGGAAACGAGAGGCTCTGGGATAATCCGTTCACGTCATCACAGGATTCTTGTTATCCGGAAGAAGAGTTATATAGAGTTCACTGTGTTCATCAGCCAATGAAATATCGATGTGAAACGGATTATCCCAGAGTCTCTCGTTTCCCGGGTGGGGAACGTGTGCTCTCGGAACGAGATTGAGCTTTCCCATGAAAAGAGCACTCTAACAAAAAGGGCAGAGCAATCTCCAGCCCCCTACCCCCATCTAGTTGCAGGCCAGCCTGTTAGCACTAGTGACTGCTAGTTATTACTATATACGCATTATAATAAGTAATACACATGTTTCTGTTTTTCCTTATTTTACATTAAACTCTGCAGTATGTCACCTATAGTCTATTTCCCAGTTGACACATGTACGCTTGTGTACCTATTACTCTTTGTAGTACGAGAGTGAACATGGCCAACTATTGCGGTCATTGAGCCTGCGAGGCGCAAGCGGATGCCTCCATGGGGTCAACAAAATATAAAGCAAAATCTCTATAAAATACATAGGAGTCGAGATAAAAACATCAAATTTATAAAAAGACTACTTCTAATTTCGCATTTGCCAACATGGATTAGTATTCTTAAAGTATATACGACCATTCCGGTTAAATAAAACAATGTTAAAAATATCATCTTATGTTTCCTTTCAAAATTCCAATTTTGAAAGTGCAGACATAAAACTTTATATACAAACTTAATCAAAATCCACTGATTTATCGAACTTCACTTCATCATATCTAAAATCGTATAAATGCGTCGCGGTTTGCCAACATGAAGTGCACAAATTAAATATGGTCACTCGCTACTCACGAAATTTGGTTGCCATGACTAGTGGGGGCATGTTTCCTTTCGGCCAGCAAAGTCAGGTCTTTCCAGTGAGTGCTCCAAGTAATTGTACGCCATGATTGCTAGGTCGCTTGCCTACTACCAGTTTACCGTACTACCTGATTCAAACCCATATTTTTGATCAAAAAAACACCCTAACAACATATTATATGGTATCGAAATGATCGCCATAATCTTTACTTTTGAACGCCGCAAACGTTTGTGGGGTATGTGTAACACAGTCATTGCTATCAGCGGTTAAAGCAATAGACAATTTACTTCCGGTTATTTTCCCGCGAATTAATACCGCGAATATTATAATTGTTTGAATCACAATAATGTCAGATTTGTCAGATGAACTTCATAAATATTGTAATTTTGAAAAATTTAAAAGAGATATTGTTGTCGATACGAATCATAGCCTTCAATACGTGAGTAAGCAGTGCGTCAAGTCTGAAGAAGTTGTTTTTACAGTACATATAACGAATGATGTCCTGAAACGTTGGCATGACTTTAAAAATACCCAAAGCTTGAATGGCATTAAGACCTTTAGTTTCGTCGAACTATTGAATGTTTTCCTCGCTCAAAACCATGCTATTGTGATCAAGAAAAATTGTAGCAGAATCGAGGAACGGTTAAGAAGATATATACTTCAGCAACTAAAGCCAAATCGTGTGGGAAAAGACGCGGTGATTTTGTTAGATTTTGTAAACAAAGCAAAAGTATTGCAATCCACATTAATGAAGTTTTGACGGCAGCTGAATTGGAGAAAGCATTATGTGATCTGAAGGCCACTAAAGATGCACTAGAAGCGGAAAATTATATACTCCAGCAACGGTGTAGTGACTTGTACCACAATCTATTGCCAACAATCTATAGTACACTACAGTACTAGAGTACATCTCATCAAAAATCATGCGTAATTTCCAATTATTGAGTTGATTTGACACTTACATTGTTCATTCTTCGTCGATAAATAATCCTCTCAACAGTATAAATATCAGGAAGAGTCTTCCTTGGTCTTTTAGGCGCCGTATTGTATAAAACAACAGACGAAAAATTGTTTAACTGTGCGTAGTCCACGCTGTGAAGATTTCTTCTCGCCATGTTGAAATTTAAAACAGTGGGTTTGGAGGTTTGGTACTTGTGTAAATTATCTGGAAACGCCGCTGTACAAAATGTTCTACACATGACCGCAATAGTTGGCCATGAATTATATACCTCTCCTATATATATGGCTACGATATAGCAGGCTATTACTGTTCTGAATTGGACCAATTCGATGACTCCGCCGCTAATGTCTTTAACTGAAAAACTTTTACGATGACTTTTGTTGATCCCATGCACCGAGCCATTTTATCCAGCCTTCAAAAATCATTAATAATTCATGACGGGAAAACACAAAGGAAATCATACCAATGTCCGTGGTTTTATATATATCGGATAAAGAAACCTCCTGATTTACATAAACTTTAGCTTTGATTTTCTCGGCTTATCATGAGCCGGCTAGCCCGGTTAAATAGGCTCACACGATTGATTAGGATCTCACTGTGGTTTGAAATTCGCATAAACTAAACGTACAAAGAAGAATTGATTTAGTTTAGATGAAACGAATCCTAACGTTGATTAAAATCTATTTTTGTGGTCGAGGAAAGAATTTCGTGACACGAGTCAGCCCGGCTCATGTAAAAAGCCCCTTAGGCAACCGCCATGCATGAACTTACCAAATGGGTCGTTTTTGAAGCTATTTAAAACATTCGCAGTACGTGTTTTATCCGATCTAAAACACTCGGCTATCGCTTCGTGTTTTAAATCTGATAAAACACTGCTGCCCATGTTCAATATTACTTTTCGAACGCTTTATTTACTCGAAAGCGTCTATACATTGTAGCAATCGGGGTATACCAGGCGGGAATCGTAATCTTGTTATAAAAATTATAATATTTTATTATATGGCACGGATTACTTCCGGTAAAATCACGCGCTGTGATTGGTTGCTGACGGGGCGAGATTTCTCCGTAATGCCCGCGGGCATTATGAAAATTGTTAATGCCCTACGATTGGAAACAAACAAAAAATCCTAATAAGAAACGTTTATTGCCGAAAAAACGGCGAAAATAGATGAAATAGACGACGATGAACATTATAAAAGTAAATTCTAGTATCCAGACGAGAAAGAAACAGAAGAAAACACTGCAAGTTCGGTGTTTTGACGAAGTTAAAGGAAGCGAAAACCAAGAAATACAAGATTGATTTTGAAATAAAAAGTGCCATATAATAAGCTACTTAATAACCTCGACCGTTCGGTCTTTACGGTAAAATATTAAACCTCGGTCTTGAGCGTATTAACCTCGCTATCGCTCGGTCAATTAATACAGCAAGACCTCGGTTTAATATTTTACTGTAAAGACCTCACTCTCGGTTATTAAGTAGTTAATAATTATTGCCTCGTAAGTAAGCATAACGAAATTATTGAATAAAGAACTAACGTTTTGTCACCAGCCAGCGGCATCATCAGAGTGTAACTCCTGTATATTGGCGAAACATGCCGAAATTTACCGGAAACAAAGTTTCTCAATCAGCCTTATCTAGTATATCTCCACACACGTGAGTCAAACTGGTCATCCTATCTCGTTTGGTGACTTTTCTATTTTATCATCTGGTAATTCAGAATTTAATGTCCTCCGGTGAAAGCTTACTCATATCAAAAATAAATCCGTCACCCAATGTTAATATTGGATCCTTTTCTTTAATGTTATTCTGATTTCTCACCTTCGGGTGACTCGTCACTTCTGACGTCTCTCTCACTTATCATTTTCCCATCACACCTATTTTTGTAATCACCTAAGTATAAAGCTGAGACAATTTTGTAAATATTTATCACTCTGATGATGTTACGATTTTTGATTTATCATGGATTTTTACGAATTATTTGTTGGGCGGTAATTTTTATAACAAGATTGCGTCTATACATGTCAGCGCTGACGGTCAACAGATAATTGTATCAAAGTTATCTCCTACATCGTGCAACTAGGGGAAGCACGGGTAGCTCTGTCCAAAGTTAAGCCCAATTGGACGGGGTTAAATGGATGGGTGATTGCTTGGAACAGACCTAATTGTCACGGGCTTGAGCTTGGAACTCATGTGAGTAGAGTTATCTCTCCTGTGCTTCGAGGGTTTTTCTCCAGGTCCCCCCCCCCCCCTTTTTTCCGTAAAATCAACAATTCGATCTTAGGAGACTACAAGCTTGTAAGGGACCTCGAGTCCTAATAATTGTTGTTTCTCCGGTATCATGCAGTTACTGTACTTTGCCGAATTCTACTTTGGGCTGGCAGCTTTTTATGTTTACCTTGACAATAATTTTCACATAACTTAAGTGTTCGATCTTTTTTCTTCCTAATTGTATGGCAACTCCAAAATTTCAACACCCTTAAGATTATGAAAAATGTCGTCAAAATTTCGGCGATATTGATTTTCGTTTTTTAGTTGTTGAGGTTTTTATAAAATGCATGCAAGTAAGACATGTGATGATGTCAAATAAGGAAAGCAGAATTGTGGAAGATTTAATATCGTGTAAATCATCAAAGCCGCTGATCAAAATCTCTCAAACTTTACAGGTATTATAGGACACCAATCTGAAGAGGATAGTTCAAGTTACACAGTCCCCTGCATAGCAACAGGTTAATTTTTACACCTCTTAATGTAAAAAATAGAATACACAGGTAGCCAAAATTAGTGAGCAGCCGAGAAGAAAATAATTTTATCAGAAAAAATCCATAAGAAAAGCAAATTAAAGTACTTTTTTTAGAATGTCTGGAAGTGAAGAGAACGAGACAATTGAACCACTTGAATGAAACCACTTGAATGAAAAAAATACTGACAAAACAATACTGAAATAGACTAATGAGGGGCCTGTACCAGGCCCCCAAAATCTCGCCATCCCGACCAATTTTCCCTTCAAATCCCGTTATCCCGCCATGCTTAATCCTAATTTCCCGTTCCTACCATTTTTTTTCTGATATTGTTTAAATGACAAGATTAATTCCGTGAATTTCATCTGCTCATAATTCACATAATTGCTTTCGAAAATTGATGTAAAGTAGATGCGATTCAAAACAATGATGCAATCAGTTTGTTGTTTATTTATTTTGTTGGGCATGATGGTTAATCTTTGACAGCACAAAAAAAAACAAAAAAAAAACATACTAGAAATTTTGGTCACAAATCCCGTATCCCGCTAAATCATGCGCTTCTTTCCCACATCACGCCATGATTTTTTTATTTATCCCGCTTCCCGCGATGATACAAAATCCTGCTTCCCGCTTGATATTTTTCTTAAAATTAAATCCGAATCCCACTTGAAATTTTGGCCTTTCCCGCCATCGATCCGCAAAACCGGTACAGGCCCCTCACTAATACATGCAAAAGACGTATCTATACGTCCTTCAAGTTTAGAGGGTTAAGGGACTAAGGCCTACGCTAAACGTCGCACAATAGACGAAATAAATTAAGACGAATATACGAATGTTGGATTCGAATTAACTTCGTCGGAAATGCGACGTCGAATTATTAAACGTCGAATTTCTTGGGTCAAGAAGTCGTTTTGAATCCAAGTAAAAACAATTAAATTCGACTGAAATTCGGCTTGAAACATGGCACCAAATTTTCACAGACAGAAGTGAAACATTTAATTCGACGCGATGATAATTCGTCGTGTATCTCAAACACGCATTATCGTCGAATTATCCGTCTGACTCAGACGAATTTAATATTGCCGAGACGAATTTAATTCATGTGTCGAATTTAATCTAGTAGTATACGTCGCAGTTTCGTTGGATAAAATTCAAACAATTAAATTCGCATGAATTAAATTATTCGTCTATTGTGCGACGTTTAGCGCAGGCCTATAACTTTACTCAGCTTTACCCGTCCTTCTATGGAAAATTTTTCATATCACAAGAAGTACTACTAACCGTCATCCTGCTTGTGCAAATAAAGATTTCGCTGTTCAAAAGCCTGATTTTCATTGGGTGTACCTGATCGCGTGATTTTAAAATTCATATATATCTCACCACGCATGGAAGCATATATATGGTACCGACTTTGAGATATAGGAATTCAAATCAAATATAACACTTGTAAGGGTTCTAAAAACATCGCGTGACAGTTGAAATACTTGCAGAGATAAGCGATTTATTAACTTTGGCCACCAGTGCACGTCTTCTCTCAAGTGCTGACCATTTTGGAATGGTCGAGTCAAACCTAACTATAATTAAAATATTCGACTATAAAATGCATCACAAGTGAGGCAAGTCTGTACTCGATCGTCAGATCTGTGATGGATTTGGTTTATGTGATTCAGTGATTAGTTTATATGAAAAACATTAAGCGAACTTAATCAAACTGATGCCAATCAAATAATTGACTGGTCAATTAATTTGATTTAACTCGATTAAAAACCATTATCATGAACCACGCCGCTCTTGCGTTAGATAATCCATGATGCTCTCATAGATTTGAAGCGAGTTTGACTTAGATTGAGTGATTCGACATTGTCTTCATATACGTTGGACTTATGATGAATTTGTGATGGATTTAACTAGCTAAAAATATTTAGATTTGACTCAACACAAGAACGATGTCTAAACTGGGTCATACTTGAGGAAGGTTCCACAAACTTTGAGTGACGTTATTACAGAAAACAAAGATTTTTTTGAGCAGGAAGTTAGAGGTCTGAAAGCTAATTAATCGTTGCCGATGAAGATGACTTGAAATTTATTTTTTTTCAGTTTGGTGATCTGTTACTGTCGTGACAATAGAAGCGTTCCTAAAAATATTGTTGCAATATATTCCTGAAGTTGAACAATTCATTTGATAAGATTCGTTGACAACTTCCTGTTTTGAATTATGTTTTCAATTTGATTGGTGTTTGGCAAATAATCCTTTTTCTTATTGATTGTTTAAAAAACAGAAACCAATCAAATTCAAAACAGGAAGTTAGCAATACTTTTCATCAAATGAATTGGTCAATTTGAGGAATATATTGCAACGATATTTTAGGAACGCTTCTATTGCCACGACAGTAATATGTGAAAAGTTCCAAAAGATTTTGATTGATAATTTTGATGATAGACACAATATTAAATTCCACTTGCTTTGTTATTTGCGTAGTATAAAAATCTAGATAACTCAAGAACAATCTATGTATCGCCAACGACATTTTTCCTATATACAAGAGCTTTCGTTCAAAACAAATCAAAATTTGGAGCTAGTGGCACTTATAAACCTCTTCATAATCGTGGGGGTTTCCTATTGACAGGTAAAATTGTCTGATGTTAGCCAAATACAAAGTTTAGAGGGTTAAGGGACGAAGGCCTACGCTACAAACGTATCTAATTCGAATTAACTTCGTCGGTAATGCGACGTAAATGCGCGACGTCGAGTTAAATGTCGAATTTCAGTCGAATTTAATTGTTTTTACTTGGACTCGTGGATCCTCAAAACGACTTCTTGAAAACATGGCACCGACAGAAGATAAACATTTAATTCGACGCGACGATAATTCGTCGTGTAACTCAAACACGCACAATGATCGTCGCATTATCCGTCTGACTCAGACGAATTTAATTGCCGAGACGAATTTAACTCGTGTGTTGAATTTAATCTAGGTATACGTCGCAGTTTCGTCGAATAGAATTCAAACAGTCAAATTCGTATGAATTAAATTCGTCTATTGTGCGACGTTTACTCAGCTTTACCCGTTCTTCTATGGAAAATTTTTCATATCACAAGAAGTACTAATTCGCCAATCTGTCATCCTGCTTGTGCAAATAAAGATTTCGCAGTTCAAAAGCCTGATTTTCATTGGGTGTACGTGATCGCGTGATTTTAAAATTAATTTACATCTCACCACGCAAGCACCATATATCTTTTGTAGGCTGTTTGACAGAACCATGCATGATCACACCCAATATTTTTAAACTGCTAAAGATATTTGTTCTGAAAAGAAGGAATCCTACTGTTTTATTGATATCTATATATGCATGTGATTAAATAATCGGAATCAAATGAAGCCAGATATTATAGCCACTGTATTTATAAAAAAAATATTGCTGAAAATATATGTGTATCAAGCTTTCGTCATGAGTTTAAAAAAGTAGTGTGATACGTATAGGATGCAATGTTTATAGCCATCTGTTGTTTAAATAACGAAATCACTGTTTCGAGCGGAGCCCTTCATGGCTTCATCAGAGTAAAATGTGATATATTATACTCTGATGAAGGGCTTAATTCGCTCAAGACGTCAGTATATATTTTGTTACCAAAACTATTCCTGGTACTTTACCATCTTTTCACTTTGATCTGTGATTAAGTTTGTTACTTAAGACATGGTAAACAACTTTTGTGTGAAGCATTTAATAATATAAAATTCAGTTAACATTCTAATATGCAGTAATTTATATTTAAGAAATAGAAAATGAATGCCTGTGTTTATATAGCGTATAATGCAAAAACGACAGTGATTTCGGGAGAATTTAGTTTACGAGTGAGGTCAAACAATGTGTGATTGGTATAATAAAGCGTTTATATCAAATGGCAGTGTGTTTTCTTCACATTTTTTACACAATAGATGCATAGGTTCTGAGAGAAATTTAGGCACTGCATGTTTGCAAAATCTGGATTGGTTTTAGGTCATTTAATCCAAACAAAAACTCTAACCTTAGTAACTAGCATATATAGGGAAAAATTCGTAATTGACAGTTGTGATTGATTACTTATAGTAAATAGATATTTATTGAAATCTGCAGCTGATTGACTTGATTGCCATGCATGAGAAGAATTTATCAAACTGGCGCTATATAGAGATATATATTATTTTAACAAACGAGTATAAGACCTTGAGGCCTGGATCTCTCCCTGTGCTGAATAAAATCGTTTGCCGTTAGCCAGAATAAACCTAAGTGTAAAACTTTTAAATTGCATTCGAAAACAGTTTATTTTTTGGTAAAACAATATTTCATGTTTTTGACTATCAATTCAAAGTACTTTGATGGTCTTATATATGTGTGACATGCACGCACATATACAAAAACGACATTCTCAAAAAAAGAATTATTGGACAAAAAGGCCGACCTTATGAGGTAATCAATATAATAAGCCTCGAGACAGGTTTTGAAGCAGACACTTAAGCTGCTAGGAAACCTAATATAAATATAATAGAGTTTTATGAACATGTTTGGTCTGTATGTGTTTTGAATACGAATTTTTTATGAGTTTTTAATGAGTCAATATGAGTTTTTTGAACATGTTTGGTCTGTGACTTAATTTAAATTTAACACAAACTGTTGGCCAATACTAAAATGGTTCGGTTAAATTTCTAGGCGTAAATTCCAACCAATATAACAAAGGAGAAGCAGGTATTTTATTAGGGAAATTTATTCACCAGCTCAAGTAGGGGAAAAGCGTAAGTGTAAGGATTGAAATTACGTAATAGTCTTTAAAAAGTATTTCCAGCATTTGCGTCCTCAGCTGAAGCACAAAACAGTCAAATTGCAAAGATATAATCACAACATCCAACTATGCTTTCTACGAAAATCATTTCAGCCTTACTGTTCACATTTTCTTACTGTTCAGGTAATTATAGTCACAATTATTAGTCAGTTTATTACTAAATATTAAGTGCATGTTGAAGCTTTTGCATTCGTCGACATGACGATTTCTGAAAAGGTCGTGAGAACTTGTAAGTTTGACTTTATCTTTGTCTCTCTCCTTTTTTTGTTATGCAACAAAACACAACCTCACATGTTAGTGGAGTATACACGGTGACGGTTGGTATCGTGCTCATGTCACCATCTGTATATATCACATCGGTACTCTTCTACATTGCAGCAAAATTGCTACAAACGCCGTCAATATCATTCAATGACAAGAACAACTGGAAGGCATTGTGGAAAGTTTTAAAACTCAAAAGCTTCACAAAAGCATTTGGACAGGAGCCAACAGTATTTGATAGGATCGTCTACGCTAACGCTTACGACAGAGGTAAATCCATCTTTGCGTGATTACCATATTGAGTATTTTACTCAAAATGTATTTTCTGTAATTTTCCTGCGTCGTATTTTATCATGCCATAGACCATAGTTAAACCATAACTCATATATCACTTTTGCGAAGTTTAGACTTTTAATCTATTTCTTAAGCTACAGTCAAAAAAGAAGATGGACTCTTCCTATATCAAGGAGATATCAGAATGACAAAGAATGAGGCCCAACATCTTTTTGGTAAAGGTCATCGATCTAAGAGGGCAGTCCTCAAAAACTTTGGAGGAAACAGATGGCCGCGCAATAGTTTGGTTTATGAGCTACATTCATCTCTTAACAGTAAGTTGAGCTATTGTGAGATAATGACGATAATGTAATAAAAACAACGATAATGATGATATTATAATGATGATGAAGAGGAGGAGGGGAAGGAAGAGAAAAGGATACGAAGGTGATGAGGAAGAAGAAGAGACGAAGGACGAAGGACGAAAACGACGACGAAAAAAACGATAATGATTATGATGATGATGATAATGATGATGATGAAAACGGCGATGATGGTGCCAATGACAATAATAATAATGATGATGATAATAATAATAAAAATTATGATAACAGACTGTTTTACTACAATGTTATTCAGTGAATATATATTGCATGAAGTGTCTTGGTAGACAATATTCTTAATGAAAATGAGACCAATAAGTCATATCGTCAAACTAATAATAATAACAGTATATTCAGATTGAAAGAGATTACATGGTATAAATAACCAAGATTAGCATAGATAAATACTGTCCGTCCGTCCGTTCGTTCGTTGATTTGTTAGTACGTTTGCTCGTGCGGAACCAATAGGCACGGCACCGCCCTTAAAACCGGTTTTCCACTTGCGAATAAATTCGCGCGAATCGAATTTTTCTTTTGTCTTATGAGCTGTCGACTGGAACTAATTAGAAACCTATTCAATATTCGCAAGTGGAAAACCGGCTTCATTAAGATGTAATCCCATGTAATCCCGCAAATAAACTTAGCCCGATTTGCCGAGCGAAGCATGCAGGCAAACGGCGAAGCATGCCTCGTATATAATAATCAGCTCATAAATATTGTACATTCCCGTCATAGTTTTCTGCAATTTTGGCTTTTTTTAGGTAAAGCTAGAAGAGCAATTTGGGCTGCAATAGCAGAATGGGAAAAGGTATTACCTTGTTTGGGAAAATGGACAAACATAAAACATCTGCGCGTCAAACCCAAAGCACACATTGTATTCTATAGCGGTCAAGGGTAAGAACCATTATTACTGTTATTACATCTGCAGTTGGAAGGTTTTAATTTCATCATATATATATGCCCGCCGTTTAATTTAGTTCAGGATATTTCTTCTGTTTCTCTTTGTAAAAACAAATATGTTAACGTAAAGTAACTTATAATTAATCATTTATATCTTATCCAGCATTTAATACATAAACAATTAAATGTTGCATGATTATGGTCAATAATACTAAAAGAAAGTCTTACTATATAGTCATAGATAATCTGGTTTAATTTGTTTATTGAATGGTTAGGATAACATAAAACGCTGTGTTTATACTTTCTATTTCTAGGTGCAATTCACCTGTTGGACGTCTAGGAAAACCTCAAGCAATATCAATAGGCAAAGGCTGCGAGAACAAGGTTATTGCGGTGCACGAAATTGGTAAGCATGATTATTATTTCGCGCGCGTTTATTATGGGAGAAGGTTGGTAAATGGGAATAAGGAAAATAGGTTTCACCCCCATACACGCAAATGGACAAAAACATTTTATCCTTTTTAAGAAAGAAAGAAAGTCAAATGAATTTATAGCTTATCATGCATCTAGAGTTCCAAAAGCACTGAATGAAAACAGAATTCTGTGATTAGAAACTAGAAGGCATACAACATTATACATGGCATTTTAACGAAAAGAATTTACTATAATTTTATTAGTTGAACTCACATGCACCTTTCGCTCTCGCAAATGAAACCAAGTTCGTTTGGGACCATTCCAATAGCAATGGGCGAAATGAGTTTAGTTGCGCACTATATATTTCTATTCAAATCCACTAAAAGTTAACGTTTACCACAAATATTGTCGAGTCTGAAAAATTGGTTTGAGAAATGTACGGTGAGAATTAATCTGTGGGTTTTCACTAGAAGAGATATTAAATTGTTTGCCTTTATCTATTTTTTACGCCTTCTCACATGCACCTTTGGAAACTAGTCACAAAAATCGCGAGTCAGAGCCCATTTCCGGTAATAATTCCATGTCCTAAATAACCCAGGTACTTCATGAAAGCCTGACCCCAACACACACCCTAATCCTAACCAATAAATTCGTGAATACATGGATTTATAACCCCATTTCCGACCTACGCAGGCTTCAGGGGAAAGTGGGCTCTGCCAACAAACTCGATATTTCTTTTTGAGCATGGGTGAACGGTTGCCAATATACTATTTTGGCCCCAGGCTCTAACGCGTTACTTGCTATTATCCTGCTTGCGGGTGCTCACAAACTTGGGGCGAAGATCGAGTTTGTTGGAAGAGCCCACTTTCCCCCGAAGCCTGCGTAGGTCGGAAATGGGCTCTGACTTTCAGGGTATGAACAATAGCTTTAAGCTTGTTTATAGTGTGTGTCAGTTGGAGTGATTAATTGGAGGGCTAGAGACGTTTCGCTTGTTATTATAAACCATAAGAAAGATCTAAAAAATTGCCTTCGTTCCTGAGAGTTCAAAAATTTTCTAACTCCATGATATTGCCTTATCTCAACATGAATAACGACCAATTCCTAACAGTTGGCCATCGTTTCTTTTAAAACAGGCCATGCAATGGGCATGTGGCACGAGCAATCGAGACCTGATCGAGACCAATACGTAAAAATATTGTGGAATAACATTATTCCTGGTAAGTAAAATTTAGTATATATTAAAACAATATAAATGAGGTCAAGAAAATGTATAATTGTCGAAAAGTATTGGTTCTGTAATATGAGCTTTTGGGAATCGTTGCTAAACGGTTTGATACATCAGATAAAAATATACCAGCCAACCAATTAATCAATCAAGAAACCAACCAACCAGTCAACCAAGCAACAAACCAATCAGTCAGTCAATCAATCAATCAATCAATCAATCAATCAATCAATCAATCAATCAATCAATCAACCAAGCAAGCAAGCAAGCAAGCAAGCAAGCAAGCAAGCAAGCAAGCAACCAAACAAGCAAGCAAGCAAGCAAGCAAGCAAGCAAGCAAGCAAGCAAGCAAGCAAGCAAGCAAGCAAGCAAGCAAGCAAGCAAGCAAGCAAGCAAGCAAGCAAGCAAGCATGGCGAGCAAGCATGGCGAGCAAGCATGGCGAGCAAGCATGGCGAGCAAGCAAGCAAGCAAACAAGCAAGCAAGCAAGCAAGCAAGCAAGCAAGCAAGCAAGCAAGCAAGCAAGCAAGCAAGCAAGCAAGCAAGCAAGCAAGCAAGCAAGCAAGCAAGCAAGCAAGCAAGCAAGCAAGCAAGCAAGCAAGCAAGCAAGCATGGCGAGCAAGCATGGCGAGCAAGCATGGCGAGCAAGCATGGCGAGCAAGCAAGCAAGCAAGCAAGCAAGCAAGCAAGCAAGCAAGCAACCAACCAATCAACCAAACAACCAACCAATCAACCAAACAAACAACCAACCAACCAACCAATCAATCAATCAATCAATCAATCAATCAATCAATCAATCAATCAATCAATCAATCAAGCAAGCAAGCAAGCAAGCAAGCAAGCCAGCAAGCCAGCAAGCCAGCAAGCCAGCAAGCCAGCAAGCAACCAATCAACCAACCAACCAACCAATCAATCAACGAACCAACCAACCAATCAACCAACCAACCAATCAATCAATTAATCAATCATTCAATCAACCAACCAACCAACCAATACAATAAACAAACAAACAAACCAACAATTTTTTTTTACTCACTTTTGGAAGAATCAATAGATCTTTTGATATTTTCCTGTCATAACCTTTCTTTATCTTTTTTCTGCCATGCACTTGTCAAGTTTGAGGGAATTGCTTTGTCAGATGGTTTTGCCAATATCACCATCTTTTTTTTTTAAGCAAATTTTTTTTAAAAAGAAGAATTAAATAATGTATAAGCTTTCAAAAAATTCACCGAAAGTACTGTAATACAAGATTTTTTGCGTTTATTTCTGGGCATTTTTACGCGTGCTGAGGTCATAATCAATCAGCCAAAAAATGGGGAACAATTTGACATTTAATTCTTTGAATGTTTTCATGGCGATAATGTAATATAAATAAGTTTTGTGGAGACACCACGTAAAATATTTATTTGCTAAGCTTTCGGCCTGTTGACTCTGATGAAGGCCTGACTCAACAGGCCGAAAGCTTAGCAAATAAATATTTTATGTGGTGTCTACACAAAACTTATTTATAATTTGACATTTATATCATTTTTCTTCCGTTTCTCGAGTTTCCTCCGGGAAAATTTGTTCAAGTTCGCAACTTTGTATGATATCTTTCGAGAAACATTTGAGTTTAAAATTAACGGAGGGTTCTTCGGATAGCTTTGTCACTGTTGCCAAATTTAAACTGATATTGTTGGGTGAAATTATTTAAGGTGGCTCCATACAGTTTCTAGAAAAATGGAAAATACAAGTTTGAGAGTCCAAAACATGTGCATAAACAATTCGGGAAAATAATAAAACTAAATGTTATGCATAGTTAAACAGTCTGACAATCAAAAACTGTTACCAAATAAATAGCAACAGTTGTTGCTATGACAACAATGACGTTTCAAAATGGCTGCCAATTACCCTTCAAACTAATTTAATTTGAAAAAAACTTTGGTGACACCCAATTTTTTTGCCATTAAAACGTTTCTTAAAGTATGAGTAATCAATAGGCCGATTTTAAAAAAATTCTGCAGATCCAAATTTTTAAAAAATCAGCACATGATTTTTCTGGGGAAAAAAATTATTTGTTCAACAGAATTTTTTTTAAATCAGCCTATTGATTACTCATACTTCAAGAAAGGTTTTATTGGGGGGGGGGGGGGGGGAATTGGGGGTCACCAAAGTTTTTTTCGAATTAAATTAGTTTAAAGGGTAATTGGCAGCCATTTTGAAACGTCATTGTTGCCATAGCAACAACTGTTGTTATTTATTTGGTAACAGTTTTTGATTATCAGAATGTTTAACTATGCATAACATTTAGTTTCATTCTTTTCCCTAATTGTTTATGCACGTGTTTTGGACTCTCAAACTTGTATTTTCCATTTTTCAAGAAACTGTATGGAGCCACCTTAAACAAAGAGAACAGAGAGGAATTAATCGGGAACACCAGATAAGACAAATTAAGCCAAAGTTGGTTTTGCGGAGTTAAAATAAACCCGGCCCAGGAGTAAACCCCTCGAAGCAGAGGAGAACAATGCAACAACTCTATACTCACATGAATCCCAAGTTCGAAAAAGCATACTAACCCCGTCTAATACGAAAGTTAATTTCCGTTCTCATGCAGCGGTAAGAGGATTAAGCGCGCTGACTGAACAGCACAGCCAGCTTTGTCTCCGTATTAACATTCCTCCATGCTATAACTTATAAGTAATTTCTTTGTTGTTAGTATAAACCATGTTTCTTATTACTTCGTACCGTTCTAGGATGGAGATCTGCTTTCCGCAGGATACCTGCGAGTGTAGTAAATAGCTTTGGAGTTGAGTATGATTATGAAAGTGTAATGCATTACCCTTCAAGTGCTTTCGCTAAAGGTCCTGGACTGCAGACAATCGAAAGTAAAGTTGGAAATAAACATTTGGGTAACACCAGGGGACTCACGCCGAAAGATATCGAACAGGTTCAGAAGATGTACAGATGTGTGGAAACAGTAAACTCGACAGGTTAATTATATCTTCAACTTATAAAAATGCCAGTTAACATTTAATTATTATACAATGCTGATTTTGATTGGCTAAAAGCATACTGCATACAAATTCCAAATGTTTCTGTATCTATTGCGTCATGTCTACAGACAGTGGTATTTAGCAGTATAGGTATGGCGTCATTTCTACTGAGATAATATAGCTTGCTCGTTCTGCTTGCGCGAAAACAAACATGGCGGTGGTACGGAACCACGAAACATGAATTTGAAAAGAAAAACACCTTAAAAAACCTATAGAAGTGAATTTTATCGCAACTTTGGTGCGTATTTATCACACTTTCACTTCTATTTTAGTATTAAAACGCTGATATTGTAAAACTTTTCATTTTCTGTTCTTTTAACTGTCGTTTACGAACTAGAAGATACACATTTTTGCAGAAAATTTATCAAATTGTTCAATTTTATTCAAATTTATCAAGTTCTTTTATATTTCCTATTCTGTGCTTGCGGATGAAACGCCAATAATCTTTTGCGTTTGCGTTTTGCGTTAACCCATCGTGGACATCACTCAATTAAGCAACCTAAACGTAAAGTCGGAATCTATATAGCCTCAACAATAGCCATAGTACCATTTGCGATCAACCGTTAGGCGTGAGAGTTCAAACGCGTTGGTTTACGTTTCAAATGTGCAAGTTTAACTGGAAAATTTTGACGTTTTAACAATAGCCTGATAATGTACATCACTCGCCATTTTTTGACAGGTGATTGATTGAAGTATTGTTGAAACGTCAAATTTTCCAGTTAAACTTGCACGTTTGAAACGTAAACAAACGCGTTTTAACTCTCACGCCTAACGGTTGATCGCAGACTGTTTATTTTTATCAATTAGGTTGTAATGACAATTCTCAACATTGCACCCGTTGGCAAGAGTCTGGCTACTGCAAACCTGAAAATCAATATTACAGTTACATGAAAGAAACATGTTGCAAGTCATGTTCAGGTACAATAGTATGCTAGGGGACGGGCCCCGGACACGTATCCGAATTTTTTTGAAAACGCAAGATTTTTTCAGAGATTGGCCTTTAAACGCAAATAGCCTGCATTGCAGGGGAGGACGAGGGCCTTGTTAGGGGACTGAAACGGAGAAGAAGGGAGGAGAAGAAGGGAGGAAAGAGGAATGCAGGCTAACACGTAAACGATGAAATAATCATGAAAAACAGAACTTTTCGAAGACAGTTCCAAAAAGAAACTTTTTGAAAACGGCATTTTCCTGTTCTCGTGTGGACACGGATTTTTTTTAAAACGAAAAAAAAGTGAGTTTTCAAACGGATACGTGTGGAGAAGGCCCTATAAACCTAACCCAGATTAAAATTCCCTAGGAAAGCATGCCCTCGGAACGCATCCCCTCCCACCCACAAAAATTCCTGGCTGCGACTCGCGACAACAGTTTATGATTTTTCCATATAACTGATTGGGCTATCCTGAATACAAATTAGTTTTTAGTTAATAAAATAAAACAAAACAAAACAAAACAAAACAAAACAAAACAAAACAAAACAAAACAAAATAAAAAAAAAAAAAAATAAAATAAAAAAAAAAATAAATAAAAAATAAAAAAAAAATAAAAAAAAAATAAATAAATAAAATAAAATAAAATAAAAAAAAAAAAAATCATAACTCTACAGAAAATGTAAATAGGAATAGTAGACAAACCACTGTCTCCTAAAATGTTTGTAATTAATAAACTGCCGTTATATGTATATATACAGGGGGTGGACAAAAAAAGTGGCCATAAAAGAAAAATATGTAAAGTGATATATTTTAGAATACATGCGTCAATATCTGCTCAAATATGATATCAAATTATAATTTTGTTATTGGTTTAAAAAATACATTAACTTTGAAAGCATGCCACGCTGTGAAGCTGTAGTAAAATCAAGTGAAATGGCAACAAAATATCTAACTATTTTGCTGTTATAACACTTTCATAGTATACAAACTCCATTAAATAAATTATTTTGAAGACCAATTGGAATAAGTCGAACTAAGATTCACTTCATTTGTTACAAGATTGAAAATCATGAAAAATAAATATATTTTTTAAATCAATGGATAAAATTAGAATTTGATATCATATTTGAACAGATCTTGACGCATGCATTCTAAAAATATATAACTTTACATATTTTTCGGTACTCTAATAAAAGTTATACAATGCACATTAATCATACTTTCAATGATGGCCACTTTTTCCACCTGTATATTGCCAATTTCCAATAATTCATAATCCTTTCGTTTAACCTAATCTTGATTACACATTTACATGCGAAATTTATTATTTTGCAGCTAGTTGCAGTGCAAAGGACGGGTCTACCTCATGCCCAGAATGGTTTGAAGCTGGGTATTGTAAACACCCCGTATTTTCGACATTCATAATATCTTACTGCAAGAAGTCGTGTCAATGCTAACTTAATGGTAACTATATACTTTTATGTAGTGACAATTAAAATTGTCACAATGTCGGTTGTTCAAAACACACTTATCTCATGGCACAGCCACAATTTGAATTTATTGTTCCAACAAAACCATTATTAAAGGCACAGTGTCACCATGACGCAAACTTGAAAAAGTTCGTGGACAAGTTCAAATGATTAAAATTATGGTGAATATCACACACGTCAAAACTTGGACTAATAGTCCGTAAGAAAATGCACTATATGACTTACTCTTTTAACATTTTAATAATATTTCTCCTTTTCTTTGCACACAAATATAATTTTTGTCTCGCGCAAAACTATTAACTAAAAGGTAATTTAATAACTGACGCTGTGCCTTTCAGCCTATTTCAAACGTTGAATTTATCATGTGACGTCGAATTCAATACGAATGAGCTTGAACAAAGAGTTTCACTGATTTGCATTAGATTTGATACAATGAAACTGGGTCGGCACATATATAGAAGCGTTTTCACTCACGTGATCGGTGGCCCCATTGGGGTGGTGAAACAATACGAAATATTTGAATAAGAAAGAGCTAATTCCCATACCGTACACCAATATGGCCGCCATTTCATTGTTTTGGTACACCAATATGGCGGCCGTGACGTCAGATGAAAACGCTCTATACCTATACTTAGCCTGCGAATCCAGACGTATTTTTCAGGGCAGAACGTCTGGGTTCGCAGGCGAAGCTATACTAAGCCTGGTTCATACGTCGCATTTAATTCAGACGAATTTAACTCAATCAATTAAATGCGACTGTAGTGCGACGTATGAAACGAATTAAATTCGACTGAAGAGTTAAATTCGTCTGAGACGTTGTATCCGTCACGGTGAGACGGATACAACGTCTGAAATGCGTGTTGGTTTCAGACGTCGCATCGAATTAAATGCATAAATTATGATAACATATTTTTTGAGCCTGTGATCAGACTTTTGTTTACTTCGCATGCGTATTGGACGTTTTTGGCGCGATCTAGCGGGATTTTCCTTGCTCGTCACTGAATTAAATTCGTCGCATGAAACGAATTCGAGTTTACGTCGACTTTAACTATGAATTAAATTCGTCTGAATTAAATGCGACGTATGAACCAGGCCTAAGAAGGTCTTTGATTGGCTTATAACCTAATTAAACAGAAACCCTAGTCCTAACCCTAATTAATCAGTAACGGGCATGGGAATTAATTAGGAATTGGCAATGTGATTGGTTACTTATAGCTAATCAGATAACTCGTTCATATAGACTTTATTCCAAAATGGCTGCCAAATTAATTAGACCTCATGAACTCATTTTCATGTGGGAAATTCAAAAGAATTTTTACTAAAACGAGGTCATGGATAATGGCTAATTTATATGCAAATAAAATAATTTTAAAGTATTCGCCATTTTGGAATAAGGTCTATGAGGTAGATCTTTACCGCCAAAAGTTCAACGTTTGAAACGGGCCTTGTTATAGTGTGATAACCATGCATTAATCCGGTAATTGTAACTGTAATTATGTATTTTGCAATGCGCAAAACAGTTTTAAATGTTAGTGTAGGATGACCCTTTGAGAAGAGATATGTTTACTCGAGACTTTAGAGTAACCTTCGGAAGTGTCTAAGCAAAGACCCCTTTATTCCATATGAAAAATCAATAAACATCTTTTACATTTATAGAATAAGATAATCGTATAGATCGTTTGCACATGACGTCACGTACGCCATCTTGTTTGATTTTTTCGTCATCAAACACTGTTGACAAACCGCTGACCATCATGTTTGTTTTGGTGAACTTACAAAACTTAAGGGCTATTTACATGAGCCCGCGGCTGTCCGAGCTAGTTCGTGTCACGAATTTTTTTCCTCGGCCACAGGAGGAGATTTAAAATTTTAAATCATCGTTACGATTCGTTTACATCTAAACTATACTGAGGCTTCTTTGCAAATTTAGTTTATGTAAATTTTTAAAACGACAGTATCGATCCTAATCAGACGAGTCAGCCCGCGCCTAACCAGGTCAACTCGCCTCATGTAATCAGCCCTTTAAAGTTTGACTTGTCGGCAAAACATCAATACTCCAGTCGCCAAAATAACTACAATCGTATCCAAATGCATTGTGAATAAGCAATATAGTTTTGTTTGTTCCACGCATTGAATCAGTTTGGTTCGTGCGCGAAAAGCGTTCGTTGTTCAGTTCGCTTTGAAACGGTTGAAAATTTTCAACTTTCAAAGTAGTCTGGTACCCTGGCCCAATTTCAAAAGAAATATGGGCCAGGTAACCACTAATTACAATCTCGCGTCATTCAGGGCTAAATCCACTTGTACGTCTGCGCATGCCTTGAATGCGCGAAAGTTTCAACCAATAGGAAAGCAGAAATCTTTAGTGGCCCATATTCTTTGATTGGGCCAGGGTACCAGGCTACTTTCAAAGTAGACCACTCAACCGCTCTGCCCGCGGGCAAAGAGGCTGAAATAGAGAGTAGGATCTGGCGGTGGCCAGAATGAACGCAGGATCTGGATACCAAGATAGATACCAAGCCCTTCAGTTGCGCTGTTGTCCTGATTCAGCATATCCTCTAATCTCGAAGTATATAGCCAGTCCATCAGCAGGAATGTCAGCTAGAACAAATTATATTCAGCCAATAAAACGTGGGACAAACGACTGGCAAACATACGTCAATGTGTCAATGCCGTATGTATAGTAGACGCATGGTCCATTGCAGATTCTCTCACAAGATAACCGTGAAATGTTGCATTGTGGAATAGTGTCGCTTCCAGTTTTTGGAATTTAATGTTAATCAGTAAGAACACTATGATTCCATTGCAACTGCTTTTTGCTCGCTATTAAATGCGTTTCTGTAAAGAAAACATGGACAAATAAGTAAAAAAGTAGAGTGCTGCGTAAGCAGTGTTTTAGATAGAGCAAAGTGAAAATGTGGTAAACTGCCGAGAATAGTTTTTATAACGAAATAGTGACGTTCCGAGCGGAGCCCGAGCTTCGTTATTATTTTATTATTTTCCTCTGTGTAGCTAACGCTAGACAAATGTCCCGACCAGAGGGTCAGACTTGACTTGCAGAACATTTTAATAGAACAGGCCTCTGGCCGCTAATCAAATATGAGACAGAAAATATATTGTACGTTATTAATTAAACAGGCAAACGACGGTGGGAAAAATTGAAGGCCATGTGGTATAAGAGTCTGAAAACCTCCATACACACCCATCATTAAAAAAAGCTCTAAATGATACGTAAAGTATTAAGTATATATATGTTCTTACCTTGCCAGGTTTACCCCTCTTTTTTGATTTCTTTTTCATACCTCCTCCCATTTTTACCAAATTAGCAAACGTTGTGGCATTCATTCGATGAGTTGTTCGTACTTTTACTGAATTTAGTTTTGCTGAAAAACCAGTAGAATAGACCTTATTCACAAATGGCCGACAATTTAAAATCCTTTTATGTGCATATAAATTAGCCCCTCTGACCTCGTTTTAGAGTAAAAATTATTTTGAATTTCGCACATGAAAAGAAGTTCAGAGGGGCTAATTTATATGCACATAAAAGAATATTAATGCGGCGGCCATTTATGAATATGGTCTATGAAACACTCCATTAAAGTGCACATGAGCCATATAACGACGTCAGAATGAAATTTGCTTCGACTAAAAGCGCTAAAATTAGGAAGGGATGCAGCAATGCATTGACAGGTTGGCTATATAATTTTTTGTTCTTGGCCTAGAGGTTTTTTGTCAGTCGTATGCAAATAGATATGTGAATATATACATACGCTCTACCGACTGAGCTACAGGTCAAGTTGGGAGCTGGTAGTCGAATGATGGTACTTGGGTTATTTGATATTTACTAGTAAACCGAAGGTCGCGGGTTCGAATCCTAGCCGGGCCAAGTAGAGTTGTCCGGTATGGTTCATAACACCTATTATTATATAGCATGCTATCGGATATGAGCTTTTGCGTAATCTGATTGGTTCCCTACTACCAGGCTATCAGCTCATATCCTACTAGTAGAGAAAAACAAGATGGCGGCATATTTTTTTAAACTGCCGAAAAGAGTTGAAATTGACGGATTTTTATACAGTAAAACATCAACACCCTCAAACCAATGTATAAAAAAACATTGTGTAAAAATACATTAACAGCTACACAATTTAGCATGTTAAATGGTAAAATTCACCTAAAAATTACACGTCTTTTTACTTGACTAAATTAACGACTAAATTAACGGGTTGATATTAATTTGTTGCCAAATAAAGAAACTCACGGTTAAAATCAAGCTTACAACACACATTTCGTAGGAGATTACCAGTAAAGAGACTTTTTTTTATTTAGATAAGCATTTGGAGTAGTAAAAAGCATGTTCTTTTTCAAAAACAGCCAACTAAGTAATTAAGTTTCACTGCCGAAGGTGTTTCAGTTTCATTTTTGCATGAAATCAAAACCTTTTTCACGACAGCAACGCTGATATAAACAACTGACCCACATTTTGACTTCGTAAAGTTACCTTTTGATTTTTGTTGTTGATCTGCTTAACACAATTTTTGCCTCTCGAGCAACATTTATACAACATTTCGAAGCTGTTTACCGAACAGCTCAGCGAGAAACTCTATGTGAATGCATCATTACGCATGGCGAAAGTATTAGTTGCCTATGCCGGAAGTTTGTTGTTTCAAACATTTCGCTGTAATTTTGTCTCTTGTACAGTGCGTGGCTATATAATAAAACAGTTATACCATTCGCTCTCGTTGTATACGAACTAATAGCCAACTCGGCGAAGCGCCTCGTTGGCTATGAGCTCATATACAACTCGAGCTCATGGTATAACTGTTAAATATCATTATTCTCCACCCGAGTTCATTGTGCCGTAATAATTGTTATTTAGTATAATTTCATAGTGGAAAAGAGGCTTTCCAGCTTTCTGATTGGTCCGCTCAGCGGTGAATTTGAGGTGATAGTCACCGCCTAGCGCGGTGACTATTGCATCACAAGAAATTGTTCTTCAAAAGTAGTTTTGGACAAGAGACTGGTACTTATTCAACACTGCACTGACTTTACTCGTTTCAGTCTCCCCCTCGGAGTTGTCATTTTGAAGTATGAGATTTTAGAATTTGTTCATTCATTGAACTGTTGATTATTTTTTTTCAAAATGGGGTCTGTAGTTTTCGAGACAAACAAAAGACCATAATACTGAAAACATTTATCACTGAGATGTTGTACATATCAAATATCGTGAAAACAAAACTTCATAAAGGTAAGGAAGTATATTTTCTATAATTCTTCGTGTTTTTTGCATGTTTTGGCTAGATTTTGGTCGTAGCGATGTGGCGAAAACTTCGTCATGAGTGAAGAACATATTGAACATGAATAATTAAGTGCAAAAAAGGCGTAACACAGGATCCAAAACACCAGAATAAAAGTCTTTTTAGCATATATTTGAATGTATGTACAAGTTCAATTCCAAAGTAGGATGTTGTTTACTCTTTTTTTGAAATTATTTACTGACAAAGACTGTGGCTTGCTAACATCGTCTGTGAATAAACAGTATCACCACTGTTAAAATGAAAGCAGTTGTTTAAAAGTTTTTGTTTCAACGTGATTGGTTTTTTATCAACCTCTGAAATTATACTAAAACAATTAGTCACCTCAGTCTCGGTGACTATCGGTGTATTTACCTCGCCGCTTCGCGGCTCGGTAAATATTCACCGATAGTCACCTCGACTTCGGTGACTAATTGTTAAATATATATATATACATATTTGTTTTTTTCCCCCGGAGGGTTGTGGTTAGGTTTAGGGCCACTGGGGGGTTGTGGGTTAGGTTTAGGGTTGACGGGGGGTTGTGGTTACGGTTACGGTTAGGGTACGGTTTGGAGGTTGGGTCGAGGTTGGGGGTGGGGGGTTGCCGGGGGGGGTTGTGGTTAGGGTTAGGGTAAGGTTTAGAGGTTGGGGTCGAGGTTGGGGGTGGTGGGTTGGGAATTAGTTCTTTAAAATTCACAATTATTGTTAATTGTAGGCCATTTCACACTTACTGATTATTGGTAATTCTAGATGAGAGGATATGCTGAACTAGCCGGGAACCTTAAGTAAAATTTGTACACGCACATACGACTACGGGTACGGGTAGATTACCCGTACCCGTAAACCGAACCCGGGATATCTTAAAGGTCAACTAAACCTTTTAAAGTTATATTTTCTTCTGAAAGGGTTATCATCTAACTTAGCAAAAGTAAAGATAAATATGAATTTCAAGTTAAAGCAAATAATTTATCGGCGAACCTTCTTAGGTCCTCATGAAGCATGACCGCGTTTCTAGGAGAATGGGTACTCCATTGTCTTTGACGTCATACCGGTAAAACCCACCAATCACCTTGTTGTTTGTTAAAGGTATGACATCACAAGGTACTAGTACCAGTCTTTATTTTGACGCGATCGTCGTTCACACGAGTTCAGCAAAAGGAGCAAATTTAGACAGTTCATAAAAGTGGAACCGAGTGACTGGTTTCGCTCATTTCTTCGGTTTTAGATTGAACTTTTCCGACTTTAACGAAAAATAGAATAACCTGGAAACGTATATATAGTTGCCCTTTAAAGTGCCTATGTCATCCTCAGGGACTTTACATATTTATACTAGTTGGAACATTCTGAGAAGATTTGTAACATATCTTTTCAGGCGAAATTTTCATCTTCATGGATTTTTTTGCCGTTAAAGTTGACGGAAGTGACGTCGAAAGAGGAATTTGTCTAAATGAAAACCACTTTACAGATTCCTCTTTTGACGTCACTTCCGTCAACTTTAACGGCAAAAAAATCCATGAAGATGAAATTTTCGCCTGAGAAGATATATTACAAATCTTCTCAGAATGTTCCAATTAGTATAAATATGTAAAGCCCTGAGGATGACATAGGCACTTTAAGGTCTCTAATATCTAGATATTGCCCAGTCAACAGGGCAATATATATTAATTGATACGTGTTTTAGAAAACCTCCTCAACTATTAAATAACTCAGTTAATTACTTCGAACCTCGACTTCAGTTTATTCAAATAAAATAATTGGCTAAAAGCCTGGGTTCTCGGTAATTAACTCTTACTTAAATTGCGGTGCCCTGCGCGCGCAGCTAATTGTCATATCGCTTTATATTCTGTGTGTGATTTCGTTCGTTCGTTAGGAATCAATAGAAAGCCGCATTTTTGACGCGACATTTTTAACGCGATGTTTTGAACGCCAAAGAACACCGATTTTTAGCACTGTGTCTGGTTTGTATCATTTTCTCGACACACATTTTAATTTTCTGCTCAAATAATTCATTGTCGCTATCTAAAGACCCGTTTACACTGGCAATTTTTGCTGCGAATTTTTTCATATTGACGCATGTAATTGAGTGGCCAACTCACGAAAGAATATTGGACTAATGTATTAAACGATATGGCTTTGAACAAACGGTACAATATATATTGCGCGTTCATCTTTCATGTCGCGTCGTCTAGGTATTAGGGGGGGGGGGGGGAAGGCTAGTTAGGGGCATGCCGCCCAGAAAAAAAATGGGTCTCTGTAAGATTATTTCATGCAGATGAGAACGCTAGAACTATTTTGGTCCGCGAGGCAGAGTTAAATTTAAATTATTTTTTTTTAATCTACTCAGACCCCATAGGGTACGAGGCCCTGGGAAACATCCCCCAATCCCCCCCCCCCCCCCCCCCCCCCCCCCCCCCCCCCCACCCCCTCCCCTCCCCCCCCCCCCCCCCCCCCCCCCCCCCCCCCCCCCCCCCCCCCCCCCCCCCCCCCCCCACCTTCTCGGCGGTCTGTACTTGACCTCATTACGCTCTGTGAATACGATAAGTTACTTTCTCTCTTCTTACCTCAGTTCGTTCTCGGACGCATTTCCCTAAAAAAACCCAAAAAAAAACAATCCCTCACCTTCTTTACGGTCCATTAGAGCCTCAAAAAGCTCTCGGCCGCCTAAATCACCAATCAAATTATGTTCAAGGTCGAGTTCTTGAAGGCAATCTGAATGGCTTATCAACCTATAATTAAATAAAACGTTACATATTGGAATTTTAAAATTTTAATTCGTTGTTCTAGTTATAATTCCATAAAAAACAGGCGCACATTGTATCCACTCAGTTCTGTCCAACAAAAGAAAGATCCTTCGAGCATTCAAATTAAAGTGCCCCTAACCTCGACAGTTTTTATTGTCTTATTTGAAAGAACTTTTAAAATGATAAAGTAACTTCTTTGGAAGATTTTCGCTTTGTTTTTGAGTTATTTCATTTTGTTTGATATGCAAATGTCCGGAATTTGCGTCACACATGCATAATGACTTATCAGAGAATGTTATATATCTTTGCGTTCATCAAATAAAAACACTAAAGTATGAATAACATGTGTGCGTGTTTCTCCCACAATACCAAACTTCTTGATTTTAAAGGATTTCGTTCGAGAATGAAAGAGATACACAAACTTCTTCGATAAGTCATTATGCATGTGTGACGTAAATTCCATACATTTGTATACCAAACAAAATGAAATATCTCAAAAACAAAGCGAAAAAGCGAAAATCTTCCAAAGAAGTTACTTTATCATTTTAAAAGTTCTTCCAAATAAGACAATAAAAGCTGTCGAGGTTAGGGCACTTTTAAGATAATTATGACCCTGGTTGAGTTACCTATTGTTACAGGGACCTTCTATCAAATACAGTTCTGCTGCAAGAGGGCCTCGCACTCAAGCGGGATCTTCTTTTACTGATAACCAAGGACGGTTGTGCCACGTCACCAACGATAGATTGTTTTACAAGTCTTTATTAAGCTCAACGGATTGGTATAGCCGGAACTGGGAAGTATATAATTATAGGAATACCAAAGACTACCAAGACCAAAACTAACCTATCGACTAATACAAAGTGTCATGAACGCGGCTTAAATCCTACCTATACAAATTATCTGACATCATAAACTATATCTTAACCGAATTATACGTACATGTATATACGAAGCTGTATAAGCAATTAAAACAAAAGGCTGATATACTAAAAGCTGATAAGACATATGCAAGAAACAGTATGCAAGTAGTTTGTATAAGAGTGACACGTCAATTAAGCACTAGCCTGCGTATAGCAAGCGTTTCTTATATAGTATTCTGGGTATGAAGGTATCTGAACCTAATGAGTTTGAAAAGTGATGAGGCAAACAGAAAGAAACTTTACACTAAGAGGGTGTTTACATGAGGCTGGCCCGAACTCAGGCAGGACTGATTTCGGGTCGGTTGTAGTTTTTTACTATAGATAATTTTCATGAGATTCAGTTCACGCCGGCCTAATCTCAGGTCGCCTGCTAGACCGAACTGAAGCACTTTCACCTCTCAAACTCAATACATACATTGTTTTAAATGAGATTGGTGTCAAATCCACATAAAATAAGGATTCTCCGGCGGTCACGAGCTGTAAGGCGATTGACACAAATCTTGAAGCAACAGCGAAACCAAGCCTATATATAGTTTCAAGGCCGGCCTCAATGCCTCATGTAAACAAAAACTGAAATGCAAAATTCAGGCCGGTCCGAGTTCAGGCCGGCCGCATGTAAACACTCCCTAAGGCAAAGTACATGCTTCGTAACACTGTTATTACAATAAAGGATAAAGGGTAAAGGACTGGTTGGCTAATCATCCTTACTTGCAGCCAGCGACTGAATTGCGAAGGACGCAGATCAACGTGGCCGTGTCGAGGCATATCAAAGGCACTCCGGGCAGCCGCCATACTGTACGACACAGATCAGACCACGGATCACAGCTAAGATGTTAGGTGTTGATTTTATGGAGGGAGGAAAACCGGAGAACCCAATGAAAAACCCACGAAGCACAGGAGAGATAAACTACAACTCTACTCACATGAGTTCCAAGCCCGACAACGGGTCATTCCCAAGCGGTCACCCATCCAAGTACTAACCCCGTCTAACCGGGCTTAACTTTTTGGTGAGAGGCAGCGCGCTAACAGCACGCGCCACCCGTGCTCCCCAAAATGACATTCCCCAAAATTTATTGTGTCATCCATCAAATGACACAATAATAACACATTCTAAACAAGATAACTTTTTGATAACTTTTAGAACAGTGAACGTAGCATAATCTCTACTTACTTTCTTAGTAATCTCATGCACATAACGGGAGCCAGGTTCGACCCAGGACCATGTGCGTCTATGCCATTGTTTGCGAGATGAATTTTCTGAATCCAAGGTCCAACTCTAGGTGGAGGTTTCTCCTTCTTTTTAGCAGATTTTTTCTTCTTCTTTCCTTTTTTCTTGCCACGGGATTTCTTCACGGAAGTTTCTTTACTATAGATAAATTATTTAATAACTTTGTTGAATGTACACTCTTGATAGGATATTCTTACGGCTAGGATCACCCGTGATGTCATTTTCTTGACTCGTGTGCTCGAGTAGTTATGTAATAATATACGAAAAACAGACAAAGTATTGGAAAAAATTAAAAGTATGGTCAAGTTCTAATAAGTTGATTTGAGGTATATATCTGTACCTCAATTTAAATTTCAAATTCGCTAATAACTCATGCATGCATGGTCAACACTGTCATTAGTGTCGCCACACTAATGAGTCGCCACATGGCCTACCTATACTAAAAGGGTTAACCTAACCCATACAAAACCCCTAACCCTAATCAGTAACGAGCATGGGAACGGATTGATATCACCAATGTGATTGCATGGCTACTTATAGCCAATCAGAAAACTCGCTCATATTAAGTACTGCACATGCATGTAGGTCTAGATAGATAAATAGATAGAAACTAGCCTAGTTTCTAAGCCTTTCGTTTCCGCCATGAGCTTCGCTGCGTAGTCGGTTTGGGTTCTTGGGAAGACTGGGGAGAGGCTGGAAACGAGAAGGCCTAGCAACATTCGTAAAAAGGTCCTGCCCAGAATCGTTCTGGCCCTGCCTCCTCCACAGGCCCTATTGCATCATGGACAGGTCACACTGTTGAGAGGGCCTGCCAGATCCTGTAAACAAAATGGTGACTGATCCCATTATGCACAGCGAGACTAGGCCCTAGAGGCGATAGTTTTGAGAGGGCTTGCAATTATTTTCCGGCCGCTGTTCGACAAACGTACGTCCAAGTTCTTTAAACACTGTGACCCACCAGGAAATTCGGTCTAAACTTTCTTACAGATCATGACAATGAAGAAACCAATATGTTTTAGAATTACCGACCTTCTGCCAATAATATTTTTAGCGACAAAAAGGAATTGAAGGGGGAAATATCTGCCGAACAAAAGCAAATTCGACGGTCAGGAAAGTAACAGGTTTTTCGTATTGTTTTTTGGTTTATTTCGCTATCGAAGACTGTCAACTGACCAAGAGTTAATGAGATTTAATTTTGTTAAATTGTAGGCTATAGTGTAGCGTAATTCAAGTTTCAGTTGTTGTGGAAACCGAAAAAGTATAAACCAAAGAGTATCTGGGTAGACTAAAGTGTATTTTCGTTGATTATTCCGGCCGAAAGTTGACAAAGTTCAACCGTAATTGCTTTCTTCAACAATTCCTGCATTTTAAAGCTAGGATTCGTATGTCGTAAGTCTTCAATGTCCTTCAAAATCTTCGGATATAGCCATGGCTATTAACAATGGTAGTTAATTATGCAAATTTATTCCGTGCCAAGTTTTGCCAAATTTTTTACAGGATCTTGCAGGCCCTAAATTCGGCGTGTGTGACCTGTCCATGATGCAATAGGGCCTGTGGAGGAGGCAGGTTCTGGCCCTTCGAGTGTTCCTGGGATCTAGCGTAGCGACAGTAAATTATATAAAAAGCATAAGGATGTCTGCGAAGATTTTACCAAAGATCTTGGCGATCGAAAGAAGGAAATTATGGAATATATTCCAATTGGAGCTCGAAATGAAAATTTAACTGTTTAACTTTCAACTTTTGGCGGTTGCAGAAGGAAATCTAGTGATAAGAAAGCTAGGCCAGTGAACCTTCGTCGATCCGAGGTGAGCATAGGCTTGTATAATTTTATGCAGTTGGAAATAGTAAGTGTCGGAAAACAGTTAGGACGTCATAACATCACAATTCTTCCTCAATAAACAACTGAGCTGTAAAGTGAAAGTGTTTTTGCTAGGCCTTCCCCAGCGGGTCCGTTCGGATCACTTCCGAAACGTGTCAACCGAGGAAGGCCTAGAAACTAGGCTAGATAGAAACTTTATTTATGTGTCAACATAATTCTAGCATTATACATGCTAATTGGGGACACACACAAAAAATTAACCTATGGCTATTACAAAAATAAATAAATAAAAATGTTTGTACTAACTATTCACAAATAACAATTTACGTATACTAACTATTACATCAATAGCAGCTTTGAATGCAACTATACCAGTCTCTAGAAAACTAAAATCTATATGCCTAACTATAAATTCTTAAATTCATTCAAACTATTTACATTTCGCACATCTTTAGTAACTTTGACCATAAAAATGGTCCTACATATCGAATTGAATGTTTTCCATATTTTACAGTATTAAAACGAGTTATTCTAAAATCAGAATTTCTCAAATTATATGTTTTAGTCTCGGAATTACCGACTCTAATGGCTGTGCAAACATACAGTACTACGGCCATGTGACTGTACCTGGTATTCGTAGGGGAATCTGCCGGTTTTTCACCATTTAAAGTATCAGATGCAGCCATTTGTGATACTGCTGAAGGAGGTTTCGGTTTTTCAAAAGCAAGTTCTTCCTTCTTTTCTGCTCTTTCGATGGCTTCCATCTCGGCTTTGTCGGCTAAGAGTTTTATCATTTCAATAACACCTTCGCACTCCAAATGGTTTCCATCGAGGTAAATATCACTATAAGAAAGACAAACGTTCGAATTGAATTCTTCCAACCAACACTTGTGTTTGCTGCAAGCTAAATATAATTATACAAAATCCATTCATCCATCCCCATTGTTTGTTTGTTTGTTTTTTTAATAAAGCTTATAACAGCCACATCTGATTTTACTACCATTAAAAATAACGGCATAAAGTGCTAACAAAATCGGTAGAGTTTTTTCGTATGTTTTTGCTGTACAAGCTGTCGTAAGCTGTCGTAAGTATACTTGCATTTTGTATTATTATACTTACCAAACAGCAGTTTCCGTCAGTAGATCACCCAAAGTCTGGCCAGACGCCGGGCCAAGGTTACAGTAGTTTAAGCTTAATCGAAGTAAAGTCTTATTTGATTTTAAACCACGACATAATCCAGCACACCCTTCATCACCAAACCTTAACAACAACAATAAATTAGAATTATAGCAAATTTTACTCGTAACTTAAAGTGCATGTAAAACGAAAATTAAGCGTTAAACTGATTTAATAACTCTGAGAAGGGCCAAAAACATATTTAACTGTATTACTATTATAATAACTTTAGTGGGTATTTAGAAGAAAATCAAAGACAGTATACGGTAAACAGTATCTTGAACAGTGCCACCTTTGTGTCGGCGTGTATTTCAATGCAACAAATATTTACATCATAACTTACATGTAACTTGCAGAAACACGCAACATTTGTCATCAAAACAATCTTTGCTTGACAAGAAAAGTATACAATTCCATAAACAACAATCCAATAGCGATTTAGAACTGTTAAACTGATAGGTTCAGATCAGCGGGCTAAAACATATTTTAGCCCGCTGAATTCTTAGATATTTTAGCCCGTAAAATACACCACAATGCCCAATAAAATTATTATAATATAGGGTTTTTTTATAGTATATAATTTTCTCGTATTACTTGTATAGGATTTTAAAATTACTTACTCATTGTAATCAAGCAATAAGGCAGTCAAACAGTTTAAAATAAATGATCTAAAATTTGAAAGAAAGATTGATCACAGATAAGTATTGTCATAAGACAAGAGTTAAAATGCAAAAGACAAAAACCCACTAATCAGTTTAAAGTATTCCCAACCCCAAATTTTTGTTGGTTTAGATTAAAAGCACACCTAAAATTATAACGAACGTCATTGAAAGTTCGACGATATCGTTTATATTTTTTGTAATATGCAACTAAGGCATGAGATGACGTAAGATAAGGAAAGTAAAATTATGGGTTAGTAACGTGTATATCACCAAAATTATTCATCGAAATTTCTCAAAACTGGGCACGTATTTACAGACCACCAAACTGAAAAGGATAGACTGAATAGTTGTTGGAAGTTGGTTGTAGATTCAAAACATACATGTACATGCACAGCGAGCCCACTCACTAACTTTGGAGCGCCTGAAATCACGTCAAGGACTGGGGCGAGTAAGTCAAGCCAGGGGGAGAGAGGACGACGGAGGGGGAGAGAGGACGACGGGCATATAATATAGATAAAGATACTCTATCTATATTATATGCCCGTCGTCCTCTCTCCCCCCTGACTCCCCCCTGTCCTTGACGTGATTCCACGCGCCCCAAAGTTAGTGAGTGGGCTTCCTATGGTACATGCAGTACTACCAACAGTGTATAACAGACGTTCGGTTCGTCAAGCTCGGTTAGAACGATTAGTTTATTATACCAAGCTCGCGTAAACAAACTAAATCATGATGCATGTATACTCGTAAAGTTCACAACATTCTGTTTCCACCAGCTTCAGACAAAAACAAACTGATGTTGCTAGATAAGCTGTACTGTACCGAAACAGCGTAGTTGACACCATACTTAAAAAGTACTTAATTTAATTAAAATTACTTAATATTGCAGTATAACTAATAACAACGTTAAAGTACTCTTAGGCCCCGTTTACACTAGAGCAAAAATATCCGGATTCATCCTCATGGGAATAAAAAACAATGCATGTGAATCCGGATACTTTTGCTCTAGTGTAAACGGGGCCTTAGGGCCCCGGTATACGGGATGTCCTGGTGTACCGGGTTTTCGGCTTGTAGAAAATTTACTGTTATTTTCCAAGTTACATTTATATGGTGACTGGGACGTCCCGCCTGACCGGGATCTCGGTTGAAGCAACCGGGATCCCGGTGAGGCGAGACAAATGTTTGTCCATATAAACGCATTATCCCAGTAGACCGGGATGAAGTTTACTGAACTGCAATGCTTGTAACTTTGAATATTACGGTCAGAATGTCGTCCAAACGGTCAGGTCTAGAGACAAAACACTGAATCAAAGTGAAATAACTTCTAACATAGTAGAATTAGGGCGAGCTTTTCCTTTTTTGCTCCATTTCCTTAAATTCCCGCGCTTTCTGACCCGGGGTGAAATTCATCCCGGTCAACCGGGACATCCCGGTACACCGGGAACATATAAACATGCCCTTACAGTACTATCTTTACTTCTCTCTCTTACAGAACAATAAACGATCACGTATTCACGTCACTAACCTTCCCAATCGTTCCACAGCATAGCTTTCGATTGAACAACTCATCAACTCGAGGTATTGCACTCGATATATGCCCCTCTCCAGAAATAAAGCCTTTACACAATGAAACAATATTAACAATTTTACTGTTAGTGTATTGTACTGCTAACCCTGCATGTACACTGCGCAGTTACTGTATCCAAGTGTTAACCCAACAAATATAATTAGTACTAAAAAAGAATAGTACAAAAAAGAAAAAAAGCCAGCACAATTACAACAAATAAAAAAGCTCAAGTGTCGTAAGAGTCCCGTCTAGAACTCAGAGTTTTTTTAAATGCTAATCAGCTGATCATTAAAAATTAAAATTAAAAGTAGGTATAGCTAAGACAATAAACTGGTCTAGCTTATCATCAATTCGATAATCTTTGTGTACAATCAGAAACTTTCTTAGTTTGTTTACATTGGTGGTTTGTTTCACTTAACCCATTGCCAGGTTAATAAGTTATATCTGTAGCTTTTATTGCCAACTCTTTGAGTTTAACTCTAACTTACACTAAAATATTTTCTCAAAAAATTTATACATTTATACAAAAGAAGAAAATAATTGTCAAAAAAACTTACGACAGCTTGTACAGCAAAAACAAACGAAAAAACGTTTAAAATTATATAGTTTGCATAGAAGGAGAAGAAAAAAAGAAAACAAAAGAAAAGAACTGAAGAGGAACGACGACTGCAACAGCAACAGCAGCAATTAAATAAATATTGTCTTGAAGCGCTATAAGAATTCCTACATAAATAGATTAATTTTCAAATATAATTTAGCTCTTTAGTATTCTCCTATAACAGTGTATAATATAATCATTGTATTACAACTTTTTATATTATGTAAATTTTAAAAAAATAATCTTTGTAACATGGGAGATGTATCTTTTTCCTATGAAGAATAAAGACGATTGATTGATTGATTGATTGATTGATTGATTGATTGATTGATTGATTGATTGATTGATTGAGCAGCACCACCACCACCGCCACCGCCACCACCACCACCACCACCATCACCACCATGCACCACCACCAGAATCATATTACAGAGAAGAAAACCATTGTCAAGAAAAACGAAAACAAAAAGCAGTATGTCTACTGCAGCAGGAAGAAGAAGAAAGTCAGACTTGCATTACCAGAGTGGCAACATCTTCATGTTTCATTGCTAGATCCCAAATGTAAAGTTCTTTGATATAGACGTATCTTGTGCTTCTTAGGGCTGATAATAACGGAGGAACCTTTACTGGCAAGTCCTCACAAGGACCAGGAAACAGAACAAACTAAAAAAATACCACCATTACTGATTATTAAGCTAAACAAATTACACAGTAAAATCCCGATAACTCGAGCCTTCAAGAGAAACAAAAAATACTTTTTGTTATAAGGAGTTCGAGTTATCGAATGAGGTACATAATAAAACAAACAAAGGAGAACTTTTAGCCGGACTTATCACATTTTACATTGTCGTCGGCGTCGCCTGCTTCCTCCCCTTCCCCGTTTGGACTTCATAGGGCATCATGTTCCATCACGTGTACAGTTCCACCAATCAGAGCAAATGTTTCAGTTTTTAAGAACTTAGGTCCCGTTTAGATGGACGAGAGTTGTCCCTACTAGAAGGGTCGCCCTACCCCCGGAGCCACGACAATGCACCGTCTGACAAACCAGGCAAAGTGAAACCTAGACATTGGTTCGACTTATTGCGAGGTTCGACTTACCCAAAGTTCGAGGAATCAAGATAAAGTGAGAGAAATTTTTACTTTAAAACCAAAGCTGCTAAAATAGATTCTTGTTTTTACTTTGAACGTCGATCTTCATGCATGCACATTAGAAAAATTTTCGTCAGCTTTTGGCAGAGTATAAAAACCCCGATATAACGAACTCCGTTATAGCGAAGAATTTGGAGTTACATTAAATCAGTGTATTTCTTAGAACTCAGTAACGAACCCTCGTTATAACGAAAACGCACTTCGGCGGTCGGACAGTGTTTTTGCAACAAGCAAAACAACCAATTAAGTGATAAACCGAATAAACATTAGAACTAAAAATTTTCCATACAATATTAAAAGTATAGCTTTGACTGACGTAATCAACCAGCTTTTGAAATTCCAACGCGTTCTATTTAGAACCGCCTTGCGAATGCTGTAAATTCGCGCGAATAATTTTTTCTTTTGTCTTATGAGCTAGCTCTCGTCTGGAACTAATTAATTCAACTTTTACAATTATAGAACTAAAAAATCAATCAAAAGTGGTGTGACGCAAAATTTGTGACCGGGGAAATACGATTCCTGTGGTACTGTGCGCATGCGTAAAGTGTGATGCGCAGCACATGTGCATCACATATTTTGGTTTCAGTCACCTAGAACTATTCATTCATACCCCTGTAGATCCTTTTAGCGTTTTACTAAACGGCGAAAACTATTCGAAAACGATAGTGTGGACGGAAAACTTTTGATATGTTTTCGATACGAGGTCTCCCTTTTTGTTTGAAAACGGATCAGTGTGGACATGCCCTGAGTGTTGCGTACTTGCGTTCGATATTAGTCATTTGGTCAAAGATCAAATCGCGTGTAATCGGTAGGCGTATCTATTTCGCGCCTGCACGTTCGAAATTTTTGAATCGGTCACGCTTGGTCATATATTTCGCAGATGTCACAAATTTCGCTTGACGCCGGCTTATATTACGTTCTCACCGAAAAAGAAGGTGTGCTAAGAACGTAGAACGAACGCAACACGAACGCTGTAAGATCTCGTACAAAAACCCAATCTTGATCCACGGCTAAACTTGGACAGGGTTAATAAAAAATTACAAGAATTTCCCAGGGAAGTCATAAAAGCCTTTTACAGTCATTTGCAACTCACTTTTCACCCAAATGTTCGGACGTTCGTTCCGAAGTTCGCAAGTTCGTTGGGAAGTTCACAGTTCGTTTTTAACGACGCATTTGATTTGATTGCACCGAGGCGACAGCCAAGTGCCTTTACACTCCTTTCGTGTTCAAATCACGTCAAATGAACCTTTATAAGGGTACATATGCACAGGAGCGGTATTTGTTTTATAAAATATGAAGGAAAAAAACAAACTAAAAACTTGGGATAGTTTTGAAAGTTCGCTAGCTTTTCCCAGACCAGGTGACGCTGCATCCTACGCTACTCTATGCCAATTTACGTCATACTCTTATAAATGCACGGGGCGCGGCCCATCATAGCTTGCGTAGAGGGCACCTTATTTTATAAAATATCTTACTAATCTTACTATTACAACTCTCACCTTCACTAATAATTCACTTTTCTCTTCAAAATCCAGCAGTGATTTTTTCACAGTAGGAAGAACATAACTCTGTTCCTCTTTGCACTTGACATCATATTGTAATCTGACACTTTTTAACAACTCACTAATGGTCTGGATCCCTTTTAATCCCTTTTTCTCCTCTTGTTTCTTCTTCTTGTCCTTTCCTTGCTTTGCTTTCTTTTTGGCTGGCATTTTTGCTTTTCACAATTTTAGGTGAGTTGTAAATTTTGTGTGAATGCTTTCTAAGAATAGCTTAAGAAAATAAAAATATCCCTGACCTATCAAAAATGTTGCAAATGCTTCAACTAACCCCAAATATCTTTTTATGCAAATAAAAATCGACAAGCCAAATACGATAAAGAATGCATGCCAAATATAAATTAAATAAATTGATAAAATCCTCAGTTTAATTTATGAGCAATTGAAGTGACAATAATAATGGACACACTTTGGGGTCCCAACAGAGTCGAAGGCTCTGTGATGTAACAGCAAGAATTCTTTATTTTCCTTACTGTAAAATAATATAGAATAAAAGCAGAAGGTGTGAGACATCTAGGGGGGTTCGGTGCCATGGCTGGAAAATTTTTAATTTCTAGGATTTCTGAAACAGTATTTCCAGCATTTTGAGAAGGCCAGAACCAGAAGGGTTTTAAAGAGTAATCTGAAATCCGTAAGTTGCATAATTTAGTTGACTATTAGGGGGGGGTGGCCACTGGTCACCCCTCATCACCCCCCTTTGGCTACACAACTTATCAGTTTCACGATATCTTTTATCTTCAATCTTTTATACTATACTCTATACTCTATAGACTGTTGAAAATGAATTCCTGGTACAGTATTACATCATACACATCCTATACCAATTCCCCTCACTGCTCCACCATGGGACATATACGATGACAGACAGATCTATGCATGAACAGATGCAAAATTTCACAACTTTGAAGGTGCATAAAAAATGAAAGTGTTCAATATAAACAAATTGTTTTTTTCGCTACTAATCTACTCAACAAGGACTATTTGAATCGCATTGGGGTTAATGGCACTTTAACATCGACAGTTTTCATAATAATAAAACTGTATTGGCTGAAAATTTGTATGTTATTGACAGTTATTGGCCTGCCAACAGACAACATTCATATAAAATTCTACACTGAATCTAATAAATATATTAGTTATTGGTTAAGTTCATTGTCGTCTTACCTCAATGTTTATACGCATATTGGTAAATGGCTGTGGACAACTTTTAAAAATATCATGATTTTAGCTAGGACAGACTGTGAGAGCAGATTTGTACGCCAGCTACCATACTTCCACTTGAGTGGCTAGCCCTGGCGACAACTGAGTCGGATAGAGCTCAAAAAAGCAGCATATAGTTAAACTAGTTTCCTTGCTAAACCAGGAAACTAGAACAGACCTGCCTGGTTCCTTCACTTCGAAAGTGAAATCAGAACTCAGAAGAATCATTTGAAAATTAAAACTTGGTACTGGTCTCCACGGGCAACCAAGGCTTGACCGGAGGGAGAACTGGGAACAACTCCAGAAGAAAACAAAAATATGGCCGACGATGACGAAGACAGAGAACTTGGCCATGCTGCAGAAAGATGTGATCTACTTTTAAAAATTAAATCCACGGTAGACGGCTTATTAGCCAATGGCTCTCAGATTATATGGTCAACGTATGGAGGACTTGCTAGAATATCTGATAATGTTGAACAAGTTTTAATTCACGGTTCTCGCGTCGTTGTGGTGAGTACTGAGTAGTCGAGTAGAGAATTATTTATTTGGGATATTTTTTTTATTTTGGTAGTTTTACTTAGCTATATGGTATAATTTTGTTAGTCATAATTTAATTCTCAAAGTGTATTTAGTTTATATATAAATTACCTGTTGCAAACGCGCGTTTATACTACGTATATACTACATAATATATAACTAGTATATAACTACATATACGGTCATACTAATTACCGACAAAAACCGACCAAAAAACAGACAACTACCGACAAAATTTTCTAGCAGTGTGTAGCACACAGACGACATGTATTTAATTTGCTCCGAGAACAATCTAAATCTGAATCGCTAATAATCTGACCGTGAATCGCTTCTTGGAAAACATTCAAAATGATTTTTATTGACCGTGAATTCGCTTCCTTGAAAAACATTCAAAATGATTTTTATTGACCGTGAATTCGCTTCTTGAAAAGCATTCAAAATGATTTTTATATATGCACATACATCAAGAGATGTTGAAACAACATAAAAATAAGTTCATATCAACGTTTAATAGCCATAGACAGAATAGACACTTAGTTATTTGCACGTTGTTTTTCTTTTGTCGGTATTTGTTTTTCTTTTTGTCGGTTTTTGTCGGTTTTTGTCGGCTTTTGTCGGCTTTTGTCGGTAATTAGTATGACCCCTACATATATACTGTAATAATCGATCTTCAAATGGCTTTAATTTGTAATTATAATTTTTAAGTTAGATATTTAAAATGTATATAAAAGTGTAATTAGATATTTGATTTATGTATGATGCAAATACAAACGGATTATCACACGTACACATGCTTATTGGTGGGTTACAATCAAATTATTCCTTGAGATTTTTAGAAGACAAAGAAATGGTGATGTTAGAAGAAAACATACTCCAAATACAATACAGTTGTTTGCACCTAAGGCCAATCATTGGAATTGAGGTTTCAATTTACCAGCCGAGGATTTTCAAAATGTGATGTGGCTTTTGTTCATTATTCATTATTCATTAATACTTGAATCATTCATTTATCTTGTCCGAAAATATAATGAAATTGATCTGTGGACCTATACTGTATCATCCTTGTCAGTCACTGGTGCCCATGCATGGACCAAGGCAGGCCATCTCCCATCATCAGCCCATCTCCCATCGTCAGCCCATGGCCCAATGGTTTCTTTGTCAACCAAAACACTTCTTGTGACATACGTTCATTTCAAGCCGTGTTTTATATCACATAAGTATTCATATCTCAAATACATACCTGCTAGCGGCACATCAATACTTGTCCAATGTCCAAAAAGCAGGCAAAACAGTGTGAAACCATATGCACTGACACCACTATCGTTGTTTCGGGAATTTCCGAATGATGTTGAATGAATGGTGACCGAACATCGCAGATGTGGTCGACCACATATCGAAGGCTTCACTATTTATTAATAAAAAGTGTATACATGCTGTGCAAATGATGTAAATAGTATATTTGAAAGTCCTGATGTGGAAAGTCTACCAATAATGAAAATTATTTTGACTAATGAAAAATTCATGCAGTAGTTTCAAGCCGATGTGGGCGGTGGATGGTAAACTGAAACCTCAATTCCATTGGCCTAAGTGGAAACACCACCCATCGAAACATGTTCAAAAATGTTCAAAAGTTAATAGAGGTGAGCTGATCATCGGCAAAACATCAGCAGAGCCAATTAATGGCTAGTTTTTCTTGCCATCGACTGATTGTCTTTCACCATCAGATCGGCTGGCTTGTGACTCTCATCCTCGTATTTCTGCTCTCTCGTCCTCGTTTATCATAGCCTGTGTACAGCCGCAACCCTCCCATCAAAATCGGGTTGTGAGCGTCTGTGGTACAGCATCAATAATTGCATTTTCGGTCATGTGGATAGATCCCTGGTAGAAATCCTGATCAGGATCCTGGTAGGATCCTAACAGGATCCTAACAGGATCCTAACAGGATCCTAACAGGATCCTGTAGGATCCTAAATTTTCTTAAACTAGGATCCTACTAGGATCCTGTAGGATCCTATAGGATCCTGTAGGATCCTGAGTAGGATCCTACAGGATCCTACAGGATCCTGAGTAGGATCCTACAGGATCCTGTAGGATCCTGTAAGATCCTATAGGATCCTACATGATCTTCCTGTAGGATCCTGAGTAGGATCCTACAAGATCCTACAGGATCCTGAGTAGGATCCTACAGGATCCTGTAGGATCCTATAGGATCCTACATGATCTTCCTGTAGGATCCTGAGTAGGATCCTACAAGATCATACAGGATCCTGAGTAGGATCCTACAGGATCCTATAGGATCTTGCAGAAGAACTTATAGGATCTTACTTAGGATCCTACAGGATCTTATACTGGATCCTATAGGATCTGTAGATCCTACTGGCTACAGGATCTTATACAATATCCTACAGGATCTTGTACAGCATCCTACAGGATCTTGTATAGGATCCTAGCAGCATTTTTGTAGGATCCTACACAAAGATAAAAAAAATATCTGCTGGCATCCTGTAGAATCCTGCAGTGCCTAGGGTTCCTATCCAGAATCCAATATAGTTATGAAACCTGTAGGATCGTCATTCCTGTGCAAGATACATGAAATCCTGTAGGATTTCCTAGAATATGTGAAATCCTCTAATTAGATCTTGTGGCATGAGGATTATAATATATGAAATCCTCTAGAATAATGTGCATGTAAAATATACAGTAAAACAGTAAAGAATAATTTATTTGTCATTATTAATTGTCAATATATTTGAGGGACTACTGTACAAGTACAAATTTACAGTACTAGTGTATATAATACATTAGCTCGTAAATAATAAATTGTGGATACTTCCATATTTTCCAAATTTTTGTCCTCTGAATGCCATTGCCCAAGACATCTACTATGTAGTACATCACAATAACAATTGGTATTGCATTCAAATTGTTAATGTAGTTACTGTAGATTCTACAGTAACTACATTAACAATTTTAATGCAATACCAATTGTTATAAGCCCTTAGAAAGTCATGGCTATATAAAACAAAAGCTGGTAAAAAATAAAAAGAATTGAAATATGGAAGCATCCACAGACCAGAAGTTAAAAATTAATAAACATCATGCAAAATTTTACAGTGACCATCCAACAAAGTTAAACTGCAGTAGAGTGAGGCAGTGAGCAGACACTATTTTATTTATCCACACCGCAAAGTAATGAGAAAGTCCACTGTTTTCACTTTTTTGAGTATTTCCAGTGAAATACAGGTTTGTTGATTTTAAAAATAACTTTTATTCAAAACTTTGTTAGGTGGCCATGGTACACAGGTACAGGGCATTTTACTGTAACCCATTCCTCCCCTGAGCTATTATCAGTGCTGTAAAAAAGTTACATAACTAGTTACATCATTAGAAAAGTAACTAGTTACCGATACAAGTTACAATGAAAAGAAAGTACAGTAACTAGTTACAGTTACAAAGTAACTTCAAAAAATTTGTAACTAGTTACTAAGGGGGCTTTCCATTTACACGGTTAGACCGGTCAGTCCGGTTAAATGGAACACAATTCGTTTGAGACTTAGGATGGTCTGACTGGAAAATTTGGTCCTAATCAAAAGCAAGTCCATTGTGGCCGGACTGATCGGTCTAACCTTGTCAATTGGAAAGCGCCCTAAGTTACTAGAACTTTCCATGTTACTAGAATGAACAAAGAAATTACTGGTTTTAGATGCCAGTACCAAAATTATGTTTTTACAGCTAAATGCCCAAATACAGTTGTCACTTAAGGCAGAAATAGTCAAATGTGTACATAATGTACCTTTATTATATCAAAACCATTTTTATCAAGAAAGAATGACATCCTCAACTGAATATCAGTAACTATACTAGTCCCATTTTTGAACCAAATATTGTAACTAGTTACAGTTCTTTACAAAAGTAACTAGAACTTTAAAGTTACTTCTTCAAAAAGTAACTAGTATATAGTTACAGTTACTTCTTCAGAAAAAGTAACTAGTTTCAGTTACAGTTACTTAAAAATGTAACTAGTTACTGTAACTAGTTACTTGTAACGAAGTTACTCACAGCACTGGCTATTATATTACTTTATTTTATTAATACTGTATTCATAGTAATTTTACTCTGTCTAATTCCAGACAATTGTACATGTACTTTTCAAAGGAAGCTCCATCAGCAAACCTAGACAGCAACAAATCAACGATTAATAACCCCATTTCTACTGTTGCCCAATACCAGACTATTACACCTTCAGCAAGCCTAGGTGCCAATTAGGTTACCTGTAGGTTGTAACTACAAAAGACTAGTCAAATCTAATTTTCTCAGTTACAAACTGAATTATATTGTACACTACGTCGCTATGAAGCGGCGACATCCTGAGAACATTCGAACAACAACTGTGGTTTTAAACTGTAGATTTTTAGTTACAATTTATCTTGAAATTGAAGTCTATGCGAAGCTATTGGCTATATTAGCTACCAAGCACCAAAAAGAAGCCGCATCTAGCACATGCAGTCAAAGAAATGACACTAAATCTCGGGAATAAAATAAGTTTAACCTTACCTGAGTTTATACTATAGTATACAAGCTGCGGCACTGCGCTGAATGATATTCGTTATGGCACGTCTCAGCCCAAATTTCGAGTATATATACACTGAAAAGCGGTAATATTTGTTAGTCATCTCATCCACCAAGTCGAGAAAGCTAATTCGTTGTAGAAGTGTCATCCAATTGTAAGAAACTTTGTCTCTCCGGCAACTAAACGTCGCTAACGACCATTCTTGCTGCTTCACAATTTAAATTTTTATGCACTAGTGTCATGTGACAATTACGTGACTCATTACCAGGTCTCGCGTATGCGCCGATAGATTGATAAATACGTATGTCAGATGTAATATTGTATTCTACAAGAATTTTTACAAGATCTTACAAGATTCTGTAAGTTCTTAGTAATTCTTTCTTGAGCCGACCAAAACGGCCCTTTCATTACATTACTCTGTCTGATTTTATTTGTCAAAGACTCGAAGAGAGAACCCTCAGACTCTGTCATATTTCTAGGCGGCATTAATGGGCTTAATTGGGAATGACCCTGGTCAGTTTCCTTGTTATTAACGTCATTTATGTTAGGGTCCTACAGTATATTTTCCCAGGAAGATCCTGCTCAGGGTGCTGGTATTAATTGTCAGGATACTAGATTTTCCTGGTAGGATCTAGAGTTGCTCCTGCCGAGTGCCGACCTTTCCTCCCACCCACCTGCCTCTCTCCCACCAGAAAAAGAGGCGGACTTGGAGCAAGGATCCTACTCAGGATCCTAGATTTCTTGGTAGGATCCTACTCGGGATCCTAGATTTTCCCAGTAGGATCCTACTCAGGATCCTAGATTTTCCAAAAATGGTAGGATCCTACTCAGGATCCTAGATTTTCTTGGTAGGATCCTACTCAGGATCCTAGATTTTCTTGGTAGGATCCTACTCAGGATCCTAGATTTCTTGGTAGGATCCTACTCGGGATCCTAGATTTTCCTAGTAGCATCCTATTCAGGATCCTAGATTTTCCTGGTAGGATCCTACTCAGGATCCTAGATTTTCTTGGTAGGATCCTACTCAGGATCTTAGAATGTCTGGTGTTAAATAATGGTATCCTTCATAAAAAGATCTTCATATTGATTTCAGGATGTTCCCTAACAAAGATTCTGATTATAGGCTTCTGTAAAGCTTAGAATCCTGTCAGGATCCTGGTTAGGATCATGTTAAGTTTAGGATCCTGTCAGGATCTTGATTAGGATCCTGCATAGCTTCCTCCTGTAGTAACACTGAACCAATAAGAGATACTCCAAGGTTACTTAACTTCTAGAGAGAACAGTTTAAATATGACTGCTAAGGCTATTTATTATAAATAAAGCTAATTTAGTTTACTCTAGTTTCCTCCTGTAGTAACACTGTTCAGAATCCTGTCAGGATCCTGGTTAGAATCCTGCGAAGTTCAGGATCCTAGGTTAGGATCCTGTTAAGTTTAGGATCCGGTCAGGATCTTGATTAGGATCCTGCAAAGTTCAGGATCCTGTCAGGATCCTGGTTAGGATCCTGCGAACTTCAGGATCCTGTCAGGATCCTAACCAGGATCCTGTTATATTTAGGATCCTGACAGGATCCTACAGGATCCTACAGGATCCTGTAGGATCCTATAGGATCCTGTTTAGGATTTCTACCAGGGATAGGCTGTTGCGGTTACGTATTGAAAAAAAAAGGAAACTGATACCGAAAACCCCCCCCCCCCCCCCGATAATATCGATATATCAATATTTTTCCGCTATGGAAATTTACTAATTTTTAAACCAAATTTTCACATGACGCCAGTCAGGGCCGGTGTGACCGGGGGGGTATTTACCCCCCCAATAATTTGGTGAAGAAGTGCCCTTTTTTAGCCAAGCCCTGGATATTAAACAAAACGCGTGCGTGCAGAGCATGCATGCCTTTTTCAACTGGATTGTTATGAACAAAATGTAGCCAAATATATAATATTCGTTATCTTCCCATGACCCAAGTAACAGTCAGACTAACTCAGGATTTTGTGAATGGTCGTGAAGTGCCCAGAATGTCCTTGTTTGGTTCTTTTAACTAGTTATCGAATTTGTGTTTTTATGCGAACAAACTCCAGCTAGCGGACATGATGTTGTTTTCCTTTACTGTAATTTATAGTGAGTGACTGGATTATATTTCAGGGATATAGGTAGTTAATGTTTTCTTTGCAACATATTGAATCTCATAATTTTCATTTTGTTATATTACTTTATATATTATTGCATGTAGGAATCTGTAATAACTTCTAAATAACGATTTAGTAGAATAAACGTACTGTTTTGCTTTTTTTGTTTCAATATACACCAAAAGTTAAAAACCCTGATCAAATGGCCTCTTCTTGAAACTGGTTTTACGCTGTGTGATTGCGCAATCCACGTAATGTGCCCTTCGGAAATCGTACCCTCCCAACTCCTAGAAGCTCGCGCCGGCCCTGACGCCAGTCATGGGCAAGATATAATTTTATCTGTTATCTCTTTGGTGCATTTATTGCTTGACTGTTCTTCACAATTTTCCCACAGATTTGACACTCAGGATCATCATTTCCCTTCTTGAAATGATTCCAAACAGCGCTGGCTTGATTTTTGAACTTAAATTTTCAGGTGCAAGAACTAATTGCCAAATGAGTCGGGATATACTGCAATCTATTTCTAGCTTGCTGACTCATCATGGGCAAAATAATTTCAAAAGACTGTGACAATCTAGCCCGTAAAATGTGCACCTTGGGAATTGAGATGAATAAAACGACAAAACGGGAGCACTGAGCATCAGGTTAGCAAACATCGGTTTTGCCGATTAATCGGCCAATGGTGGGGAAATATCAGCTCTTAACAATCGGTATCAGCAATCGGCTTTTTTTGGCATATTGGGATTGGCAAGACATGATTGGCTGAGAGCACAAACATGTACGTCATATCGGAGGGAAACTTAATATGTTTCCAAGGGAAACTTCAATCTATGTTTGACGTTGACATTAGAACATGTTTTAACAGGCAGTGTTTCCAGTTAGGTGCAAACAACTGTATCTGCTCATGAGATTATTTTATTAAAGTTCCTCCAAACATGGCCACCATGACGTCAAGTACAAACCAAGAATTTTAAGAATTTCATGAGTTTGTTTCTGTTTAGTTACATGTATACAAGAACACAAATTTGAACTATGTATTTAAAATCTTTAATACATTACATGCATGTGTTTATATACCAGCTGGTTTCTGAGGCTCTCAGGGTTTGTCACTATAGTCCATTACTATTTGTAAGCATCTTTTTTAGATAAATGTTATATCAGTCAAATGTAATGCATAATTACTTTTGGGCTTAAATAGTCATTATATTGGGGGGTTTGCAACTTTTGGAAATTATTTATAGAGGTGTTGAAAATTTACTGTTACTTTGGGGGAGTTGTTACTTTCAGCAGAGGACAGGGGCCACTACTCTGGAAAGTCTACCCTAGACCTTTTTGCAGTTACATGTACAGCCACCATATTGAAATGATGACAAGTTGAACTTTGAACCATTTGGTAGTAAATTATAATCATTTAAAATTAAAATTAAAAGTAGGTATAATAGCTAAGACAATAAATTGGTCTAGCTTATCATCAATTCAATAATCTTTGTGTACAATCAGAAACTTTCTTAGTTTGTTTACATTGGTGGTTTGTTTCACTTAACCCATTGCCAGGTTAATAAGTTATATCTGTAGCTTTTATTGTCAACTCTTTGAGTTTAGCTCTAACTTACATTACACTTTTCATTACACATTTACACAATTAAAAATTTAGGCATTCATACAACCTCATTTCCAGGCTCTTTTCTTGATGCTCCTTATAAAGGTTGTCTTCAGTTGGGATTATTGCTATTACAGTACTGTACTGTATTGTACTCTGCTGTACTGTACTATACTCTAACTTACAGTACACTTTTCAAAAAATTACACATTGTACTCTGCTGTACTGTACTCTAATGTACAGTACACTTTTCAAAAAATTACACATTTACACAATTAAAAATTTAGGCATTCGTACAACCTCATTCCCAGGGTCTTTTCTTGGTGCTGTGCTCCTTATAAAGGTTGTCTTCAGTTGGGATTATTGCTATTACAGTACTGTACTGTATTGTACTCTGCTGTAATGTACTGTTACTGTACTCCACTGTACTGTACTGTACTGTACTGTACTGTACTCCACTGTACTGTACTGCACTGTACTGTACTGTACTGTACTGTACTGTACTGTACTGTACTCAGTAGTGTAGTCTAGGTACTTGATTCATTATTTTAACCATCTACTGTAGGTCAAAGAAAGCAAACTTTTTAACTGTTTGAAAAAGGTCAGCAGGAATTCTGGTCAAGAAGATCATGCTGATATTGACAACATCAACCAGTGGATTCAGAAGTCATTATTGAACCACACTCTCTCTGTCAACTTGGCTAAGTTTGTTGAAAAAAAGTCCCGTATCAAACACTACTATTACAGTATGTTATATATATTATTTATTACATATTTTGGTTTTAATTGTTCCCTAGAATAAGTACTACAAGCAATTAGTGCTGCAGAGGATTTACAGACAGTATATTATGTGCGCTATGTTCGGAAACCGATTACCCAACGCTGAGAGAGCAATTAGTCTGCGTTTTGAAACCGATTACTCAACGCTGCGAGACAAATTACGATGCGTCCTGAAACCGATTCATTACGCTGCGTTCTGAAACCAACTAGTTACCGAACGCTGTGAGACCGATTACCTAACGCTGAGATACCGATTACGCTGCATTCTGAAACTGATTACGCTGCGTTCTGAAACTGATTACGCTGCGTTCTGAAACTGCTTACGCTGCGTTCTGAAACTGATTACGCTGCGTTCTGAAACTGCTTACGCTGCGTTCTGAAACTGATTACGCTGCGTTCTGAAACTGCTTACGCTGCGTTCTGAAACTGATTACGCTGCGCTCTGAAACTGATTACGCTGCGTTCTGAAACTGCTTACGCTGCGTTCTGAAACTGATTACGCTGCGTTCTGAAACTGATTACGCTGCGCTCTGAAACTGATTACGCTGCGTTCTGAAACTGCTTACGCTGCGTTCTGAAACTGATTACGCTGCGTTCTGAAACTGATTACGCTGCGTTCTGAAACTGATTACGCTGCGTTCTGAAACTGCTTACGCTGCGTTCTGAAACTGATTACGCTGCGTTCTGAAACTGATTACGCTGCGTTCTGAAACCTATTTGACCTAACGATGAAAGACCAATTACGCTGCGTTCTGAAACCGATTACCTATTATAACGCTGTGAGACCGATTATGCTGCGTTTAGAAACCGTGTATCCAACGTTGTAAGACTACTCGGTCAGCCGAGTTACCCCGGTTTGCCGGGATAAACTTTATGTTCTGTTTATACGAAAGCGAGTTACCTGGCGGTTGTAATATTTGAGATGATTCTCATCAACGAAAGTGACATGAAGTAACGAATATAGAAAATTCATCCCGTTATGCCGAGTTACCCGGGGAAAAGTGTTTATATGGGGAAATGTTTATCACACCTTGCCGAGATCCCGCCTGCCAGTGCCGAGTTCTCGCCAGGGCGAGTTACCCGTCTGTCTCATATTAACACTGCGGTGGGAAAAACAGTGTTTGCTCTACCGGACCGGGAACTCGCCATTTACCGAGTAACTCGGCTGACCGGGTAACTCGCCTCCATATAAACAGGCCCTAAAATAGTTTATTAAAGCTTAATATTGGCATTTACATATTGGCATTTACACTCGATGAAATGTAGAGGGAAATTACGATAGTTATATTACGAGTGTCGATTATTTCTAAGACCCGACCGAGAAAAATGCAACTACCGGGCCTTGGGGGGGAATCGAACCCACGACCCTGGGAAATTAGTCCAGCGCCCTAACCGACTGGGCCACGAAGGCCGTTGCAGAGAGCTTGGTCATGAGTTCTAAAATAGTTTGTTTTCTGTGACCGTCAGTGATGGTCTACGTCTACGATGATCGGCGATATGTGCAGAGAACTGGGTTTAACTGTTGGGTGAACGCCGATGCAATCGGTTTAATGCGAAGAGCTAGCCTGCGTAGCTGGCGGTATTAGGGGGTTCGGGCGCGGGCGGTAGGCGGTAGGCGGGCAACGCGAAATACCACCTGCCCAAAAACCACGTGTTTTTGAATTCTGCCCACCGAATATGTTTGTTTAAGAGAACCAATCAGAACGTAAGCTAATAATAGTGATGTCAATTATTTTGATAACTTTATAATGTGTAGTTTATAAGCGATTCAAGAGAAGAGATTTGATCGTTTGTAAGGCCCTGTTTACATGAAGGGGATTAACAGTCCAATCGAATCGAAAAATGCGAGTGAAGTCAATCCGGGCAAATGTTTACATGGAGAATCCGATCTGCTTTTGCTTTTTGTAAGCGGTTTTTCAACACTATTTGCTGTGCTTTCCTCAATGTCCGCCATGTTTACAACACGCAGGCAGCAACTTCATCACTCATGCGTATCAAGTAATTTTCAAGTCAAACCGTGGTTACATGATTCAAATTGGAGACATTCAAGCCGATTTAAGCTTGAATCTCAAGTCAATCCACTGTATTGTGTGTATTGACTTCAGTCATCCGTTTCGATCAGATTGAAAACTTTCAATCTTCTTCATGTAAACACAACGAGCAGAAACAATATGCGAGATCAGAGATTTGACTTTAAAGGGTATTGGCAATAAAAATTAAGTTTGTCTCATTTGAAAGAACTCGCCAAAATGTATAAGAAGACCTTTTGTAATTTTTCTTTATCTTTCTTGTGTTTTGAAATATTTCAACCAAAGACAGCGTGCTGTCCGCCATCTTGTTGTAATATTGGGGCTAATTAACTAGGAAATTGGTGACGTCACAAGCAGAGTAAACCTGATGAAACTACTCCGTGGGTGCCCAAATTTTCACGGAAGGCTTTTTAAATTTTGTGGGTCAATTTAAAATGGAAATAGCGCAACAAAAAATCGAGTTTCTAGCTCATAATATCATAAGGTTGGCAAGATAAAAATTTCACTTTACCCTGCTTATGTCGTCACATACATAATTTTGCATATCGAAAATAATTCCAAGATGGCGGACAGCACGCCGAGTTTGGTCGAAATATTTCCAAAACCAAAACAGATACGGAAAAATTGTAAAAGGTCTTCTTATACCATTTGACGAGTTCTTTAAAATGAGATAAACTTGATTTTTATTGCCGATACCCTTTAACACTCAATCCGCTTCATACAAACAGGGCCTAAGACTCTTCAAGGGAGAGACCACGAGTACAGAACAGCCATCATTAATAATTCCAGACATTTTCATCATGCTTCGCTGGTAAATATCATACTTTTACCAAATCCAGTTGGCAAAATTGCAATCACATATCTCTACCAAGCAATAGATATTCACTGTTGCAATTCGTTGTTCATTCTTCAAAACGACGTGACGACCGATAGCGCTTAAGAATTCAGTACTTTCTCGATACATTCGTTTATTTGTCCACTGCATGTCTGCCACATTCGAAGCCATCTTTATCAATACTAGTAATATGATAACTCCTGAAATCAACATTAATAAATGCCGTCAATCAAAATCAATATTCTGACCAATCATCATTCTCCGTCACACAGCGGACGGACTATTCAAAAACACATGGTTTTTGGGCAAGTGGTATTTCCCGTTGCCCACCTACCGCCCGCGCCCGAATCCCCAACCGCGAGCTACGCAGGCTAGCGAAGAGCGAGACAGAAAAATTTTGAAATTTCTGAAGAATTTGACGTCGTCTTTGCCAGCGCTGAACAATGGCCCAGAAATAGCTGACGCAGTGTCTATAATATTGCGCTTTTGTTTATTAGAAAAATATACCGAAAGATCAAATATTAGAGTTCTCAATACACAGGCTACAGGAATGATTGCTGACAAGGGGCGTGGCAATTATTACAAATGGGCCGCAAACGACTGAACAAATATTTGTATCCGGCGTTTGTTTTTGTCTTCGCGCTTTCCTCCGAAAAGAAACGCATGATCGCATGCAGGTTACTTCATCTCCGGTGACATATAAGGAGCTATTGTATATATAGAATCAGATAAGAAAAAATAGGACAGTGCGATATACACTCACTGTAGCTATATATAGTTAGACGCACTTGAAGTTACAGTATTTGTTTTGTTTTATATTGGGTTTTTTCTTAATATGATTACTATTCCTACAATCTTGGATAATTATGTTGTAAGATTGTAGCTAAAACCAATTAGAGTGTACATCACAGATAAAATTGTTCACAAAATTAGCAAAGGAATTATTGTGTGCTATAGTCTACTAAATTGATGTCTGTTGGAGTTTTGACTTCTATACATGAAACATGTTTCTCTAAATTTTGGGTAAACTCACATTCTTCATTACTCCCACCTGCATGCACAAAAGGAATCTTTGAAAGCTCTATTTGGCACCACGGCACCACTACATGTACAGTAACAGTAGTCATGTTTTTTTGACATGCTTTGCTTTATTTTGCCTAATTACATAATGTGTTTTTTTCCTTGTAGAGTTTGCATTCATTAGGAGCGCGCCGCATTTCCAGGCCTTACAGCACTGTCTGAGAGCTATTGAAGAGGATAACCCTTTACTACCCACCACGATTGACCAGATGCTGGTAAGAATGCAAGATCAACTGTACACTGTTGAGATCTTGTTATTCATCCATTTCTATATATATATATATATATATATATATATATATATATATATATATATATATATTGTGTATATATTAAGTGACTACTATACATTTAAGAAATTGAAACCATTTTCCGCGTCCATACAGTTATAGAAACACGAGTAGAAGCTTGACTTTGGTTAGTATATATTTAATATGCGAATCCTATGTTTTGCAGCTTAATAAGCGAAGGTACGTGGAGGATTTTCGCAAGAGAATTGGTGAGAATTCGTCAAATGTTGAAAGTTCGTCGTCTGAATACGCAAGTGCGAACGAAGATCCTGCCGACACGGTGGCCTTGTCAGACGCTACAGCGGAACAAAATTTGAACAAAGACTTGAAAACAAGTGATTCGAATGAAACCGATTTCTTTTCAATAAACGAGAATGACAGGGACGACTTCTTTGTACCGAGACCATCGCGGTCTAACTCTAGCCGATCGAAAAAAAATAAACCTATTAGTAAATTTAATAGTGAAACAATTTTAGCCACAGCCGCTTATACTGCTGCAACGGAACCTGTAGATGTACAAAACGAAATACGTTGGTTTGAAGGCGACATGATTGAAACAACACCATATGAAGTATATGTACCAAAAGGTGGGAAAAAACCCAACTTGGTGAAGACGCAAGATGAGGGTGGCACTTACTTCAGGAGACCAAGTAATGAATCATTGTCATCGACTTCGACAATTGATAGTTTACCTTTTGATTCCAAGAGTGGACAGATTAAAAACAGCAAGGAAGTGTTGGACGAGCATGAAAAGAAAAAGAAACTTGGTCATTATCGTTCTAAGTCTGATCAGTTCCGTCGTTTTCGTCCATTTGGTACGAGTAAGGCGCTTCACAAAGAAGCTCGAGGCGATAGTTTGAAAGCTGCTGGTGATTCATTATCTTCGTCTTTACCCACGAATTCTGATGTTGCAGGTGCGTTCATGTCACTCTGCGAGCACAATCTCCTTTTACATTCATCGAGGCGAAGGAAAGGAGGCTCTGTAGAAATCGTGCAATTTTTTTTTATTTGATCATCCGCTACAGTTACAATCACTGTCGCGTATCAGCGTTAGGGAGCTTTAGATCTGACTACGAGTATGACTACAAGATTAGTCATTGTACGCGCCATCTTGATTCGCCATCTCGTTACTGACGTGATAAACCCGTAGTTGCCTTTCATCTGAGTTTGAGTTTCAATGGAAATCTCGAACTGAAATAAGCTGCGACTACGAATGTATCACGTCAGTATGAGATGGCAAAACAATCTGGCGCGTACAATGACGAATCTCGTAATCGTAGTCAAATCTAAAGCTAGCCTGGTACCCTGGCCCAATCAAAGAATATGGGCCAGGTAACCACTAAAGACTTCTGCTTTCCTATTGGTTGAAATTTCGCGCGTTTTTAGTGGCTATGAGTAAAACTGCAATCGTCATAAGTGGATTTAGCCCTGATGACGCGAGAATGAGATTAGTGGTTACCTGGCCCTTATTTCTTTTGAAATTGGGCCAGGGAACCAGGCTAATCTAAAGCTAGCCCTCTATTGATGATCGGTGGGTAGCTGGTATATTAATATTACTTCCCTTGCTTTATACGGAGGAAGACGAACGATCATGTACGTACATGTACACCTCTGTGAAAATATAACCGTCTATTATGCACTAATTTCTCCTGTTTATTTGTCAAAATTATTCCACTTGAAGAGAAAATCGGTTTCGAAATCTTGCGGGTTCGACTCTTACACATAAGCATATAGCCATGCCGACAAAACTCGTAAAGCAGGAACAAAACTGGTTTGTCTAGTCCCATATTCTTGAACGAAGGCGACTTAAAAGAATTTATGATTTCGACAGAGTCTCTATTTCTTCGCCTCGGAAGATGCTGGATGCTCTGTTTGCACGGTGCGTTTATGTTTACACACTGCGAGTGGTCGACCTGATTTATGGTTTAGAAGCATGAAGTCGGTCTTGTTTGCATAAGATCGTACTACCGTTAACGTCATTACTAGGTTGTTTTTATTTTTGTCATTATTTCAGAGTTTTACGGAAGTAATACAGGATCACCAGCCCGATCTAGTGGGGATCAGCATCCTATACTGGGTTTTCTCTCATCCAGAGAATACGATTCGTGTCATGAGTTTGATAGAGTAAGACAACACACTATTTCATTTGCTATTAATCATTGAAAAATATACTTCTCGATGTTTTACAGAGATCCCGAGTTTATTACCTCCGCCAGCCAGGAGGTTATGTTTTTACCTCTGTCTGTCTGTCTGTCTGTCTGTCTGTCTGTTTGTTTGTTTGTTTGTTTGTTTGTTTGTCTGTTGGTGGTTTGTTTGTCTGTCTGTCTGTCTGTCTGTCTGTCTGTCTGTCTGTCTGTCTGTCTGTCTGTCTGTCTGTCTGTCTGTCTGTCTGTCTGTCTGTCTGTCTGTCGCCAGGATATCTCAAAAACTATTGCACCGATTTTCATGAAAGTCTGCAGAAGGGTTGGCCATAGACCAACGACCAATCCATTAAATTTTGGTTGAATTTAGTCAAAATTTGGATGCGAAATTAATAAAAATCTGACCGCAAGATTCTCCGTGTATAAGAAATGCTTGATTGCGCTCATCATCTTTATTTTATGCAAATATTTTTGCATAATTTTGGTACGAGTACAATCAAGCATTTTATTCATACATGCATGTGTTGGTCTCGTGAGCTAGCTGGTTAGCGGGATGCTCGTTCTCTTTTTAAACATCTCTAATAACTCGCTGGCGGAGGTATATGCAGTCCCTGACTGCCCTCTAGTTGTTTATGTATTTCAACTCTGCCCCGCCCGTTTTTATTGTAGGGAATTTTATGTAATATTTAAAACACGAGCAGGAGTGTTTTATTCGTTATTGGATGTTATGTTCATTAGTATTCTTTATATAAAATTGTATGTTCATTAGTATTCTTTATATAAAATTGTATGTTCATTAGTATTCTTTCTGACGTCAAGAAGTTTTATCAGGTATAAAACCACGGACATGTTACTGATTTCCTTTGTGTTTTCCTCATGAATTATTAATGAGTTTTTGAAGTAATTTTCTTACCTGTTAAAAATGTTCAGTATACTTTACTGAAACACTGCCCAATAATTAATAAATTGTTACGCATTTGGACTGCGCACGAGGTCTGACATTAGTCTTTCTATGTTTTCATAAAAATCCTTTTACGTAAATTACGTAAGTTAACTATAATGTTATGCATGAAATAATTTTTATCCAACTCACAACAGCTCGCATGCAACGTGTCAGATTTATGCTTAGTCGCAATAGCGAATTGCGTGTTCTACAATCCCTGACCAAAATTCATTCGGACACTTGCATACAGAAGGCGGTAATCGTCTTAATTCACAAGATTATCTTACAAAACCGTCACCCCCACTCCCCCTGCACAATATTGGTTGGAAAAGTCAAATGCAAGCAAGGATCGACGTATATGATGATCAACATTGATTTGGGGGGAGGGGAGAGTATGAATTTTTATTTTTGACAAGAAAATTTGACATCAACTTCAATTTTAAACCAGTTGTCCAAATAATTTTAGCCAGGATTGTAGATCTAATGTCTTAGCTCAAGCACTGCAATTAGTTCTTTATGTCCACTGTCTTAGATATTAATAATTTATTATGTAAGTAATTATATAATTATTCTTTTTTAGGAAAATGCACATTTCAGCATTTCAGATGCTCTTATTGGCGCCATTGAACAGGTAACTCGGTCAAGTAGTGTTTACCAGTAGCGAAACTAATAATAAATAACATACTGTATTTACTTTTAACAAAGTAGTAATCTTTTCAAGATATACATGTTCTTTCAGTTGTTGGAGAAAGAAAATATCTTGTCAAATAATTACTTACTTTTTTATATCACACAGTTTGTTTTTCGACGAAATAATTTATTGTTGCTGGGAAGGTGTGTTAGGCTGGATTGCCATTTGGCAAAAAACGTCGTACGAAGCGACATTTTCTTTTGTCTCGGAAGCTCTCAGGTGTAACTAATTAGCCAAGACAAAGGCAAAAAGTCGTTTCGATCGAAAAATATCGCTTGGTGGAAAACAACCTTTACGCTACGCTGTTTTTTGACCAGATCAGACCGCGTAGAGGACTAAGACTATACGTACTTTAGGCCTACATTCTACGCTGGTTAGAATGCACTGATTGATTTTCCTGTCTACAATTTTCAATCCAAGGCGGGATTTGCTGGGCTCGACGTGCAACCATGAGTAACGTAAACAAGCACACTTCACAAACTTTGCAAGTATTTTCTCTTTTCCATCTCACATTTCATGTGAAGTTTCTTATCCCCAAACTGTATATACATGTATGTGAATTTAACTGCCACAACGTTAGCCTGCGTAGCTGGCGGTATTGGGGGGTTCGGGTGCGGGCGGTAGGCGGGCGACGGGAAATGCCGCCTGCCCAAGAACCATGTGTTTTTGAATTCCGCCCACCGAATACGTTTGTTTAAGAGAACCAATCACAACGTGAGCCAATAATAGCGATGTCAATGTTTTGACAACGTTCGAAATGTGATTTATGAAACCCGTGAAGCGTGGAAGAATGGCGAACGACGCGGAAGACCCAACACTAATTTGCCCTCAATCAAAATCAATATTCTGACCAATCAGAATTCTCCGTCACCCAGCGGACGGACAATTCAAAAACACATGGTTTTTGGGCAGGCGGTATTTCCCGTTGCCTGCCTACCGCCCGCGCCCGAACCCCCTAATACCGCCAGCTACGCAGGCTACCACAACGTTTTCACCTAAACACCCAATGCCACAAGATCATCCTTACTTTATTTTGACACTCATTGTTCACATTACAACGTTTTTCCTGACATTCTGTTCTTTATTTTTTCTTATTACTTTAAAAACTCCCCACCACTAACCTACACCCTCTAAAACTCCAGAACGAAGACGTTAATGTCGATTAGTCAACTTGGTGATCGTTGTGAATCGTTTAGATGAAATGTGAGGTAGTTCGAGATTCTGATGATGATGAGGATGACGATGATGATGAAAGTGACGAAGAGATTCTTCAACTACGTGCTGAAATAAAAAAGAAAAAAATTGCGCGAAAGAAACACAAGCGAAACGAACAATTACTGTTTGACGATACAAATACAAGGTCATCGTCCACACCCACCAAGAGTACAGACACGAGTGTGTCGTCTGGATCGCTGCATTCCAGTTATTTCAGTAAGTTAAATTATACAGACTCATTATACCGGGCTCTTCAAGTTTAAGGTGTTTGGATATCCTGTTCTCAAACTCATTAATAATTCATGAGCAAATCCTCCAATAATCAAGACGCATATGGTCACGGGATAGCGTTTGGAGACCCCGGTGGAACACCTTGGTTCGGAACATTACAATCTTCCTTAAGGTGGCTCCATCCAGTTTCTATAAGTTTGAGAGTCCAAAACACGTGCATAAACAATTCGGGAAAATAATAAATCTAAATGTTATGCATAGTTAAACAGTCTGGCAATCAAAAACTGTTACCAAATAAATAGCAACAGTTGTTGCTATGACAACAATGACGTTTCAAAATGGCTGCCAATTACCCTTCAAACTAATTTAATTCGAAAAAAACTTTGGAGACCCCGGATTTTTTTTTCATTAAAACTTTTCTTGAAGTATGAGTAATCATTAGACCGATTTAAAAAATTTCTGTAGAACGAATAATTTTCCCCCATGGAAAAGTCATGTTTGTTAATTTTTAAAAAAATTGGATCTACAGAATTTTTTTTAAATCGGCCTGTTGATTACTCATACTTCAAGAAAAGTTTTAATGAAAAAAAAATTGGGGGTCACCAAAGTTTTTTCCGAATTAAATTAGTTTGAAGGGTAATTGGCAGCCATTTTGAAACGCCATTGTTGCCACAACAACTGTTGCTATTTATTTGGTAACAGTTTTTGATTGTCAGAATGTTTAACTATGCATAACATTCAGATTTACACACCGTTATAGATAATGTATCTGTATCACTATTGTATACCTGCACTGTGCTGCAACAGGTCTGATAACACTGATCTCTATATAACTGGATTGCTCATCCGGCTCCAAAAATGAAGCCGCCGGAGATGACGACTTTGGAGTACCAAGATGGCTGCCACGGAAACTTTACATGTTTTCGTGGCACGAACAGACGAAAAAAGCCACATTAAGAAAATTTCTGCTATTGGTATATATCAAACAAAGAACACTGTACAGAATTTAGAAGCTTAGTTTTTGCATTTGTTGGTATTATTTAGCAGTAAAACGTGTTATTTTGTAGTTTTTTACTCTGCCCGGTAATCGATAAACTTGCCTATATTACAAAACTCGTAAAAAAACAATGAAATAGTCAATAACTTCATTATAAAACTATTTATATACATTTGGTAGTAAAACATGTCTTTACAAAGTCTTAAAATATACAATTGACAATTTCGGACTGTATTTGCTGGTATTTCCCTTCTGTTTTCCAGTCGGTAAATTGGCATCTCAGAATTGTTTGTTTTACGGCTTTTCCAACTCCCCCTGTAAACTCTTACTACTCTTAAGCCCGCAAAGTACACTGGACCTGGAGTACCAATATGGCCGCCAGTGGCTACAAAATGTTTACTGCTGACCATGAAGGATGAGTAATCCAGTTATATAGAGATCAGCGTCTGGTATCCACTGCTGCATGCAGTACTATTCTCGAGTTGTTGGTTTTTTTGCTATATTTTTTTACTTCTGTAACGTCAAACTTAAAGCGAAGACGTCTTTGTATAAAATTTGGTTGTTTACGTAGTAGTTAAAATATGAGCATTTACAATGACGAGCCGAACTTATCAAATTTTAAGTGTACGTGATGAACACTTTGTGTCGTAGGAAACGTTAGATAAGATTATTTTAAGTCAGAAAAAGCTGAATTTGAGCCACTGGTGTATTATAACTTTGATAAAACATTGATGTTTTATTAATCAATGTTTTACCAGTATTTACGCAAATATTGATTAAACATTCATTTATTTTGAATTTTCTTTATGAATTATTAATGATTTGATAATTATCTATAGAAGAGCCGCCCAAATCAGTCGACAGTGATTACAACTCAAGTGGAGATTTACCCAGTCCAGAAAGCAGTAAAACGCAAAAGGTCGTAGTAGAAAACAACGACACGATGGCGTCTGGCACTTCACTCGATACTTCATCTTTAGAAATAAGCACCTCTCCGATCTCAGCCGAGCAGGTTGCGCTTTGCCTGCTTCAGAAGGTTGCCTCCAGAAAGAATCTAACTTCTGCTGATTTAAAATGGATGGTGTCCGAAAAAGACGTCCCACAGAGCTTGTTGCCTTTACCAACTTCTGTCCCGGTATCTCCAGATGATGAATTGTACGATACAACTGACACCTTTGGACGGAGGACCTCTTTACCAGTAAGAAACAATTACTGATCTTAGGGCCTGTTTACAAGGAGGTAGGGTTACCCTAGCACCCGGGTCAAGGTTTACAAGCAAAATTTCACAAGTAGGGTCACCCTGCTGCCCATAGAGATCATATAAATACTAGAGGGGGCATCCTATCTTAATTTCAGTCAACCGCGGGTGATTGAACGCCGCCATGTTGGTTTTTTTGGAGGCAAACATTAGGCGCGTTGGTTGGCAAAGGACTGGGTCTAGTACATTTGCCAACCAATTGACTGAAATATCATAGGTAATGGCGGCTGCCATGTGGTTATCAAATTTTCCCGCCAATGCCCCCTCTAGTATTTATATGATCTCTATGCTGCTGCCCGGGTCAACTTTATTAGACCTGGTTACCGAGCACTAATAACAAGAAGGCAAGAAGCCTTGAACTAGTAAAAAGTTGTCCCGGGTAAGCGAGTTATTCCTACCAAACGCGTTTACAAGGACAAAACATAACCAACAATCTATACTAGGGCTACTAGGGTAACCCTAGTGGCGTGATAGTGTTGTAAACACGACAAACAAAAAAACAAACGTTTGTTTGTTTGTTCGTCTGTTTGCATTGGCTTGCGTTAGCGTTTTGGTATTCGAGTACGCGTTCGTCTTTACGTTTGTTTCTAATTGCGTTTGTCTTACTTTAAATTAACTTCAATGATCATTGTCCAAACGCCTTACTCTTCTCAATAAATCAATTTGCTTCCTTTTAAGTGTCGCCTCCGAGGAAATTTGGAATGGGCGCCTCCCAGGCAGCAAATAATTTTTAGCATTCCGCCGAACCCAAGGTGAGCTACATGTAATAATCGTATATAGATAGAGAGAGAGAGAGAGAGAGAGAGGCATAGATTGCAGAGTCGGTTCTGGAGACGTGACCACAATGGGAAGGGGGGTCAAGATGGCGGCTCAAGCGGCAAAGGCTCAAGCGGGCGAAAGCTCAAGTGACCCTAACGGGACAAGTCACTTTACTTTAAGTGACTCTCAAGAAAAACTAACCGTGAAGAATTGTTTCAAGTCCCTCGGGAAGCTCAACAACATCAGTATGTTCGGGGGAAAACGTGAGTTTCTATTCGCAATGTCCAAATTTTGGATCGGTTAAATCGATTTATTTTTAGTGATAGAGCTTCTTGCTTTTATTTTACTTGTTTTTTGGCTATAATTCCTTCAAGATACGGTAAACCTAAATGTTTTGTAGAAATACCTTTGTTAGGATACTTTTGTTTATCGTTGTCATAAATTACAAAAAGTAAACAGAACACTGGCCTACAGGCGGTCTTTAACTGATGAATTGCCGTAATTGTCAACCAAAACTATTAAAAATACTTCTGCCTTGAATATATTCCCCTTTTCTGTTAATTTGAAGCAGTGATTTTCCAGAGGTAGCTCTCTCTTGGTTTTCGCTAATTTGGACACTTCAGCCGCCATCTTGAATTTTCCAGCTTTAGCTTTTAGCCGCTTTGAAGCTCAAAAGTGGCCACACTGTTGAAACTGTGATACTATTGTGAGTCCGCGATCTATACCTCCTATATATCTATCGATATAACACATCGATAACATTAAATGAAAGATCTGTTTGTTAAAATTATTCGATGTCGTTTTGTTAGACGCAAGGAGGCAATGGCCAAACAAGGATATCGATGCGCTGGATGTGGTATGCGTATTGATCCAGGTAGGGAAAATGATGTTCTATAATATATAGATCGGTTTTATCTAACGGCATGACGGCCATAAGTGGTGCACCTAAACAATGAAATGGTAGCCATATTGCTATCCCAAATTAATCCCATGGAAATATAGTTCTGTTCTTATTTATAAAATAACAGGTGTCCTACGCACGCTCTGATTGGACGAGAGATTTTCATTTTATATTGTACAACGCATGCTCTGTTTCGTTAAATCTCACGTAATCACTGGCGTATTTATTTGACTACGCCATCATACGTCAGATGAGTTTCGGTCACTTTGGTGGCTTCTCCTTGGGGGTTTTTTCTCGTCGTAAACGGTTAGTCATATTATAAAACAAATAGTAAATGGCTTTTGTGACTCTTTACTGTGATAGAAACACGAATGTCGCAATTTCAACCGGAAAAAATGTGGCATTTTTCCCCCGGTTAAAATGACGTCATTCGTGTTTCTATCACAGTACAGAGACAAACACAAGCGATTTTCTATTTGTTAATGAAACATTTCATATTGCTTCACCAATCCTATAGAGCCACTAGTCACGTGAGTGAAAACGATCCACACCCTCTGTAAACAATAAATCACTGATTGCAGATTAGAGGGTCCATATATATATATTTAAACATGTTTAACCCTACTCTTATTGCGAGAGTGCTTTTTGAACAAATTCATAAGGATTGGGGGGAAGGAATTATCGTCACTATAGTCTATCTTCTAGTATACATCACACTTGATCCTGAAACATAACTGTTTTATGGCTGTTGTCACTGGATTGTTACTAGATTGTCGCTGGATTGTTGGGTTGTCGCTGGATTGTTGGGTTGTCACTGGATTGTTGGGTTGTCGCTGGATTGTTGGGTTGTCGCTGGATTGTTGGGTTGTCACTGGATTGTTGGGTTGTCGCTGGATTGTTGGGTTGTCACTGGATTGTTGGGTTGTCACTGGATTGTTGGGTTGTCGCTGGATTGTTGGGTTGTCGCTGGATTGTTGGGTTGTCGCTGGATTGTTGGGTTGTCACTGGATTGTTGGGTTGTCACTGGATTGTTGGGTTGTCGCTGGATTGTTGGGTTGTCGCTGGATTGTCGCTGGATTGTTGCTAGATTGTCGCTGGATTGTTGGGTTGCCACTGGATTGTTGGATTGTCGCTGGATTGTTGGGTTGTCGCTGGATTGTTGGGTTGTCACTGGATTGTTGCTAGATTGTCGCTGGATTGTTGGGTTGTCACTGGATTGTTGGGTTGTCGCTGGATTGTTGGGTTGTCACTGGATTGTTGGATTGTCGCTGGATTGTTGGGTTGTCACTGGATTGTTGGGTTGTCGCTGGATTGTTCGTTTGTCGCTGGATTGTTGGGTTGTCACTGGATTGTTGGGTTGTCACTGGATTGTTGGGTTGTCGCTGGATTGTTGGGTTGTCGCTGGATTGTTGGGTTGTCGCTGGATTGTTGGGTTGTCACTGGATTGTTGGGTTGTCACTGGATTGTTGGGTTGTCGCTGGATTGTTGGGTTGTCGCTGGATTGTCGCTGGATTGTTGCTAGATTGTCGCTGGATTGTTGGGTTGTCACTGGATTGTTGGATTGTCGCTGGATTGTTGGGTTGTCGCTGGATTGTTGGGTTGTCGCTGGATTGTTGGGTTGTCACTGGATTGTTGCTAGATTGTCGCTGGATTGTTGGGTTGTTGCTGGATTGTTGGTTTGTCGCTGGATTGTTGGGTTGTCACTGGATTGTTGGGTTGTCACTGGATTGTTGGGTTGTCGCTGGATTGTTGGGTTGTCGCTGGATTGTTGGGTTGTCGCTGGATTGTTGGGTTGTCACTGGATTGTTGGGTTGTCGCTGGATTGTTGGGTTGTCGCTGGATTGTTGGGTTGTCGCTGGATTGTTGGGTTGTCCCTGGATTGTTGGGTTGTCACTGGATTGTTGGGTTGTCGCTGGATTGTTGGGTTGTCACTGGATTGTTGGGTTGTCGCTGGATTGTTGCTAGATTGTCGCTGGATTGTTGGGTTGTCACTGGATTGTTGGGTTGTCGCTGGATTGTTGGGTTGTCGCTGGATTGTTGCCGTAAAGACCGACCCAGCGATGTTAATAAAAGGTTTTTATTATATGACTCAAGTTTTCTTTTTAGTTTTATTTGAATGTTTTGATTCAAGCAGCAAAGACCGAACTAACAAACTTCCAACGAAAACTAAACAACCAGAGTACTCTTAGTCACCGTAAACACTGTTGTATTTAAATTTTCTTCACGGTAAATTCGTTTTTGCGATATCAAAATACCACTTTAATTTTCTTATTTCGTTTTTAAGTTTTTGTAATGACTGGTCTTTACCGGTTTGTAAAGATCACTCAGGATTCAGGAACCAATAATCTTGTAGAAAAATTGCGTTAATACGGCTCACGCGACAGAGCCATAAGTATTTGTAATATATGTGTCGTACTGGCAGGACAATGTTTAAAATATAACACTCTTTCCTTGTGTAGGCTACGTCAAGAGATTCCGATACTGCAATTATTTAGGAAAATATTTCTGCAACACTTGTCATTCAACTAAACCGATAGTTATTCCCGCCCGAATTATTCAGAGATGGGACTTTAAAGAGTATCCTTTTTTCCCTTCAAATTTTGACATTACTTTTTGAAGATTCGTATATGCCCCCTTCACTGGGGCTTCACCAGGGCTTCACTTCGAGGGCTACAAGTTTATTAGTGTATTTAACACTATTATGTACTACCCTCTTGAAATAAAGTCTTAACTAACTAACTAACTGAATTAGCGAATACTGACGCGAGAGTCCGAGAACTAGAAACATCGCAATGTATTATGCCAATGGTGGTATATGCTAATACAGAATCATCCTCAGAGAAACTTGAGAACATTTTTCATTAATTTCTTAAACTGCTAAAGTCAACCGAAAAATTCGGCTGACTCTGGCTGGTGGGATTTGAACTCGCACCTTTAAGATTCCGGTCCGCCGCTCTACCTGTTGAGCTATCGAGCCGCACGGGGATTGGAGGCGAGTTTTATCCAAGTTAAGTGCACGAGATATTCTCGCGACAACTTAACGCTTATCCGTGAGGAAGTGCAGTGTTTCAATTCTATTACAGAACCATCCTCAGAGAAACTTGAGGAAAATTTTTCCTGATATTCTTACACTGCTAAAGTCAACCGAAAATTTTGGTGACTCGAGCGGGATTTGAACTTGCACCTTCGCGGGGTTCCAGTCTGCCGCTCTACCTGTTGAGCTATCGAGCCGCACAGGGATTGGTAGATCACAGCTCAACAGGTAGAGCGGCGGACGGGAATCCCGAAGGTGCGAGTTTAAATCCCGTTCGAATCAACCGAATTTTTCGGTTGACTTTAGCAGTGTAAACAAATCAGGTATATGCTAAATACATGCAGTTATTGACATTAGTTTGCTGCGCCTGCTATATACAGCGTAGAGTTAGTGTCGAAGATCTATTCTGATTTTAATAACATATTGTTCCCTAACATTATTCATATATGATGTTTCGAATTTTGCTCGAGATTTGCTCGCCAGAGTTCACAATGATCCGCTATTCAACATCATGGCTATAAATAAAACCTTGTATAAACGTATCAAGGAAATTAATGAAGTTAAGGTGAGTGTTTTCGTCTAATTTGACATAGCTTTTGATTTTGAATATTTTGGAACTGGTTTCGGTTAAGTTTTCTTTCATTCTAGACAGTAAAGCGGACGGACAGACAGACAGACAGACAGACAGACAGACAGACAGACAGACAGACAGACAGACAGACAGACAGACAGACAGACAGACAGACCGACCGACCGACCGACCGACCGCGGACAGACAGACAGACAGACAGACCGACAGACAGACAGACCGGCGGACGGACGGATGGACGGACGGACAGACAGACGGACAGACAGACAGACAGACAGACAGACAGACAGACAGACAGACAGACAGACAGACAGACAGACAGACAGATGCACAAGCTACTTTTTTGAGTGCTTTGTCAAGAAAAATCTGAGATGGTTGGTTTGCAACGGTTATATGTCGAGATAATTAATTAGACAGTGTGTAGTATTATTGATTAATTTCTTTTATATCATTTCTGAATCTGTGATATATATTTTTTATTGCAGCACTTGCGTCTTCAACTTCACCATGTGTTCTCATTTCTACGAATATGTCGTTATTGTGAAAAGTAAGATTTTTCATATGTATTGGTAGAATTCAGTCACGGGCCCCCTGGCTCTATACCTTGATCAAAACACTCCTGCTCGTTTATTAAACAGTATTATAACTTGGCTTGAAATATAGTAAGGTTGGATACACCGCCGAAACAGAGAACGTAGGAGTCTATCGTTTCAAGCGAAGGCCCTTTCTCTCTGACGAAGGGTCTTCGCTCGAAACGTTAGACTTCTACGTTCCCTGTTTCGGCAGTATATCCAACCTTACTATATTTCGATTTGTGTTTCAACACTGCCCACACAGCACACTACTTTTATATCTTGGCTCCCTGGTTGGCGTTCCACATAGAGTTTATTGAGCTAATACATTACAATTGTTAATGCGCTACAACTGGCCAAACATGTTATGCAATATTATTCCTTACACCTTCCAATCACTCGCAATATCAGACACAACACTAGAAATGTTGCTAGACTTTAACTTTATTTTTATCTTTATTTTTCATTTTTGCCTTTAAGGTTACTCGAGCATATAAACACATTGCAAAGTTACATTATACACGATGTACATCTCTACTCCATTCGTGATCTTCTCGAGGTAAAGGAACATTTCTTTTGAATAGTGTATGAAAGTAATAAGTATCCAAGCGGCGCTTATTAATTAATAATTCAAAAACTCATTAATAATTCATGAGGAAAACACAAAGGAAATCAGTACCATGTCCGTGGTTTTTTACCTGATAAAACGTCTTGTCGTCAGAAAGAATACTAATGAACATACAATTTTATATAAAGAATACTAATGAACATAACATCCAATAACGAATCGTTTTTGAAGCCATTCAAAACACTCGCATCACGTGTTTTATCAGATCTAAAACACTCGGGCTGCGCCCTCGTGGTTTAAATCTGATAAAACACTCCTGCTCGTGTTTTAAATATTACTTATAGTGATTTATATCGCGCATTCTCCATGACGTGATGATCGAATGCGCATAACAGTTACAACCGAATGGATAAATACGTATAGCTATATTTACAATACATGAAATAGTTAAGATGTAGGTGTTGATTTTTACGGAGGGAGGAAAACCGGAGAACCTGGCGAAAATCCCTCTAAGCACAGGAGAGACCAACTAAACTCTACTCACATGAGTCTCAAGCTCGAGAACGAGGAGACGAGGTTATTCCCAGGCGGTCACCCATCCAAGTACTAACCCCGTCCAACTGGGCTTACAGTATAACTTTGGACTACAGTGGCGAGAGGCAGCGCCCTAACAGGGCACGCCACCCGTGCTTCCCCTAAGTATATGACACATGCAATTTTAAATATGTATATATCATGGACGTATTTTAATGAATGTTTTACAATTATCAAATGGGCGTTCAGAGGTTTAAAGTGCCTATGAAGCGAAAATTAAGTCTGTCGTATTTGAAAGAACACTTGAAATGATAAAGTAACATCTTTTGCAGTTTTTCGTTTTCTTGTATTGGTTTATTTAATGTCCAAATTAAACATCTTGACGTCACCTATGCATAACGACTTCTCAGAAAATATTAAATGTATCGTTGCTATTATCAAAATAATATAAATCGCAATATATAAATAAATAAATAAATCATTATTATCATTACTAAATATAAATAAATAAATCAACACCTAACATCTTAGCTGTGATCCGTGGTCTGAACTGTGTCGTATGGCGGCTGCCTGGAGCGCCTTTGATATGCCTCGACACGGCCACGTTGGTCTGCGTCTTCGCAATTCAGCCGCTGGCTGCAAGTAAGGACGATTAGCCCCAAGTCCTTTATCCTTTATATATCATTTAAAAATTTGACATGCATGTTTCGTGTTGTGGCAGAAACACACCCACATCGATAATAGCGAAGACAACAAAATTGCGACAACGTTCAACCGTCATCCGAAAACGCAGACATATCTCCCCAAGCTCCCCATAACGCCTGCACTGCAGGCTATCCGCGTACTGAAGATGGCTTCAGAAGAAACAGAAAGGTTTACGAAATTTTAATCAAAAGTCAGTGACAACAAACTTAAATAAAGTAGATTTACCACAATGCCTGACTACAACTCAAACATTTCCAGAGAGTAGCAAAAATATATAACTTTTTTCGATCATTATGCACATGTGACGTCAAGATGTTTAATTTGCATATCAAACAAACTGAAATATTAAAAGAAAAGATGCAAAACATGTTACTTTTTCATCAACGAAAATCTGCAAAACATGTTACTTTGTCATTTTTAGTATACTTTCAAATAAGACAGACCTAATTTTTGGTTTCGTAGGCACTTTAAAATGTCGGAAATGTATCCAAGAATATTTTGTCGTTTAGCAGTTTTTCTTACTTACGTATTCATTGCATGAGATCTAGAAGCCTCAAATTGTCGACTTCTCTAATAACCTGCGTAGAGTGGAAAATCCCGAATATCTTACGTCACATTTGATGCGTCTCGTTTTTGCGCGTTGATTAACCCCCAGTCCAGTCTTTTAGTACATGTAACTTGAACCAAAATTCGGTGTAGGTTATAATCCGTTGCATTTCACTTTTTTGGCGTCTCTGTAGAACATGTTTCTCTGATACGTGTTCAAATGGTACAATACATACGGTAGATGGTTTGGGAAAATAGTATGCATGGTATTTGTTTTCTATGAGATAAGTAACTGTCCATGTTTTGTCTTTAAGGTTAAAAATGGTTCATTTCGAGAGCGTCTTGACAGATTAGTAAAACAAGCTCTGGAACACGTTTCATCTTGCCAGGTGAGTTTGTTTTTCTAAATAGATGAAATCTAAAACTCTCTGGAGTATGATTTATTAAGTAGATATTGACGTAGTCAAAATCTGCTAAATTAGTATAGGTAATCGTATGATAGTGAGTGCAATTAAGGATTTACGCTACGATAGCCTGCGCCGCAGACGTCCAAACCCCGGCGCAGGCTAACACTACGAGTGATTTTTGAAAATTGAATTAAAATTGCACAAGCCGTAGGCGAGTGCAATTTGGATCAATTTTCAAATATCACGAGTAGGGTATATATCCTTAATTGCACGAGCAAAATCATACGATTACTTATCTATAATATTCATTACAAAATTACGATGTTGTGAATACATTGTCGTAATTTATTTGTTTATTTTATGATCGCAATAATTTTAAAAATGGTCTTATAACGTAATCAGTTAATTTTCCAACAAGAAATCTTCTTGCAAGCAACTGGAAGAAACCACAAACATCGAACTTGCTGAACAAAAGACAAGTGCTTTACCTTGCGAACGCGACTCGTGCGCTTCGTACTCGTCCAAACGAAACTTTAAAAACGTCTTCTTTCATTACTTGACAAGAAAAATTTCCAGTTTAGGTGTTCATAGCACCTGCCCTCTGTCCACTCCAAAATAGACCGCTATTTTTAGTTGTATCACTGTTACCATGGTAACATTAATTTGCATTTTCCAGAGTGCAATTAACGATTAATTGCACTCCTCTCAACCAATCAGAATGCAGTAATTTTGTCATGCATATTATAATATCTTTTATTGCCTATAAAACGACAAAGCGATATCTAATTTTTAAACGAACAATTTTTTTTGTTTTTAAACAATCAATTGGCTTTTAAATAATGTTTTCTTTTATATTAAATGATGACTTAAATTTCTTCACAGTTATGTCTGGCCAAGGGATTTATTTGCGAATACTGTAAGAATGGCGATGATATAATTTATCCATTTGAAGTGAAACGGTGCAGTCAGTGTCCAGGTAGGTTTTACAATCGCAGCTAGCTTTCTGTGCTGTAATCGAAATATAGTAAGGTTATAGATATACTCCCGAAACCGAGAACGTAGTAGTCTAACGTTTCGAGCGGAGGCCCTTCGTCAGAGAGAAACGTAAAGAGTGTCAACAAATTACAGTGAGCTTATATAAGAAAGATAATCATTTGATTAGCCAATCAGATAAAAATAAAAATAACAAATTAATAATGAGATGCGAAAAAATTAGCCAATCAGAGCAAAATAACAATAACAAATCAATAATCCCCGGGCGTAGGGCCGAAGGCCCGGAGCCCGGTGAGGGTGCTAATCTCGACACACGTGGATTCATTTTACACGCGTGGACAAGCGTGATATGCGAACAAATTTCTGTGATCAGTATATTTATTTGTATGCCTGGTACGTTCAGCTTAATACGTGGTGATAACTGTGGGGGAACTAGGGAACAACATGGAAAATGCAGCTCAATGAAACAAGAAAACTTTAAGGGACGCGACAAGAACTATTACCTCGAAGGAAATGCGTTGAGGGAAAGTCGAAAAGATTGAGAGAACGTACAGAACTGTCGCGACAACAACGAAACAGTTGAAGGGAGGGAAGTTATTTCTTATTTGCTTAGCAAAGAAAAGCGAAGCTAACAAACTGAGGCAGTCAGAAAAAAAGGTAAACAAGTACATGATAGCGACTAGCGAGAGAAACGGCAAGGTTTAAGACAAGTCTAAAAATAATCTCACTGCATGTCAACTGAGAATGTCAGCTGTTTTCGTGAAACGTGAGTTACGTGACAAACGTTTTCCATGTTTTCTCGTCAATATTTTCAAATAAATATTTTCTATTTGTTTCACCTTGACAGTCCGATTAATACTGTATATTTTTGCTCTGTTTCAATTGCTTGTTTTAAAGTTATTACAGTTTATTTTGCCGACGTGTCTTGCTGAAGACGCCAGTCTAGATCGAGTTTTTCTATAGGACGTGGCATGTTTTTCATATTTTTATTTATTTTCGAATCAAAATCTGCATTTTGCTTCATCTCGCAGGTCCAATTATACTGTGTGGTTTGTTTTCATCTATATTATATATTGTTTTTGGGCTATTAATTTTCAGATTACGTTGCTTCAGTTCTGTTATATAAACTATAAACGTTGTTGTTTCCCCCATCAAAACATGTACATGGAAGCCATTTAAAGGCTTGCTAAAAAACCCGTTTCGAAACCTCGAATAAACAAAATATGTTTTACAACCAGACTACCAGAGTTGATTAAATCTGAGTTTTGCTTCGACTCTACTTTTTTCAACCACTGTTATATAATTATTTTCGACTGGAAATTTTGCTTTAAACACCGGGGGGGTACACGTTAAAGCGGGCGAGGGGTTGTTGCGTTTTTGTATTTCTAGTGAGATGTGAAAGACATTTGCTATTCTCACTGTCGATGAGCAAAAAAAGGGAGGGGGTGTAAAAAGGATGAAAGGAAAAAATACGCCTCAGTTGTTGGCTAATCTTAAACTAAAACTCTCTTGTCTAAACATATGAATACCATCTAATATGAACATTTCTTCATGAGACCAGTGTAGTTTTTCTGATACTAATTTTAAGTACTTTCCTCATTTTTAAAAAAAATATGTAGGCAGTACGTACATGTGGCTGCCGCTGTTGACATAGAAATATAAATTTGGTTATTAAACACAGAAAAAGATATAGAGAAAATTAATGAGAAGCAACGCATGAAAATGCGCGAAAAGAACACAGACACACAATAAAAAATAGTTATTTTAAATGATCTTGTATTGCTAGTTTCCGTCATACTTAAAAATGCCCCCAAGTTTCACTTCAAGCAAGCTTGTAATATTCAGATTTGTACACATGTAAATAAAACATCTCATCATTAACATTGTGTTCCAAATCGACCTTTTTAAAGTGGTTTTCTGATGAAAATATTGTGGGCAATGTTTTTGCATAATCTTAAAGAGGATATGGTAGTTAGTAAAATTGCAAAGTTTCATTTCAAAATTCGTTGAAGAAAAGGTTGTATTTTACGTGTGAAGTTTGTATTTTGGAGCGTCGCCATTAAAGTGGCCGAGCTTGAGAAGAATGAATCGAGGAAGCTTATGACGTCATGGACTCAATAACAACAATGACCCTTTTGTTGACAACAATGATATTTTGCTTTTGTTGAGTCTATGACGTCATAAGCTTCCTCCACTCGTTCTTCTCAAGTGCCTTGGCGAGACTAGACCGTAGAATAGTAGATACACTAGAACTCCGTGATTCACGTCCGCGCCAATTAGCCTGTGCAGTAAGTAGTACAGTGGATTTGAGTCAGATTATTATTAAAGTTATTAGAGTAACGTTTCGTTTATAATTGCAGCTTCCTTCTTCTCTCCCCTCCCTTCCTCCCTCCCTCCTTCCGTTCCTTCTTTCCTTTCTTCCTTCCTTCCCTGCTTTCCTTTCTTCTTTTCTTCATTCATTCATTCCTTCCTTCCTTTCTTTCTTTCTTTCTTTCTTTCTTTTTTTCTTTCTTTCTTTCTTTCTTTCTTTCTTTCTTTCTTTCTTTCTTTCTTTCTTTCTTTCTTTCTTTCTTTCTTTCTTTCTTTCTTTCTTTCTTTCTTTCTTTCTTTCTTTCTTTCTTTCTTCTCTTCTCTTCTCTCTTCCTCTCTATTGATTCAATACAATACTAAATATTGCCTAATAACTTGCTTCTATTTACAACTTTCTGTGTATTTTTTCCTTACAGATTGCAAGTCGTGTTATCATCGCGAATGTTTCGTTCGAGGAAAGTGTCCGAAATGTGAAAGAATACTTCTAAGGTACATATTCGAAATAGTAATGATTGGTGAAATCAGAAGTCTAAAAGCGAGAAGCACACTAATAGTTGTTTTTGGGGTTTTTTTCGGTGCGGGTGCACTACATTTCTTATGACCGTATATGAGTTTTTACGTACTATTTAAAACATGAGCAGCAGTGTTTTATCAGCTTTAAAACACGAGGCGATAGCCGAGTGTTTTAGATCTGATAAAATACGTACTGCGAATGTTTTAAATGGCTTCAAAAACTATCCATATAATAAGCTCATATGTAAATCAATTTTGAAAATTGAAGTTGTCTGAGTCGCAAAATCGAAAAAAAAGTTCATCGAAAATAGCAAGCGTGTCTCTATCACATATAGAGACACGTCACGGTCATGATTTTCCTTTGTGTTTTTCATGAATTATTAATGAGTTGTTGAATAATACCTAATCACCTAACTAATCAATAACCTAAGCTTTGTACAAGTTGTAGAAAGATTCTAAGTGGAAGTTTAAGGTCTTCGTTAAGGTTTGCAGGGTCATTTCGGTAAAGCGCTCTCAATTCGTCAGAATTTATGCCACAAAAATAAAATAGATATCGTTAGAAAGCTATTCATTTGTAGAATACAATGTTATCTTTGATTTTGCGATAAACGCAAACCAATAATAATTGTGAATTTTTAAATTAAAACCAGAGGGCTTCACTCGGGGCGACTCAAGTAAAAAGCATTTTATTTTGTTCAAAATCTTTTTTTGCAGTTTAATTCCAAGATAAATTTCCAGCAAAATAGTGTCAGCGTTTTTTGATATGTCGAGGTTTGCTGATTTTATTGACGACCAAAGTTTAAAATGCTGTTTTTCGACCAGCATTCGGACAAAATAAGTCATAAAACCGAAACCAGGCAATAAATAAAAAAACGCTGAACAGCGTTTTGCTGGAAAGTTAACTCGGTGTTTATCGCAAAATCAAATACAACATTGTATTCTACAAATTAATAGCTTTCTAACGATATCTATTTTATAAAATAATCGCTTGTGACAACAGAAGAGGCACGCGAAACCGAAAGGCGATTTTTTTGCTGCTTTATTTTCGTAAAAATAAATCAACTCAGTTTACCATAACCTTTGTCATTTTGTCTTTACAGGAGAAAAGCTGCGGAAATTTTTAACTATGCCTCTGACGAAGATCTGTAATGAATTGGCGTAGTTGTCAAATGATGCGATGGTGTACACAATAACAGAATGTACCTTTTCATCAATAGCCGCGCCTCTTGAATTCGCAATGCATTGTGGTATATCCAGAGTAACAAGCTCAATTAAAAAGGTGATTGCTTAGTGTGGAGACACAATGAGGTAAATTTATTTCGTGGCAACAATGTCTAAATATGAACGTTGTAATATTAGTAAAAATGAATCTCTCCTTATACGTCGGAGAATTGTTGCTTTTACCAATATCACAACGATTATATTTAGACTTTGTTGCCACGAGAAAATTACCTCATTGTCTCTTAACACTAAGCAATCGCCTTTTTAAGTAATAGATAAAGCATGAGCAGCGATCTGTATCTGATTTACAAGGCCAGCTGCAAGTGAGCCGTAGTAAATCAGATACAGATCGGCTGCTCATGCTTTATTGTACTTATCAAATGGACGCATCTAAATAGCCATGGTTTTAAACCATTTTTCAAGTTGGAGTGATTTTAGCTAAGTAAATTGAGGAAAAAGTTTATGTAAATCAGGACGAATCTGTATGTGATTTACAGATATTGATTAAATATTCATTTCTTTTGAATTTTCTTCATGAATTTTTAATGAATTTGATAATTAAGCTTGTTACCCTGGGTAGACCACAATGTATTGCGAATTCAAGATGGCGCCGTTATTGGTGAAAAGGTCTATTATGGGAAAGTGATTGGTTGTTTTTAAAACAAAGAAAATGTGTAACACCTAATAGAACAAGTTGTGTAGGTGAACGTCACCGTCCAGTCCAAATGTTTGTCCAGTCGAAGAATTTAAATTCAAGATATTTGAGTATCTTGGACATTGTAAAAACTAACTACTAATCTAGCTAAAGGGTTAGGTAAGAAATATTTTAAATGATATGCATACAATTGAATTCTGTATACCTTCCATTACAGTCATTAGAAGTATACATGGTCTGGAAAACTTCAAATGAGCTCCGATTTATGTTGAGGGGGACCTGAAGGTGCACAAGTTCGTTTGTTTTAGGTTTATTAATATTTAAACAACATTCAGCCCAAACTTTGCTATTGGATGACTGCTCCAATGCGTTCATTAACCGTGAAAGTGTACAACCTGAACAAAAATATAAAACAACGACTTTTTGTCGGGTTTCCAGACCAGGTATATTTCTATTGACTATGTTTTCACAAAGGGAAATTTGAAATTCATTTCATATACGCATGCGCATTCATGCTTCAAATTAGTTAAACAAAAACTACGCAAATATAAACATAGTTACATTTTTGTAGACAGAGTATATATGGTGTTGTGTCTATTTTATAAGTATACGAATTCTCGGATTTCTAAATACAGCCAAGCCGGTTGAAATTACAAGGCGAAGCCAAGTTTTTTTTACCAACTTGGCTGTATTTAGACACTGGAGGATGAACACTGACGAGTGTTGGATATAGCTTCTCAAATAAATATGTACATTAAGAAAAAATCGACCTAAAAGTATCTAAATTTGACCGTAATCATCCTCCGATTTCTAAATACTGATTAAATATTTCTTTCTTTCAAATTTTCCTCATGAATTATTATTAGAGATTTAAGAAAATCAATTGAAGGCCGAAATATGCAAAAAAACTATGATATGAAGTTTGTTTTATTATGCTGAAAATTAGGCTCAAGCCCGGCATACAATAGAGAAAAGTTCCGAAACACGTTACCGAAACACGGTTTCCGAAACAAAAGTTTCCAGTGTATCTTGAAAAGTTTCAGAAACCAAGTTTCCCGGATTAGAGCACTGTTCTATTTTTTGAAACAAGTTTCGGAAACTTTCTCGAAAATGTCTTTCGGAAACTTGTTTCAGTGTATGTCGGGTTTCACGTAAACTTTCTTAGGTCAATAGTTAAACTATCGCCAGAAACCAGTTATTTTAAATTTTGATTTCAGTAAAATATAATTTCCAAATGTTGAATACCGGCGTTCTCAGTTTCTCAATATGTTGTCTCTCTCTCGAGATATTCAGGTTTGTGAAACATGTAAATTAGGTGCCTTGTGATGTCATTTACTCACACAGGCTAAATGAGATTAACAAACTGACTAATATCTATGCAAAAAGCAGGAAGAAATAATTCAAACTGCGCACAAGTATAGTTATAAAAGTACACTCCACTGTGCGCACCATGTTGCTACGGAAACCGTTTAGAAACACGAGCCTTTTTACAAAAAAAATTAAAATATTAATTGTATGTTTCTTTTCAAAAAAATATGATGATTGAAACATTCAAAATACAATACCTGTGTGTCTATACAAATATTCATGTCAATGTATTGCAGTAATGTAATGGAAGGCGCCTGTTTGCAAACGGTATCCATGGAAACAACAATGTGAACGTTGGAGTGTATTTTCCCCATAACTATTCTTGTGCAAAATTTGAATTATTTCTACCTCTTAGTTTCAGATATAGTACTCATTATTTAGAAAATGGTTGCACCCACTCAGCCAATCCCGATCGAGTATTTCAACGCTCTATATTCCATAGTGTTTTGATTCTATTAGTGAGCTCTATATAGAGTCCACAGCAAAGATCTTTTGTTTTCTTTTGTCAGCGCAGTGAACTCTATATAGGGTCACCTTCTATCTAATTCGAGTGGCCTATCTAATTCGAGGGACTCTATATCTCATAGAGCACACGTGATCATTCTCTAACCCAAACGTAAATCTTATTTAGCCTGTGTGAGTAAATGACGTCACGAGGTACCTAATTTACATGTTTCAGATAAGACAACCTATTGCAATTATAACGATGTAAAACTGTGTACTAGGGGTTGCTATACAACTCTTCTAAAAAGACCAGACACGCCTGAAACAGACCATGCGTTTCTGCTGTACTACTTTCACACGATAATTTGTGGGTGTGCATCACCACGTGATTTTGGAATATTTAGATTTAATAAGTTTATTGCCTATAGCAACTGGTGGTCATACAGGGCGAAATGCCCCAATTGAACATGACTACCATGATTTTTCTTATGAATAGCTAAATTTCATCTGCTTTATAAACCAACTACGAAGCACAATGTGAAGGTTTCAAATAACTATATATCGGATTATCAGTTTTCGATTGCTGTATTACATTTTGAAAGATACGACTTTGATGTGTTAAACTAATGAACCATTTAGCCAGTTGACGATATGTTCTTTAATTTTCAGTCGGGCTTGAACGAGCTCTGGAGGATCAGACGGTAACTCGGGATACATGTTCGCACAATGTGCAGTTCCTAGAAGAAAACCCAGGCAAGAAATTAGATTCAGCAAAAAAGAAAGCAAAAGTAACGCTGCAGGGAGCTGTAGATAAATCTCTATTTATCACATTAAGTTTTTTTCGCTCATACAGAGTTTATTTACTAGTGCTTAGATAGTTTCAAATACCCATGAGCACCTCAAACGATTGCAATTTGCGAATGAATATAACTCGTGCCTGTCTTCTCGCACTGTGCTATAGCGTTAAATATTTTTGAAACAAAGCTATTAAAAGTAATTTATCCACTACAAAATCATTCAATGCGAATGTTTAGATCTTTATTTATTCAATCGACGGTTAAAATGTTCCATCTATTATAAAGTGTTATTATACCCTCGCAATTAATCGTCCAATCAAATGTCTACATTAGCGTCACGTGCCAGCCCAATATTTTACGAGGTGCACAAGGTATATTTACTTGTCAACCGCACGATTATTTGTTCGATATAATAAAACACCTATTGGATTCATCTTCGCCCGATATGGAAAATATTTAAAAATTGTGTTCCATTATACGGCTCGGTCTGCATTAAGACCAATTGTTCTAAGACTTTACAAAACGATTTCGAATGATTATTGTGGGACAGTGAACTCGGGTGGAATGCATACCGGGCAAGTAGAGAAAACTCTACTTGGCCCGGCTACCAACTGCGTGAGCTACACGCTAGGTCAAGTTGAGAGCTGAAGGTCCAATGACAGTACATAAGCTGTTTTATATTTCGAAACAGACTAGTTTCTACAGTTTCTTCAATATCCAGACAACAGTCTTCATACATGACGATTTCCAATGATTATTGTGGGACAGTGAACTCGGGTGGAGAATAATAAGGTGTTACTCCGAGTGACGAACTATACCGGACAAGTAAAGAAAACTCGACTTGGCCCAGCTGGGATTCGAACCCACGACCTTCGGTTTATACTAGTCCGATCGAATGATAATAGTACATAGACTAATAATTATTATTATCTTAAAAACGTTTTAAAACCTCACTAAATCAAACAAATAATGAATGTTTTTATTCGTGAAAAGGCTCATATTGCACACGAGGAAAGCAATAGAGCAACTGATAAATTTGAGGATGAAATACAAATTAAATAAATAAAAATTTAAAAAAAAACCCATAAAATTTGAAGATAGTAATGAACTATCGGATTTCATAGATCCTTGCTTTTTTGAATCTCACTAAATCGTTTGGGATTGCAATTATTGGTGAATAATTGAACTGAAATTATATTAAGGTAATTCCTCAGTAATTCCTCCAGAAATGAAAAGTTGCTGAAACTCCCCAGTATTAAGAAATGTTCATAGTAAAATAAAATAAAAAATAGTTGGGGTCACCAAACGCGTTTAGAAGATACAGCTGCCAGTCGTAAACCATGATTTTTTCCCCAATTTGTAGCTATTTTGGCTAACTTTTGATTTCGTCTGGTTATCTTAAAAAATCCTTTACAAAAGCATTTAGTTTATACTGACTGGAAAAATATTTGATAATTTAGATGCTCTTATATATGAATTATTTAGTGGCAACAAATAATGGAGCAAAATTTGACGAAAATAACAATTGACAAACATTTTTGCGATATAAGAATGTCGGCATTCTTTCTTGTTACATGTTTTTTTGAAGCCGTAAAACGAGAAACGTACGATGTTTCAAATTCTCGAAATGATTTCTTCTCTATTCTTTCATATATCCTGTAGAGCTGGTGGAGGAAATAGTAATAATTGAAAAAAGTGGGGGTCACCGAGTGTCTTCGTGGGCTACACAAGGTTAAAGCTTGAACATGGGGAATTTCCCTATCATTTCATCTATATACGAAAGCACGCAACAAATTTTCAATTTTTTTCAAAACCCAAAATCAAGTTAGTATCTTCTTGTCAAAGTTATTATTATCTGATTTACCCTTCTTAGTGATATTTTTATGTAATTTCGTCACTAACACTCGGATACATCTTGAATTAGTATTGCAGAATTATGTGCAGAAAAGCTGCGCAATGCAAAACTGAGGAATTACCTTAAAGAGAGCACTCAAATACTTCATATACCTCCGCCATCGGGTTATTATCGATTTTTAAAATAAAAACGAGCCATCCCGCTAGCCAGGCTAACACCTACGTGTATGAATGAATAAAATGCTTGATTACACTCATGCCAAAATTATGCAAAAACATTTGCATAAAATAAGGATAGCGCAATCAAGCATTTTTTCTACACGGCAAATCTTGTGACCGGATATTTATTAATTTCTTATCCAAATTTCAACCAAATTCTACCAAAATTGAATGGGTTGGTCTTTGCTCTATGACCAATCTTTTCACAAACTTTCATGAAAACCTGTAGAGAATTTTGTGAGATATCCTGTTGACAGACAGACAGACAGACAGACAGACAGACAGACAGACAGACAGACAGACAGACAGACAGACAGACAGACAGACAGACAGACAGACAGACAGACAGACAGACAGACAGACAGACAGACAGACAGACAGACAGACAGACAATGAAAACGTAGCACAAAGCGAGGTAATAATGTTCTTAACTTCATGAGTTGTGGCAAACCAGTACCAAATGAAAATCAACAAAAGCGTTAGGAAAAAGAAACATGAGCGCTCGAAATATTTTGCCTTTCACAACGTCATGCATTGAAGAATTTAGCCATTTGAAGTTGAGTCTATATTTAATAACAGTGTATAAATCTACAAAGTTTCAGTATAACAACAAAAACAGGAAATTTTAATTAACTCTTTGACTGAATGTAACAGTACAATGTTATATATCTCAGATTGCGCGGAAGTACATAAAATTACTCAGTTCTATATCGGAAGCACTAGCTTGTTGTCAAATCAAGTCCTCTGACTCAGTGAGAAATCAGATACCCAGAAAATGTGGTGTATTTTCCTCTACCATACACGGCGTAGACAGAACTTTGATACAGACGGACCCACACTGTCTGACCTTTCTTCAGTCGAATAAGCACGGTCTTACTCAACTGATCAAAACGTTTGTGATTGGCATGCAACTCGGTATACTTGACACCATTCTTCATCAATTGAACGTGGCTCATATAACCATTCTTTTGTGAATAGGAAAAACTGATCTGATAAATGCCATCAACTGGTGCTGTAAACTTTCCAGTGCTGGAATTATAACCATTTCCAACATTGATTGAAACATCGTTAAATTTGATCGCATCATGAGCATAGCTTGGTCCAATGTCGCCACTGGTCAACGTTGCAAAGAAGGATGGGATATACTAAAAAAATAAAGTAGTTTCAACCTTAATATGTTATTGTCGAGCTGATGATTGTGAGGTTTACACAAAGTCATAATTATATTTTGTGCCGAGTGTAGAAAAGTAAAGCATATATGGTTTGCATCATATAGATTTAAGCCACTAACTATAATTTACAAAGTTCAACAGATATTCCATTAAGCCAAAGAGGAAAAAGTTGAACAGTTAAGCCCTAATCAAACGAGAACGCAAGTCATCGCAAGTTGGCAGTCACGCTATCTCAGCCAGCCGCTCTGAATAATTTCCCGAAAATGTTATGTACCGTGACAAAGTTAAAACTTGTTTAAAACACTCATGAAACCTTTATTTTGTTAATTTGGGTGTTCGAACGACCACCACAGAAATTCTGACTGCCAACTTGCGATGACTTGCGTTCTCGTTTGATTATACGGCTTTAAAATGTGTTTCATTTCATTAAAACCACTTCAGTTTTATAAGTATTAAGGATTGCAGCGATTAGTCCAAATACCACTTGTGACGTAACAGCATATTTCATAGTGTTATTTCCCAGAACTACAGCGATTTTACGGCAACTATATACTGCAGTTGAAATAACTGGTTACAAATTGTAGTACTGCACATTATGTATCATAAATTCAAAATTGTTTTATCAAAATGCTCTCGCACAAGTATCACCTCCTTGTGTACATTGATTGTGCAAATTTCATTACAAAAAGTGTAATTAACAAATCCACAAGTTGGTCTATAGCACTTGTGGATTTGTTAATTAGACCTTATTCCAAAATGGCCGCCGAATTAGAATTCTTTTATGTTCATATAAATTAGCCCTTATGACCTCGTTTTAACTCATTCCTGTCCGAGGGCTTCCCCAGAGATGAATAAAATCGTCTGACGCTAGCCAGAGTAAAATACTAAAGACCAATTTGGACAGGAAAGAGTTAAAGTAAAAATTATTTTGAATTTCCCGCACGAAAACGAGTTCATAAGGGCTAATTTATATGTATATAAAATAATTTTAATTCGGCGACCATTTTGGAATAAGGTCTATTAACAACTTAAATAATACTAACCAAAAGTAATTAAGACCATTCAGATATCTCCTATGCATTTTGATTGTTCATTTAACTATCCTCCTATAATGTATATATGCTTATACAGTGTCGCTGCATGCTTTGGCTCAAGCATATGCACGATATATTATTATTAAACAAGAGAAATTCCAATGGTTTGAAATACAGAAGAATAAATTTCCAAGACTGGCTTCGATTAAGTTGTACCATATCTGTTTTTTTTAGTTTGGCTCAATATTACATCTGTCTAATTGTGGTTCAATTTATAAGCGCCTCTCTCCTCCGCAGAGGCTTGAAGGCGAAGGCGTGCGGGCGAGGGAGAATAATAATATCTGGTTGGTCACATGCAGGCACGCGCATTCCCCGCATGTCTTCTCCCTCGCTCGCCCTCGCCTCTGCGGAGGAGACAGATTAAGCGGCGCATTTCACTAATAAATGCGGCGCTTATTTAAGGGCGGCGCTTAATCGAGTAAATCCAAATTATGTATTAGAGAGCTTAAAGCAAATACAACGCGAACGTCAAGGACAACGTCCTTAAATTAATACAACAGAATTTTATAATTATTTTTGGAAAACAAAGAGGGCGAATAATTTTTAGTCCCAAGAGTAAACTCAACACCGTCCTCGTTCTTTATACAACGCCACTTACAGCATTTTCACGTCTTCAGGACGCGTCAATGGCCAAAAGATGAGAACTGTTGCTTGAGATTGACTTCAATACGGACACTACAATCATTTTTGCAAATACTGGGGCGTTTTGGAAGGCATTAAACAAGCTTCAAATATCAAATATATTAGTCAGTTAATCGTGACTTCTTTAAATTTTAAAACTTGTCTTGCGTTTTAACCGCCGTCGTCGTCCTAGCATCTTAAAGTCCCTATAACATTAACTCGTGGAACGGGCCAACGGCGAAACCCATAGTCGAGTTTGACTTCAAACTAGTCAAAGAAAGTCCTTTTATTAGAACTAGCTCTATAAGGTTTTGGATGCCGAAAAACATACTTTAAGTGTTCAGTACTACGTACTAGTAAATGATTCGTAGTTTCTGCTAGATACTGAACTTTACATTGCCGTCGTCGTCCTAGTTTGCTTAAGTTCCCTATTTACCTGCAAGACGTTCAAGCCTTTGCCATTGATAATAAAATCTCTCATTCCATGTTGAAAATTCAAAGTTACATCCGATCCCTATAAATTAATATAATATTAATATATAACAAATTAAACAATGGCTATCTTTATAGTATAGGTTCTAAAAACAGAGCGACTCTGCACAATTTACATAATATATATATATATATATATATATTTATAAAATAGGTTGCGTCTTACGCACGCTGTGATTGGTCAATTACCGTGTTTATATCAGGCTATGTAAACACGGTTGTGATGTCACGGCACATTTTTTAGCCTTATTTCATAAAAGAAATAGAAAATGGATGCCCTGTGTTTATATAACCTGATGCAAACACTCGAGTGAGTTGGGAGAATTCGAAAGCACTTATGTAAACCCTCGCCTACGGCTCGGGTTCACATAAACTTTCGAATTCTCCCAACTCACTCTCGTGTTTGCATCAGGCTATATAAACACGGGCGGCCATTTTCTATTTCTTAAATATATATATATATATATGTATGTTATATACCGGCTGGGACGTCCATATATATAGAAACATATTTGTCCGAGGTCCCAAAAACGGCCCGAGGCCGAAGGCCGAGGGACATTTTTGAGACCGAGGGAAAATATTTTTCTATACAGACCGACTAAAAACGGTAAATAACATTTTTTTTTTTATCATAATTATGTTGCGTAATAGGAAGTTGCGTGAAATAATTATATTCACGTGATATTCAAGTCTAAAGTTCAGTTAAGTCATCGACAACAAGCTGCCTGGTGTTGACACGAAGCTTGTAATAACCTTTTTTGTGGACGGCGAAACAGTCAAAACTTTAACATATACAGTTACAAAAAAAAGCTAAAACGCTGTCCGTATGTTGCCAATGTTTAGTTAACTATGATTCTTCATCGTTTTTCGTCGCTTGTTGCATGGTTTTATATGGCTGCTCGCTGCCTGTTCGCTTGGAAATGGAAGTCGCTTTGAAAACATTATAAACATGGATACTGAAAGTTCATTATATTGCTCGAGTATCAGGACAAAAATGCTTGTGATAAGCCATCTGTAAGTTTTTCCAAAGGCACGACACGACGAGAGTCAGCATGTCAGGAAGAGATTTATCTGAGCCGTTTGGGGCATTTTATTTCATTGTTTATTCAACGTTGTTTTGTTGGGTTTGAGATATGGAAAACAGATTAAGTTTTCTCAAAAGGTTTACGTCCTGTAGTGGTATATCATCTATATTTGTATATATTTCAACGAGTGATTAGAAATACAGTTTCCAATGTATATTTAAAGTGTTTTAGGGATGTTGTCGTTAAGCAATTCATAACTTGAATGTCTGGTCGACATGTCTTCGCTCGTTGATTTTTGTTTGTATAAACAGTTTTTCTGGCTTTCCTTCCACAAATTTGTTGTTTTCACAATTGTCAGAAGCATTTGGATAATAAAATGACTTATTCATATCGTAATCACCTGGCGTCTGAATCTATTTTCTCGAGTGTCAAGCAAAATAGTTATGAAAATCGATCAACAGTAAATTCTTAATTGTAAAAAATATCACTTTCGGCCCGTGGTCAGATATCGTAAAAAACTGCCCGCTCACGCAGCCAATCAAATTGCAGCATTACCTAGGATTCGGCCCGCTCATGATTGATAAAATAACAAATCGTTAATATGGTCTATACCAAGCCATAATAAGCAACACTAAGAAGATATTTATCACATAATTTTTAATGTTCTTGTTAGGTTGATAATTATGTTACTTTAATATTCAATTTTCCAACACTGATTTTTTTTGGAGTTCTAATTGGGTAATTTGCACCACGTGATACCCTGTTATGTCATGGCAACGCTCTCCATGCGTTATTTATCGTGCAGTAAATGTTATAACACATGGAAATTAATGCATGGTTGCCAGGTTTTTGAAACTGTGAAGCTACACCGAGGGATACAAAAGATTAAACAGCTTGGAATATTACAATTTCTTGAGCTAAACTAGTATTTTAGATTTTTCTACTGGGAAACTCGTTCTTAAGCGAGGAAATTTAAGCAAAGATACCTTGTAAATGATCAGATTGTCACCCATTTCGCAAGCATAAATTTCATATCCAGCACTCATTTAAAGCACTCCTTGTCCGTGTTTTATTGGGATTTACACCCACTCGTCCACTAACAAGAAACTCAAAATTAAACACTGCACTCGGCTTCGACTCGAGCAGTATTTAATTTCTCGTTCCTTGTTAGCGAACTCGTGGATGTAAATCCCGATAAAAAGAAATATGTTGATTGCATGTATATGCCAAATCCTAATATATATGCTACCTTTCCATTGTCGTGGCAACAAACTCTAATGTTGCAATAATGTCATCAGCACTAAGAACTTTGCTAAGATTTGCTTGTTGCTTAATTATTACTGATTTTTTCGTTTGATTTAAGTACATGCTGCGTCTAAATTCAGTATGCATTAAATAAATGTAGCTTACTTGAAGTTACTCTTTTAATACACCAAAAACATTTCTGTGATACAACTAAGCTCCTCATGGGTTAATCACCAGACATCATTACTGCATGATATCACTTACACTATCAGATTTCTCAGAGACTGGCCATAATGATAAATTAATTAAATGCCTTATAAATATAACTGAGAAGATTTGGAATTTACACTGAAATTAATAAATTATATGACATACACCCGAAATTATAGTGAAGCAAAATTTTTACAACCAATTATTTTACATACAGAAATGCACTTACCCGGCCTGTTCCTAATGATCTTTTCTGGGTGTTCGAATCTTCTTGCGGGGAATCAAGAGCTTTTTTAAACGCTTCAGAAACATCTTTTGTGAAAACTTGACGTGGTACGACTATGAGGAAAGAACATAGTCCAATCCAGAATACTGCGCCATGAAATGCCATTTTTGTCAGTTGGGAACTTTAAGTATTTACCTTGCAGATTGAACAACAACAAAGTGATCTGTATATATAGTTCTTCGAAACTTCATCGAGTTATATAAGCATGGACGTTTTGTGTGAAAAACCATCATTATAATTTTACAACAAAAGCTCTTGAGCAACAAGCTGAAGGAAGCTTTCAGAGGCTTCTGATTGCATGGACTTGAAAATACTTATATCACATGCACAATATACATGCATGACATTTATGCATAGCTCGCATAACAGGTATTGAACACTGTTGAGAAGTAGAAGTATCTCCTTCAGCATCATGTTTACTGCAAAAACTTCCTTCAGCGTTATGTTTAGTCATTTAACAAGTTTTGTGTCTAATCAAATAGTGTGTAGCATGCTGCACTAAATATCTGTTAGCACAGGAATTTTGAAGATAAGATGAAAAGTACATAGTTAAAGTTTCGTGGAAATATTGCTTGAGCATGCTAGTATACGGTAGATCAAAACATAGTTAATAGAACATATATATACATGGTTTGGAAACTCGTCCAAAGTGATTGTTCTATGTTTTTGTTCAAGTTTATGGAAATTTGTGCAATTTCACGGTATTGTATTTTCTGTATAATGAAGCAGTCATCCAATAGCAACGCTCGGGTTTAATTAGTGAGTTGCTTCATCGTCACGTGTTGTGCAGAGTCGGACTGGCCCTATGTGCCATTGTGCCAATGGCACATGCGCCCCCTTAGGATGCCGTTACTGCGCCCCTTAATTTCCTGTTGTATAGTATTATGTAGTGCAATTCCTATTTAAAAACCCGATTTTGGATTTATAGTCGTTTTACATTTTAATCAGTATGGTGCAGCTAATGGTATATTACGATTAAATAATATTTTAGTACGCTCCAAGCAGCTGACAGCCTGGCATGAAGTAGTCACTTAATTAATGGTACACACAATGTGAGTTGATTTGTCCATGTATGACGACATGTCCTCATGATGTATGCCTTGCATGTTATGATGGTGTATTCCTATATAAAATTAGTATATTTGAATATTTTGTTTGGCATTATATATTATATCCTTCAAAACTCTTTCAAACCCCCCTCAAAATGCAGGAAATGCTATTTCAGAGACTCTAAAATTCAAAATTCTCCAGGGGAGCATGCCCCCGGACCCCCCTAAAAGTTCGTAGCGCCTTCGGCGCTCCTTGCCCCACACGTAGTAAGTATTGCCTGTTTTGCCCCTTGTTAAGTATTCTGAAAGAAACCCTGACGCGCGGCGCCCCTCTCCCTAATGGCACCGCCCCTAATACGAAGCCAGTCCGACTCTGGTGTTGTGGTGCTTCATCGTCCCATGTCCATAGAATTTACTTCCATATAGGGAACTCCATTGTCAGTTCAACATGACCATGCTTCATGTTGAAAGACAATACAGCTTCCAAACCATGTATATGTTCTATTAACTATGATCAAAAGAAACACTTATAAGACAAATATATATGTCAAATGGTAAACTGGGAAAAGCATTTGAAGCTCAATGTTATAATTAAGCCCATTTACGCTACGCTCAACTTTTGGTACGGCTCGGATAAAAATGGTATACGTACCAATTTTACCCATCCGGGTACGGGTAACAATTTAACCGAGCCCAGCGTACCAAAAATCAAGCGTATAGATCGTTTTCACCTGACGTCACGGCGGCCATATTGGTGTACGGTATGGGAATTAGCTCTTTCTTATTCAAATATTTCGTATTGTTTCACCACCCCAATGGAGCCACCGATCACGTGAGTAAAACGATCTATACAGTGTGTACCAAAAAAATTCGAACCCTTAGAAAATGAATTAGCATTCTTTTCAAACAACCTATTGTAGTAGTTTGAAAGCCCTAAAAGCGCTGCGTTATAAATTAATCAGCACATAAGTTAAACGAAGCGAAAAAGCTTTTAAATACTTTCACCATGCATACACTTCAAGTTATCTTAATTTCCCAGGTGTATAAGACCGTGTGTTTTACGCATCTGTGGGTTCAGCGAAGTGCTTAGGGCTTTCAAACTACTACAATAGGTTGTTTGAAAAGAATGCTAATTCATTTTCTAAGGGTTCGAATTTTTTTGATACACACTGTAGTGTAAATGGCCTTATAGAGATGAATAAAAAATCGAATAGAATATTCTATAGAATCAATATTCTATTGGCAGATATAGAAATATTCTATGGAATATTCTATTGGCACATATAGAAATATTCTATAGAATATTCATATAGAAAATCTAATATAATACTTTATTGGAAGAAAAACCAATATGCTATAGAAAATCCAATAGAATATTCTATTGGTACATATAGAAAAATTCTATAGAAATATTCTATAGAATATTCTATTGGCTCGTATAGAAAACTAATATAATTTTTTTGTGGAAGAAAAACCAATATGCTATAGAATGTCCAATTGAATATTCTATTGACACTTTAGTGTCATAGAAAATATCCAACAGAATATGCTGTTGGGAAAAAAATCCAACAGAATATTCCAATAGAATATTCAGAAACTCCAATAGAATATTCTATTGACACTTTAGTGTCATACAAAATATCCAACAGAATATTCTGTTGGGGGAAAAATCCAACAGAATATTCCATTGGATTTAGATTTCCAACAGAATATTCTATAGGATTCTATAGAACATTTTCGTAAGGGTGTGGTCGCACGGTCAATAATTCATGAAATCGAAACCAGGCAATAAATAAGAATCCGCTGACAGCGTTTTGCTGGAAAGTTAACTCGGAATCGAACAGCGAAAATTTGTTTTGAACAAAATTTGCTCTTTGTTCTTACGTCGCCCCGAGTGAAGTCCTCTGGTTCTACTTGAAAAATTCCCAACTATTATTGGCTTGTGTTTATCGCAAAATCAATGACACCATTGTATTCTACAAATTAATAGCAGTAGTGATACCCCCCATACGGAGTTCAAAGGGATGCCGCCTCATTAAATATTCAATTTTTAATTATTCATTATCAGGCTCCTTTAGGACCCTCTAACCCTAATCTCATTACGTCATTATATCTCAGGCTCCTTTGAGACCTCTTAACCCAACCTCGTCCCCAGGGCCATTTGTGGGGGCTGGGCCTGCCTCCTCCACAGGCCCTATTGCATCATGGACAGGACACACACGCCGAATTTAGGGCCTGCAAGATCCTGTAAAAAATTTGGCAAAACTTGGCACGGAATAAATTTGCATAATTAACTACATTATTAATAGCCATGGCTATATCCGAAGATTTTGAAGGCCATTGAAGACTTATTACATACGAATCCTAGCTTTAAAATGCAGGAATTGTTGAAGAAAGCAATTACGGTTGAACTTTGTCAACTTTCGGCCGGAATAATCAACGAAAATAGGGGCTGTTTATATGGGAGGCGGGACGGGACGTTTGCCGGGACGGGACGTTTTTCATCCCGGGTTTACATGAGTTCTACCACCCGGGACGTTCAACAAGCATCTCTAGTTCGTGTTGGACATGCTCGGTATTTCGCTTTTTTTAGGGAAACTAAGCTATTTGGTCGGATAAACTGTACGTATCTTGTAGCCAGATGAATTATCTTTCTTCCAGTATATTTGATAGCTTCTACAGTGGTTTATTTCTCAAGAAAACATTCGAAGAAGACAGATTATAATACATACGAAAAAGAATTTCAAAATAGCGGCCGCTATTATTTGGACATGTTCGGTATTTCGCTTTTTTAAGAAAACTAAGCTATTTGGTCGGATAAACTGTACGTATTTTGTAGCCAGATGAATTATCTTTCTTCCAGTATATTTCATAGCTTCTACAGTGGACTATTTCTTGAGAAAACGTTCGGAGTGGCAAACGACTAGGCATTTTTGTTTTTGCATCACATGACAAATGTTGCAAAGTCAGCATAATATCGTCCCGGCAAAGCGGGACGGAGTGTTTACATGAGAAAAATTGTCTTGGATTTGCCAGGATCCCGGCTGAGCGAACCGGGATGAAAAACGTCCAGGCAAACATCTTTCCATATAAACGGAACGGGATAAATAAGAGAGATATACATGCATGGTGAGATCCGGGCAAACGTCCCGTCCCGCCTCCCATGTCTACCCAGAGACTCTTTGGTTTATACTTTTTCGGTTTCCACAATTCCACAACAACTGAAACTTGAATTACGCTACACTATAGCCTACAATTTAACAAAATTAAATCTCATTAACTCTTGGTCAGTTGACAGTCTTCGATAGCTAAATAAACCAAAAAACAATACGAAAAACCTGTTACTCAGTTCCTGACCGTCGAATTTGCCTTTGTTCGGCAGATATTTCCCCCCCTTCAATTCCTTTTTGTCACTAAAAATATTATTGGCAGAAGGTCGGTAATTCTAAAACATATTGGTTTCTTCATTGTCATGATCTGTAAGAAAGTTTAGACCGAATTTCCTGGTGGGTCACAGTGTTTAAAGAACTTGGACGTACGTTTGTTGAACAGCGGCCGGAAAAAATTTGCAGGCCCTCTCAAAACTATCGCCTCAATATAGGGCCTAGTCTCGCTGTGCATAATGGGATCGGTCACCATTTTGTTTACAGGATCTGGCAGGCCCTCTAAACAGTGTGTCCTGTCCATGATGCAATAGGGCCTGTGGAGGAGGCAGGGGCTGGGCCAAGATGGCGGCCAAGAACAAATGGCCCTGGCACAGTTTTTCAACGGTTTTCCACCTAATGGCCCTCTATACAGACATGTAGCTATTTGTCGCCGCATCACCAACCAAAACTAGGGTTGGTAGGTGATACAGCGACAAATAACAACATGTTTACAAACATTGCAGCTAAATTTACTAACATGATCAACTTTGTGATTTAAGGCAATAAAGAATTTTTAAATTTTTTTCTTATATGAAATAACAGTGTGACTAGCAATATCCTTCAGATCATCAGGCAATGAGTTGAAAAGACTTGCACCACTGTATGAGAATTTAGACTTAGCAAACTCAGTTTTGATAGCAGGAATTTTCAGATTTGTTCAAGATAATCGTGTGTTGACACTGGATGTCTCGCAGCAGAAGGTAAACATATTTCTTATATCACTAGGTAGTGATGTTTTCAAGGTGTTAAACGTTAGCAGAATTTTTCTCTGGGCAGCCGGCTACAATTTCCAAGTCCACCTGTTCGCACGTCCAAGAACAAATGAAATTATGAGTCTTTTGCATTCGAAGAAATGAAGCATGAACAAATGTTTGCAATAGAACGAATGATCGACAACAGACTCGTGTAAACCACAGAAACGGTGAAACAACAAGTGAACTACGAGTTCACCATGAAACAAACGGTTAAACTGCAGAAATGGTCAAAGTTCGTCAAACTGCAGAAACAGTAAACATCAATACACTGATGGAGCAATGGAGCTAGTAATAAATCAACAAACGCACCTCCTAGCTTTCGAAATGGACTTAAAACCGGTTTATCTGGTATTAGAACAGAGCGCGCAAAGCAGGCTGGAGGATTATATGCAAAAGTCGAGTGATAGCATAGACTCCCAATACTCCTACGGAGTATCCGTGAGTCAAAAACGTGATTGCTTGGTGTGGAGACACAATGAGGTAAATTTATTTCGTGGCAACAATGTCTAAATATGAACGTTGTAATATTAGTAAAAGTGAATCTCTCCTTATACGTCGGAGAATTGTTGCTTTTACCAATATCACAACGATTAATTATATTTAGGCATTGTTGCCACGAGAAAATTACCTCATTGTGTCTTTACACTAAGAAATCACCTTTTTAAGTAATAGATAAAGCATGAGCAGCGATCTGTATCTGATTTACAAGGTGAGCTGCAAGCGAGCCGTAGTAAATCAGATACAGATCGGCTGCGAGTGCTTTATCGCACTTATCAAATGGACGCATCTAAATAGCCATGTTTTTAAACTATTTTTCAAGTTGGAGTTATTTTAGCTAAAGTAAATTGAGGAAAAAGTTTATGTAAATCATGACGATTCTGTATGAGATTTACAGATATTGATTAAATATTCATTTCTTTTGAATTTTCTTCATGAATTTTTAATGAATTTCATAATTAAGCTTGTTACCCTGGATAGACCACAATGTATTGAGAATTCAAGATGGCGCCGCCATTGGTGAAAAGGTCTATTGTGGGAAAGTGATTGGTTGTTTTTAAAACAAAGAAAATGTGTAACACCTAATAGAACAAGATGTGTAGGTGAACGTCACCGTCCAGTCCAAATTTTGTCCAGTCGAAGAATTTAAATTCAAGATATCTGAGTATCTTGGACATTGTAAAAACCATAGTCCCTGGAATTAAAGTGTCTGGAAACGCGGCGTACTTCAAAGGAAAAACACGGCAAGCTTTGCCCATATTGGAGGTATCATTACCTTCAAATTATGAAGCTTAACCAACATTAAAACCACCATCTGATTGGACAACCTTTTAAAACGAATCCTCACCCCCATACCACCCCCCGGTAATCACGCCCCCCGGAAACCCTAAACCTAACCACAACACCCCTCTAGGATTTTTAGCTTTATGTGTTCAAGATTAACATCCCGCATGTGGGATGGTTATATTAGATGGTTAAGCTTCATATTTTGTAACCGATGATACCTCGATATTGAGGTAAGCGTATCACGTGACATGAAGGGGCACGGTCAAGGGGTTTGCTATAACCCGGGCGATGATCGAGGATGAGCATGAAATCGTTTTGGTCAGCGGTCGTCAAGATCTGAGAATCTCGGCTCAGAACGCTATGTATCTATCGATTTAATATGGTATACTCTATAAACTTCTAATATCACGCCCCACCGGCCAATCTCGAGAATAAGATCCGATTCTCCCTATTATTATTAAATCTCAAACGAAAAAAATATCTTCGATATTAATAATTAGCCCTGCTGCAGTAGAAGCCAAATAACCGTATGAATATACACAGCCCGCAGGCTAATTAAAATATACACAAATTACCTATTTTAAAACGCACCCCCTCCCGAAAATTATCACTTCTGAATATAATCCCGGAAAAATGTTTTTAAAAAATAAGTTTAAAGCTTATTATCAATGTTTTTCGAATTTTTTCTAATACTATGTCCGAATGTTTTGATTCCTTTTTGAGGCCTCTACTTTTCTTGCATCTGCTCATGGGCGGTCACATTGCGCAGAAGTGGACCTAAATTCTGACAAATTTTAATTTTGCAAGACTGACATTAATTTCCCAATTACTTTGCCGTTAGAGCTGTATCTCTTCCAACCTCTTACACCTATAAACCTCCGTGCCAAACGCTTTTCTTACGCAGAATGTCCAAGGGTGCCGGAAATCTGGGCAGGGCTTGGGGAGGAGGAAAGTGCCAGCGGCTGATATCTCCAAAAGTATTTACGCTATTGAAATAAAACTAGGTAGGCTTATAGAACAATCACAAACATTTAAGGGGGCATTTGCCCCCAGCCCCAGATTCTGACCAGCCCAAAAAAATGAGTGAATAAAAAAATTATGCAGTTTCTCTTTGAAAGTCCGAATTAGCCTGAGAAAATCACACGCTATCTCAGCCAAGGGCCCCCTTCTGCTTGAAAGCGGGAGGGGAGTGGCGCCTGAGGCAGCCTAAGTACAAACCTCCGATGATCCCATCAACCTACGCTTTCAGTTCAGGTGGGGGAAAAAAGTGTACGTGATCAAAAAATCATCTGAGCTTTTCATGATTTTTTTATTTTTCTTGATTTGCCCCTCGGAATTAATTAATTACACTTTTTGGAGGAAAATCTCGAAGAATTTCTTAAATTAAAATTAATTTCAACAGAAAAGCAGTTAAATAGTCTCTAGAAAAATTAAGCTATTCTAGGTTTGTGTAAAATCTAACTATATAATATCAAAAAATTATTTTTTTAATGCACGTTTTTTGTGCAGAAAGTCATTCCAAGAAAAAACCTTTGAAATGTTCAATAACGCACATGCATGCAAACATATGCAGTAATATTGGTTCCGTTTCACTCATAAATATGTTTTTCTCACGCTCCCAATATGTAAAAGCACTCTTTTATATATTCCAGACAACAAATTTTTTTAATATATTTTTACTGAAAACACACCCAGTGGATCGATGACGTGTAATTGGCACGCGTCCCGTGCACGAAATTTGTTGTCGACCTTATTTTTTTTAAAATTTTATCATCTTTTTTTCCAGTTTGGGATAAAAAGATTTCTTTCGCGTGTTTGTAAATTTAAACTTAAAAAATATGGGTCATAACTCATGACACTGTGAATATTGCGACAGACAATTAGAATTAAGCTTCAACGCCAATCTCCGGTTCACACAAAAGAAGGGCTTTCCCCCAGCACGAGAATATTTTTTGACATCTGTTCTAGAAAACAGACTTAACAGTTGTTTTTTGAAGGACGAATTGGCTAGACGTGTCATGCACACGAATCTTCATATAATCCAGTGTTCGAACACTTTACGGTTTCCGTTGATGTTATGTAGTTAATATGACTGCTGACCAAAATTATTTCATGCTCATCCTCGATCATCGCCCGGGTTATAGCAAACCCCCACGGTCAAGGCTATCAATATGGCGACAGAACAAGGCGCGAGCGCTTTCCAAGTGAAATATTGACGATGATGAGTTTGATTTTGGAGATGATACCTTAGCGATAAATTTAAATTTACTGGAGATGGATGCGGCGGAGATTGAAGCTCAAATGGAGACTATTGTCAGCGCTGTAAGTGTTTTATCGATGTTTATAATACGATAAGTGCTGCTCTCAGGACATTAGGAACACCGAAGGCTGAAATGGTTCTTTGTATTTTCAGATGCAGGAACCCCCAAGTGTTTTTTGTGTGTTATGTGCATCAAAACATGAAATCGAAAGATGGTTTGACCTTACATGTTCGAAGGAACCACAGTTAGCTTAGTAAAAGGCTGTGAAACGGGAGAAGACAACCACAAGCTGGCATCCTTACATGTGCGGTGTTGTCAAACCATCAAACATTGTCGAAGGGGCTAAACAAAATTTTCTGCAGTCGGGTGTTTATTCGCAATAACTAACCGCTTTCTGGCTTGTCGAAATCAGAAACATATACAGGCACCGAAAAGGGGAATCGAGCGATTAGCAATTCTATGGCTATTTATTTTGCGCTCAGCCAAGTTGTTGGAAAATTCTAATTAAACTTCTGTTGTCGACTGTGACCTGCTGAGATTTAAATTATTAGTTTTGTCAAAGCATATTGTCTTTTGGTAATTAGTAACTATTTTGTGTTTTTAAACTTATCATTATTTTCTGTACATAAATGAGTGGTCTTAACTTTTTCATTAATTAAATGCTATTTAAAGATTATATACCATGCAATTGTTATCTTTGTTATTATTTTACTGGTAATACATAATAAATTATCCTGTGCAGTGATCACAGACTTCTCTACAGTATGCTTTCTGCTTTTAATGGCAGATTAGTGATATCAGTGCTTTTCCTTTTTATGACATCCTGGAACATTTCCTTGTGTCACTGGCAAACATTTTTTCTTTGAATAGAAATGGCATTAGCATTTATAATGTACTGATCAAGTTTGGGTTGCCTGAGCGTTTCCCTGCAATCCTCATTTGATGGACTCTAACCATCAAATTACTCTTTAACCATGCACATCGTGACAGATTTCAGCCATCAGGACGTATTTTAATCCTTGAAGAAGGAATTGAAAAGAAGTAGGTTGTAATTTTATTAGACTGTGTTTGTGTTGAGATAAACATTCTACATTGTGAGAAACATTGGGGTCTTTCCAACACTTGATAAAAGGTAAAAATTCTGTTGTCAACTACTGCACGCGTACGTGCATCATTCAGAATTTTCACTCTGTGCTTAACTTGACTCATGCATGGGGTTTTTATGGCAAATTTTGTGATGCTCCAGCTCCGGTTTCTCTGTAGTTGTCTAAAATTTGTATTGAAATGCAGCATGTTAAGTAAACAAACTCACCCGACCCGCGGATTATTTTGTCGCGAAACCCATATATATGGAAGTTTTATTAATGCAATCTGAGCGAATTCGACCACTTGTTTTAACGATTCTCTCCGCTTCACAAAACTGGTATATTTCCTTTAACCACTTGGAATGGATAGCGGTATTTTCGACTTTAGTCAGTTTATCAAGGCCATGCCCACTGACCGAAGCTTTGCGCGGTGCATGACATAACAGACTTATTTCCCGCTCTAGCACCCGTTTTAGCAAAAGTGATGCGCAACTGCTTGTTGCATTTAGGGCAGGCTAGTTCTGAGTCACAATCTGTTTTTTTTTTTAACGATTTAAAGTAAGAAATAATCGAGAAATATTCAATAAAGTGAGACCAAACAAATGCGATCGAGGCCTACTATTATTAACCAGCTGTCAAGTCATTCTATCATCGGATAAAGTATAACTTTCTCTGGAAATCATCAAATTCAGATAACCAAATTATATAATGTAGCGTGTATATACTAACTTCAATGTCACTTGGTTGGAAATGCCTATTACAAATGCGTACGTTGCCTTCGTCTATTTATGCGAATATCTTTTAGATCAACAACGACGTGTCGTCGTGTTCCTTTGTAATACCGTAATATTTATTATTTCTCTTCGCCAAGCCTTTGCAACATCTGACGAAGATGGAATGCTTAATAGACTTATCCTTTCGTGTTTTTTCTCCGGGATTATTACGCTACATCCAAATGTTGAACAATTTGCGCCCGGCAGTACTTTTGCTGAGCGTGGCTAAACAGATAACATCTGAAACGTGCCCCTTCTTCCCACGTGATCAGAATTGAGAGGGAACAAAAAGTGTGCGCTTTGAAGTACGCCGCGTTTCCAGACACTTTAATTCCAGGGACTATGTAAAAACTAACTACTAATCTAGCTAAAGGGTTAGGTAAGAAATATTTTAAATGATATGCATACAATTGAATTCTGTATACCTTCCATTACAGTCATTAGAAGTATACAAGGTCTGGAGAACTTCAAATGAGCTCCGATTTATGTTGAGGGGGCCTGAAGGTGCACAAGTCGTTTGTTTTAGGTTTATTAATATATAAACAACATTCAGCCCAAACTTTGCTATTGGATGACTGCTCCAATGCGTTCATTAACTGTGAAAGTGCACAACCTGAACAAAAATATAAAACAACGACTTTTTGTCGGGTTTCCATACCAGGTATATTTCTATTGACTATGTTTTCACAAAGGGAAATTTGAAATTCATTTCATATACGCATGCGCATTCATGCTTCAAATTAGTTAAACAGAAACTACGCAAATATAAACATAGTTACATTTTTTTAGACAGAGTATATGTCTATTATATAAGTATACGAATCTTGTGAGAGTTCCATTGCAGTGGTAGAATCGTCTATCCAAAGTTGATCTTGACGTGCATACAGGCTTCCCATGTCCTTTAAAGAATATGAAATTCAAGAACTTCTCCAGAACTTTCGAGGACCTTTTATGTAATATCCAACACGAGTCAGTGTTCTTTCTCCGATTTCTAAATACAGCCAAGCCGGTTAAAAGTACAAGGCGAAGCCAAGTTTTTTTTACCAACTTGGCTGTATTTAGACATTGGAGGATGAACACTGACGAGTACTAGTGTTGGATATAGCTTCTCAAATAAATATGTACATTAAGAAAAAATCGACCTAAAAGTATCTAAATTTGACCGTAATCATCCTTCGATTTCTAAATACTGATTAAATATTTCTTTCTTTCAAATTTTCCTCATGAATTATTATTAGAGATTTAAGAAAATCAATTGAAGGCCGAAATATGCAAAAAAACTATGATATGAAGTTTGTTTTATTATGCTGAAAATTAGGCTCAAGCCCGGCATACACTAGAGAAAAGTTCCGAAACACGTTACCGAAACACGGTTTCCGAAACAAAAGTTTCCAGTGTATCTTGAAAAGTTTCAGAAACCAAGTTTCCCCGATTAGAGCACTGTTCTAATTTTTTGAAACAAGTTTCGGAAACTTTCTCGAAAATGTGTTTCGGAAACTTGTTTCAGTGTATGTCGGGTTTCACGTAAACTTTCTTAGGTCAATAGTTAAACTATCGCCAGAAACCAGTTATTTTAAATTTTGATTTCAGTAAAATATAATTTCAAAATGATGAATACCGGCGTTCTCAGTTTCTCAATATATTGTCTCTTTCTCGAGATATTCAGGTTTGTGAAACATGTAAATTAGGAGCCTTGTGATGTCATTTACTCACACAGGCTAAATGAGATTAACAAACTGACTAATATCTATGCAAATAGCAGGAAGAAATAACTCAAACTGTGCACAAGTATAGTTATCATAAAAGTACACTCCACTGTGCGCACCATGTTGCTACGGAAACCGTTTAGAAACACGAGCCTTTTTACTAAAAAATTAGAATATTAATTGTATGTTTCTTTTCAAAAAAATATGATGATTGAAACATTCAAAATACAATACCTGTGTGTCTATACAAATATTCATGTCAATGTATTGCAGTAATGTAATGGAAGGCGCCTGTTTGCAAACGGTATCCATGGAAACACATAATGTGAACGTTGGAGTGTATTTTCCCCATAACTATTCTTGTGCAAAATTTGAATTATTTCTACCTCTTAGTTTCAGATAAAGTACTCATTATTTAGAAAATGGTTGCACCCACTCAGCCAATCCCGATCGAGTATTTCAACGCTCTATATTCCATTTAAGAAATAGAAAACATTTTCCGTGTTTCCATAGAGTTATAGAAACACGAGTGGAAGTTTGGGAGAACGAGAAATTGTAGTGGGAACACGAGCCCGCAGGGCGAGTGTTTCCACGCTATTTCGAGTTCTCCCAAACTTCCACAAGTGTTTCTATAACTCTATGGGAACACGGAAAAAATGTTTTCTATTTCCTTTATAAAATAACCTGTCGAAAATAGGTATAGAACGTAAAAATAATCACTGCATCAAAGCGTAAATTCTCCTTACTCTTCATAATGGCGTATGATGGCGTATCCTACACCGTAATGATGGCGTATTGAATGGCGTGGACGTTGCCGTGTTTCCATAAAGTTATAGAAACACGGCTTTCAACCAATCGCCGGGCTTGTTTTCAAAATGTTATTTTATAAAGTGTTTTGATTCTATTAGTGAGCTTCTATTAGTGAGCTCTATATAGAGTCCACAGCAAAGATCTTTTGTTTTCTTTTGTCATAGCGCAGTGAACTCTATATAGAGTCACCTTCTATCTAATTCGAGTGGCCTATCTAATTCGAGGGACTCTATATCCCATAGAGAACACGTGACCATTCTCTAACCCTTATGTAAATCTTATTTAGCCTGTGTGAGTAAATGACGTCACGAGGTACCTAATTTACATGTTTCAGAAACTTAAATATCTCGAGAACGAGACAATATTTTGAGAAACTGAAAACGCTGGTATTCCTCATTTGGAAATTATAGTTTACTGGTATCAATACAGTAAAAACCCGCTAACAAGAACCTACCACTATAAAGAACCTCAGGCTGAAATTAAGAATTTATTTATATAAGAATATATAAGAATATAAGAACCTATCCCTGTATCCCAGGCTGATTTGGTAAAATGTAGGTTCTTGTTAGCGGGTTTTTACTGTACTAGATTCACGATTTTCCCGTCGTAGTGCCACTTTAACATGGTTATTATTGGTAGCAGAACTGGAGTAAAATCCTAGGATTTTCAAGGATCGCTATTGAGTTTGAAGTTTTGCTACCGAGTACCAATAACTTACGAGGTTACAACACAGATAAGACAACCTATTGCAATTATAACGATGTAAAACTGTGTAGTAGGGGTTGCTATACAACTCTTCTAAAAAGACCAGACACGCTTGAAACAGACCGTACGTTTCTGCTGTACTACTTTCACACGAGAATTTGTGGGTGTGCATCACCACGTGATTTTGGAATATTTAGATTTAATAACTTCATTGCCTATAGCAACTGGTGGTCACACAGGGCGAAATGCCCCAATTGAACATGACTACCATGATTTTTCTTATGAATAGCTAAATTTCATCTGCTTTATAAACCAACTACGAAGCACATTGTGAAGGTTGCCTTAAATCAAATAACTATATATCGGATTATCAGTTTTCGATTGCTGTATTACATTTTGAAAGATATGACTTTGATGTGTTAAACTAATCAACCATGTAGCCAGTTGACGATATGTTCTTTAATTTTCAGTCGAGCTTGAACGAGCTCCGGAGGATCAGACGGTAACTCGGGATACATGTTCGCACAATGTGCAGTTCCTAGAAGAAAATACAGGCAAGAAATTATATTCAGCAAAAAAGAAAGCAAAAGTAACGCTGCAGGGAGCTGTAGATAAATCTCTATTTATCACATTAAGTTTTTTCGCTCATACAGAGATTATTTACTAGTAATTGGACGGCTTATATAGTTTCAAATACCCATGAGCACCTCAAACGATTGCAATTTGCGAATGAATATAACTCGTGCCTGCCTTCTCGCACTGTGCTATAGCGTTAAATATTTTTGAAACAAAGCTATTAAAAGTAATTTATCTACTACAAAATCATTCAATGCGAATGTTTAGATCTTTATTTATTCAATCGACGGTTAAAATGTTCCATCCATTATAAAGTGTTATTATACCCTCGCAATTAATCGTCCATGCAATCAAATGTCTACATTAGCGTCACGCGCCAGCCCAATATTTTACGAGGTGCACAAGGTATATTTATTTGCCAATTGCAGGATTATTTGTTTGATATAATAAAACACCTATTGGATTCATCTTCGCCCGATATGGAAAATATGTAAGTCTCAAATTTGAATATTAGGCTCGACTTAAATATTTTGCCATATCGGGCTTAGATAAATCCAGTCAGTTATATTATATAACACCTTATTAAATCATCACTATTTGATTGGCAGATTAATGATCACGTGGTATTGAATAGATTTCCACTGCATTGCCGACGTCATTTTTGTTCCATTTATCGTACAAAAATTTTCTACCATTATACGGCTCGGCCTGCATTAAGACCAATTGTTCTAAGACTTTACAAAACGATTTCGAATAATTATTGTGGGACAGGGAACTCGGGTGGAATGCATACCGGGCAAGTAGAGAAAACTCGACTTGGCCCAGCTACCAACTGCATGAGCTACAGGTCAAGTTGAGAGCTGAAGGTCGAATGACGACAGTACATAGACAGTTTTATATTTCGAAACAGACTAGTTTCTACTAGTTTCTTCAATATCTAGACAACAGTCTTATACATGACGATTTCCAATGATTATTGTGGGACAGTGAACTCGGGTGGAGAATAATAATAATGTGTTACTCCGAGTGACGAACTATACCGGACAAGTAGAGAAAACTCTACTTGGCCTGGTTGGGATTCGAACCCGCGACCTTCGGTTTACTAGTCCGATGCTCTACCAACTGCATGAGCTACAGGTCAAGGTCGAATGATAATAGTACATAGACTAATAATTATTATTACCTTAAAAACGTTTTAAAACCTCACTAAATCAAACGAATAATGAATGTTTTTATTCGTGAAAAGGCTCATATTGCACACGAGGAAAGCAATAGAGCAACTGATAAATTTGAGGAAGAAATACAAATTTAATAAAAAAAATTTAAAAAAAAACAAATAAAATTTGAAGATAGTAATGAACTATCGGATTTCATAGATCCTTGCTTTTTGAATCTTCACTAAATCTTTTGGGATTGCAATTATTGGTGAATATGAATCATAATCAGATCTGAAATTATATTAAGGTAATTCCTCAGTAATTCCTCCCGAAATGAAAAGTTGCTGAAACTCCCCAGTATTACGATATGTTCATAGTAAAATAAAATAAAAATAGTTGGGGTCACCGAACGCGTTTAGAAGATACAGCTGCCAGTAAACCATGATTTTTTCCCCAATTTGTAGCTATTTTGGTTAACTTTTGATTTCGTCTTGTTATCTTAAAAAATCCTTCACAAAAGCACTTAGTTTATACTGACTGGAAAAATATTTGATAATTTAGATGCTCTTATATATGAACTATTTAGTGGCAGTGAACTCGAACGCCAACGGTAAACCAAAAGGTGAGGCAAAAAGTTCCAGGCCCCTGCACGGTTTGCAGGCTCGAAAAAAGGTTTGAAAAAATTATTTATCAAATTATTTTGTCAGATTCAACGTGCATTTAATAGTTTCCCATTGTTGTGCAGTGCTGTTGTTGTTTTATTTACTGTATAGCGGTCCGAAACTATACAGTAAATTAAGCTAGGGATGAAAATAGGCTGAGAAAACAGACGTCCTTTTGCTGGCTAGGATGAAAACAGCTAGCTGAAAAGGTGAGAACAAGAGTGAGAAAGCTATTGGTTTTGTTAAACGGCCTTTTGTAACTAATGATATTTTAAGAAATATTATAACTGACAACTAGATTGTTTATTTTTCACGTTTATTCATGGCTCGTTGTTGTTTTCGGTACGAATCAGGAATGGTTTTTAAACAAAACGACACATGAAACTGGTACTAACGACATATTCTATACTAAGTTTGTGTTGATTTTTTGTATCCTCTTCGGAGTAACGAAACTCTAATATATGGTTTATATTATAACGAAAAGATTGATTTAATTTCTTGACTGACAAACTTCGTGCACGTTTTGTAAAGACAATGACCCTTACCATAGCAACAAATAAACAATTACTGCATAATTAGTTCGGCAGCATAGCACAACCAATCAAAATTTAAAATACACGTTTAACAAAGCGTGATAAAAGGATTCAATAAATAATTTTTCAAACCTTTTCGAGCCTTCGCAGTTCGCTCAAGACCGCGGTAACTGTGTAAAAAAACATTTTGTGGGACACTGAAACCTACCTGCAAACCGCGCAAGGGCCTGGAACTTTTTGCCTCACTGTTAGCCCCACGAATGACTGGACGTTAGCATTCCAGGTATCAGATTTTAACTTACATCGAGTTCACTGTTTAGTGGCAACAAATAATGGAGGAAAATTTGACGAAAATAACAATTGACAAACATTTTTGCGATATAAGAATGTCGACATTCTTTCTTGTTACATGTTTTTTTTGAAGCCGTAAGAACGAGAAACGTACGATGTTTCAAATTCTCGAAATGATTTCTTCTCTATTCTTTCATATATGCTGTAGAGCTGGTGGAGGAATTGAAATAGTAATAATTGAAAAAAGTGGGGGTCACGAGTGTCTTCGTGGGCTACACAAGGTTAAAGCTTGAACATGGGAATTTCCCTATCATTTCATCTATATACGAAAGCACGCAACAAATGTTTAATTTTTTTCAAAATCCAAAATTAAGTTAGTATCTTCTTGTCAAAGTTATTATTATCTGATTTAGCCTTCTTAGTGATATTTTTATGTAATTTCATCACTAACACTTGGATACATCTTGAATTAGTATTGCAGAATTGTGTGCAGAAAAGTTGCGCAATGCAAAACTGAGGAATTACCTTAAAGAGAGCACTCAAATACTTCATATACCTCCGCCAGCGGGTTATTATCGATTTTTAAAATAAAAACGAGCCATCCCGCTAGCCAGGCTAACACCTACGTGTATGAATGAATAAAATGCTTGATTACACTCATACCAAAATTATGCAAAAACATTTGCATAAAATAAGGATAGCGCAATCAAGCATTTTTTCTACACGGCAAATCTTGTGACTGGATATTAATTAATTTCTTATCCAAATTTCAACCAAATTCTACCAAAATTGAATGGGTTGGTCTTTGATCTATGACCAATCGTTCCACAAACTTTCATGAAAACCTGTAGAGTATTTTGTGAGATATCCTGTTGACAGACAGACAGACAGACAGACAGACAGACAGACAGACAGACAGACAGACAGACAGACAGACAGACAGACAGACAGACAGACAGACAGACAGACAGACAGACAGACAAACAGACAGACAGACAGACAGACAGACAGACAGACAGACAGACAGACAGACACAAAGCGAGGTAATAATGTTCTTAATTAACCATGAGTTGTGGCAAACCAGTACCAAATGAAAATCAACAAAAGCGTCTGGAAAAAGAAACATGAGCGCTCGAAATATTTTGCCTTTCACAACGTCATGCATTGAAGAATTTAGCCACTTGAAGTTGAGTCTATATTTAATAACAGTGTATAAATCTACAAAGTTTCAGTATAACAACAAAAATAGGAAATTTTAATTAACTCTTTGACTGAATGTAATAGTACAATGTTATATATCTCTGATTACGCAGAAGTACATAAAACTACTCAGTTCTATATCGGAAGCACTAGCTTGTTGTCAAATCAAGTCCTCTGACTCAGTGAGAAATCAGATACCCAGAAAATGTGGTGTATTTTCCTGTACCATACACGGCGTAGGCAGAACCTTTATACAGACGGACCCACACTGTCTGACCTTTCTTCATTTGAACAAGCACGGTCTTACTCAACTGATCATAATTTTTATGACTGGCATGCACCTGGGTATATATTACACCGTCTTTTATCAAGCGAACGTGGCTCGTATAACCATTCTTTTGTAAATACGAAAAACTGATCTGATAAATGCCATCAACTGGTGCTGTAAACTTTCCAGTGCTAGGATTATAACCATTTCCAACATTGATTGGAACATCGTTAAATTTGATCGCATCATGAGCATAGTTTGGTCCAATGTCGCCACTGGTCAACGTTGCAAAGAAGGATGGGATATACTAAAAAAAGAAAGTAGTTTCAACCTTAATATGTTATTGTCTAGCTGAAGATTGTGAGGTTTACACAAAGTCATAATTATATTTTGTGCCGAGTATACAAAAGTAAAGCAAGGTTTGTATCATATACTTTAAGCCACTAACTATAATTTGCAAAGTTCCAACAGACATTCCATTAAGGTGCTGTTACACGATGCGATTTTTCTTGCAACTTGCAACAAATCACCGAATGTTGTAAGTTGCATAAAAAATCGCACCGTGTAACACCCCGTAGCAACTTGCGATTTTGTCATTTTTGCCGTGTTGCAAGTTGCAAGAGAAGTTGGATGGGTTCTACTTTTTGCTGCAACTTACAACAAAAATCGCAAGTTGCTGAACGTGTAACACCCTTCCTGCAAGTTGCGATTTTTTTTTCCGTATGTAAATTTGTTGCAAGTTGCAAGAAAAATCGCATCGGGTAACAGCACCTTTAAGCCAAAGAGGAAAAAGTTAAACGGTTAAAATGAGTTTGGTTTCATTAAATTAAAACCCCCTCAGTTTGGTACAACTCTAGTTTGTCCATCGTATAATTATTAAGGATTGCAGCGATTGGTCCAAATACCACTTGTGACGTCACAGCATATTTCTATGTCATGAGCACGACATTTTTTAAAAATTAACAAACATGATTTTTCCAAGAGAAAAAATTATTCGTTCTACAGAATTTTTTTAAAATCGGCCTATTGATTATTCATACTTCAAGAAAAAAATATTGGGGGTCACCAAAGTTTTTTCCCGAATTAAATTAGTTTGAAGGGTAATTGGCAGTCATTTTGAAACGTCATTGTTGCCATAGCAACAACTGTTGCTATTTATTTGGTAACAGTTTTTGATTGTCAGACTGTTTAACTATGCATAACATTTAGTTTTATTCTTTTCCCAAATTGTTTATGCACGTTTTTGGACTCTCAAACTTGTATTTTCCATTTTTCAAGAAACTGTGTGGAGCCACCTTAAAGATAAAGTAAGCTCGACTCTCGAGTGTTCTTCAACACTTATCGAATACAAGAGTGAATGTTAAAGCAATTTAAATAACTTTTCAACGATGATAAGATTCATGTTTTAAGGTAAGAAAACTTATACATGAATATAAATTTTAAATATTAACGTTGACGTTGAACAAAGATTTTCACGAAGGTTTTATGGTATCAACCAGCCAGCCAACTATAATAATTTGGCTCTGCTATTTAATAATAACAGTTTATTCTGTTCATTTCTTCTTGTTTCTAGGTGTACGTGTATAAACATAGTTTCTGCGTGTTCGTCTCTAATCAACAATCACATCAGACTCTGTCAATAAATGTGTACGCTGAGGATACCTAAAACACGCATCTCAAAAAAAACTCAAATTAAAATGCTCAGTCAGTTCTGTATTGGAATGAACATTCTCAAACTCATTAATAATCCATGATCCAAAAACAAAAGAATTAATGTTTAATCAGTGCTTTGAAATCGGAGGAAAAGTACTAGTACTTTGAAATAAGGCATAATACGTTTTCGAAGTCTTGGGTCTTTGAAATAAGGCAAATTATATTACGTTTCAGAGGTATCTTCGGAGTTTTGAGTTTGAGAAGTCAGTTCAAATGCTCGACGCCGGACTTTACCGGGATTACAAAGCCATCGTGCATTAAAAAGGCTCGCCTTTCAAAAAGCACTCGGACTTTGAAATCCCAGTAAAGTCCTCCGTCTCGTATTTGAACTATTACGTAAACAATTGACTATTTAACAAATAACTTGCTTTCAAGAAAAATCAATGTACAATAATTTACAAATAACTTCCAACTAGTTCAGCTGAAAATGGGAGGGAGGATTGAGCAATATAATGCCAGAATTTCAATGCATGGTGCAAATAAACTTCTTGTGTGTTTGACATAGTTTAGTTGATCTGAGGCTAATAATCAGTGTCGAATTTCACCATGTTTCACATGTAAAACACAACTACTAAGTCATCCCTATCCCTCGAAACAACTAAAGTAACAATTAAACTACAAAAGCAGTATTTTCCCCTCCCATGATAATTTGCATAAATCTAAGCATTCACATGGAAGTTAGGATATAACTCAACTCTTGCCCAAGGGTTATCTTATTGTTTAAACTAAGTTATCCCTGTTTACTTATTGTGAGTTAACATGTGTTCTTGGTTTCACGTGATCGGTTTACTTTACAAACATGATAGAAATAGACATTGAGATATCTTGAGGACACGAGACAGCTCATCCCTTGGAACAATTTTCTTCAACAGCTTGTTCTGTGCTGAGGGGCTGGATACATGGGGAGGTTAATCAGCTCAAAGTCATAAGACTATGTTTCATCTCTGTGAACCAAGCTCAAGAAATGGTGAAATTTGAAAAAAATTAGTACTTGGACTGGCATAGCCAGGGGTCCCCTCAGAGTGTTTGATATGAATAATTCCCAGAAAAATTTGCTGAATATTAGCTTTTTCTTTTACCCCCAAATTTTTTGTGGATTGCTAAAGACACACCTGAATATTTTATGTTGGTTAAAACTAGATAATCCCATATTCTGTTTCAACAGTCAGAACATGGTGTGTGCCCCTTATTGGGTTAAACAACCATGCACCCATTAATATGCTGTATAAAATTGTTTCGATAAAATGCTAAAGTGTGCCAGCCAGTCTAAAGTGTTTCCGCAGTTATGTGGGAAATAGGATCAGAAATTTCATCCTGGTTGAATGGGCTGAAAATTTGAGCCAGCCTTGGAGGTTTTAAACAGGCTCCAGTTTTCTCCATCAAATTGCAGTGTTACTTTAAAGTGATTTGTTTGTAAATTCCTGTTAAAATTACAGTCTATCAAATTTAGTGCTCATTATGCCTACCAAAGCATTCAGCTCAAAGTATTCAGCTTCTTGTACTGTAGGTCTTTTCAAACTCATCTTATAATCAGCATCATATGTTTACTTTACACTAGTAAGTTTTAGTACATTAGTGTGTTTGCGATATGCAATTTGCGTTGTTTAGTCATGATGTCATCTGTTAGCAAAATACCAGTATCCGCATGTACGCATTGCGTACCTATTTTTCTTCTATCCGATCGTCTCACACTGGTTCAAGTCAAAACAACTTGCTTCAAGCCAATCCTTGTAGGACTTCTCTTTTTAGAAATTATTTTTTCAACAGAATTGTCTTTCTCTGGAACAATCTCTCTCCGATAGTTCGTAATAGTACTTTTGTTTTTAAACATGAACTTCATATTCACTACTCTTCTAAGTTAGACTCCAATTTCGATGTTAATAGACTGCGCACCTGGAAAAGTTTCTGTTCTAAATGTCGTTCTTTCAATCCATGTTGTTTGTTTGTTTGTTTGTTTTTTATCGTGTGTTTACTTATTGTTTATTATGTAATTTTTTTGTTGGGTTGGTCTTCACATGGGACTCGTGTCCTGTTGATCATTCCTTCAATTATGTTCAAGTATTGCACTCTTTATTTACTGTATATTTGCATTCTTGCATGGTTGTAAAGTTAATAAATAAATAAATAATAAATATTGATTGTGCAAATTTCATTACAAAAAGTGTAATTAACAAATCAACAAGTTCTATAGACCTTATTCCAAAATGGCCGCCGAAACAAAATTCCTTTATGTGCATATAAATTAGCCTTGATGACCTAAAGTAAAAATTATTTTGAATTTCCCACTTGAAAACGAGTTCATAAGGGCTAATCTATACGTAAATAAAATAATTTTAATTCGGCGGCCATTTTGGAATACGGTCTCTTGTTATATACCAAAGACCTTCGTTTCCCAAAGATGAAATCCTATTGGTCAAATCATGATCACGTGCTGTTCAATAAACTCAATGTTTCTTTCTGCCGAGGGAAACGTTGCACTGTTTCCCTCTGACGTCAACAATGAAGAAGGAAACAGTGCAATGTTTCCCTAGTCGAGTTTTTGACTTCAAACTATGCAACGAAATCCTTTTAGAACTAGCTCTATAAGGTTTTGGATGTTGAAAAAGTATTCAGTACTACGTACTAGTAAATGATTCGTAGTTTTTGCTAGATACTGAACTTTACTACATTGCCATCGTCGTCCTAGTTTGCTTAAGTTCCCTATTTACCTGCAAGACGTTCAAGCCTTTGCCATTGATAATAAAATCTCTCATTCCATGTTGAAAATTCATAGTTACATCCGATACCTATAAATTAATATAACATTAATATATAATAAATTAAACAATGGCCATCTTTATAGTATAGGTTCTAAAAACAGATCGACTCTGCACATCGTTAATAAGGTCTATACCAAGCCATAATAAACAACATTGAGAAGATATTTATCACATAATTTGAAATGTTCTAGTATTGGTTAATCTGAATATTAAAGATAATATTCAATTTTCCAATACTGATGTATTTTGGAGTCCTGATTGGGTAATTTGCACCACGTGATACCCTGTTATGTCATAGCAACGCTCTCCATGCGTTATTTATCGTGCAGTAAATGTTATAACTCATGGAAATTAACGCACGGTTGCCAAGTTTTTGAAATTCTGAAGCTACAACGAGGGATACAAAATATTAAACAGCTTGGAATATTACAATTTCGTAGGTAAACTAGTAGTTATAACTGATTTTTCCGTTTGATTTAAGTACATGCTCCGTCTAAATACATTAAAATGTAGCATATCACTTACACTATCTCTCAGAGACTGGCCATAATGATAAATTAATTAAATGCCTTATAAATATAACTGAAAAGATTTGGAATTTACACTGAAATCAATCAATTAAATGACATACACCCGAAATTTTAGTGAAGCAAAATTTTTACGATCAATATTTTACATATACAGAAATGCACTTACCGCTTTTCCTAATGATCTTTTCTGGGTGTTCGAGTCTTCTTGCGGGGAATCAAGAGCTTTTTTAAACGCTTCAGAAACATCTTTTGTGAAACCTTGACGTGGTACGACTATGAGGAAAGAACATAGTCCAATCCAGAATACTGCGCCATGAAATACCATTTTTGTCAGTTTGGAACTTTAAGTATTACCTTGCAGACTGGACAACAACAACAACAAAGTGATCTGTAGTTCTTCGGAACTTCATCGACTTATATAAGTATGGACGTTTTGGGTGAAAAACAGTCATTATAATTAGCAACGTCTTTACAACAAAAGATCTTGAGCAACAAGCTGAAGGAAGCTTTCGGAAACTTATGATCGCAAGGACTTGAATATATTTACGTCACATGCACAATGCATGCATGACATTTATACATAGCTATATAGACAAGTAGAAGTACCTCCTTCAGCATCATGTCTATTGCAAAAAACGCCCTTCAGCGCCATGTTTACTAATTACAATAGAGTCGGATGGACTACGTTAAGTATCTGCTTTGGATATAATTGTCAAACCTTTACTTTATGAACTTCAACACCTCCATTGTTTATTGTTAACTATAACAATGGTGGCAAATAAATTAATTGTACAATTTATAGCAAAGAATGTTCTTTAACCTATTTTTTTACCATGGAGTCTTTTCCTTTTGTGTGATATTTTATTTATTTAAACTGCAAACCTATACATACAAGTCCACAAAACGGTAATATATTCACAGTGAAATTTTTTTAATATATTCGTCAAAATGTATGTGCAGTTTGCCCACCTAAATTCTATTTTCAAGAAAATTATCTTTAGACACAGAAAGCTAACACTTTTAGTGATACCAATTAAGCAACTTTAAGTTTATTTTTAATTTTAATTTTAATTTTATTAACTTCGCCATAGACTTGACTATAAATACATGTATGGTATCACAAAATAAACACAAATTTAAACCTATGGCAGGGTCACCGCAACAGCGTGAAGGCCAATTACTGCGGGCCCAAAAATATAAAAGTTAAAGTCAAAAATTCTAATAAAACTTACACAAGTCATGCAGTTTAATATATATAGAAGTAAAAAGGATCCCTGTTATATAAACAATAAAAGGAAAGTTAAGTTTCAGTAATATGACTGACTACAATAGTCAAGTTGACGACTACACTGCAAATCCCTAAATATACTAATTGTTTTAAAGGAAAAAATATATTTGTTTTACGATTTCCTAACTAAATTAATTTTCGGCCTGCAAGATAATCTTACTGGGTTTTCTTGACGGAGAATTTTATCGTAAAACAAGATTTACGGACTATTTACAGACTGAAGATTTGAATCAACGTTAGGATTTGCTTCCATCTAAACTAAAGCAATTCTGTTTTGCAAATTTATTTGACATGTCGCCAAAAAGCCGCAAAAAGAGCCGACGTTTCTGTGTCCGTGACGTACGACTCCGCGCGAGCTAGAATAAGCCGTTCAGTGGCTACTCGTCAGGGTACCACAATTAATATGAAGCTCACATGTATTGGCAGGTCAAATGCGACGACAAAGCAATACACAATATCAAAGCAAATCTAAGCTTTTCTCCTTGTTCCATGACACAAAATAGTATGCAAGGATTTAAAATGTATTATACATTATCGCCGAAACAAACTGCATGTCAACTCTTCTTCATCACATAGAAGCTATACTCAAAGTGTAAACTGTAAATTGCACAACGAATGGTCAGTGTTTTATCATTGACAACAGCGATTATACAGTTATAGTGGTTAAACATTGAACAAATGGTTTGTGTTTTATCGTTGACAACAGCAACCGGTGACAACGTCACAGTGGTCCACGCACATATGTATATGTGCAATAATAATTCGGTCAAAACATCCAGGCCAGCTGAAAACTTAAGCTACGTGTATTTTCTTTATATACTTCCAGAAATACTTTAGTTACTCGGGCTACTTGTGGTGGCCGAGTCACACAAAATTGCAAAATTGCGCAATACCTCCCATATATGGAGCCTACACTTCGAGTGTTCGATCACTTCGAATTAATCGACAGTCATGTTCCTGCGTTCCTATTCTGTGGTTGTATCAAGCACATCACTGATCAACCATATAAGCAACATACTTGGAAAACCTACCAACAATTTCGTCGAAGGCAAGGCTAGCCAGAGCTGTTGCATCCAAGTGGCAACCGAACAACCGACAACGATATGTACAGTATATTTTTCTCATGGCTAAACAGGTCTCTACATTCTATAAATATTTAATACCGCCGGTACAGAGATGAGGATCAAAACGCTAACATTCTGGATCTTTATATTGGCACTGTATACACTTTCTCATGCTTTTGGTCGAGCAATTGCGATGTTCATAGGTTTTCTACATGGCTTCAGCAATACTAACAGTTGTTCAATGATCTGGCTCACGACTGTCTGTGAATTGGTCTGAACTCAGGACCTGGCATGCCAAGGTTCAGCAGGTTGCCGCAATCATCAGTAGCCCGAGTGTACGCGTAAGCAGGCGTCTTGTTTAATTTAGATTTTTGATCCGAAAGTTTGTTATCGGCAGTAAATTGGATTAAATTTCTTATTGTTTCTCGCCCAATGAAATGTTGTTCCAAGTTTTTTTGGATCGTTCCTCTATTGGCTAACAACAGCGCCGGAAATAAACACGCGTTGACAGCGTTGCTGTATTCAAAAATGGCGTTTGCGTTCGGAGGTCTCAGTGGTTTGAATTAATTCTTCAGCGAAGAAAACTTCCAGGAAGCATTAAAACTGGCAGAGCAAGTCCAGGCGTTGCATAATTTCTTTCAGGGGAAGAATATTTACTTTAGCGCACCGACAGGCTACTATGGGAAATCGCTTGTGTTTCAAATCACTTTCAATCAATCCCAATCACCGCCGATGTTCTACTAGAAAAAGATTCAGGACAAGCATTTTGCTAGTGATTAGCCCATTACAATCGCTAATGTTTGATCAAGTTAACTACTTGAACGAACGTAGGATCAACGCAGCCGCAATTTATAAGGAACAGGACGAAGCTGTGTTGAATGTTGATGAAGCACATTGCTTAAGCACATTTTATATAAATGGTGGGTAATGAGACTTTCACTGGCGTTGTGTGAGGACTAATTTGGAGCATAATACTTTGTGTTCCACCACAGCAGCTACAGCGCACTGTTATTAGTGGTATGTTTCATAAATTTGCCAGTTTTGTTCGCTCATTTTTGTGACTACCGCTGACCTGTCAGCGGGAGCCACAATGTCGGCGTGATCTTGCTTGAGTGAGTGCTTGTCTTGGACCTCACTTACGTCATACTCGTGCAGCGATCGCCAGATATTCGACGCGATCGCTATATAGTCGAGAAGATCGCTATTGATCGCCAGGTATTCGGGAAGTACTCGAGTTGTTTTCGTGGCCTCGTGGGGAATAAACTAAAGTGAATCTCGTACGTCTTTGCATTTTGGTTGCTCTCGATGACAGTTTTGATTTTTGAAAAGTGTTAATTATAATACTTTGCAAATCTTTTCTTCTTGGAGCGGTTTCTGTCATTGATCAGCTTATACAAGGCAAGAAATAGGTTCAAAACTGTGACGTTTATCTTTAATATACTATATAGAAAATCTATAAATACTTGATCGGATCTCAAAGCCAACCTCGTACTTCGGTACTTATAGCAGTACTAGAAATATTCAGCTTATAAAGTTCGCTAGAAGTTGGGCCTTCAACTGTGTTCTATTTCAAAGCTCTTCTTCTTTTATCGAAGAAATTGTCAAAATATATTAATGATTGGTTGAATTGTGTGTTGTGCCCACTGGTCACATGTTACTGCAATGTAAATGTATATATCATACACTAAGAGTGAGAAGTGTGTTTTAACCAACTTTGAGCTAGGTGTTTTGATATTAGATCAAACACAACTTTAGAGTGTTTCAAGATCAAACAAATCAGGAAATGAATCAGTTGTCAAATGAATTAGTATTTTAGGATAAAAGTTGGCTAATAATGTATCCAAGCCAGTCTGCATTCTAAGGGCCTTCCGCCACAAATCTGTGGCGGAGAGAGAGGCCAGGAAACTCCCGCCAAGGTGCTTTTGGGGCACAGGGACGCATGAAAGCTCTGCTTGGCGTGTGATTTGGTGTAAAATGAGAAATTTCTTTTAGGAAAATAGCCCTCTGGCAATACGGGGGTATGAAATGGCCAAATGAGTTCATTGTGAACTTGGCCAGAAAGCACCTGCCATGTTGAAAACCGCGTGTTTAAAGGTCTGGGCTATTTGCCGTGGCAGTTATGGAATGCAGTATGGTATCCAAGTGTTTGATCACATATCAAACCTTTGTCTCGCTTATGATTTTCCTATGTGTTTGGTTTATGAAATATTAATGAGTTTGAGAAGTGTATATCACAGTGCCTGGTATTTACACTATATACATACATGTATATAAGAAATTTATGCTGACAAAATATATTGGCTGTTACATAGACATTACAAAACCTTGACTTGGTGTTTTGTTTACTTGTTTTAGGTGTTATTCAATATCTTGTATAATGAAATTAAGAAACCAAAGTTTGTGCACACCACAGCTGCTACAGCGGTCTGACCACAGAATAGTAGATACACCAGAAGTCTGACTCTTGTGAGACTACTAAAATACTCTATGATCTGGTATCTAAGTGTCACTCAATTGTGCATTTTGATATAAAATTGTTGAGAAGCTATTGTGAACTGTTGGGAAACTTAAAGCTGTGAATATGTTAAAAGCATTGAAATGAAATATATCTATTATACAATATTGAGTATTGTTGTACTGTCTCCAGACTTTTGAAAAATCAGGTTTTTGGACGGCCACTTTTTGTATGGACGGCCAAAGCAAAATACTCTCTTCAAACAACAACTACAGGTTTCCCCCTTTCTGATGTTTCTAGATTTTTGTTAGCTGCTGTTTACTTCAGCTATTGTGTAGGATTTGTTACTTATTTTTGCCAAGACTCCTCGTCTTGTGGGTCCAAACAGCAACTGACCACGAGATACACTATAAAGATGTTTTAATTTAACTGGTCGTTTGTGTTTTCAGACCTTTTTATTTTTCTCAAAAGTGCCCTCAAAACGCTGGAAACGCTGTTTCAGAGACCCAAAATTCAAAAATTTTCCGGGGAAGCATACCCCTGGACCTCCCCAGAAATATGTCGTCATAAATTTTTTTTGGACAGCAAGTTTTGAAATCCACTTAAAATACTAGCAGAATCACAAAATATTAGTGATGTGCATTACGCTTGAATGCCACAGCATATTTATGACAGGTAAAATGTTGTTTTGGAACACAATGTTGATGATCTGGGGTGAGTTGTATGAAGCCTGGATAGCTTATCTAGTTGATAAGTCCTAGCTAAGAACAGCAATAATCATGCTTTGAACAACCTAATATAAAATTTTATCCACTGAATAGTTGTGTATCTGATATAGTGCAGTTCAGTGGAGAAACTTTAAATAATTTGGGTTGTTCAAAGCACCATTAGAGTGGTTCTCTAGCTAGGATTTATCCATCAGATAAGCTATCTGGGCTGCGTACAAAAATCTGAATTTTACAAGTTCACTTTACGTGAAACTTGGGGGCATTGTTTAAAATGCCAATATATGTTACAGTACGTTTTGGAAACACCCAGTAAAGATGTATGTATATGATATACCATGTTTAAATTAGCAACACAGTATAAAATGATTTAAAATACCTATCATTTTTTTTGTGTCTGTGTGCTTTTCACACATTTTCATGCTTCTTAAGTCTATACTGTATCTTTTTCGGTGCTTAATAGCGGTAGTCACATGTACGCATTGCGTACCTATTTTTTACCACAGCAGTTAAGTTTCACGTGAAGTGTCTAGTTTCAATCGATAGGTCATAAAATATGCCTGCGGTTTGATGTATGTTTGGGAGAAGAATAAGCGTGAAAGGATTTATGTAGGTCTGTGTTCTTTGGATTACCCTCGACGCGATTTTGAGTCGAAGTTGAAATCAGTAAATATGTTAAGACGAAAATACAGATATTAGAAGGCGCGTGTAACACTGAAGTATAATAGACAAGTTAAAAATAAAAATACGTCTTACTGAAGTCTGTGTAGTTTTGGTGTAGTCCGTAACGTACTGGCATCCGTGGTTGGCTTTATAAATTGGTGAATTTCTCGCTCCTCTTTCCCATGTCGATAGTTGGCGTAAACAGGTTTAATTATGTCGTTTCGTTATAGTATAATATATCGTGCGTATCGCGTGGTTTGTGGTTGTTACGTCAGAAATAAAAGGGTTATTGTATAATCTGTCTAGTGGCGAGTGAGATGGTAAAGAAAACGTCGTGCCAAATTTTTATCACAGGATTTAACAATCGTCTCTGAACACACGGCACAAGATTCGGCCATGCCGACCTTTAGGCGATAAAAAATGGCCGCCAACGAACCGGAAGTTTTGCCTGGATAGCGTTGCGAAATGCTAAGTCAGCATAACAAGCTTTCGGGCTCCGTTGCGCAGACGTTACCCTCCGGGGAACGGAAACGGGTGAAGTCTGCACGCAGGCTAGTTATTTACATTTTGATGCCGCACGGTTTGACAGGTGTCATCTTCACTAAAAATCGCAAAATGCTCATGCACGTCACCATGACTTAAATCCTTTTCAAATGCATTGAAAAAATTGCTCGACGGCCCTGATGCAAGGTCATAAAAATTGTCGTACTTTTTCCCTTAAAGGCACAGTGTCATTATGACACAAACTTGAAAAACTCCGTGGACAAATCATGGTGAATATCACACACGTCAAAACTTGGACTAAATTAGTCCGTAAGAAAATGCACTAATGACTTACTTTTTTGACGTTTAAAGAATATTATTCCTTTCCTTTGTACACAAATATGTTTTTTGTCTTGCGCAAAAATATTAATTAAGCGGTAATTTAATACCTGACGCTGTGCTTTTAAATTTATCTGGCGATGGCCAAAATCGAACACGATATTAGAAGATTCGAAATTCGATCACCTAGTTCACTGAACGTCTGTTAAATTAGATACCAAGCTCGCAAAACGTACCATGACATGCACTGCATTTATACCATTATACACAACTTATAATTTATGCAACGAAACGTTTCTTTCAGCTCTTCGTTTACCACCAAAGTTTGTTATTCTGCATGTGATTTTTTTCTCGATTACTCAAACTTATGAAAATAAATAAACAAGCTGAAGGAAGCCTTCAAACACTTGGACTTGAATATATTAAGATCACATGCGTATTGTATGTATAGATAGCTCTCATAAACACTATGGGATACTAATAAGAAAAACAAACACATCCTTCAGAATCATGGTTACTGCAAATATTTCCTTCAGCACCACATTTAGTAATTACATACAATATAGAGTCGGATGAACTACGTTAACAAATTGCATGCATGATCCATTGATAATTCGTGTCCGTTGCTTTAAATAATTGTTAAACGTTTCTTTAGCATTAACAATGCATTTCCATTTGTTTGGTTACAATGAGATTGGAATGAAGGGAGATATATAAAATGCATGGAATCCATCCACTACCTATGATTATTTTACTCCGATGAAGGGCTAAGCTCGAAACGTCAGTATTTCGTTATCAAAACTATATTGTCGGCAGTTTACCACCTTTTCACTTTGCTCTATTTAAAACACTGCGTAGGCAGGCTATAGCATTCTACTTTTTTAGACCATCTATTAATACATTGCTGCCTTTAATTCAAGTCAATTATCGTTGACATTCTGCAGAATACGCTGCCCCCATCAAGAGCGTGGCTTAAATAGAACTTTAACTGAGTCAAAACATGCAGCTTGAAAGTTTAGTTAAATCTATTTTATATCATTTGAAAATTAGTGAAAGAAAAAATATGCCGTCGAATTGTACGCGTGTGTAGTGATGTGTTATTACACAAGTGTCATACTGCTAGACCTGGACATGTACAGTAGCACGCATGTCAGTGCAGGTAGAGATTATTATGGTTTTGCATTCCACTTTGAGATGGTTCCAGATCAATCTGAGCTGAAAGGAACCCAGTGTAGAATACAGCGCGGAGTAAAATTTATGATTGATCCATAGGCATATATTGTTTTGATCCACTTCAGAGGTGGTTCGGATCAGTTGATCGCTTGGATCGATTAACAGCTATAGTAAATGCAACGTGTGTAAGGTGATCGATCTCGATCGAAGGTTCGTTTAGGCAAACCTCCAAATATCAAAACAGATTTCAATCAGTGTTTTCAGGCACTTTTTACCATATAAAGAAAACTGTTTTCAGAGTTGTTTTTTTTTCTTTTAGAATTCTTGATGTCCATTGAGTTATTTACATCCTTATACTGCATGGGCTCCATAGCCTTTCACTGATCTTCACTATAAAAAAATGTATTTCTGATTGCATGACCTCGAGATAGACAACACAGATCAATTTTGAGATCAGTGCAAACGCACACGTCATCATCTCTCGGGTCCTGAGTACAGATTGATTCATCGACTGCATGCAGTGTGAACAGGGCCTATATAAGATGGTTGTGCCTTGTTGCCCTTTGGCAAGAAAAATCAACTGCCATTAGCCTGAAGTAAAAACAATATTCATGGGTAGTACCTTAATCAGGCCGGATGAAACTCTATATTTCATATTTTATATCACGGCTTTACATCGCATATTTTAGCTTTCATTTACCTTCTAAAACTCATTAATAATTCATGAAGAAAATTCAAAAGAAAGAAATATTTAATCAGTGTTTTGAAATAAGAGGAAGATTATGGCCAAATTTCGTCAACTTTAATCTCGATTTTCTCTCAAAATACGGGTTCGTTTTAGAAGTAAGTTCAAACACTCGTAAAGAGTTCTTCCTCCGATTTCAAAACACCTCGAAGTTCGTTTAAAAAACTCGGCTTCGCCTCGTTTCTTCAACTCACTTCTCGGTGTTTTGAAATCGGAGGAAGAACGCTTACTCGTGTTTGAACTATTACAGAAAAGTTTGTTCTTCTATAATCTTTTTATTATTATTCAAATTAAAACAATAAATATAGCTTTAAGAGGCATAAATTATAGACATATCATTTTAAAGTTCAGACGTACATGCGATATACACATTATACAGGAATACAGTAATCCACATGTACAGGATGGCTTGGGGGTAATTATAACCGGGTCAAAACATCCGGCTTTAAGATTTTGCTTTCGTATTGTAAACAATACGCAATAAAATTTTCATTGTACAGTACCAGAAAAGAATATACCAAGGAGGAGATTCTACTCTGGCGCGAGTGGTTGACAGTTGGCACGCATAAAACAAGATCCCAATTAACTCCAAGGCAACAAATATTTTGCACAAATTTTTAGAAAGAGACTAAAAACGACGAAACAGAACTCTGTCCCCTTTTGCACGTTTTGGTCACGGGCTTAAATATCCTCCACATATGTAACGCAAATAGGTTCCATGATCTTTTTGCGTTTTCAGGTTGCGTTTACCTAACTATGTAGCGCTATGCCAGTAGCATAAATGCTTCTATTATGTGCCTGACTATGTTTCGTCAAACCAGTCGCCCAGAGGGCAGATAACACTCAACGTCGGTCTGAACAATTATTTATAACATCATATACATGTAGCAAGGTTGGTCTACTGCCGAAACGTGAAAATAGCATATTTCGATTTGTGTAAATATATGTCAACACAATCACTTCCTACGCAGAACATTACTTTTATATATAATAAAGCAATACCCTCGCACGTAACAACCTTTTTACGTAATGTAAAATAAAGAAACCTACTCGTTTGCTGTCTGCTCTCAAGAAGAAGTTTGTTTAAGTGCCCTCGTTCATAAAGATTAAAGAATATCAAGATGAATCATTTTCCGATAGTCCTCTCGCTCGATTCCTATACTGTGACGTCGCCAAAATAAGTTCGAGAGAAAAGAGGACTAGGAACTAGTCTGAGATTATGTCAATACCATACACTAAACGTCGTTGCGTGACAAATTTCCAAAACGAGACACATCCGCACTATGCAAGACTCCTGGTAAAACTTGTCTCGCTTCCTTTGATTCACAAACTATTGCAGTTTGACAAAAAAATTGCATCGTACAACACACAGCACCTTTCAACCTGTAGACGCATGTACATAGTGCGTACCTATGTTTCACATATCATCAATTTTAACGTCGTTTTAGTAACGACTTCGGAAACAATTCACCGCCTAGATCCATGCATGTAAACTACATGCAAGGTAGGTTTTAATTATAGATAACTTTTACCTTCGATAAATATTGCTTGTTCTTCAGCCGATACATCACTTGTAATTCCTAAAGCATGCCAAGGATCAATGGAACCGTTGGGAAAAACAATCTACAAGAAAGCAATCAATTCACTTGTTATAGGATAAGATATCACTACAGCGATTATATATTATAATACTACAGCATTAATCATTCGTATTTTAAAATTGCTGTAAACTCGTTCATTAGATCATTCGTCAAAATGCGTGAACAGTGCTCTAACTACTAAAGGTTACTATTAAAGGGTATTGGCAATAAAAATTAAGTTTGTTTAATGTGAAAGAACTCGTGAAATTGTAATAGAAGATCTTTTTACAACTTTTTCGTGTCTTTCTTCGTTTGCAAGATATTTCAATTTGTTTAATATGTAAATGAGATGGGCTCTGACGTCAGGAGCAGGGTACAGTATTTTTACACAAAGCAACATCAGTTATGAAATTCACATCAGTTATGTGTCACAAGGCGTTTTTATGTGCACAGTTTCAAGTGACTTCGGTGAACAAATTTAGAGATATAACTGATTTTGCTACGTGTAAAAATACTGTACCCTGCTCCTGACGTCATGCAGAGACCATCTCATTTACATATTAAACAAATTGAAATATCTTGAAAAGGAAGAAAGATACGAAAAAATTGTAAAAGATCTTCTATTACAATTTTATGAGTTCTTTCACATTAGACAAACTTAATTTTAGTTGGCAAATTAGACTATGGGTTCAAAATTTCTGAGTGAAACGAGAGTGGAGCCCGAGTCAACTATCATCTCATAGAAATTGAGAGCGAATAATCTAATTGTTTTAGTGGAAACTAACTTGTGTGCCTTAGTTCTTCCGAATTATTTCAAGAAATAGGTACGCATTGCGTACATGTAGATACTGGTATTTGGCTTGAACAGATGACTGAACAATTTAAATTGTATATTGCAAACACACTACTGTAATGTACTGAAGATAACACGACTTTACTTGTAAAGTAAACATGATAGTGATCAGGCTGGTCGTTATAACCAGTGGCCCGCGGTCGAAACGGGCCCATTTTTAACAAAACGAAGCAAAAGAATACATTATCTGAACTGTTGAAAGATAAATTCAATTCTATAATAATCAACAACTACAGTTTCAGTACTGATCATAATACATTGCATTGGGTTCCTAAATCTTAATGGATTTGTCACTGTCATGGTGGCTCTTGTATGGCTTCATTAGTGCCATTATGACTTTGTCATTACCGTCATGGGGTTTCAATAGTCTTTTCAATTTCTACAATGGGTCATCTTTATGGTTTGATAAAATAAGAAAAATATGAAGGGGGGTACAGGGGCCCACAAATATTTTTGGCCAGGGGCCCGACATTTCTCTCGGCGGACCAGATAGTGATTGTATGAGTTTGGAAAGGTCTGCAAGAAACTGTATTATACAAGGATAGACTGAAATTTCAGTATGAAACTATGAATTTACAAACAAATCATTTAAATTAACATTGCAATTTGATAAAGTGTAGCCTGTTTAAAACTACCAAGGCTGAAGTTTTCGCCCACTATACAAATTTATAATTCTATTTCCCACATAACCGCAGAAAAACTTCATGCTTGTTTTTAAGGGGCACACATCATGCTCTGATTGCTGAATCAGAATATATTATCCAGTATTAATCAACATAAACTATTCAGGTGAAACAAACTAACATAAGCACAGGTTGAAGCATATAACGACGTTGCCACACGAGGAATAAGTAGAAGACAAGTACACGCACGCGTACAAATGTTTAGAACTTGGAGAAGTACTGTATTACCCAGGCCCCAAAAGTTTTTGAATTTTAGGAGAGGAGTGAAGCGGAAGAAAAACCTCTAGAGAATATAAAATGAGAATGTTGGTTCAGACAAAGAATGTGAGGAATTATTCCAAAAATAGATTCCAAAAATGGTAATGGTGGAAATATAAAATTTTCCAGTCAGTAAAATATACAATATACGTGTCTGAGTACTTGTTTGAAGGTTTTGCCTTCAATCTCGTACTCAGGCTCTTATCTCCGCCCGCCCGCTCCCGGTGTAGTAGAGATAAGACCCTGAGTACAAGGTTGTCTCGCCCGTTCTTTCTTTCTTGTAAGCGTGACAACATCACTAATACAACAACCAATGTTCCATTTATAAAACTAATAATACCAAGACCACCAGCCAATGTCGCCAAAAGTTCTTTCAAGATTAAGAAATGTTAAAGTGCATATAAACCCTACACAGTTTTTATTTGTTTGTATAGATCACGGCAAAATAACTGATGAGTTATTTTACAGTTTTTGATTTGGTCCATTCGTTCCGGAGATATCTTGCTTCAAACATCGGCAAAATGCTCCAATTTGAACGTCCCGCGAAAAATTGCCTCAAATATTATATGATCAAAATAGGGCCTGGAACCGACAAGGCGTGACGTCATTTAAGAAACGTCAACTCTGATCGCTCTGTCACTAGCAGTGTACGCACGAGGTTTTCCATACTAAGTTTACCTTTAAAATTCGTCGAATATTTGCAGTTTAATAATTTTAGTAATGCCAGATAGGTGTGCTGTATACGGTTGCTCAAACACGGCTATTGTAGCCGATGACGTCAAATTAAATTTGACTTTTTGACTGAAGTGACGTCACATGTGTCTCGTCCCAATCCTCTATAATTTGCGGCTTTTTCATATAAATAGCTATGTTTAAAGCGAGATATCTCTGGAATGAATGGACCAAATCAAAAACTGTAAAATAACTTATCAGCTATTTTTGCGTCCTATTTTCAGAAAACTGAAAACTGTGTAGGGTTTATATGCACTTTAAGCTATCAGAGAATAAGCCAGGGATATAAAAGTAGCTCCGCTTCAACAACCAAGAAAAAGTCTACCTTTGTTCCAGCGATAAGCAATCCTCCATAATTCGTATTCGTGCCACTGATACCAGTGAGAAGTGCTGCCTCATTAAATTCCGGGCCAAAGATATCCATGCACTGTTTTATAGAAACGCTAGAAAAAACACCAACTGTCAGCATCGCATATATACTCTTCTTGCAACCAAGGGCGGTTATCAAGTAAAACTTACTTTAAAGGAAAAAGGTTGCCAAAAGGTTGTTTGGAAGAATCACTTGTCTGGTAAAAGCCAAATTCGGTACAGGTCTGATAAGTCCATTGTCTACCTACAAACATGTTTAAACAAAAAATATTTAACAATTAGTCACCGAACTCGAGGTAACTATCGGCGATTAGTATAATTTCATAGTGGAAAAGAGGCTTTCCAGCTTTTTGATTGGTCCGCTCAGCGGTGAATCTGAGGCAATATTCACCGCCTAGCGCAGTAACTATTGCATCACAAGAAATTGTTCTTCAAAAGTAGTTTTGGAAAAGAGACTGGTACTTATTCAAGACTGCACAGACTTTACTCGTTTCAGTCTCCCACTCGGAGTTGTCATTTTGAAGTATGAGATTTTACAATTTGTCGATTCATTGAACTAGTTTTTGGAACAAACAAAAGTATTATTACTATAAACACATTTATCACTGATATGTTGTACATATCAAATATCGAAAAAACAAAACTTTGTAAAGGTAAGGAAGTATATTTTCTATAATTCTTCGTATTTTTTATAGTACGTTTTGGTTAGGTTTTGGTCGTAGCGATGTTTTCGAAAACTTCGTCATGAGTGAAGAACATATTGAACATAAATTAAGTGCAAAAAGTCCGTAAAACAGAAGTCAAAACACCAGAATAAAAGTCTTTTTAAATATATTTGAATATATGTACAAGTTCAGTTCCAAAGTAGGATGTTGTTTACTCTTTTTTTGAAATTATTTACTGACAAAGACTGTGGCTTGCTAACATCGTCTGTGAATAAACAGAATCACCACTGTTAAAATGAAAGCAGTTGTTTAAAAGTTTCTTGTTTCAACGTTATTGGTTTTTTGTCGACATCTGAAATTATACTAAAACAATTAGTCTTAATATAATCTTATTATACTAAAACCTCAGTCTCGGTGACTATCGGTGTATTTACGCGGCTCAGTAAATATTCGCCGATAGTCACATCGACTCCGGTGACTAATTGTTAAATAGAAAAACCAGTAACGTTGAAACAAAACATTTCAAATAACTGCATTCATTTTAGTAATAGAAGCGGAAATTTGTAATAACATCCTGCATGTTTATTATTCATTGCTTATTTATTTAAAGAAATAAACAACAATTTAAAGAAATTACAACAATTTCTCGCTCTATTACAATTTGTCGCCCCGCAAACATTCCAGGAACTAATGCTTTAGTTTTCTTTACTCGACGAAGTTTTCGAAAACATCGCTATACGTTCGCTACGACCGAAAACACAACCTCGTGCCCAGGCTATTTACTCGGCGCTCGCAACTCGCGGGAGCACCATGCTAGGCAATAACTATATTGCCCCAGAGTCACTCACTATCAAGTTCAAGTTCATTTATTAATTTCACACAATACAGATTTAAAAATTACATCGAGTGAATAAGCATTAAAAAAGAGAGAGATTAGAAAGAAAGTTACATATTCAATGGAGGAGTATTATGAAGAAATGAGGTTACCGTCTACTATTAGGTAAAAAACAACTTGAGTAATTGAGCTTATTGAAAGTTAATTGCTATTTGTAAATGTTGTACAATTTTCTTGAAATTACAAACTACTGTATACGAATCAAAACAGAAGGAAAAGGAAATAACTAAAATAAATATAGATAAAACTTATACTTGGTTGGAAATTAGATGGAATTTATACTTCTTTTTAAAGGAACTTGTTTTTTCTAACTGCTTCAGGCAAATGGGAATGGTTTCCCATAGCACAGAAGTAGTGGCGCAACTAGGCATCTGGGAGCCCGTGGGATTGATTACTTCGGGGGCCCTTTCCGATTTTGTGACCGCATTTGTAGGGGGGGTCGGGGGCATGCTCCCCCGGAAAATTTTTGAATCTAGGGTCTCTGAAATGGCATTTCCTGCACTTTGAGGGCACTTTTGAGCAAAATATACTCACTCACGCTCCGATTCAAAATCTGTTAAAGTGGGCAGGTTATTTGAATAGATTCATAACTGCATTCATTCCATTCCGCATAGCCTGCGCGCATAGCCTAGTGGAAGACATGATAATAATATAATGTCATGACATGATAATAATGACGTCACAAAATGCTTGGGGCCCCTAATTAATTCCTTTTGCTCGGGCCCGTCAGTAGTTGCGCCACTGCACAGAAGCAGAATAGTTAAAAGTAAATTTACCAAAGTTAGTTCTAATTTTTGGTCGATAAAAGTTGAGATTGGCTGCGTACCTGGTGTTGTAACTTGTGAACATTAGTCACAGGTATTAGAAAATCATGAAATAAGGAAGGGAAACTTGTTAAATTATTGAACAGTTTGTGCGTCAAAATGCCAGTTTTTAACTTAATATCAATCTAAATACAGCAATTATTGAATTCACTTCGAAAACTACACTAATAATAGCCTTGGCAAAAATATTATTTTTCTAAAGAAAAAGCGGGATTTAAGTTTAAAAACAGTTTTTAATTCCAAGACTTGCTTGGATGCTTTTCCTACACTTCAGACTATATCTGTAAAAACCCACGTATGCTATAAGGACTTTAGTTAGTAATTAAGAACATGTAGGCTAAAATGTTGGCATTTAAACGCTCATTATATATACGAACCTGTTGAGCCTAAAAATTGAAACAGGTTCTTACTTGAAAAATCAAAAAAAATATTGTTTTTATATGGCAACCAGACTGTGTAAAATATATCTTGTAATTTCAATATAAAACATTGCTAATATACTGTACACAAATATTAAACTGCCTCTATACTGATTATACATTTATATAGTTTCAATGTGTACTTAACAAATAGATTCCATTTTGCCGTTGTCTGTTCAGTTATAGATGCACAGATGACGTCACAACGTGGTAAGAACAAAAAAGTGGTCCACGAGACGCAGTCGAGTGGGTCACTGATGTTCTTACCACGTTGTTACGTCTTCTGTGCATCTATAACTGAACAGACAACAAAAAATGGAATCTATTTGTTTTATACAATAAAAATTTAAAAGGTTTTTGTCGGAACGCTTGCCGAATTTTGGGGCACGAAGAAAGAAAAAAGCAAGTCAGCTGAGCTGACGTGATCTGACGTGTCCATGTGTCTGTCCTCTAATAGATCATGGCCAACAACCAATGAAAACACGCATAGCAACCAGGGTATTGTATAATATAGTATAGACGCTTGTCAAAAAACAGCAACAGTTATCAACCAGTGTAGAGCACAGGTACGCGTGTACTGTAGTTTCAGTATTGACAGACAAAAACTAAGAAAATATGAATCTTTTTAAGAACCTAAATAGCCTTAAGTAACACCAAATATATAGGAAAATTTGTAGGCTAACTCGGAAAAATCTAGATTCTCATATACAGATTTTTACTGTGCATCACCCCGAAAAATTGCACACATCCAAAAGTTAAAAAGCCTCAAATAAAAATACGATATAAAAAAACAACAAAAAACGGCAATCTTACCTCCCTCCGCAGCAGAACTGTTCCACGACGTTTTTCTCAAATCTTTAATCATGTCAGAATAATTGACGTCAAGACAGCTCTCGCCGTAAGTGTCAAGCATCAGAGTATTCACACGCGCGAACTTTGACAAATCATCCAAACTCTTATCGTTCATAATCGTGCACAGCACATCGATAGTTATATTTGTCCCAATGGCTCCCTAAAAACATCAATTATAAAACCATTTGCTGAGAAACTATAGGATTATAACTGTAAGCACATCAGACAATGTTTTGGCTTAAGCCCAGATCAAACGAGAACGCAAGTCCTGACAAGTTGGCAGTCACGAATTTCTGTGGCGGTCGTTCGAACACCCAAATTAACAAAATAAGGTTTCATGAGTGTTTTAAACAAGTTTTAACTTTGTCACGGTACATGATATTTTCGGGAAATTATTCAGAGCGGCTGGCTGAGATAGCGTGACTGTCAACTTGCGATGACTTGTCACAACGGTTCGCATTTGATTAGGGCTTTAAAGTGCCTATGACGAAAATTAAGTATGTCTTACTTGAAAGCACACTTAAAATGATAGAATAACATCTTTTGAAGTTTTTCGTTTCCTTGCTTCGTTCTTAAGATATTTCAGTTTGTTTGATATGTAAATTAAACATTTTAACGTCACATGTGCATAACGAGTTGTTGAAAAAAGTTATATATCATTCTTTGCTATTATCAAACCAAAATAATTCGTGGGAAGCATGTGCGTGTGTTTCTCCCAGAACACTAAACAAGTAGATTTTCAAGTGATTATATTTGGCAAAAGCAAAGATATATAACGTTTTTCGATAACTTATTATGCACGTGTGACGTTGCAACATGCATTTACATCAAGCAAACTGAAATATCTCAAGAACGAAGCAAGGAAACGAAAATATGTTACTCTATATCATTTTAAGTGTTCTTTCAGATAAAACAAACTTAATTTTCGTTTCATAGGCACTTTAAAGCTTGTTTTCACATCATATTTAAGAAATGGTTCGTGGTTTGGCAGAAGTTGAGAAAGCACAAAAAAAGCGTAAGAGATGCTCGAAGCTTATAAATTGCAACTTCCCAAGCGCATCCATAATCGATGGAGCCCAAACTATGAACCACTTCTTTTATAATATAGATTAAGAATAAGACTCAAAATAATGATAAATATATGGCCTTGAAATCACAGGAAGTGTTTCGGTTGTGTTTTCTGTTTACTGTTTGTTGCTTGAACCGTTTAGCATATATTTTAAATATTTCAAGGCCTCCACCTAATATTTAAATGTTGCCACAGACCAGCTGATAGTCTGCCTTGTTTTAGCGAGTGTTGATTTTTTTATTTCTTTCCGAAAATGTTTCCCCGTGCTTTTTTTCCTGTGTTCCATGGAGATATAGAGCACGCACGATAACCAATCGGAATAATTTCTTCACACACATTTTTCTCTATTGATACAAAGAAGGTACCCGAAATAATGTGCCTCGTAAATTGCGTTAAACTCCGAGGGATGTATTTTGAAAAAAATTCGAATACAAACGTCTTCTATGCCATTTTGATACGGCATCCCCCACAGCATCCCCTCAAATATACCACAATGCACGGCGCGCATCTAACTAGTGACCAGTCCTTTTAACATATTCATCATTTCCGAACTCGCCAGTTAAAAATCCACAAATCTTATTGGCTCTCCCACCATCTATTCAGTGATACACGTAGACATGATTAGACAACATTGGCGGAACTTTAGCCATTAAAAATCCTCCTTTTATGCCAAGTATAGACTAAATTATTATATGGAACAAGTTACTTCCGTTGAAATTGCGTGTTCTCATTGGCTGAGACGCGTCACGTGGCGATCGATTATTTTCGGGTAATCGACTGGTCGATTACGAGTTTTGTCAGCCATTTTGTTTACAAAAGCTACGACGAAAGAAAACAGCAAACATTTTAAGAATTCAGTAACCTAAGGACTAAATCATGTATGAGTGGGACGATCTGGAAGTGAGTTTTAGGATTCCGACATCGAAAACAAGAAGAAGAATGACATTGAAAACGGTGAGTCTATGTCACACTTGAGGCCACGCTATACAGTACTGCTCAGAAATAACCTAACAGTGTGTCTGAGGTTGAGGTTAATTTTAAACAATGATAGAAATGGTATTAAACTTTAGTAAAGCACAATAAAATTATCTAGTAACACAGAAAAAAAAGACCATATTTTTATTCAGTGTTTTAGAGGCAGTTTAACTAACACTGAACAGACTTAGATTATGATTAAGCGGAGGTTCAACTAAGTTTGACCTCGGTTTTTGTTAGGTCATTACGGAAAATGTCAGACCTCGGTCTTTTATGAACGAACCTCGCTCTACGAGCTCGATCCGTACTATCAAGGCCTCGGTCTGATATTTCGCCGCAATTAAAGCACTTTCGGTTAATAATTCTTATTGCTTATTCACCGAGCGTGAGGTCTGTACTAGTGAAATATCGGACCGATGTTTTTTTAGTACGGACCGAGACGAGCGCAGCGAGTTGAGGTCTGTGCAAAAAAACAGAGGTCCGATATTTCACTAGTACAGACCGAACAAGCGAGGTCAATAAGTAGTTTATTATATGGCCATAAATGTTGTGAACGTTCTGTGAAAACTCGATCCATCTTTCTTGCGAACTAAACGAAAATGGCAGATATTTTCCCATTTTTAAAGTACTTTCCGTTGAGGTAGAATCCTGAACTTTCTACCCCAAATAGTATTTTTCAATTGCTTTTGTTTGACATATTGCTCAAGATTGTACGTTAAGTAGTTGAATAAAAAATCATCTGAAATTCTAATACTTGTGAGAAGTAAATGTTATATTATTACGAACAATGTTACGAACATTTTGGACATTTTAAAAACTTTCACAAAACATGGAAACTCGAACTATACATCAAATGAAAGCTTATAAAATTTCTAACAACCTATACCTGCACGATATACCTCAACAATGAGTACTTCTGAAATTATAATCCGTCTTGTTGCATAAACTGACATGACTGCCATTTTGTTTATAAAACTTACGGTCCCGAACGGCAGATTCCGCTCTGAGCGGGCGGATACGTACGGGAAATATCCGACCGCTTATGAACCAATCAAATTACAGGATTTTCGTATTCGGACCTCTCAGCGCTGCTGCCTTATAATAAGAAGCTTTATTATATGACTATTTCCGCGAGCGGTCTGGAACGTAAAATCCAGCAATTTGATTGGTTCCTTTGCGGTTTTGATTGGTTCCTGCATGGCATCTGCCGTTCCAGAAGAATTTTATAAACAAAATGAAAGTCAAGTCAGTATACATGCAACAAGAACGATAATAATTTCCGAACTATACTCATTGTTGAAATATATCGTGCAGGTATATGTTGCTAGAAATTGTGTTAAGCTTTCATTTGATGTATAGTTTAAGTTTCCATGTTATGTAAAACTTTTTTTAAATGTTCAAATGTTCGTAGCAATGTTCGAAATATCATGAAATTTACTTCTCACAAATATTATAGAATTTCAAATGTTTTTTTATTCAATTACGTAACGTACTGTACAACCTTGAGCGATATGTCAAACAAAAGCAATTGAAAAATGCTATTTGGGGTAGAAAGTTCAGGATTCTAGCTAAACGGAAAGTACTTTAAAAATGGGAAAACACATGCACGCTATTTTGCTTTAGTTCGCAAGAAAGATGGTGGCGAATACGAGCCTAATGCTTTCTCAAGTTTTCAAAAAACGTTTACAACACTTGTAGTCATATAATAAAAATGCGCTCGCTCAGTCCGTATTAAAAACGTCTGTCCGATATTTCACTAGTACAGACCTCGCGCTCGGTCAATAAGTAGTAAATAATAATTGCGAAACCTCGCTTAATTACTACGAACAGAATTGAGTTTCTAAATTAGAAATAAAATTATTACAAAAAAATAAAAGAACTGAAAAATTTTTTAGGGTTTCTCGAATTTCATAATTATGTTTTATCACTTTTTATTATATAAAATAGAGTGTTTTATTGATTTTTCCGCCACTAATAAAAGTGATAATCTCACACGTGCGATTATTTATGATAATATGTGACGATTATCGCTGAATCAGCATTATAGTTTAATGCAATTTTTGCAAGGCAATAGGACAATTTTTTTATATAATAAACAGAACAATACATGGATGTTTGGAAATATGAAATTTATTTCTCGTGTTGAACGGTCAACACCAGATATCCTGGTCAACACCAGAAATAAATTTCATATTTCCAAGCATCCATGTATTGTTCTCTATATATAGTAAACGGATTACTCCCAACAGGCTATAGCCTAATCCGTACCAAATGCAAATGTCAGAAGCCGCATGCGTTCAACAATTTGCTTGCTGAGATCGAAGTATTAACCCCGACTAAATCCGGAGTCTTCATTGGTCTTCGCTGGGGAAGAGGCAGCGCACTAACAGCTCACGCCAACCGTGTTTGATTATTAAAGACTTATTAACCGAGTGTGAAGTCTGTACGGGAAACTATTTGCCTGAGGTTTTCGTACAGACCGAGCGACGAAGGAGTGAGGTTTGTGCGATAAAACCGAAGGCAAATATTTTCCAATACAGACCGAGAAAACGAGGTTAATAAGGAATTTTTGATATGGCTATTGATTCATTTTATTTTGTTTTGAGCGTTGTTTTCGTCTTCAGAGTATGCTGTTTACCTTATACTGACCTGTTAACTTTTTCGTGTCGCTTCTCGGCCTTCTTGTTTACGACAGTTCGGCTTTTATTTGTCGTGTTTTTAGATATACAGCTTTTAAGAAAACCAGCAGTAATGTTCCAACACATTTTATTGTTCAGAATAATTGAATAAAGATACCCAGTTCTCTTTTCAGTATTTGTATTCAAATCAACTCAGGAATTTTCCCGCCAAAACTTACAGGGCCGAGAAAAAAGCGTATTGACAGGTCGGTCAATATCGTAAAATCCCGACCTCCCAGGAATCAATCAGCATGCTCGTTTTGCGTACGGACCGCAAATCAAACCCAGCCATATCATAAATACAAGTTAGATGTACATAGTCACATCTACTGTAGTACTAACTCTTTTCTCATCCGGCAGGCCTCTCACTTTATTCACCCATGCAATGGGGACACCCCAGATAAAGAAGAGTTATCAATAAAATATAAAGTGTCGATCTGTATACCTCAAATTTTCTGTTGTCTTTGTTGTACTGAACAACTCCCATGAAATTGCCAGCAGTGATTGAAGCAAAGTTTGATATGTCGTTGTTATTGTCAGTTAATGGTTCACACAGTCTATAAAAAATTACACAATGAGCATCAAGTAATTTTTTAGACTTAATTTTGGCTTATTAATGTAGTTTTCGGCACTCGATTGATCTTTACTGTCCCGTCGTGCACACCAAAAATGCACAAATTATTAACAAAATTAACCAATGTCATGCTCATAATCATCCTCATGCTCATGTTTATTCTCCTGATGCTCATCAGCCTCACCCCAATCCTCATCATCCTACACATCTTCATTCTCCTCATCTTTCATCATGCTCATCCACCTCATGCTCATCCTCCTCAGGCTCATCTCCCTCAGGCTCATCCACCTCTTGCTCATCCTCCTCTTGCTCATCCTCCTCATGCTCATCCTCCTCTTGCTCATCCTCCTCTTGCTCATCCTCCTCTTGCTCATCCTCCTCTTGCTCATCCTCCTCATGCTCATCCTCCTCTTGCTCATCGACCTTATGCTCATCACCTCATGCTCATTCTCATCCTGCTCATCCTCTTTATGCTTATCCACCTCATGCTCATCCTCCTTATGCTTATCCACCTCATGCTCATCCTTATCCACCTCATACTCATCCACCTCATGTTCATCCTCCTTATGCTTATCCACCTTATGTTCATCGACGTTATGCTCATCCACCTCATGCTCATCCTCATCCTGCTCATCCTCTTTATACTTATCCACCTCATGCTCATCCTCATCCTGCTGATGCTCATCCTTCTCATGTTATCCACCTCGTGCTCACCCTCCTCGTGTTCATCCTTCTCGTCTTCAGCCACCCCATGCTCATCCGCCTCGTGCTCATCCACCTCATGCTCATCCACCTCATGCTCATCCTCCCCATGCTCATCCTCCTCATGCTCATCCTCCTCATGCTCATCCACCTCATGCTCATGCCCATCCTCCTCATGTTCATCCACCTCATGCTCATGCCCATCCTCCTCATGCTCATCCTCCTCATGTTCATCCACCTCATGCTCATGCCCATCCTCCTCATGTTCATCCTCCTCATGCTCATCCACCTCATGCTCATGCCCATCCTCCTCATGTTCATCCTCCTCATGCTCATCCACCCCATGCTCATCCACCTCATGCTCATCCTCATGCTCATCCACCTCATGCTCACCCACCTCATGCTCATCCTCCTTATGCTCATCCTCCTTATGCTTATCCACCTTATGTTCATCGACCTCATGCTCATCCACCTCATGCTCACCCACCTCATGCTCATCCTCCTTATGCTCATCCTCCTTATGCTTATCCACCTCATGCTTATCCTCATGCTCATCCACCTCATGCTCACCCACCTCATGCTCATCCTCCTTATGCTCATCCTCCTTATGCTTATCCACCTTATGTTCATCGACCTCATGCTCATCCTCATCCTGCTCATCCTCTTTATGCTTATCCACCTTATGCTCATCCTCATCCTGCTGATGCTCATCGTTCTCATGTTATCCACCTCATCCTCATTCTCATCTTCCTCATGCTCATCCTCCTCATGTCCATCTTCCTTATGCTCACCTTCCTCGTATCCTCCTCATGCTCACCCACCTGATGGTCACCCTCCTCATGCTTATCCACTTCATGCTCATCCTCCTCATACTCATCCTCCTCGTGTTCATCCACCTCATGCTCATCCTCCTCATGCTCATCCTCTTCATCCTCCTTCATGCTCATCCACGTCATACTCATCCATCTCATGCTCATCCTCCTCGTGTTCATCCTTCTCGTCTTCAGCCACCCCATGCTCATCCGCCTCGTGCTCATCCACCTCATGCTCATCCACCTCATGCTCATCCTCCCCATGCTCATCCTCCTCTAGCCTGGTACCCTGGCCCAATCAAAGAATATGGGCCAGGTAACCACTAAAGACTTCTGCTTTCCTATTGGTTAAATTTTCGCGCGTTTTTAGTGGCTATGAGTAAAACTGCAATCGTCATAAGTGGATTTAGCCCTGATGACGCGAGAATGAGATTAGTGGTTACCTGGCCCATATTTCTTTTGAAATTGGGCCAGGGAACCAGGCTAATCCTCCTCATGCTCATCCTCCTCATGCTCATCCACCTCATGCTCATGCCCATCCTCCTCATGTTCATCCACCTCATGCTCATGCCCATCCTCCTCATGCTCATCCTCCTCATGTTCATCCACCTCATGCTCATGCCCATCCTCCTCATGCTCATCCACCTCATGCTCATGCCCATCCTCCTCATGTTCATCCTCCTCATGCTCATCCACCCCATGCTCATCCACCTCATGCTCATCCTCATGCTCATCCTCCTCATGCTCATCCACCTCATGCCCATCCTCCTCATGTTCATCCTCCTCATGTTCATCCTCCTGCTTTTAGTCCCATAACCTAAACCAGATAAATCGTTTTGACGACCAAAAATGTCAATAACGACTTTTCTGAAAATGGTTGTTCTACCATTTATTAGAAAGCCCTCGTCAAACTCTATCGAATGGTCTTGGTTCCGTGACGTAATCATTTGGGCGTGACGACCAAAATTGTCAATAACAACTTTTAAGAAATGAAACGTGTCACCTATATATACATACAATATGGAGTATCACTATACACAACAATATCCGGGCAATCAGATATTGTCTCAACCAATTTCTCAAAACTTGTCATGAACTATAAATAAACAACAACAAGAACTAGCCTGAACTTCTCTGAAAGTTGCTGCCGTCCCTCGTCGCTCATCACCATCGATTGAATTTTCATTGTAGCGTTACCGATGTGCTGTGTACATGTTGCTCCAGTTGTCTGCAATGAAGCCGTCACAACCTCCAAGTACTGCTGAAAGTCTAACTGAGCCAATACAGGAGCACTTGTTGCCACAGCACCTGAAAAATGTTCAGACCAAAAACGGTACATCGTCAGCTATATCCAAGCTCTGGTCACTAATATAAAACGCCTTCCCAAAGTCAAAATGGATCAATTAACTTTATGTTAACTCCAACATGCATGCACTGCTCCAAGTTGATTCGATCAGTAGGCCCATTCCTTCAGGAACGATACAGTAACCCGGTGAAAAAACGCCTGAAAAAACGCCGAGTGCAAAAAATGCACTTGAGCTATATGCGTCACGATTTTTTATAGACAATTTCTAATAATACTTACAGAATCGACAGACACAAAGAAATTATTGCATGAAACTTTTTCGATGCCAAGAATTATGAAGATGAAAGTGATGGCCAGGACAAATTTATAAAGAATATGAAATATTCATAATGTACAACACTCGAAAAACACAGTAAAAAGTAAGTAATAATAAATTAACTAATTGTCCAAAGCGAAAAAGCATGTACCTACGACAAGATGAGGAAACTTTAAGCGGAACCATGCAGATAAAGAACCTGGATACGATCCGCCAAAACAAATCCATTTGCTTTCACTCAGTTTGAACTGGATGGTCATTGCCTTGATGAATGCCGCTAAATCTGCGAGAGCTTGTTCACTATTCAAGAACTGCAAACTCTCCACACTCATATCTCTACAAAGTAATTAGAATAGTAGAGAAGTAACAGAGTCGTGTTTGCATGTAAAAGTAATACGCACCAGACTGAGTGTAATTCCCGTAGCAGAGAGTTCGTCCCGGTTCCCTAAAGATGACGTTACACGGGACGATTTTTACCGACGACTTTTAATGCAACAATGTTGCACCGTAGTTAATAGAAACTAAGGGCCTGTTTATATGGAGGCGAGTTACTCGGCACCTGGCGAGTTCCCGCGGTCGGTAGAACAAACACTGTTTTTCCCACCGCAGTGTTTATGAGACAGACTGACGAGTAGCTTGCCCTGGCGAGAACTCGGCACTGGCAGCCGGATAAACATTTCCCCATATAAACACTTTTCCCCGGGTAACTCGGCATAGCGGGATGAATTTTCTGTATTCGTTGTTTATGTCACTTTTGTATACAGCTAAATCAATTAAGGTTGTCCTGGCCAAAGCCAAAAGGTCAAAGCCAAGCGCGAAAAGTACGATGGGAATTACTATATTTAAATAGCGAAGCAATTTACTATATTTATCGGCCAAAATCATACAAATAAACCAAACTTGCCTCTCTGGGGATTTTTAACGAGCATTTTCGCGCTTCGCTTTGACCTTTTGGCTTTGGCCAGGACAACCTTCATTGATTTAGCTGTATTATTAGTGTTTTCAGCTTGAGTTGGTAAAGAATAAACATACGAAAAACTTTATGTCACTTTTGTTGATGCTAACCATCTCAAATAGATTTTAGAGGGCCATTATGTAAATTACTGGGTCACCGGTAATAATGTTATTAACCCTCATTAAATAAAGTTTTCTAATCCAATCTAATTTAACTTGCTAGGTAACGCGCTTAACAATCGAACTATACGATTCACGTTGAAAGATACCTGAAAGGCCGCAAATCAATTGTTTTATCTATTATTTAAACAGTACGGTTGAGCGATTGAACCTAAACACTGCATTTGGATGATTGCTTCATTATACAGAAAACACAATATGTTCAGTAACCGTGAAAGTGCAAAAATTTCCATAAACCTGAACAAAAACATAAAACAATATGACTTTTGTCGTGCTTCGAAACCATACACGAAAATTTTATGCGTGCATGTAACACGCCATTTGGGAACGATTTTCAACCAATGGCATTATTAAGTTGCCACGGCATTATAAGTTTGCTTAGATTTTCATTAAGTTCGTACAACCACGACAATATATTTTTAACGCATATTGTCACCATTTTCCCAGAATCCCTTGTTGACTGTAGGAATCGGAAACAAAAAAGTAAACACAAAATGACTGGAAAAAATACAATGTATAGACCTTATTCAAAAATGGCCGCCGAATTAGAATTATTTTATGTGCATATAAATTAGCCCGGCTTATGACCTCGTTTTAATAAAGTAAAATTTATTTTGAATTTCACACATGAAAATGAGTTCATAAGGGCTAACTTATATGTATATAAAATAATTTTAATTCGGCGGCCATTTTTGAATAAGGTCTATCAGGTTTCCCATGTAACACCCATGTTGCGGTAACATGTTGCACAAAAAATCGCCTCGTTCGACAAGCATTATTATATATAATACTAATAATAGCAGATTTAATACATTATATATATGCGTGTGATTTCTCCAACAGCTAATTGCATGTTTGATGTGGCTAAATGTAATTTAGGCAAGGTAAAAAAGGAGACAATGCTAGTCAGCGGTCACTCATGATAATATGTGGGGATTATCTCGGTGCTCATCAAAGTCTTGCCAGCGTGGTCTGAGCTTGACCTGCGCTCATCAAAGTCTTGTCAGCGTGGTCTGAGCTTGACTTGCGCTCATCAAAGTCTTGTCAGCGTGGTCTGAGCTTGACTTGCGCTCATCAAAGTCTTGTCAGCGTGGTCTGAGCTTGACTTGCGCTCATCAAAGTCTTGTCAGCGTGGTCTGAGCTTGACTGGTTTTGCGCGCGCTATCTATGTAATAGATACTTGGTCAGCGGTCACTCATATATAATATGTGGGGATTATCTCAGCGCTCATCAGAGTCTTGTCAGCGTGGTCTGAGCTTGACTGGTTTTGCGCGCGCTGTTCTTTGAATTAATACGTGGGGATTCTTGCTTTGCACTGTGTTGACCCACCCACCCACTCCTGATTGAATGCAAGGTAAGTATATATATTTCCACTGCTTGACAGTGTGACTGGTGCCTGGAGGTGGGCTGTGGCGGGGTTGCCATGGTTATCTCTGATCAGGGGGTGGCATCCCCCCTGTGGCTTGGCACCAATCCTCCAATAACGTCAATTGGCGATCTATTTTTATATGTAGCAACCTTTTGGTACGCAGGCCTCCGTCGTTACAAACAATCCAAAATACTCCTGCCACCGCTTTAGCAATTTATTTTGTTGCTTACTGCATGTATATTGCTATAACGTGCATGTTGTTCCTTGTTTCTTCAAATACATTTAGTTGCAAAGGAACTCATTAGAGACCTTAGCCTGCAGGCCATCCTGTTCACAGCGCTGCATGGAGAAAGCCTGCTCACAGGATCTAGAGACCCCAAGACCATTGTGCCTTAATCATGTCGTGATTAGTCACACAGGTGACAAGTGTTGGTGTCATGTCTAGTCAGAATCCCCCAATGTTGTATAACAATACATCTCACTAGTGATCTGACCCTGAAACACCTTTTTTGGTTGGAGGGGTCCTCCCTTCGGTCTCCTTCAAGGGTGTAGACCCATTTGGTTCCTCATTAGGTAAGTAAAAACAATTAAATTCGACTGAAATTCGACGTTAACTCGCAGGGCCGTCGCGAAGGGGGTTGAGCAGGGGGGTGTGAGCAATAATTTTGCCGGAAAATGGGCGTGGTCATTGGGTGTGGTCATTCAAAAGTAATAAACCCACAATGTCTTATTTTAAAACGACCAAACTACCAGAAACTCCGACTGTCTTACAGGAAAGATGGAACTATAGTTATATTGGCTTCAAGGGAGTCAGTGAAGACCGTGGGGCTCCACTACTACAAAAGAATAGCCTACTCTGACTACTCTTTCTATAGTTTTGACCTCGTTTAAGTTTCAATCAGTTCTTCAAAAAATACGGTCTAACATAGTAATATAATAAGGTTAGTGTACTCATAGAGATCATATAAATACTAGAGGGGGCATCCTATCTTAATTTCAGCCAACCGCGGGTAACCAATTGAACGCCGCCATCTTGGATTTTTTTGGAGGCAAAGGACTGGGTCTAGTACACTTGCCAACCAATTGACTGAGATATCATAGGTAATGGCGGCTGCCATGGTTACCAAATTTTCCTGCAAATGCCCCCTCTAGTATTTATATGATCTCTGAGTGTACTGCTGAAACATGGAATGTTAATTGTTAACGGCTGCGGTCAACCGGACAGCCGTCAGCGTGATCGTTGAGTACTGTATGTAAGCCTATTAACAAGTCAAAAGAAAACAAAATGGCGGGACATTTCATTATCGACGAAAGAGAACGAGACACTGTCGAGAAGAAAGCGACACCCTGGATAAAAGCAAGTAGCAACGATAATCTTTAAAGTAGCAAAAAGTGTATTTATAACTATAGTTCCTCACACCTCAGCTGGGGGGGGGGGGGTGTCACACACCCACGCCCCCCCGCCCCCCTTCCTTCGCGAAGGCCCTTTAACTCGACGTCACATTTACGTCGCATTACCGATAGCCTGCGTAGCCGGCGCTGGGGTGCGCAGGCTACATTACCGACAAAGTTAATTCGAATTAAATTCGTCTATTGTACGTTTAGCGCAGCTAGATGCCTATATGCTCCTCTTACTCAAACTCCCTCTCTATAATAATAAACTGGTATTTAATCTTCTGCACTTAAATACTGGGTGCTCAACTACAGGGGTTTGACTGATGTTTTAATTCATCCAGATCCTGGAGGGTGGTGTTTGTAAGAAGTTAACGATAAGCAGTGTCAGTTCTCGCTGGGTTGGGGGCCTTCAGTGCCGGGGCACCCGGAAGGTTTGCCCCACTCATGTTCGGCTTACTTGCATGTCTCGTTTGCGCTCCCTCCCTTTCTTGGGATCTTCTCCGTCCCACCTGTTTGGTTTAATTTTCCCTGGGCGGTTTAGCTGCCTGGTTCCTTGGGTGCCTAGTTTGTGTCATTTCTCTTTCAGCACTGCTCCTATGAGTTGTTTAGGCCAGCGGGGCTGTTAGTATTTGTTCGTTCCTGTCTTCTTTGCTTGTCGCGTACAGTCGTTTTTCCTTTGTGGCTGGGTGCTCTTCTACTGTTGTGAGTATCTACTGTCAATAATCTAGCTTTTTCGTCTCACCAAAACCGTAAGTACCTGTGTGTTCTTATGGTTTATTATTAGCTACTGACTCCATCCCTCGGATCTGCGTTCCGCCATCGTAGGTAGCGTGCGTGTTATCTTACTGTGTCGTGTAGTTGAGAACCGTGTAGATCGTTAATCTTGGCTAAAATAACGATTTAGCATGCTGTTGTCCAGACTACTTTCTCCCAAAAGATTATTTTACCAGTGTATTATTTTACCCTACCTTGTTTGTGCAGATCATGCACTGTCGTGTCATCATACAACTAATATATTACTGTAAATATATAAATTATATTTCTCGGGCTATCTGTGGTAGGCCAAGTCTGGGTTTTGGCTCCGTTTCTTTTTGGGTGTCACAATATTTGCACTTTTTATGCTTCTTGTGAGATGTTAGCCATGTGACTGAGTGAGGCCGTGAGGTATGTCGTAAGTTCTTTGCTGAAGTCTACCAACAATGTGCAAGAACACCTTGATCAAAAGGCAAAGCTGTTCAACTTTTTGTCCAACTCCAAAAGCGAAAGGACCTTTCGCTTTTGGAGTTGGACAAAAAGTTAAACAGCTTTGCCCTTTTGATCAAGGCAAGGTTCGAATTAAAGGAGTAGCGAATCGCTATTCACTTTCAGCATTTCGCTATTCAATTGACCAAAAAATCGCTATTCAATGGAAAAACAGTATTACAATTACGTTAAAACAGTATTACAATTACATTAAAACAGTATTACAATAAGTCTTGCAATTACTGTACGTTGAATAACACAAAAGTTACCAGGTGGTTGTACAACATTATAAAATTATATAAATCATTATATAAATCAGATAAAGTCAGTGATTACACTGGACTTGAAAATCTACTACCTCGCTAGTTGAAAGACAACAACGCACTGACCTCGCGCAGACGCAATGCTATCTCATGTGAACCCTAGTGCGTTGGTGACAAGGTGGAATTCCAATCAAACTTCAACTTACAGGTAAGTCTCGTTTAATTTTTAAATTAAAGCGTTAAGCTGCGTTGTAAGATGCTATATACGCTATCTTTTAAGACGTTATGCTATGTTCAAAGATATTACGCTGCGACTCAGATGTTACGCTATGTTCTGAGACGTTACGCTATGTTCTGGGATGCTACGCTGCATGTGTTCTAATGTCTTAGGACATGGCGGAACATCCCAGAACATAGCGTAATGTGTTAGGACATAGCGTAACATCCTAGAACATAGCGTAACGTCTTAGAACATAGCGTAATGTGTTAGGACATAGCGTAACGTCTTAGAACACAGCGTAACGTCTTAGAACACGGCATAATGTCTTAGAACATAGCGTAATGTCTTAGAACACAGCGCAACATCTTAGAACATAGCGTAACATCTTAGAACATAGCGTAACGTCTTAATACATAGCATAACGTCTTGAAACACAGCGTGAGATCTTAGAACATAGCGCAATATCTTAGAACACAGCGCAACGTCTTAGAACATAGCGTAACGTCTTTCACTGACATAAAGTAACTTGAAAGCGCATCCTGACCAACATTTCTCAATTTTACGCTCATTAACTCTTTCCTGTCCGAATTGGTCTTTAGTATTTTATTCTGGCTAACGCCAGACGATTTTATTCATCTCTGGGGAAGCCCTTGGACAGGAATGAGTTAAAACACCGCAAAGACAACTCGGGGCAAAATTCGCTAGTATTCACTTTTGAATATTTAATCCGAACCCTGGATCAAGGTGTTCTTGCATGCTGTTGGTAGATTTCGAAACTGACTGGAGCGACTGACTGTAGTTTAATTAACAGTGACATTAACTCTCTTGATCGTAAATATGTTCACCTGTGTGGAGTATGCACCACATTCACCCTTCAATTCAGGCTCCATGCACTTGTGGCAACTATGCACCAAGCCTGAATCAAAGGGTGAATACGGTGCATACTGTACAGTGTACTTCATAACACCTGCCCGAGAAATAAGACGAATTATTCTGAGAGAACTGAATATATTGTCGTTGCTGCTGCTGTTCTTATTTGGCTCAAGGCTGTAGGAGGATGTTTTATGTTAGGGGGGCTGAAAAATGCGACCTCTATGGGTGTCCAGAAAATCCAGAGTCTTGGAAATGCCATTTCCTGCACTTTGGGGGAAGAATTTATTAACAGAAATCTGAAGGTTATGAAAAGCCATGATAACTTAAGGGGCCGATTACATGAGGTGAGTAATTGGCCTGGTTATAACCAAGTTGGCTGTGGTAAGCCAGGGTGAGATTTATATTGCGATTACATGAGGTGGGCTAGCTCTGTATTCTGTAAGCCGGGATGAGTTTTGAGTTGACGTCGATGATTTCAACCCGAAATTTGCAATTACCAAGCAAATGTTGCTTAATTTATTAACTCTACCAGGGCGTTGCCAAACTTAGGGGACTTACCCAACACAGTTAATATTGTATGTATCATCTGTGTGCTGCAAAGATGAGAAAAAAGGATTTTATTTCTGTCTGCACCTTTTGCTTGCAGTGTGAAATTTTTAGGGAAGCTCAGGCCCACCCCCCTCACTCAGGATTTAGGGGGGGGGGGGGCAGGTGAGCAGCCCCCATCCCTCTGCTTCCTATGGCCATGTTCTAACTAACCAGCCAAATAAAGAGAACAAATACATACTTCAATGGATGACTCTGTCCATAGAATCTATGTTCGAGCAGTAATGCAAAGGCCCCTAGTTCCTGAGCATACTTCATCATCATTCCCTCAACCACCCATACTGGATTGGCTTCTCCTTCTCCTCCAATCATGATAAAAACAGGACCACCGGGCTTCCAGAATGTTGAATTGTACCAATAACGTTGTTTCCATGTTGCTTTATTCGCATCGTTAAAATGAGTAAGTTGTTGAGTAAACCACAGTTCTTTTGGCAACTTCACTTCATGCTTGACATTTGGTGCACCGAGCATACCACCACGAGGTCTTCCACGAAAAAATCGGGGAACAGTTGTCCAACATTGTTGGTATAAAAGACTCAACAAAACAAATACTACGGCACAATTTGACATACCTCCGGCTTTCCAATGATTTTAAATTGCAAAATATAAAGCAACAATTATTGATTTTGTAAACACAGCACTGATGTCTGGCCAGGAGCGTTCAGGTATTAATAACTTAATACAGTAATTTAATAAAGCTCCCAACAACAACAGCTCAACAAAAATACCAAGACTTGCTGATATGAAAAGTACAGACATATAAAATGAGAAAAATATCAGTGACCCGCTACTCCTTGCAAATTCTTACAATAAAATCAAAGTAATTGTTTCGAAATCAAGTCAAAACTCAAAATAGATCAAAATTATTTTCTCCTTACCCTTCCTGTTAGTGACGTCAGAGCACATGGAAGCTAAGATGAAGTACTTTCCTCGCCAGATATATTGACCGCTGAGCAAGAAAATGGTGGATTAATTTATCAAACATGGAGGTGAAAAGTTTTTGACCAATCTTTTATCTACATGATGTATGTGTATTTTTCACAATTGTAAAGCAAAAAATGAATAAATTTGAGGCGTAAGTTTTTTTAAATTTTTGATAAACGTTTTTTCTCTTTTTATTTGTTTATTTTTGGCCACTAAATACCGCAGACCTTGTGTAAATTTGTCAATTTGAAGGCATTTCTTATTAAATACATTTCTCAAACCTCATGCCATGGTTTACCCTTGTTCCAGAGGTTTTCTCTCCTTTCCTGTCTTACCGCTATAAAATGAGGGGAGAAAAGCTCTGGTAGAAAACGGTACGAACCTCTCTTTCATGTTAAATTCAGGCTATATTTGGCTACAAATGTCATAGGCTGATCTGATACAGGTTTAACCAATCATATCACCCTAGTAATAAGAAGTTTAGTGAATCAAAACTCTGTTTGAGAGTTATTCTGTTCAGCTAGAATTCTATTTGAGCGGTTTGATCAATCATTGTACTGCTTCCCACCAGAGGTTTTCTCTCATCTTCCAGGGTGCATTCCGTGTATGCTACGCCAGATATCTCCAGCGTGGACTTGTCCTCGTTCTGGTGTGAGTTACCCAAAATTTGATATCTTGGTGTATTGGCGTACACACTTGGTCAGTCTTCTTGGCATGCAAACAAATGTGACCAGCACTTTGCCTCTTTTGGCGTGTTATTTTCTTATTATTTTGCATATTATTACTTATTATTTTCAAATGTGCATGGCATACCAAAAGGTCCAATAAAAAATAATCGGTAGCCTTGGTGTAAAGCTCTGAGCCTCGTTGCCAATCTCCAGTGTGAGACTTGCACGGAATGCACCCTGGCTCGTCTTACCACTATAATTAAATTACGGGAGAGAAACCCTCTGGGACCAGGGTAGCTATGGTTGGCATGGCATTGGTACCTCATGCCATGGTTGGCATGGCATTGGTATCACTATACTTGTAATGGGTATACAATTTTACATTTCTACTGAATAGATTGGATTTGGAGGATTCACGAAATAGTGACAGTGGAGAAGAAGTAGAGGAAGAAAAGAATGAACAAGAAAATAACAAAGAAAAGGTATTAATTTTACAATATTTGAAAATTTAAAGACTGAAATAGTAAAATTTAAATTATTGTATGGTTCATTGTTAACCTTTTATAGTCAAACCAGATGTTCTCTTGCATGCAACTTTGCAATATTGATATGCAACATTGCAATTTTGATTGATGGATTCAATCAGCAACCTGCAAACGCTTTATCACGATTCCTCAACAAGTTGCCCTAAAAAATCATTTTAAATGCCAAACTTTGGATAATGCAAAATTTTACATAAAGTTAGAGCCATTACCTTCAAGTATAACATCACATTTATCAGGGGTGGCGTGGAGCGTACATTTTTTTGTATTAGTTGTGGTATATAACGTACTATCCACCCCCAGAAAATTTTGAAATCTAGAGGCTCAGAAATGCAATTTCCAGCATTCTACAGAAGATATTTTTTGAAAAAATCAAGCGAGATGAAGATCTAAATGCTAAGCATTTTACGCGGTTCGATGACTCCACGACCAAATTAACGGAAACATCCATTGAATTATATCTGTCTGAGACTGATGTGACTAATAGTATTGTAGCGGTACTGATGCGCTGCGCGTGTGAATACAGTAGCTTGCGTGATGCGCCGACAATACATATGATCAGCGCAACGTCTGCCTGGTTTTGCGAACACAGGCCGCAAAGGTATTAGAATCGCAAAACTAATACCTTGTAGGATTGCGTTGTTAGATATACAAATATTCGCGTTTCTTGTCAAGCCAAGGTATTAGTTTTGAGATTCTATTACGTTGAGGTCTAAGCCTTTCAAACACTTGTCGCTAAAGTCGCTAAGGTTGTTGCGTGCATCAGCGAGGACGGTACGGTACTGCGGAATTGAAATCAAACAACCAAAAACAAAGATGTTGTTTTCTTCCATTCGTCTCTGTTCTTGGAATAATTATATTATTTTACAATTCATTTCAATCTGGAGAAAAAAAGGTATTAAAATACTAATACCTAATACCTTTACTAATACCTTTAATACCTTAGCGCGCCGCCCCTGACATTTATGTGTTGTTCAATGTTTAAAACCAATATTTTAAGCAACCCATTGAGGAATTGTGATAAAGCATTTGCAAGTTGCTGATTGAATCCATCAATCAAAATTGCAATGTTGTGTATCAATATTGCAAAGTCGTATGTGAGAGAACATCCAGTTTGACGATATAAGCCCCATGGGCAGTGTTGTAAAAATTACCAAAAAAAAAAGTAATGAGTAAAAATTACAATTACTTCTCCAAAAAAGTAATTATTACCAATTACTTGTTACTTTCTTTCAAAAATAATTAATTTATGAATTACTGATTACTTGTTAAAAAGTAATTAATTACTAATTACTTTAGAATTACTTTTTATTTATAAGCTCTGATCAACTTGAATGACAACAATATTGCTGGTTTCACCAATAGTTTCAGTAGATTCATCCATATTCATGTTGTTTTCCACTGTTGAAAGCAAGGCTACACAACAGTACAATGTCAACAGCTCAGGGAAATTTGTTACCGCTATTGAGAAATACAGCAGGCTCATTGAGTTATATGACTGTTTACATCGTATATTTGAAAATGTGAAGAAGACATAACCACCAAGATGTTTGCAAGATTTACTAACTATTTGTCGGTTAACCAGAGCTTTAACATATGTCGATAATTTCCAGGCAACACGGACTTTGTTCTGAGATTTGAAAGGAGATATTTCAAGTGGCAGGTTATATAAATATTGGAAGATGAAATGGCGGTGTGAGAAACCACATTAAAGCCAAATCGGTGGGCTGATTGACTATAATTATTGTAAAATTTACCTTTTGCTCCAAAATTTAATTACCGGTTCATGTTTATCCAAGTTCTACTCTTGATATCTGAGGGGTATTTAGTAATGGGAAAATTGCCGTTGGTAGGTAAATTATGTATTCATACCTTTCATCCGACGACTTGTTTACTAGTTAATGCTTTCTGTGAAACGAACTTACATTCTGTCTTATGTCGAGCAAGACTTTTAACTGCCATAATGTTGTGCTAAATTTATGTATAATTCCGTTCGTACATATAAATATATAATCAGTTTTTTTGTCTTGCTCAGATCTTGCAATGAAGTTTGACTTGTCTATCCTACTAATTTCAGTGTGACGACGACATGCAAATATTGTTAATTTCTGTAAAGTTTGCCTTTTGCTCCAAAACGAAAATCATGTGATTTCATTCTCTGGTTGTATGGGAACGCATTGTTGGTAGATGTTTTCCCGTTAAAAATTGCCGTTGACCCCTCATTTCATCTTCGAAACCATGCGTTTGTTGCTGTTATACGGCTGTCATTCTGGACATGCCACACGTTTGTAAATATATTGTTTGGCTTTCGACATTCCACCTATTTTCTTTATTTTAATTGCAATTTCTATCACAGGCTATGCATGTAGCTTTTGTCAAGACCCTTGTACTTTTCAAAATGCAGGAAAGCAACGATATTAAATAGCAAACCTTTTCCTGGCCATCCGAACTCCATATTTGTTTACACTGAATTATCTTTGGAAAACCCCGAAGCATGCGCAGACAGATTTCCCTGCTCCTTACAATGTCATGAAGTATACTTTATGTTCTATGATCGCTGGCCAGTAACACTGCAGGCCTCTTGGATTAAAAACAGCTCAAGCAAAAAACACATTCATGAACGAAACACAGTCATATTTTTTGCACTCAATTTGTTGGGAAATAATAAAAATACATAGAAGTAACGCAAAATTACTTTCTGAAAAATGTTACTTGTTACCTTCAAAAAGTAATTAATTATGTTACAAAATTACTTTTGTACAGAAAGTAATAAATTACCAAAAAATTACTCGAAAAGTAATTAGTAACGCGTTACTTTAGTAACAAGTATTTACAACACTGCCCATGGGGATCTCTTGTAACACTATACCCTCTATTCCCAAGGGCTCACATTATTTTGAACACATTTATGATATATTTTCACCAAGGCATATAATTTCTCCTTTATGTATCATAAAAAGTATACAGCAAAAGCCAGAACACCCAGACAAAAATTACAGAGCAAACATCAATCTTTTGATTGCATATAAAATTACTGGCAATGGTGCACAGAATAAAACAAATAATAAGATCTAATTTATAAACATTCAGTTGTCCTTCAGCAGTGTATATATGTGAAGAAGAAGAATTTCAAATGAAGTCGAATCACTGCTGTAGAGAAACGTTTTCTGACTGCCCCAACTGGGAATCGAACCCAAGGTCTCTGGTTTAACGTACCAGCACTCTACCACTGAGCTATTGGTTCTCCCGGCTGAGACAGTCAGAAATGTACATAATGTGTGCGATATTTAATATATGTTACATTTACACTGCCTCAGCTGGGAGTCCCAATAGCTCAGTGGTAGAGCACTGGTACGTTAAACCAGAGACCTTGGGTTCAATTCCCAGTTGGGATAGTCAGAAAATTTTTCGCTGCAGCAGTGATTCGACTTCATTTGAAATTTCTCTTCTTCAAATAAGATCTAATGTTGTAGTACGCAGACACAGATGCACTATAGTCTATTATGACTTTGTTTACAATACTAGCCAGGAAAGAAAATGAAAATCCTGAACTTGTACACAACAAAATAGAAATTCAGTCCAAATATCAATAAAATAAATCCTGTAGAACAATCCCTCGCCAATGTCATGTCATGTACAAAAAATACAAACAAAACAAAATCATTTTATAAGAATTATGTTTTTTGCTACTTCATTTGGGAAGAAAACAGAAAGTACTCTTCCCTACTTAAATATGTTAGAAATTCTAACTGCAAATAACGTTTACCGCTTGTATGCTTTGAAATTTACTCATTTATGGCATAAAGGCCAACTTCCACACTTATTTGACAATTTCTTTCAATATGCAATCTCTTTATCAGTCCTGGATTTACCAATTTTGGGCCTACAGGCTAAGTGTGACGACACATTTCTAGGGGGGTCCCCGGATTTTTTTTGAATTTTGGATCTCTGAAACAGCATTTCCCGCATTTTGAGGACACTTTTGAGCAAAATATAAAGGTCTGAAATCCCATTTTTTAACATATTTTTTAAAACCTGGGCCGTCCAAATTGTGGGCCTACAGGCTATAGCCTGGTAAGCCTATCGGTAAATCCGGGCTTGTAAAAATAAACAAGACTGATGGCTAACTCGAAAACCCCACGGTTAACTTAGCCACCAGGCTCTAACATAACAGTAAATTGTATTACTGAAGTGTTTATTTATCCTGATTAAAAATTTGTATAAATAAAGAAAGAAAAAAAAAATTATATTTAACTACTTTTCTTTTTTTTTGTAAATAGTTATTTACCAATTTATTTAATGTATTTATAAGTGAAAGAGCATAATAAAAAGGAAAAGATTGAAAGAAAGACTGACGCTGTGCCTTTAAAATGTTCAATTTTTTATGACTAAATGTACAGCAATTTGTTGCCCATTTGATTACATTATACAATATTTTTTATACGATATACAATATTTTTACAAGATTGAAGATGTATGACTGTTAGGACTGTATAAATTAGAAAGAAAAAATAAACAAAAATTAAAAGTAGATTTAACTGAAAAAATTAGAAAAAGACATGCACAAAACTGCAAGTCTAGAGTCTGGAGTAGATTATGCTTTTCAATTGGTCTTCTGTGAGTTTAGTGCACGATGACTAGTCTAATCGGTCCTTTTTGTTTGACGCGTGCAACTGTTCACTCGCATTATATTTTGAAAATGTGCGAAAGCCTTAATAGTATCACTTCTCACAATGTGATGTAAGATTTTAAAATGTAATGTAAGGTTTCACAACGTAATGGAAGATATGATCATGCAACGTAAGATCTCATAACGTAACGTAAGACCTCGTGCACAATGTAGCCTATAGTCTTACAACAGCTTATATAGTCTCATAACGTAAAGTCTCGCGTAAGGTCTCGCGTAAGGTCTCACAAGGTAACGTAAGATCTCACAGCATAACTACAGTGAGGCCTTACTGTAATTATGTTGTGAGACCTTCACAACGTAACGTAATAAGGTCTCACAACGTAACGTACGGTCTCACAACGTAACGTAAGTCTCACAACATAACGTAAGGTCTCACAACGTAACGTAATGTCTCACAAGGTAACGTAAGATCTCACAGCATAACTACAGTGAGACCTTACTGTAGTTATGTTGTGAGACCTTCACAACGTAACGTAATAAGGTCTCACAACATAACGTAAGGTCTCACAACATAACGTAAGGTCTCACAACATAACGTAAGGTCTCACAACATAACGTAAGATCTCACAACATAATGTAAGATCTCACAACGTAACGTAATGTCTCACAACATAACGTAAGATACAACGTAACGTAAGGTCTCACAACGTAACGTAAGATCTCACAACGTAACGTAATGTCTCACAAGATAACGTACTGTAAGGTCTCACACGTAAGGTCTCACGTAAGGTCTCACAAGGTAACGTAAGATCTCACAACATAACTACAGTAAGGTCTCACAACGTAACGTAATAAGGTCTCACAACATAACGTAAGGTATCACAACATAACTACAGTAAGGTCTCACAACATAACTACAGTAAGGTCTCACAACATAACGTAAGATCTCACAACATAACTACAGTAAGGTCTCATAACGTAACCTAATAAGGTCTCACAACATAACGTAAGGTCTCACAACGTAACGTAAGGTCTCACAACATAGCGTAAGGTCTCACAACATAACGTAAGGTCTCACAACATAGCGTAAGGTCTCACAACATAACGTAAGGGCTCACAACATACTGTAACGTAAGATCTCACAAAGAGCAGTTATAAAGGGACAACGCAATGCAAAGTTTCACAACGCTCTAACACGTAACGCACGGTATGCAATATAATGTAAAACCTCATAACGTAATGTAAGATTTTACAACGTACTGTAATTAAGGTTTCACAAACAGTCCTTCAGATTTAGGCCGGCGAACGGCGAATTTCGCAGGTGGTTGAGCGGATTTTGTAGCAAATTCGCCGTGTCTCCATCGTATTTCGCCGTCGCTGGATAAATAATTAATCCATGAATGATTTTAAATTCCCCAATGCGTGTTTTGAAATCCGTTTTGTGTGAAAATGTTCGAAGTAAACTTGCTCTTCCCGCCATATTGAATTCTACCGCGCTGGAGTCTGGGATCTACCATTACTTTACCTATATTATATCATATCCGACTCAGTTGTATGGCAATTTTTACCTCTGAAATGGCTGGAAATGGCATTTGAGAGCTTCAAAATTTCCCGGGGGGCCATGCCCCAGGAACCCCTTGCAGGATGGTCCTCCAGACCATGCATCCTCCGGCCCTGATTCTCTGGGTCATCTATTTCATTCTCCAGACCCTTTCACAAAAACCTGAAACGCTGCACAAACGTAAAGTTTTACAATATGGCGTAACGTCTTGCAGCGCGCGAAACAATATTTTGCATTTTTATACAATATGTGAAAGGAAAAGATTTAGGTTTACAAATTTAATACCGCACAAGTTGCCTTAGTCATAACGGATCAGTTTAAGCACCCGTGTGATTCGTAAGCGCAAAGAGAATTTTCTCTGGCGTGCGAGTCGTCGAATACGTGCACTTTTGCTGGCGAAAAGCTAGGCCTGTCTAATGTTGTACTGGCCAAATAATCAGAGGGCACGACAATACAATTGTAACATGTTTGAGAAAGTTGCTCGTCTAGGTTGGAGTAGTCTTGAGAAAGACTGTTAGTGGTGGTAGTGACTGACGAGCAACTTTCTCAAACATGTTATAATACTCCTAGGTTCAAACCATTTACTTTAATTAATACAATTATAGTAAGGTTTTTAGTGAGTACTTTCAAACATTTACAGTTAATCTCTTATTATACAGACCGCGTTAGTTCCCTTGGTGATTGGAGAAGATGAACATCAGTTGCAATATCCTTATGCATTATGGTTTTCTAAAAGACCTCCTGGAAAACAACAGTTTAACTATGAAGAAAATATTAAACTAGTTGGGAAGTTTGCATCTGTAAGCAATTAATATTTATTATTGTTTAATTTTACAAATTATTTTGATTCAATGCCATCAATATATACCATGGTGTTTTAGTGACGCCAGTCTAACCAGGAGCCACATTGTGAGTGGCTCCTGGTTGACAGTAGTCTCCTTCGCAGACGTTCTTATTGCTCGATCACACTCCCCAACCAACGTCTGCTGAAATTTTTATGGTTTAGATTATTAGCACCTTTAAGATTATGAAGAATGGCGTTTCAAAGTTCGGCGATATCGATTTTTGTTTTTAAGTTATCAGGGTTTTTATAATATGCAAATAAGGCATGTGATGACGTAAGATAAGGAAAGCAGAATTGTGGAAGATTTTATAACGTGTATATCTTTAAACGTGTACATCGAAATTTCTCAAAACTTTGCACATATATACAGACCGCCTAACTAAGAAAGATAATTTGAGTTATTTAGCATGGCAACCGACTTGTTTCCAGACCTCTAAGTTCAGGCTCAAAAAATCTTTGCATTGTTTTCTGCCATAGCAGAATTTACTACAACTTCACTTTAGTATCAGATTAGTTAAGTTTGTAGAATCTTCCTCCAATATTACCAATTCCAAAATGATCAGCACGTGAGAGAAAACAAATAGTTAATGTTTTTTAAATTAAGAGGTCTGGAAACTAATCGGTTACCATGACGACTATATAACTTGAACTATCTTTTTCAGTTTAGTACTTTGTAAATACATGCAAAGTTTGGAGAAATTTTGAAGATATATTCGAAAATAAATCGTCGACAATTCCGCTTTCCTCACATGCCTTATTTGCATATTACAAAAACTTGAATAACTTAAGAACAAAAACAGCTATCCTCCGAGGCTTGAGCTGACCGTTTTAACCAATATTTCGAAGACTATTGCTTATAGTTTAGTAAAAATGTTGCGTAAATAGAATCAATAAGATGATGTTGTAACTGTGAATCGCGATATGAATACATGTGCATGAAATAAAGTTAAAAGCGTCACTGCCTGGAATATATGAAGCTGAGTAACATCATCGAGGTTGCTACCCAGACATGGTCAGACATTCCGGTAAAAAGTATTATTCGCTAGATACATTTCGTGAAGTTCTAGGCTAAACATTTCAAAATATTAGCTTTTGACTAAACAAATTAAATACACATAACAACACTAGCCCAGGACGGCTTCATTTAGCACGACAATGGTGTAATTTCATTGGTCCATGTACACAAAGGGAATGGAATGTGTCGCTCTGTTGAGCAGACGTTTGTTGGGGAGTGTGAGCGAGCCATAAGAACGTCTGCGAAGGAGATTAGATTGACGGAGATTTTGAGTGAACCAGGAGCCATTGTGGCTGACCCAAGAGCCACTTTCAAATTTGACACTTTTGTCCTCTTACTTTCGTACATGGTACATATGACGTGAGTTGAACACGAAAGAAGTATCAACTTCTTTCGTGTTCAAATGACGTCAAACGTGCCTTTATAAGAGTACATATGCACGGAGCTTTATGTTTTATTTGTTAATGAGCACTTCTACATAGCTTTTGGGCGCCAAACGGCACCTGTCGCCCGCTTAAAATTACCCTTGGGTGACATTACAATATGCTATAACTGTATATACCTAGGATGTTGTTCTGCTTTATACGTAGACGTTGATTTGTTTCTGTTCTTTCAAAAGTGATATACGTTTCCCAAAAACTCCTTTCTCAAGTCTTTTTGTCAAGAATAAATTAAGTTGTTAGTTCAAATCTTTTTGTCAAGAACTATATTGTCCCCAGTGCCCCACAATCTTAACCGCGTATGGTCCGTCCACACATATATATAAATAAATAAATATTCAGATGACAGAAATTCGTTCGCATATCACGGTTGTCCACGCGTGTATAAGATGACTCCACGCGTGTCGAGATTAGCACCCTCCGCCCGGGCTCGGGGATTATTATAGAGTATCATATATAGAGCATGTATTTAGTATGTTATTTTTAAACTTATATGGTGTGTCTTTTAGGTTGAGCAATTTTGGTCCTTATACAGTTGGCTGGTTCATCCCAGTGAGTTAACTGGACACTCTGATTATCATCTTTTCAAAGATGGAATCAAGCCAATGTGGGAGGTGTGTTATGATACATGACATGTATTATTAAATTTGTGTGAAAGTTGAAATCATAAATGAGTTTAATATACCTGTACATCTTGTTTAAATATAGAATAGTCCTATTTCCCCACAAAAATAGAGCAGTAAACTCTAATGCGTTTCACGATAATCGACACATGTGAGATTATCATGAATAATCACACATGTGAGATTATCGTTTTTATTAGTGGCGGAAACATCGATAAAACACTCTATTTCATATAATAATAAGGGTTTTGTAGCGTTAATTTCTTCCGTTGGGAATACTTTGTTGTTTGTGTTCAAGGATGAAGCAAACCAGCTTGGAGGAAAATGGATCGTCAGGTTAAAAAAAGGCCTAGCGTCAAGATTTTGGGAGAATTTGGTGAGAAATAATGGAAATTGCATCAGAAAAGTTGGAAAGTTTGTAAAAATGTTGTTATTTTTCATAGATTTTAGCCATTTTAGGCGAACAATTTATGGTTGGTGACGAGATATGCGGCGCAGTAATTTCAATAAGATTTCAGGTAAGGGCATGCACAACCTCGTACCCAGAGTCTTCGCTTCTTTGTAAGGGCTTTACGTTATAGGTGACCACAGGAATACTAGAATACGTATTCAATACTAATCACTATATTCAATAATTTTGCGTTGCCTTAAAGACCGCGCGGACTACGTTTAAACACTCAAAGACAGAATTTTTGCCGCTCTGACCCGTATAAAGCATTATGTTTATTTATTTATTTATTTATGTATTTATTTATTTTATTTATTTATTAAGTTTTGCCACACAAGTTTCAACAAGAGTAGTAATTAAATTTAAAATTTAAGAAAATGACTTAATTACTCATAGTGAAAGTTAAGTTAAGTTACATGCAAGGTAAAACTACGCCAATTTATTGGTATTCTGCGATATTCAGTATCAAATACTTAACAATTATTGGACGAGGTTGAGCAAAATATCGTGATTTGTCAGTGACGAGCAGATCAATTATTTGCCGATGCCGAAAGCAGAGGCAAATAACTGAACTGCGAGACACTGACAAATCACGATATTTTGTGAAAACCGAGTTCAATAATTGTTTTATTATTCGATTTATTTTTTATTTGACATTGTTTACCTGTAATTATGTCCATTCATTTCTTTCCAGCTTGGCTGAACGAGCGATTTACGTTTGCCGAAATTGAGTATAACGCGCACGGGCAAAATATTATTTGCTGCAAAACAACATATCCGACTAAAGCGCATGAGCAGACTGTTATTTGTAGGCAGTTATTTGCAGGTGACGTAGCGGTCCCTCAACCAATTAAAAGGAAGATAAAAATAAATCGAATAATACTGAGTATTGTGATGCATTTGCGTCGCTAGGATATTTGACAGTATTGTTAATAGTCTTACAGACAATATTGATAGCAACATTGTAATGTTGACTAGCTAATGATATAAGGCGACTCCTTGGCAAGTTGCTAAAAATTCGCATTTTAAATATCGAACTTCACATAACATGAAGTTACTTAGAGTTAGTTGTTCTGACTTTCAATAGAACTTCATATTATGTAAAGTTCGATATTTAAAATGCGAATTTTTAGCAACTTAAGCTAAGTGCAACGTTGCTATCAATATTGCAACGTTGCTATCAATATTGCAAGGTCGCGCGGGAAAGAACGTCCGGTTTGACTGTAATAGGAATAAGTTCTATTTAGAATACTGGTACATGTAAATACCATATGTAACGTAGACCTTCTAGAAGGTTGTGTTTATATGTTTTTATGTTACAGGAAGATATTATATCTGTATGGAACAGAACTTTTAGCGATCAAGCTGTGACGACTCGAATAAGGTAAAGTAATGACTGCATGCAGTGTTGAAGTGCCTATATGAAACGAAAATTAAGTCTGTTTATAAAAGAATCAACACTTAAAATAATAGAGTATCATCTTTTGTAGTTTTTCGTTACCTTGCTTCGTTGTTGACATATTTCGGGTTGTTTTTGACATCACATGTATATATATGCCTAGCACCCGAAACGGGTAGAAAAAAACAAATTACACGATGAGTACAAAATACATTTGTACTTCATTTGTGCATAATGACTTATCGGAGAAGATTATAAGTCGTTGCTATTATCAAACCAAATTAATTTAAAGGAAGCATGTGGGTGTGTTTCTCCCGCAACACCAAACATGTAGATTTTCAAGTGATTATGTTCAAGTGTTCTTTCAAATAGGACAGACTTAATTTTGTTTCATATTGGTATAAGCACTTTAAAGTAAATGGTTTTAACCTACCACGTGTTTGTCAGTTTGTGAAAGTTGCTCGTCTAGGTTAGTGTCCTGAGGAGAACTGTTAGTGGTGGCGTAGTGACTGTTGTAACTACAGTCACTTCTCAAGACTACACTAACCTAGCTAGACAAGCAACTTTTACAAACATGTGCTAGCAAAGTAGTGTTGATGGTGACGTACAACAAGGTAGATTGGTAGATTGAAGTATTTCGTTACAAGACAATCAGGATTCTGGCCCGTACAAAAACTAGCAATGCTTGTACTTCTGACGAATAAAATAGTCAAGAAGGGTAAAAAAAATTCGCTTAACTTATTCATGCAACGTTGTTTAATTAATTTGTGTAGGGACACTTTGAAACGTGTTTTGAGTTTGCCAATGAATACCATAATGGAATACAAGACGCATAACAACAGCATAAGGTGTGAATCTATTTTTTGTCTCATGTACTATACTATTAATATCTTGGTTTTAAACTTTTTAAAAGTGCCTATGAAACGAAAATTAAGATTGTCTTATTTTAAAAAACACTCTTAACATAATGAATAGTAATTTACAGCTCTTACATATCACACTTGGTTCTTGAGATATAAGAACTGAATTAACTGGGCCTTACTATTTCTGAAGACCTCAAATGGAAAACCCATATATCGAGTATTTGTATAAAAAAGTCTCATCACGTCTGTACTTTCTCAGACAGTTGAAACGCGCTAAAGTACCATCCAATGACCTCCTCGTGTTCTACGTCACTTGTATCAGCCCGGTTACTGAGTATGCATGCCAAGTATTCCATGACTCCTTGCCGCAGCTAGTACGTCTCTGATGAAATAGAAAAACTTCAGAAACTGTGCGTCAGTCCAAATAAAGATAATACGTTATCTTTCCTGATCTGCATTATAAAGAAGTTTTAGAAACCATGAACATTCCGACACGAAGACAATCATTGACAGACGAGTTATTTAATGAAATTGTCAATAATAGTTATCATAAATTAAACGCTTTGCTACCGCCGTTAAATGGTGGCATAATGCCACTAAGAAATAGGCGTAATTTTCAACTTTCCGTATGTAAGACGAACAGGTTTAAAAACAGTTTTATTATGTCTAATTCTTATGGATATTTTAAATAGTCGTGTAGATATTAGTACTTGTAATTTATTCTTAACGCCTTTTATATCGAGTGATCTTGTCTATGCTATCGGATTTTTAATGTAATTTTAATGTAATTTTCACAATTGTAAAACTTAACGTAATTCAGCCAACCTTAGAGGCTGTAAGTTATTAAGTTCAATAAACTATCTATCTATCTATCTATCTATCTATCTATCTATCTATCTATCTATCTATCTATCTATCTATCTATCTATCTATCTATCTATCTATCTATCTATCTATCTATCTATCTATCTATCTATCTATCTATCTATCTATCTATCTATCTATAATAATAATAATAATAATAGACTTTATTTACCACCTTGGGCTTAGAATTACGGTGATATTACAGATAATCGATTAATAATTAGTACACATGATATGTACACATGATAAAAACAGTGGTTAAATTACTTGAGAATGTAACTATTTACATATTGTCCATTTTAATAGCTAATATTAAGTTATACTAAAACTAGATAGATTAAGGTAAACTATGATAAAATTTACTTAAGAAATTCAAGCCATGCCGCTCTCGGAATAAATGAGTGTTTATGCCTGTCTGTATACGATATTGGGGCTAAAAGTGGATTTGAACTTGTCCTTAAATTGTAATTATGGTCTACAGCCTCATAAATAAATCGTTTACCGGGGTGTGTTTCTGAGTCCCGAATCTTGTTGTATTCTTTTCTTGTTATTCTGTCCCACCGTGATGCAAGCGACTCGAGGGTGTCTCTCGGTAGACCAATGATATCAAGACATCGGTTTTGAACTCTTTCAATATCATCCTTTAGATAATCTGGCAGACCTCCCCAGATTGGTGCTGCATATTCCAGAAGAGGTCTTATCTGTGTACAATAGGTTGCAAGTCCGATATTACTTGGAAGATTAGCCTTCCTACAAGCCCTCACGTAAAAGATTCTTTTATTCGCTTTCTTAACAATGGTGGATACATGTGTTCCATTTAAGATCACTTTGTACATTAACACCCAACAGCTTAAATTCCGTGACTCTTTCGACCATCGTACCCCCAATATTAACTGGCGGGGGGGGGGGGGGGGGGGGCTAGACCAAACCTCATAAAACTTATCCACATATCTTTGGTCTTCTTAACATTGAGCTCCATCTTGTTTTGGGTAGCCCAAACTTCCAGGTGATCCACAGCTTCTTGCATTTGACTATTTGATCCAGAAGAGATAAATTCATATTGGCTACAGTCATCGGTATATTTACTATCATCGGCATATTTGCTATCTTGTTTAATAGGCAAATTTAACCCCTTAACGTCACAAATATCTTTGCAATTATCTTTGTTTCTCACAACACTAAACATACAATGTTTCAAGTGGTCTCGTTCGATAATTACAAACTCACTAAGATACAGTATACAACTTTGAATAATTCATTTTGTGGCGTCGAGGGGTTAAATTTTCATATCAAATAAATTTCAATATCTCAAAAACGAAGTAAGATATCAAAGAGTTATAAATGTCAATCTTTATAATTGCAAGACTACTTTTGAATTTTTCATTGCATAGGCATTTTAAAAGACCTTATAAAATATATCTATATGTACTGATTAAATGTGTACAATACAAAATACATTGCTTATACAAAATAAAACCAAAACATTGCCTTTTTTTTCCTTTTAGGGACAATTCAAGCTTTAGAAATACCGCCGTTTTTTCTAGCTGAACACAATTTGAGACATTGTTTTTTTGGTTAAATGGGTTTGGTATAGTGCAAAGGACTTATATAACGGTTATCACAAAAATTGTTAGCTTGCGATGTTATGGTGAAAAGTGCATGCATGCTTCTTCGGTTTCCCACTAGGCGATATTTTAAACGCGAATCGACTATCTATTGTTAGAATTGAATAAATTATTAAACTTATAATTAGTTTCTAGTCCAGACCTTATAAAGAAAAAAAAATCGTTTCGCGCGAAAAAAGTCGCCTAGTGGAAAACCGACTTTACGGTACAGCTCTGTTCTAGAAAAATTCAACCCCAATTGACATACAGTATTAGCGCCAAGGGGTATGTCATATATTATTGGTTTATGCCTGCATACATTATTGTCTATAAAACAATATCAACGAACTTCTTCGCCAAGATGATATACCGTAATAAGTGCTGTACCATTTGTAATATGAGCAGCCGTGTTGTATCGGATAAACAAAGGATGTTCGGTACAATACGGACTCGAATACGGTAAAGTAGTTATGATACTCGTGAATTGTTTGTATTCACTGGAAATCTTGCGTGGAGGTAGAAATGATTTTAAGTTGAAAGATTTTAAATGAAAAGTTTATGTAAATTAGTACGATGCTGTTCATTTTAACACCTATTATAAAGTTCTGAATTTTACTCATCATTGTTCGGCTCGTAATTTGAAATACCTAGAATTCTTACTGTGAATGAGCCTGTCCTCCAGTTGGTTATTTTCCGCCGGGATGAAACTCAGGCATGCATAAACTATTGCTGTAGGCTTAGTTAGTGGAGGGAGATGGTTTGGAAACTCGGCAAAGGTAATTATTCTATGGTTTTGTTCAATTTGTCTAATTTCACGGTCACTGAGCGTATTGTATTTTCTGTATAATGAAGCAGTCATCCAATAACAACGTTCGGGTTTAATTAGTGCAGTCCTTCGTCGTCACGTGTTGTAAGTCCTTTGTTCGTTGTGTAGTCCTTCGTCGTCACTTGTCACATGTCCATAGAATTTCCTTTCTACCAATTGCCCTCCTCCAACATGAACACAATAACATGACCATTGCATAATCTTGAAAGAGAATAGAGCTTCCAAACCATCCCCCTCCATTAACTATGCTGTAGGTTACATAAACAGTAGGTTAAAATCTTAGGGAGAGGTTATTATTCAACTTTACTTCATATTCTTGTTTTAGGAGGTTATTCCTCAGGTTTGCATTGCGCAACTTTTCTGCGCATAATTCTGCAATACTAATTCAAGATGTATCCAAGTGTTAAGCCCAGATCAAACGAGAACGCAAGTCATCGCAAGTTTTAGCTTGTGCTTGCTTGTGTCTCGTTTGACCGCCAGCTTGCGATGACTTGCGTTAGCTTGCGACTAATTTGATCTTGTTCAAATTTCATCGCAAGTTTTCTTCAACTTGCGAGAGCTTGCGAAACGTTTGAACACAAAACACAAGTCGATGCAAGTCTTTCGTGCTCCGTCGCCATAGAAACTACCATGAGAACTAGCGAAAAGGCGTGGGAACTAGCAGAAGTGCAGAACTTGCGACGACTTGTGCCGACGTTTGACTGGTGGCATCGCAAGTCATCGTAAGCTAACTTGCGATGACTTGCGTTCTCGTTTGATTAGGGCTTTAGTGACGAAAACACATAAAAATATCACTAAGGAGGCTAAATCAGCTAATAATACCTTTGACGAAGATACTAACTTAATTTTGTTTTTTGAAAAAAATTAAAAATTTGTTGCGTGCTTTCGTATATAGATGAAGTGATAGGGAATAATACTCCATGTTCAAGCTTTAACCTTGTGTAGCTGACAAAGACACTCGGTGATCCCCACTTTTTCAATTATTTATTTCCTCCACTAGCTGTACAGCATATATGAAAGAATAGAGAAAAAATCATTTCGAGAAATTGAAATATCGTACGTTTCTCGTTCTTGCGGCTTCAAAAAAACATGTAACAAGAAAGAATGTGGACATTCTTATATCGCAAAAACGTGTGTCAATTGTTATTTTCGTCAAAGTTTCTTCCATTATTTGTTGCCATTAAATAGTTCATAATATAAGTGCATCTAAAATATCAAATATTTTCCTAGTCAGTATAAACTAAGTACTTTTATGAAAGATTTTTTAAGATAACAAGACGAAATCAAGAGTTAGCCAAAATGGCTACAAATAGGAAAAATAGCTGTATTTTCTAAACGAGTTCGGTGACCCCAACTTTTTTTGTCGTTTTACTATGAACATATCATAAACTTTAATACTTGAGAGTTTCAGCAACTTTTCATTTCTGGAAGAATTACTGAGGAATTACCTTAAGTTGTACTGGCATGAAATAAATAGCGAGGACAGTAATTCGAAAACACTGTCTATTTTTCTAATGAGGTTTTTACCTCCAGCCCCTTTTTAACCGACTGAAAACAATGTATTACTATGTATTGAAATATATAGGGAAAGACATACCAATCCCTTAAGATTCAAAAGGCAAAGATATCTCCGCATGCATGTTGGATGAAATTATAATTGCAGATGATCAAAAAGTTTTGTCAAATTCTAACATGGCGGCAATGGCGTCAGGTGCACACCACCAGTAAGCCCTGGGTTTACATCAATAGACCATTCAGTGCACGTTGACGTACGATGGCGTTGGGTGACTAAGGTTTTGGTTAAAAGGGATGACTCAAAAGGACCCGTCCAGTCCTTTCGCGGCTTTTCCAAAATATGTCGTCAAATTTGTTTTTTCGAAATTTGTTGCCACGTTTCAGTGACTCTCAAGATTTTAGCAATCTTTTCGATACCCTAACCACAACATAACCTTATCGCTTATCAGAAATCTGGTTTACCCCCTAGCATTTTGGAAAAACACATTTGACGACATATTTTGGAAAAACCGCGAAAGGACTGGACGGGTCCCTCCGAGTCCTCCCTTTTAGCCGAAACCCTAGAATACTGGCAAAGCATTCTGGTAGTTGCAGTCACCTAACTCCATCTCACGTCATCGTGCAAATGGCCTATTGTATTAATTAACAATTATTCGTCGAAGACGAGGTGAATATACCGGTGAATAATAACCGAGACGAAGTCGAGGTTATTATTCACCGATATTCACTGAACCTGAGGCGAATAATTGTTTTAGTATAAATATACATTTTCGTACTTTAGGAACAACATTTTCTTTAAAATTGTTAATTTCCTCGTCTGTCGCATTGACAAATTGGCTGGCGGCCATTTTGAATAAACGCTGTATCAAGAATTAGTCCAAAGAAACTCGACCAATCAGCGCGCGAGATTTTCCATAATCACCTGTGTATTTATACTAACTGTTATTATTGTATTAAAGGATATTGGCAATAAAAATTAAATTTGTTTAATTTCGTGAAATTGTAATAGAAAATCTTTTACAACTTTTTCCTGTCTTTCTTCGTTTGCAAGATATTTCAATATGTTTAATATATGTAAATGAGATGGGCTCGACGTCAGGAGCAGGGTACACAATTTTTACACAAAGCAACATCAGTTATGAAATGTTCAGTGTCACAAGGCGTTTTTATGTGCACAGTTTCAAGTGATTTCGTTGAACAAATTTAGAGATATAACTGATTTTGCTACGTGTGAAAATACTGTACCCTGCTCCTGACGTCAGAGACCATCTCATTGACATATTAAACAAATTGAAATATCTTGAAAACGAAGAAAGATACGAAAAAATTGTAAAAGATCTTCTGGGGTTTTTTCTGATTTTGTGAGTTCTTTCAAATTAGACGAGTAATCTTCTAATTCGTGATTTCGCCAAAGGAATTTAATTCAAAGCTTATTAAATTCGAACATCACACTTCACAATGAACTTCGCGAACTTCCGTACCTATATAGTTCCCAACCTTCCTAGCCTGTAAACAGACTGTCTTGGTGGAAAAAACTCCCAGAACGTCCGCTCGCAGGCTACAACCTTCCAAGAAATGTTGACAAACGAATTTCAAAAGCAAGCTGAAACTGACTATAGCACGAAACAAAGCCGAGCTAGGTTATTGCTGTTTAACGATGTGACTATACCTGTAATCGCCCGGTTAATAATATGAAAGTAACGACTGTCAGTAAACGCTTTTCTTTTTTTTTCCAAATTTGTATATTAGTATATGTGGTAGGTGCAAAATAATATAGGAACAAACCGTAAAGATTCTTGTCTGGCGCAGGACGTTTTTCACTATAAGTAAACAGGTGAAATTAAGTGTATATATGAACGCCACGTTTACCGTTTGAACGCCACGATTTTATCATATAGAGTAGACAAATAAGCGTGTTATATTTGACGGATTTATAGTCGTTTCATGCGACATATATATATATATATTTATAAAATAAGGTGTCCTCAACGCACGCTCTGATAAGATTGGCTGGGTTCCGTGCATTTATAAGAGTATATGAAGATCATAAATAACATAAAATGGCGTAGAATGGCGTCAGCTGGTTGGAAAATCCCACCAAGTTCCAAAACTTTCCTCACTTTTAGTTTGATTTTTATTATTATTATTTTATAAAACTCGAATATAAAACATACCGCTCCTGTGCACATGTACTCTTATAAAGGTACATTTGACGTCATTTGAACACGAAAGAAGTGTAAAGGCACTCGGCTATTGCCTCGTGCCTCTACTCAACTTCTTTCGTGTTCAAATGACGTCAAACGAACCTTTATAAGAGTACATATGCACGGAGCTTTATGTTATATTTGTTAAATAGAAAGGCTCTGACGTTAGAGTTTAACTATATATATCCATCCATCTCTTCATTCCTTTTAGTTTTACCTCCTATTCCTCTTTGTTCCCAAAACTATCATTTTTAGATTTTCTCTAAAGTACTTGCAAGAAACAAAACAATATATAGAGGCTAAAAACATAGGCAAGATCTGTATCTCGGTATCTGCAGGTACCATGCATTTATATGACAATTCAAATTATACATAATTCAAGTACTCAATATCCGATAAGAGTCGCGGATAAGGCTTAACTCGACATAATTTAGTATAGCCTTTGACAGTTTCAGAAATTTATTTGTATAGTTAGAATGATTATCTCTGAAATTAATTCAGCGATTAACTGAAAGGTCTATGCGCTCGAGATCTTCAGGAATATGTTTTCAAAACCTAAATAATTAATAGCCTTGGCCTAGTGTGATATTCTCGTTTAGTGATGTGCTTCACTGATATATATATATATATATATAGTGTAAAGTCTATCGGGTTGGCAACGAAGGATGACACTTGTCCAAAGGATACGAGAGACTATCAGCGAAATTTGAACAGGTTTTAATCGGTTAAACGTTTCGCCCATTCGGGCTTCTTCATGAAATAAAAAAGTTAAAAATTAGGCGTCAATGCTTGAGGCATGCGAGTCACGATTGCAACTCTTTGGAAAATGACTCGAGTCAAAGTTAATTATTGTGGATTTCGTTATTATAATATTTAACACTTTATAGTCTTCAAAATATCTTTATCTATACTTGTAATATTTGGTATTTCACTCTCGATTAAACTGGCTGTTCTAGGTATAATTATAATCATATATTCTTCTTTATTTATACATATACGGCTATCATGGAGGGAAAATAAGAAATTATCTGTACATGCAGTGATTATCACAAAATAACATTTCTAAAATGGTTTCTGGTAAGCATATCGTCTATAGTCCTGCTGATGTGCTTGATATTATTGAATCATATTTTTTTGGGGGGGTTTTTTAATGACTTTTTATATAGTCCCTATAACGTCATTTCTCTTCCACAAACTCGTGGTTTACGTAACGACTAAAAAAGAAATGCGAATTACTGATCAAAATTGTTATTTTTTTAGTTTCTAAATTACTCATTGAAATACAATTGCCCAATATTAACAAATGACTCACTATACTGGGTGTAATGTGCAAGCGAATAACTGTGAGACATCTGCTTTTCGTGACAATACACATGCATGCAGACACGAATAAATAATTAACGACACGGAACTTGTTATCCAAAACGAAAATTCCCAAAATAAAACCTATTATTAATTTTAAGAGCTTTCTTTGTCATATATAGTACAAGTTCGTTTGCCGGCGTTTGGGGAATTTATTTTTTCTTTTATATTATTTTGCAAGAAATGGCAACCAACAAAATGCAAAAGTATACTCAGTCTCAAGTACATGCAGTAAAATCATTTATTCAAAGTAGTTTTATCGTGGACGTTGCATATACATACATGTCATTTATTAAAAGAGCAGGTGGAATAAAGTCGACGGCGGAAAGGGCATAAGAATAACAATTGAAAACAAATTACGTTCTCAGCAGATGAGGGGTTTTTTTCGCTCTGGTTAGTAATTTCGGACATAACAGCTGAATTTAAATTCAAAATGGACATCATTATCGAGCAGCCAGAATGTTTGCTCCTCAATTCTTTTGAGGGCCGTGTTTGTGGGGAAATACCTGAATTAGAAATGTTCAAGGATGTCGATCAAGTTATTATAAAAGAGAGATCGCGCCGACTTGGAGGTAATTACGTGTGCACGTTGTACAATCGATGTCAGTAGATATATTTTTCAATTAGCCTGAAAGATTTTACCGTTTGAGAAAATACCTGTAGTGCTGTACATGTTGTGTATGTAGTATATTCAAAATAGAGACTGTTAGTTGGTGGTGCGACTGCATGGCGTTTAAAACCTTACTCGCGCTCTATATATACTTGACATATATGTTGACTAAAGTTCGAATATTATATTTACTCTAGTTCTCGCGACAGTCGATCTGTACGGGAACTGCAACATCTTTAACGAGCTAAAGGTCACCTTGATTTCATCAATATAAAATATATCAAACAGTGCACATATAGTTCCCATCGATATCAACCTGTTGGGAGAGATTAGAATTTGACTTGGATCTATTATAACTAGTTGTTAGAAACGTTGGTGGCAAAAATGGCGTAGAATTAATTCACTCAGTTGACTTTGTAATTGCTTTCACATGCATGCAGCACTAGCGGACTTGGACTGGATTTGGACTAAACTAAACTGGTATCGGACTTAACGGTTGCATGCGTTCACATTAGACTGGTCTGGCTGACTTGGGGTAAAATACGATGTGAGTCTGAGAGTTCAACATTTTAAACAGAACATTACAAAAGTACAAAACATACAGCAATCATCTACAACAAAAACCGTCCAATCGATTTTCAATCTAAATCCAGTCCAATCCGAGTCCTTTCTCAGTCCACCACCATTAGGTGTACTCGAATTCAGTCCAATTAAATCTAGCTAGTCCGCTTGAGTTCACGGCACATGATGAACTAGCTCGGTATCCAAATCCACTCGAAGTGTGAAGTGCCTAATTCTTGACGCGACATTTATTAGAAGTGTCCTGTTGCCGTAGCCCGCGTTCAAGATGATTTCCTTTAAGCTTGTTATTTTTATGAAATAAAAACAAAATGACACGGCCATCTTCGGTACTATCGGCATGGTAACTCGATGTAAGCGATTCATGGTTACGTTCAGGGAGTACCAAAAAACGTAACTTTTGCTCAAGACAATAGCAGATAGCTGATATAGTGATGGAGCATGCCAAGCCATGAACCATTTCTTTAGTTAAAGGACATTGGCAACAAACATTAAGTTTCTCTCATTTGAAAGAACTCATAAAATTGTAATAGAATATATGATAAAAATTGATGATGATGATCGCGGGATGATAAAAATTCTATGGGTCACCTAAGTTAGAAATCATACCAAGCCCCACTAGTGGCTTTATTATAGCCTTTACCGTATAAAGCGGGATTTTCTGGGTTACCTACTCGCAAACTCGGGCATGGCGAGAAATAGAGGACACTATAGGTCGCCAAGTTATAAGTACAAATTAGCAAATTTCAATAGTGTGGAATCGTGATCAAGTTCTACTAGAGAAAATTGTAAATATGCTATGCGCAGAGAATAGGAACATAGTACCTTCTTCCCCACTTCTATGACACCTTAAAATACTTCAACGGGTACACCTTCAGTTATATTAAGGCTAAAGAATCGACGTTCATTGTTCGTTCCGAATGCCTTTAATTATAAAGTGCCTATCTCACGTTTGGGCATTTTACATATTCGTAATATTTGGGCAATTTCTGAGCAAAATCACAGCCGAAAATTTCATCTTCATGGACATTTTTGCTGTCAAAGTTACCGGATGTGATGTCACAAGAGGCATTTTTGTGGCAAGTATCAAAAGCAAAATGCCTCTTGTGACATCACATCCGGTAACTTTGACAGCGAAAAAACTCCATGAAGATGAAATTTCCGGCTGACAAGATATATTATGATTTTGATCAGGAAGACCCAAATATTACGAATATGTAAAATCCCCAAACGTGAGATGAGCTCTTTAAGAATGACTAGGTTATAACCAGTAGCTGCCATATTAATTGTACTGAAATGTATGAACTGTTTCACGTATTTATCTCCTCACGTCCAAATCTGTTGGCGAAGGGTAATCTCGATAACGAAATTTGATTAAAAGCATTCGAGTTTTTTGCCGATGTGCCAGATTAACTTGAAATTGGCCTATTTTCACTGTTTATGTTGCTGCTGAGACCAATGAAAAGGCTTCTGGCATGGTTGAGTGCATGACCTAGCTGCAGTTTCGCCATTGCCCGAGCCTCCAATGATTTTACTTCATTTCTGGCATTGGTTCACCGGCCTTCTGCCTGAACGGCATGCATTCAGAGCGGTTTCCACATAAAGCTAACAATAATAAAGTGGACATCTAGAACTGTCAAATGTGTCAATCTGCCTACTTTGTTCGGAAAAAAAGTCAAAAGACGTCCGTCAATATTAACTCTAGATTTTCTTTTTAATGGTTTTGTTGACAGAGGGAAAACGATACGTGATCACAGACAGCTTAAACCTAAAAGAATATTATGAAATCAAACAAGGTAAGGAAGAACCTTGAGGTTATACATTAGATGACGAAAGCATATTTTTCATTGTTTTAGGAAATTGGTCATTGCGCACCAAATTTTAGGGCTATGTATATCTCAAGTTTTCAGTCGAGAAAGCCAAATGATTGCTAATTATGAAAATTTAAATTTAGTGAGAATTTACTTTAAACTTCCCTCGTCTATAACGAGTTCTCCAACATCGATTTTTCCACGGAATTCGCGCGCAAAACTCAAATTTTGTTACAGTATTAGTTTTGTTATGGACTATTCTGTGTTAGTCGGTCGTCATGATTTTTCAATATTTTCTCGTTAAAAGTGAATTTTGGTCTCTTTGTCGTTTTAGCCAACGCAGATCTGAAAAGAATGCTATGTATCTAAATAACCACTAAAAAGTATAAAACAAGCGCACACGGTTTTATGCGATTACTATTCAAGATTGAAAATAGCATGGTATGCAGGAAAATGTTTAGTTAAACGGTAAATTTATTTTTTGAATTTATCTGCATGGAGTGTGTGTGTATATTCGTCAACCCGTTAAAAACAGCAAAAGTTTGAAATGAATACTCATCAAATTTATATTTTCACGATCAGTAATTATTGAGTGTCCTTTTTGACTGGAAATTTGAGATACCGGACCCAACTATATGAAATACAAAGAAATGCTGCACATTATCATTATACATAATTTATAAGTCGCCCATTTCGATTCCTCCACCATCTCAGGTTCCTATATATAGGCCTCAACCTATGGCCGTCAAAGCAAGCTCGCAAACCCCCAACGGCCGTAAGCGATAAAAGAGCGGCGGCTGTATTTGCAGACTACCTGGATACCGGCATTTAATACATATATGAACGGTCCGACCGCAGCGTTCGCGTTGTTACGTCGTGGCGCTCGTCAAAAGCCTGGACGTTTGAAAATGGCAATGACTAAAAAATGTAGCGTTTAAGGACATTGGAAATATAAATTAAGTTTGTCTAATTTGAAAGAACTCGTAAAATGGCGATTAATTTTACAACTTTTCCGTATTTTTTTAGCCTGCGTCGCAGCCCGACTTTCCACCCGGATTCTCACCCAGAGAACCTTGACTTTCTACCCGGATTCTCACCCGGAGAAAAGGTTCTCTGGGTGAGAATCCGGGTGGAAAGTCGGGCTGCGACGCAGGCTATATTTTTTTCGTTTCTGAGATATTTCAATTTGTACGTTATTTGTTGTGACACACGTACAGATTGACTAGTTCCCAGGCGTATAAATATCGAAAATACTCTCAATGGTGAGAGCGTCCGGCTGGCATTCGGAAGGTTGTGGGTTCGAGTCACGTCTGGAGCTCAGAGAAAACATACGAAAAATCTTTCAATTTGTTTGATATGTAAATATGATGGTCCTTTATATTAACCTGGACACATTTTCACACATATAGCAAAGTCAGTTATATTTCCAGGTTTGTTAAACAATCACTTGAAACTGTTCCGGCCTACCACAGATAGCCCGAGTAATAAACTTAATGTTACGAGTTCTACGTCTGCCAATCATATCAAAAACCCTGCCAAGGTGTCCCAGAAACAATACATATTTTGGCCCTAATCCAATCTTAATTTGAATTTTTAACTAGAATTAAGTTAAATCTTCTAGTCTGATGCGTCTTTTATGTTTTATTCTGGTCCTATATGTGACAGTAGAGGATTCCGCTTTATTCAGTCGTTGGAGGTGTCGAGTTAGAGTGTTTAGTCCTGGGATTTATATCTTTCAGATACTGTTTGCCAGTTTTCGCTACGAGAAATCAACGAACACAGAAAGCTAGTCAACTTTAGTCTTCCATCGCGCACTTCTTGTATATGTCCTTGTGGAGAAACATGCACGTTGAAATCAAGAACTACTCTATATCCAAACACCTGTATTGGCTTTGTAGAGCAAACGTAAGTGCCCAGTTTATCGTTGGCGATTCCAGTTCTGCAATTAACAGTTCCGTAAAAATACGCCTAAATTCCTCAACTCGCGATCCCGTTCGAATGTTGAGCAGGTTTCAGAAGGGTCAGTCAAATCACGATGAACCTTCATATCTAAAGTAAAATTTAAGTGACTCAGGGGCTGTTTACATGGGAGGCGGGACGGGACGTTAAACGGTATCTCGCCATGCATGTATATCTCTCATATTTATCCCGTTCCGTTTATATGGAAAGATGTTTGCCGGGACGTTTTTCGTCCCGTCCCGGCAAGGCGGGATCCCTGTTTCCTCAACCGGGATCCCGGCTTGCCGGGACAATTTTCGCCATATAAATGATCTGTCCCGCCTAACCGGGACGATATGACGGATACCGTTTCGAGTATTTATTTTGATTCTTAAGCTGTTTATTCGATACAAATGAAACGTCCCGGTCGCAATTGTCCCGCCTGAAAACATTCTCACAAACGTCCCGTCTAACGTCCCGTCCCGGCAAACGTCCCGTCCCGCCTTCCATATAAACAGCCCTTCAGAGTGATTTTAGTAAATCATAGTGATTTGTATTGATTTTCTGTAAAGGTCTCGTGAATGAAGAGGTTAATAGTATAGTTCCAAGGCAAAAAGGTGAAGACTTTTTATAGGTCGAACATTTCATTTTCATATGTTCGCCGAATGTAACGCAAACCAGACACAGTGGTAGGGCGCCATCAAGCGTATTTGGTTACGGGTTGCCTTCTTCATTATTCACGTGAGATTAATAAATTGCGTAAATGAAAAGTCATATCGTACTATACACACTTTGTAAAAAATAAATAGTGCCTGACATTGAAGTATTAAATTTTACAAGCTAATTTCATTTTTCGCCAAAGGTTAAGCTGGGGTCAACCATATTTTAATGTGTACAATAGCTTGGGTGACTGGATTCTTGGAATAGATGGTTCATTTGCAATGATGTTTTTCTCCATTGGAAGACATAGGGTAAGTGGTTCTTGAAAATAGCTGAAGCTTAATCCAATAATTATTATTGTATGGTACTGATACTTTTGCTAAAACCGCGCGATGTGATTGGTTGCTGATGTGGCAAAGTATCTCCGTAATTCTGCGAGCACTGCAAAAATTGTTTTACGAACGAACGAACGAACGAACGAACGAACGAACGAACGAACGAACGAACGAACGAACGAACGAACGAACGAACGAACGAACGAACGAACGAACGAACGAACGAACGAACGAACGAACGAACGAACGAACGAACGAACGAACGAACGAACGAACGAACGAACGAACGAACGAACGAACGAACGAACGAACGAACGAACGAACATAAAGCGCTGCTAATTCGTCAGGGTACCGCAATTTATAATTTTAAAAAGATATGATAATTAAAAAAAATTAAAATGTAAAATGTAAATGCAAAAAAAAAACATAACATGCCCTGCGTCTATATTGCAATTAAAGTGCCTATGAAACAAAAATTAAGTATGTCTTATTTGAAAGTACGCATAAAACGATCGACTAACATATTTTGCAGTTTTTCGTTTCCTTGCTTCGTTCTTGAGATATTTCAGTTAGTTTGATATGCAAATTAAACATTTTGAAGTCACACGTGCATAATAAGTTATCGAAAAACGTTATATATCTTTGCTATGGACAAATATAATAATTTGAAAATCTACATATTTAGTGTTCTGGGCGAAACACACGCACTTCGGATTATTTCGGTTTGATAATAGCAAAGATATATAACTTTTTTCAACAACTCATTATGCACATGTGACGTCAAAATGTTTAATTTACATATCAAACAAACTGAAATATCTCAAGAACGAAGCAAGGAAACGAAAAACTTCAAAAGATGTTACTCTATCATTTTAAGTGTTCTTTCAAATAAGACAAACTTAATTTTCGTTTCAATCTTCTTGATAAACTTTTTTCCGTATGATGAGGGCAATGTCTTTCCACATTTAAAATAAAGTATGTTTTGTTTGAAAAAGCGTCGAAAATGATAAAGGATGGCGTTAACATTTTTGCAATATCTCTTTTCGTTCTCGAGGTATTTGGAGGTTTTTTATCATATGCAAACGAGGTAGTGATGACATCTATATGTAGGCCAACAACATTGCAACAAATCTTAAGTTGGACATATCTTTAAAGTTAAACAACTTTGATTAATATAGTTGCTATCCCTAGTGGAGTGCTGTGTGAATTACGCCAGGGCAATCATGATTTTTTTTCCATATCTCAAAATATATATGTAGGTTTGACGATCCCTAAAATGGACAATGTATGGGGCCACACGACAGTTGGGTCATCACCTACCTATACTATAAGAGGACTTCTGATTGGTTTAGATAACCTAACCCAACCAGTGAGCTCTATATATAACTGGAGTGATATCTGGTGTTCATTCACCGGGCAAAAATTGAAGCCAAACATGGCGGACATGTAGGCCTAAAGTACGTATAGTTCCAGTCTCCTACGCGGTCTTTTGACCAAATCAGACTTGACCAGACCGCGTAGAAGACTGGAACTATACGTACTTCAGGCCCATAAGGATCGCGGGCTCAGGGAACAAGATTGCCACAAAGATATCACTCCAGTTATATATAGAGCTCACTGAACCTAACACGGTGACCTTCCCTAACCCTAATCAGTAAGGAGCATGGGAACGAATTGATAATTATAGCCAATCAAAAAACTCGTTCATATTAGGTAGGTCTTTACTGCGACAGTTTGGGGCAACTTTTAGCAGTTTGATATACTGCACGCAAAACATTTGCTATTCGAGAAAAACATTTTCAGTGACTATGACATTATTAAGATATCTGCATGTAACTAAATAAACACAACACACTACGTGAACATGATCATGGTCAGTGGCGGACACTTGACGAAATATTTGGGGGGCGAGTGCCGAAGGCACGAGCCTTCTAGGGGGGTGCGGGGGCATGCTCCCCCGGTAAATTTTTAAAATTTGGATCTCTGAAATGGCATTTGCAGTTGCAGCATTCTGAGAACACATTTTGTAAAAAATTTTAGGTTTTCAAAACACTATTTTAATGGTGCATTTTGTTATAAATCACATGCTAAGCATAAAAAAAAAACCATTTCAGAGAAAATATTCTAGATGATTATCTACATTTGTGAATGGAATTGCAAGGTGGTTTAATTAACACGCCAATGACAATATAAAATTTATTCGCTAAGCGAGTGAAATCCACATATTTGTTTTAAAATAAATAAATATCAGAATTTGATCAGTCTATGCATAGTTCGTCTATGACTCCGTTCTGCGCACGCTTTTGTTTCGTTAACATATTCTATTCTTGTGCTTCCACTTTTCAAAATGAAAGCTTCAGCTAAAATTATTGGGGGGGCCATCGCCCCCCCTAGTGTCCGCCACTGATCATGGTTATCCGAAAAGTTTACGGATTTCGCTAATTAGAAGACGCAGTTTTTGCAGCTGTATATATGACAGAATAATTTAAAGGGTATTGGCAATAAAAAAAGAAAGAAATTGTAATAGATCTTTTACAACTTTTTCGTGTCTTTCTTCGTTTGCAAGATATTTCAATTTGTTTAACACAAAGCAAAATCACTTATGAAGTGTTCAGTATCACAAGGCGTTTTTATGTGCACAGTTTCAAGTGATTTCGTTGAACAAATTTAGAGATATAACCGATTTTGCTAGGTGTGAAAATACTGCTCCCAGCTCCTTACGTCAGAGACCATCTCATTTACATATTAAACAAATTGAAATATCTTGAAAACGAAGAAAGATATGAAAAAATTGTCAAAGCTCTTCTATTACAATTTTATGAGTTCTTTCAAATTAGACAAAGCCATGCAATGTCCTTTAAAGATAACTATTTTGCAAGTGCAATTAATTGAAATCTTTCTTTAGGTAACCGATTCAGATGGTTGTACAATTGGAGATATTTTTATTAATTACGCTGCTTCAGGAGGATTCCATAACATTTTTTTAAAATGTAAGAAAATCTTCAAAATGGGTGAAAGATTCTGAACACGAGATATTAATAGATCAGACATAGTTTAACGCTACTCTGGCTTAAAAGTTTTTTGAATGTAGCTTAAAAAGTTACTGTTCATGACCCAACGATTCGACACTCCGATCTAGTGTCTTCATCAGGGGTGATCGTTGTGAAGTAGGTCCCATATTTATACTCTCATAGAACTATTGATGACGTTATCTATCAACAAGATGCAAATAGGTTGAGAATAAAATGCATCTTGTTGATATAGATAAACGTCATCAATGGTTCTATGAGAGTATAAATTTGGGACCTGTCTTCACAACCATCACCCCTGATGAAGACACTAGATCGGAGTGTCGAAACGTTGGGTCATGAACTTGAGTAGCGTTAAACTATGTCTGATTCTTCACCTGGCCACGTTGGGAATTTATTTGTTCATCTTAATAGATGTTTACATCCAGTGCGAGTTCGTGTTCGAATTTACTACTGCGTAATAGATCTGCGCAATTTTGTGGGAATGGAAAAATTTAGAAAGGCCTTTTTTAGGTAGAAAGTGAATTCTTGGTGAAACGCAAAGTTTGTGTAAACGCGCCACAACAAAGTACAAAAAGATAACTATTCTGTACTTCCAACCGTGAACGGGGTGAAGTTTGTTTGAAAAATCTCGTTTGATAAATTGCTTTTGCCAATGCAGAAAGCATTTGTAATGCTCTTTTTTTGTCTAGGTTTTTACATTCTTTTACAGTTATATCTTAGTAAAGGTTATCCTCTGATATATTTCATGAAATATTTTCTTTAGTTCCAAAAGATATGGATATTGCTTCAAAGCTCACGTTAGTTGGTGCTGGACTTATGTTTTCAAATGCTCAGGCAAGCAGAGTGTAGCTCGTTCCAAAACCTGCTCACTGGCGTACCCGTCGAAAACTCGAGAAACCAACCAGCATATCCACCATGGTATAATACGCAATGCATTGGATTAATATCTTTTAATTAGTCAAAACAGCCAATGTGTGAAAGTCTATATAAAAGCTGCAATGGGTACCAAGCTCTTCTCAACAGCTGTACAGTCAAAGAATTTGAGAAACTTTAAAGATGACATTTCGTTTTCTAGCTTCGATGGTAATATTCCATAAATATAGCGATTTCTTTTAAGAAACAACTAAAATTGCCTTTATTAAGACCTTTGCTGTGTTCACACAACCCAACGTAAATTACCTTGATTGCAGTGATCCCCGTTGTCTTTCTCGTGTGTCCACGTTACCTTGATAGTACGCTAAATACCCAGCATCGTACAGTTTTCACACTTGTAATTGTTCTAGGGTATTACCATTCTGTTCATGTTTATTTTCATTCACGCTAACAGTGTTATCCACGCAGTGCTCTGGCTTCCCTTCTTTCGTAATTTCCTTCGTGTCCTTTCCATTTCCACTGTGTGATTCACCACAATTTTCATCTACGCATGAGCAGCATGTTTCTGCCACAACTGCTGTCTCTCGCCCAGCGCCGAGTACGTCAGTTCTTAATCCAGTTTCTACAGTATTTACCGAACTTGAATACGACGAAATGTCATTAACGTTATGATATTCTGAATGTATTTCGTCCAACGATTTTTCATATGTCAGTTTTGTCGAGCATTCATCTATTCGTTGCCGTTTAGCAACTATAATATGAAGGGCAGAAAGATAAAGAAATGTAAAAAATCATGGTTTGAGCATACGTTTACTATTTTTACTATCTCAAACTCATTAATAATTCATAAAGAAAATTCAAAATAGATATTTAGGGGGTGTTTACATGAGGCCGGCTGACTTTAGGTCGGTTGTAGTGTTTTTACTGCAGGTCGTTTTCATGAGTCCGGCCTGAGATTCAGTTCACGCCGGCCTAATCTCAGGTCACCTGCTAGACCCAACTGAAATTTTGAGGCCAGCATAACTCCAGGCCGGCTTTACAAGCACGGGTGGCGTGTGCTGTTAGGGCGCTGCCTCTCACCGCTGTAGTTAAGCCCAGTTGGACGGGGTTAGTACTTGGATGGGTGACCGTCTGGGAATAACCCTGTTCTCGAACTTGAATTTCATGTGAGTAGAGTTTAGTTGGTCTCTCCTGTGCTTCGAGGGTTTTTCGCAGGCTTCTGCGGTTTTCCTCCCTCCGTAAAATCAACACTTAAGTCTTAGCTTATGTCGTGCACTTTAACATGAGCCTCTGGCTCGGATGATTGGGCGACCACATCCTGTGCTTACGACGTTAAATAAAGCATTACTCATTACTCCTTACATGTATAAGTCTAATTCGAACCGATTTGGACTACGACAAAAAGCTTTTTAACCGACGTAATAGGAACCAAGGCCATATAATTTTAAGACCGGCCTCATGCATGTAAACAAAACGGAAATGCAAAATTCAGTCCGGCCTGACCTCATGTAAACAAAACCGAAAATGCAAAATTCGGTCCGGCCTCACCTCATGTAAACACCCCCTTAATCAGTATTTAGAAATCGGAGAAAGAATACGGTTAATTTTAACAAACTTTTAGGTCGATTTTCTCTTAAAATATAGATTCGTTTGATAAGCTATACATACCCAACACTCGTCAGTGTTTAAATACAGGCACTGAGCTGGTTAAAAAAACCCTCGGCTTATGCTGCTAATGCACTCACTCGTGTTGGATGTATTTGTTGGAAAATTTCCAGACACGTGTTATGCTCTATATTTACAGCGAGCATCATATAAAACACGTTCTTATAGGGCTTTGCCGGTTTCGCCTAAGCGAGACAAACAACGACTTACTGAACAAGCAATTATTGGGTATAATGAATACCAAAAATACATGGTGCTCACCGTGCACAAGTTTGCATAAACGTGAACAAAAAGATCAAAAACAAAACACCGTCTTGCTTTAAATTCTTACCAGGGCTTTCATCATCCGTTAAATACTTCGCAAAATGACCAGACAATACCACATGGAATGCTGGGTATTCAGTAACCACTTTCCCCCGCAAAACATCTGCAAGAGTGTTTGTTGTATCAATTTGAAAAAATCTAAAAAGTGCAATAAAAATCAAAGAAAATATAAAGATTCCTCGGTAATTATAATTATAAGAAAATATGCAAAATATTATTATACACTTAATGTCTGGTCGCTGGGGAAACAGTTTTGTTTTCCAGAGAGTCTAAATGTTTCCCGAGACGAAGTCGAGGGAAAGATCCAGACTCGAGGGAAAACAAAGCTGAAAGTTTCCCGAGGGATCAGACATTAAGTGCTTTGTTATACAGTGTGTATCAAAAAAATTCGAACCCTTAGAAAATGAATTAGCATTCTTTTCAAACAACCTATTGTAGTAGTTTGAAAGCCCTAAAAGCGCTGCGTTATAAATTAATCAGCACATAAGTTAAACGAAGCGAAAAAGCTTTAAATACTTTCACCATGCATACACTTCAAGTTATCTTAATTTCCCAGGTGTATAAGACCGTGTGTTTTACGCATCTGTGGGTTCAGCGAAGTGCTTAGGGCTTTCAAACTACTACAATAGGTTGTTTGAAAAGAATGCTAATTCATTTTCTAAGGTTCGAATTTTTTTGATACACACTGTATAGCTGGGTTTTCGTTGGATTTTTGCTTGGTTTAGGCCGTTTAGCTAGATTTTCACTAAGCAGCTGTTGCCTGCGCGGGCAACAATTGTTGCAATATTGCCCCCGCGGGAAACGTTTGATTTGTCTAACGTGACCATAAATGAACCAAAAGCAGTCTGAGTAGCAAAATTAGCAAAAACCAAGCTATATAACACTGCCTATTATTACCTCCGCAAAGATTGTTTTGCCTGTTTGTTTATCAGTTAGTCTGTTGGTTTGTAGTCTCTGAGTGCCTTCTAGTTATCATTATCACTGCCATTGTCCTTGTCATTATTTTTATAGCAGCGTATATACATGGGTTTTTTTTAATAACTTTATTGCCTATTGCAACTGGTGGTCAAACAGCGCGAAATGTCCCAATTGAACGACTACCATGACGTAGGTGTTGATTTTATGGAGGGAGGAAAACCAGAGAACCCGGCGAAAAACCCTCGAAGCACAGGAGAGATCAACTACAACTCTACTCACATGAGTTCCAAGCTCGACAACGGGGTCATTCCTAAGCGGTCACCCATCCACGTACTAACCCCGTCTAACCGGGCTTAACTTTTGGTGAGAGGCAGCGCGTTAACAGCACACGCCACCCGTGCTCCCCTGGTGTTTTATAAACCTGCAATGCACCTATTGAGCAGCCTTGCATGCAAGTATCTATAAATATATCAAAGAACTTTTAAAAGAACGTTTCTTTAATATCAAAGAAGTTTTACTCTTAAAAAGATAGAATGATAAAAGGTAGAATAAAGGTAGTCAAATAGACTATACTGTACCTGGGATGACTCGAGTGATTCTCAAAGAAAACACCAACATCAGCAGGAGTGCCTGTATGGTACATTTTTAATCTGATAAAGCAAAAAAGTAAGAGACTAGTTTCATATAAACACTTAGCCATTGGGTCCAGATCACTGATCTCAATAAAACTGGATAGGACATGGGGCCGAATTTAGCGTGCCAGCTGTATGATGACGTGACCACTACCTAAGATGGACGCCACTAAAGTTCATAAGCTTTCGTAGATTGAAAACAGACAAAAAGAGTTCTTTTAAGAAAATTTAAACGAATGTAAGGACACAATTTAGAAGGTTTAAGACGCTAATTTCTTGCATTTGTTTCTATTACTGAGCTGTAAAACCATTAAATTTCGTTGTTTTTCTTCAGTGCCGACAACCAATGAATTCAATTCCAAGTCTTAAATTGTACCTTTTATAGTAATCTTAATGCCTTAACAATATCTCATGTTGTGTACTTGCCATCTTTTGACAGAATTTGTTGTTAAACAGTGAAAGCTAAATGAACCGGCAACTGTTGTTTGCTTTACGGCTTTTCCGACCCCCCAGCACAGAGTACTTAACATTCCTCCCCCCGGATAATCTGACCGTGCTGACGTCAAGATTGCTTATGCCAGTCAACTTTGGGATTGGGAACAAGTTCTAAGGCCGCAATGCGTCATATGTTCCACTGCATAAGATGGCAGCGACTGGCACGAAATGTTTGACTGCTGGCCATAGGGAACGCCCTATCCAGTTTATATAGAGATCAATGGTCCAGTCACGTCGAACGCAAATTGGCAAAACGAAGCAATTCTTAGCGAATAAAATCGCTTTTATACGTCTTCAAACTATCATCACAGCATCAGTACACTCTTTGTCCCAATTGGCTTATGTAGCGTCCGTGTATTTTTTGTTTCAGTAAAAATTGTATTCGTTTCCAAAAACTGCAAAATCTCGGTCGCGCTGCTGATTCGCGTCCAACGTGGTGTCTGTAACACAGTTCCTGTATGTATGACGTTATGACACTAAGATTCTTACAACACATCTTACTGCTAAGATCATAATAGAAAAACACTTTTCTTTCGTACTTTTGTTTGAAAACAGGGTCAACATGACTTGGATCAATGTATTTCTCCAATAACGTTATCATTATAACTCTTTCGGATACTCTGAAACAAATTAAAGAAGAACGTTTATTTATTTATTTATTTATTTATTTATTTATTTATTTATTTATTTATTTATTTATTTATTTATTTATTTATTTATTTATTTAAAAGTTTTGCCAATGACAATACACAACAATGATGACAATAATAACAAAGACAAAGGCAGGAACTGACCACAGAGACTAGTCTCCAATAACGGGGTCCCATACTATATATACAGTGAATTATATTAATGACAATAATAATAATAATAATAATAATAATAATAATAATAATAATAATAATAATAATAATAATAATAATAATAATAATAATAATAATAATAATGATAATAATAATAATAATAACTATAATAATAAAAGTTACAGCGAGTTATCTGTCAAGTGTCCTAGCAACACGATCTTGCCAATAAGCTAGATATTGGTCGAGATGAATGGCATTTAACACATAAGGACTTGAATGTTCTTGGATTGTCAGGATCGTAAATGTGATTAGTTAATTCTAGATAGTGGTTGAATAATTCCTTTTTGAAAGATTTTAGAGATTTTGAGATGTCTCTGATGGTTCTAGGTAAAGTGTTCCAGACTCGAGGTGCCCGCAAGTAGTAACTGTTTTGAAAAGTTACAGTTCTACATTTAATTTCTTCTAGCATAAGGCCATTTGAAGGATTTGAATTCCTGATTACTCTAATAGATTTTTTAACAGAGATATTATTCTTAGTCCCAATCAGAATAGATTTGTAGAGGAAGACTAGATCCAAATATTCATACCAGTAACAGAGAGGGAGGATACCAATTAAACAGAGTCTTTCCTTATACGAGACGTTAGTTTGATAGGGCAGTGATAACATAAATTAGTAGCTCGTCTTTGCACACGTTCGGTTATCTGGACATGTTCTTAACCGTATGAGGTGCCCACACTTGGCTACAGTATGCTAATGTGCGTCGGACTATGGCCAAGTAAAGAGCTTTACGTACTCGTTGGTCGTGGATGTCGAACGTTGATCTCCTGACAAATCCTAACATTTTGTTAGCCTTAGTCGAAGTTGCTTGCACTTGCTGGTTCCATTTGAGGTCGCTGGCAATAATAATTCCCAGGTCTTTTTGACTTCCTGCGTTTTGGATGTGCCAAGAAGCTTCTATTGGAAGGTGAAAGCTGAAGGTTTCTCAAGATATTAAGGACCCCACATTTGGTATAGTTTAACTCCATCTTCCAATCACTGCACCATTAAACGAGGTTGTCAAGGTCAAACTGAAGACCATCACCATCCCTAATCGTTGGACCGCGCGATAACACCTGGTGTCGTCTGCAAACATGGCCAAAGATGATCTACTTGAGACGGAGTCTGGGAGATCGTTAACATAAATTAGGAAAAGAAGAGGTCCCAGGATTGATCCCTGAGGCACTCCAGACAAGACAGGAAGTTTATCAGAGTTCTCGCCAAGTACAATAACTCTCTGGTATCGCCCAGAAAGATAGTCTTCAAACCACCGCAGAAGGTTACCTCTTATACCAAATCGATGAAGTTTCATAAGCAGCAGACTGTGACTGACCTTGTCGAAAGCTTTGGCAAAATCGAGGTAAATAGCATCCACTTGGCATCTGTTGTCTAGCATGTTGCCGATATCGTGCAGAACATGTAGTAGTTGAGATGTGGTCGACTTTCTCTTGAGAAACCCAAATTGAAGTTGATGGAGTTGACTTGACACATGATCTTTAAGCTTGTTAAAGATGCAACGCTCAAGCACTTTAGAAACCTGTGACAGGAGTGAGATTGGTCTGTATTTGGTGGCCTCGCCAGCTTTATCGAAATCGGGGTGATGTTGGATAGCTTCTACTCGGACGGTAATTTACCCACAGACAAGCTTTTGTTGAAAAGTGCACATAAAGATGGACAAATGCTCAATGCACAAAGTTAGGAGACAACCAAGTATGCTCCATGAATGTTTTTGAAGGGGAGAAAGAGAAAGAAGTAAAGAGAGAATGAGATGATAACGTAACAGTAAGAAGAGAAGTAGGAAGGCAAGAGAAAAGGAGGAGAAAAACATTGCGAGTGAGAAAGGGAGGGAAGGAAGGAAGAAAGGAAGAATGAAAGGAAGGAAGGAAGGAAGGAAGGAAGGAAGGAAGGAAGGAAGGAAGGAAGGAAGGAAGGAAGGAAGGAAGGAAGGAAGGAAGGAAGGAAGGAAGGAAGGGAGAGGAGGGAAGGGAGAGGAGGGAAGGGTAGGGAAGGGTAGGGAAGGGAAGGGAAGGAAGGGAAGGAAGGGAAGGAAGGGAAGGAAGGGAAGGAAGGGAAGGAAGGGAAGGAAGGGAAGGAAGGGAAGGAAGGGAAGGGAGGGAAGGAAGGGAAGGAAGGGAAGGAAGGGAAGGAAGGAAGGGAAGGGAGGGAAGGGAGGGAAGGCAAGGGAGGGAAGGGAGGGAAGGGAAAGGAAGGGAAGGAAGGGAAAGGAAGGGAAAGGAAAGGAAGGGAAAGGAAGGAAAAGGAAAGGAAAGGAAGGAAGGAAGGAAGGAAGGAAGGAAGGAAGGAAGGAAGGAAGGAAGGAAGGAAGGAAGGAAGGAATGAAGGAAGGAAAAAGAGAGGGGAAAACAAAGACGGAAGAAAGGAAGGAAATAAAGAAGAAAATAGAATCTGGAAAGCAAAAATAAAAGTGAATACCCAAGAAAAGTTAAGTAGGATGAAACAGAGGAAGAGAGGAAAATACGCAGGGGAAAAGTTAATGAATAAACGGAGGGTGGGAGCAATAAACGAAGAAATTTACAGAGAAAAAAAATAAATAAAATGGAGCTGCGATGGGGAATGGAATATAATATGCGACAGACAGTACCAAAAGATCTGCCTCAAAATGTAATGTTTACAAAAAACACTCTTCAAAGGCTCGGAAATTGTCCTACGGAATTTGGTGGTTACATGTGCAGACGCACAGTGCACCACAAACGTTTTGCCAAACAGACGAACAGTTTAGTTCGCATTGCACAGTCGATGTTAGACAGAAATACAAACCCTGTTTCCACATATTCCGCATCAGCCTGAGGGAATATCAACTTCATTCTCCACAGCATAAGTTTGGTTCTATAAAATCAGAAAAAAACTCTGAATAAATATAGATTCATTACAAGCGACAATTTGTGGTAACACCACGTTTATATTATTTATTGTTGAGTTTTGACTTGAGGACTTAGGCCTTCATCAGAGCAAATGCCAACATCGTGTTGGCTCACGCCATATAAACAAAAACAACTTAACCAGAATCACGTAAGGACACAATGGCGTAGTTACGTGATTACGTTTATTCTAAAATTAATTAAATTACATAACAACAGGTGTTACCACAAATTCTCGCTTGTATTAGTATTTGTCACCATGCAAACTTTCAAAGAATTAAAAATAGATTGATAGATTGAACAAGAAGGCAGTCAGAGACTGCATATACCTCCGCCAGCGGGTTATTAGAGATGTTTAAAAAGAAAACGAGCCATCCCGCTAACTAGCTGGCTAGCTCATGAGACCAACACATGCATGTATGAATAAAATGCTTTAAAGCATTTCTTCTACACGGAGAATCTTGCGGTCAGATTTTTATTAATTTCTCATCCAAATTTTAACTAAATTCAACCAAAATTTAATGGATTGGTCGTTGGTCTATTGCCAACCCTTCTACAATACTTTTTGAGATATCCTGGCGACAGACAGACAGACAGACAGACAGACAGACAGACAGACAGACAGACAGACAGACAGACAGACAGACAGACAGACAGACAGACAGACAAACAAACAAACAAACAAACAAACAGACAGACAGACAGACAGACAGACAGACAGACAGACAGACAGACAGACAGACAGACAGACAGACAGACAGACAGACAGACAGACAGACAGACAGACAAACAGACAGACAGACAGAATGGGGTAAAAACATAACCTCCTGGCGGAGGTAATAAATCAACTGTAATCAAGTAGCTCTAAAAAAGTATTGTCTGGTAACGGTGTCTCCGTTTGGGTTACACCGGAGTAGAAATAATTTCTTTAAAGAAACGTTAATCTAGAGAGCTTAACGGATAAAAAAACCAAGACCAGCCGACAACTTGAAAAAGTAAAAAACAATACCAAAAAATAATGCCATTCTGAAAACTCAACGAGTTAATGAGTTAGCGGATTGTATTCCAAATATTCCAATTATACGAGAACTCCTAAACTGGCGTTTGCGCACGTTACTCCGGCTATACCTATTCAGAAATGATCCCAAACAAACGCATCCTAAATTACAATTTCATAACTTCTACAAGAAAGTAGATAAAAACTTATACCGGTAGCGATAGCAAGTGGTGTTCTCCATTCTTTTCTTAAAACCCACGGGCATCAACTTCAGAGTAACTCCTCTTTCTGCAGCTTTACTTCGCAACTGTTTCACCTGGGAGAAAAAATCTATCTTGAATGCATCTTCATTTTTCCAATATCACAACTCAAATGAATTATGTATAATTAGTATATTAAGTATGACATTATAATACTGCTATGTGCAAGTATTATGATATATGTTTAAAAACTTATTGACTAAGCGAGAAGTATTTGCGGCAAAATTACAACGACATGCCCGCGGTCTTTCAGTACAGACCGAGCGACGAAGGAGCGAGATTTGTCACGACTGAAAAGACCAAGGCCGTAAAGAGCGCCCAAGCGAGATTATAAAAGGGTTTTTATTATATGGCCTAAAGTTTTTTAGTTTTATTTAATTGCCGGAAAGAGTACAAGCAGGAAAAACCGAAGTAACCGCGACTTTCAACGAAAACTGTAAACAAAAATACTTCCAGTCACCGAAGCACTGTCGTATTTAAAATTTTTAGCGGTAAATTTATTTTCACGCTATTTGCATGAATACTATTTTAGCTTGACTTGCATGCCTTTCTGATTTTGTTTTTCAATTTTTGTAATGACCGGTCTTTACCGGTTTGTAAAGACCCCTCCTATAGGAACCAATCAAATTGCAGAAAAGTCGCGTTAAGACCACTCATGCACGCGATAGAGCCATATAATAAAATGCCGTAATGCATGTTGTTAAGAAGAGACAGATATGCTGACTCAGATATGAAAATTGAGTGTGAATGATCTTCGAGCTATTTTCCAAGTTCCCAAGCGGGACTCAAACCCACAACCTTCCGATCGCCGGTGAGACGCTCTAATCATTAGGCTACTGCATGGGACTCAGATGACTGGAACGTATGTTGAGTTCGATGTATGACATTATACTGCTGTGTGCAAGTATGGTGATATGTTAATGTCGTACTAAAAGAAGAGAAGTAATATTTCATAAAAGAGTGCATGGGAGTGTTTTACGAGGGGTTATACAAACACGAGAGGACAATGAAAGTCACGAGGCCGTTACACTGATCTGAAAAATAGGACTGGATTGAGTTTCTATTACTGAAAATGAAGTCAACGGCGGCCATGTTGGAGTGACCACCTAACAACTACTGTGGCGTTGCAGACATATTGGAGGGTATTCTGACATTTTCTATTTAATGTTAGTGAAGGGACATATTGGTTGGACAGTTATTTGATGTCGGTCAGTTTTGCTTTTCCTCTCAGATTAGCCATTGAATTTGTAATGAGGTCACTCCAATATGGCCGCCGTTGGCTCTAATTATCTGATGAGAAAAGCCAACTGTGAAGCGTCAAATTAAGTTCAGGTTTTTGTGCATTTATGGTTAGCAAAGTAAATATATTGGCCAGACTCTAAACCCATTTCGCAAGTGTCTCAGTTTGATTTGCTTGCACAATCGCAGTTTCTAATGATCTCTGGTCAATGCAAATATGCTGGCTTCAAAATCAGCTCACCCGACACAATAGAAAACTCGATCCAGTCCTATTTTTCAAATCAGTGGGCCGTTAACCGAGTAATTTCCATTGTTCTCGAGTGTTTGCAAAACATGAGAGAATAATGAAAATCACAAGGCTGCAGGCCGAGTGATTTTTATTGTTTTCGAATGTTTTACAAACACGAAAGAACATTGAAAATTACGAGGTAATAGGCTGAGTGATTTTTGTTGTTCTCGAGTGTTTGCAACCCCAGGTAAAACATGCAGATACACGAGTTTATGAAATAGCTTCTCAATCGTCAATTATAGTAGAAGGGCTTGGTGATACTGGTGCATATTAGATTAGACAATGGTTTCACGTTGAATTTATAATTAAGAAATGTGGCAATAAACGGTTCTTTGTTTGTGCCGTTTATTATCAGATTTCTTAATTATAAATTCAGTTTGCGCGACCTTTACCGGGTTTCAAAACTCATAGACCTTATTCAAAAATGGCCGCCGAATTATAATTCTTTTATGTGCATATAAATTAGCCCTTATGACCTCGTTTTAAAGTAAAAATTATTTTGAATTTCACACATGAAAACGAGTTAATAAGGGCTAATTCATATGTATATAAAAGAATTTTAATTCGGCGGCCATTTTTGAATAAGGTCTATACAATGACCAAATATTTTTCTTTGATTGGCTAATTAGCTCATGAATTATTATTAATAGCTCAATGGTTACAGTTTAGTTCTAGTTTTTTATCTTTAATAATAAGCCTAAACATTTACATACTGCCATTTGCAAGCCACCGTTAGGCTTGCGATTATTTTCACGTTTGTTAATGTTTGAAAGTTGCAAGTTACACCAGAAAACGTTAAACATTTAAAAACAAACCAATCAACTTGCGGCGTGATTTCAAAGAAACCTGTCAAAATGACGCCGTAAATTGATTGATTTGTTTTTAAATGTTCAACATTTTCTGGTGAAACTTGCAACTTTCAAACGTAAACAAACGTGGAAACAATCACAACTCACAAGCCTAACGGTGCCTTGCAAATGGCAGTAAAAGAACAGCAGCAGTTTATTTCAAGCAATACTAACATTTCTTGAAAATAATTTATTCTTGTTTCTGTCGTCCCTAAGAGCATTATCTGCAACTCTGTTGGCTTCTTCCAAAAACCTGTAATCTGCATTTTAAAAATAAAAAAAATAAAGTTTTCCTGTCCTGAAAAATAAGTATAGTTGATATTTTTTGTTCGCTTATAATCAATATTTAAATAACACGGTCGAGCGATTGAACCCAAACGCTGCTGTTGGATAATTGCTTCATTATTCCCCAAATACACTGTGCTCACCGTGTACAAGTGTGCATAAACGTGATCAAAAAGATAGAACAAAGACTTTCGCTGAGTTTCCAGACCATCTCTCCACTGACTATGCATCAAACGAGTAGCATATACATCAAAATACTTCTCAATTTGGATTGGCTGAGAGCAGTGCAGAAATAAGCAAAAGAAAATAGAGTGTGCACAATAGACAAAAATGGCAATAAAAATTAAGTTTGTTTAATTTGAAAGAATTACAACTTTTTCGTATCTTTCTTCGTTTTCAAGATATTTCAATTTGTTTAATATATAAATGGTGCGCTCTGACATCATGAGCAAGGTACAGTATCTTTACACAAAGCAACATCAGTTATGAAATGTTCAGTGTCACAAGGCGTTTTAAGACACAAATTTAGAGATCTACCCTGGTCCTGACGTCAGAGACCATCTCATTTACATATTAAACAAATTGAAATATCCTGAAAACTAAGAAAGATAGGAAAAAATTGTAAAAGATCTTCTATTAAAGTTTTATGAGTTCTTTCAAATTAGACAAACTTAATTTTTGTTGCCAATGTCCTTTAAAATGCTTTATCTATACTAGATCGAACTTAACAAATTTTAGATCATGCACTTGCTCATAAACAATGGAATGCATGCATGCAGACTGCAGTAATCTAATGCGTGCCTATAGTTAGAAAAGTAGCGCTTGAACTTTTCATATTATTTGAAATGATTAGAAGAAGTTGATAGATGGTAATACTGTACGTTGTACAATCTAGCTGCATAGTTATTTTCCTCTTTAATAAATTATACAGTTTTGAATTTAAATAAAATATTAACAAAATTATCTTGCCTACCATTTAAAAGATGTTTCTCATTATATTCACTTTTCATTACAAATTTTGTTTTGTTTTGCTGTCCTGTGCAGGCATTCTTTAGTTTATGGCTTTTCACACAAATCAGGCTGTACAAACAAAAATAATAACTTATTAAGAAACTGATAAATATATAAAATGTAATGAATATTTTGAAAAAATAGATAAATGAATCAACAAATAATAAATTAATAATCAAAGAAAACGAACAAATAAACAAACAAACAAACAAAGGAATAAATTATGTATATACAGTACTGTAGGTCATTATCAGTGTACACACATGGCTTAATTCTAGGGTTGCTTTCATATACTACGTAGTACTGAACTGTACATGTACAGTAGATTTCTTCTTTTTTGTCTACTGTAGAGAACTGAATTATAAATATAGTACGGTAGTTTTTTTACTGTAACAAACCACAACTTTCAAGAGCATAGTTTTTTACTACTTTTTTTGAAATAGAAGCTGCCGCAAATTACATTTTTTCAGCAGCAAAGTACATTTAGTCAGTGGTGTACAAATAGAAAAAAATAGAAACCAGTTAGCTGAGTTTTGGGTCTCTGAAGTGAAATGGCATTTCCTCCATTTGATGACACTTTAGAGCAAAATACAAGCGTCTTAAAATTTTAATCTTAAATTTTAAGATTTTAAGACCCTTATATTTTTGGTCTATACTGTCAGTACAGTGAAACCGGAGTTTTGCCACCCCCGTGTTTTACTGGCACAGACGATTTGTAGTCAAAATATACCTGTTATGAGTGACCATTTCATATTAAAAGCTGGCACTTATATGTAAATAAAATACAGGACGGCGGGACAGATGATCCTGATTGGGAACAACATCTTGTGGACCGTATGAAGAATGGCTTCGTATCTGATGGTGAGTGTGACGAAGAAGACAAAGAAAATGAAGTTGAAGACGTTGGAGAAAACGAACAAGAAACTCCTGTAGTGTGAAATTTGACAATCGCAAAAAAGCAAAGTGCAGCAAAGCTCACAAATTTTTTCTCTCCTTTAATGTAAATTATATTTTTTCAGTGCATGTACATACAGTAATTCTAATTTAAATAATAAAATAATTTGTTATCTTAAAGTTGGATTTGTTCAATTGTCTTATTGCTAACGTTTCACCATCTTCCCAAATTCTGATCAGCCATATAAAAAATCCAAATTTTTTATTTTGATGAGTGGGGTGGTCGCAAAACTCAGGTTTCACTGTATATTAATTAAAGTTAAACTTTGTGTATTAAGGAATTATTTATAACCACTGATTTAAATCATTAAAGTATACACCTTCTCCAAGTTTCAACATAGATTTTGAAACGACAATAAAGTAAAAATTCATGTACTTTCATTAAAGAACAGGTGGCATGCAAGGGTGGTGGAGGGGAGGGGGGATAAGGGGCTATAGTCCCCCCCCCCCATGTTTCTAAGAAGCGGGCTAAAATATCTTCAACAATGGGGCTAAAAAAGGCCTAAAATGTGCTTGGGGGGGGGGGCAAAATACACTTTTTATCATTCTATTGACACATTAGCCCATCCAATATAAAATATCTTCCACCACCACTGGTGGAATGTGCTGTTAGCGCACTGCCTAGTACAAAAAAGGTAAGCCCGGATAGATGGGGTTAGTACTTGGATGGGTGACTGCTTGGGAATGACCCCATTGTCGAGCTTTGAACTCATGTGAGTAGAGTTGTAGTTGATCTCTCCTGTGCTTCGAGGGTGTCTCACCGGGTTCTCCAGTTTTCCTCCCTCTGTAGAATCAACATCTACATCTTGGCTGTGATTTGTGGTCTGAACTGTGTTGGACACAACCTTTGTAATTCAGTCACTGACTATATATACTGGTTAGGTTAAACTTTATCAGAGAGAAATGTAAAGAGCGTAAACAAATAGCAAACTTATATAAGAAAGAAAATCAAGTGATTCTTGTCACATGATTATCTTTCTTTATATAAGTTCGCTGTCTGTGGTGGTCAGCTTCTTCATTTTGAATTGTCCCAACACCGTTCTGAACCGCCCAGTAGTATTTTAATAGATGAACCGGCCCACCGATATAAAGTCTCACGGTAATCCATATGGTCAGTCCGCTATTAAATGAATATAAATATCAAACATGTGGATATCAAATTAATTACACAAATACAAAATCAAATAACTTTGTTTTAACATACCTACACGACCTCCGCTCACATTGTGGGCAACGATATTTAGGATTACCACTTCCACATGAACTACATGCTTCTGCTGAGTCTCCAGAATCTACAAAATTGCCTACGGTAACTTCGCTGCAAAGTTTGTCTTCACTCTCCGCCATATTGAATTCTTAATAGTGATCGCTTCTGATTGGCTCCCAGCCACTTGTTAGCAGCAGAGGTTGCGTTTTCCTAGCCTGGTACCCTGTCCCAATCAAAGAATATGGGCCAGGTAACCACTAAAGACTTCTGCTTTCCTATTGGTTAAAATTTCGCGCGTTTTTAGTGGCTATGAGTAAAACTGCAATCGTCATAAGTGGATTTAGCCCTGATGACGCGAGAATGAGATTAGTGGTTACCTGGCCCATATTTCTTTTGAAATTGGGCCAGGGTACCAGGCTAGCGTTTTCCTAGCCTGGTTCCCTGGCCCAATTTCAAAAGAAATAAGGGCCAGGTAACCACTAATCTCATTCTCGCGTCATCAGGGCTAAATCCACTTATGACGATTGCAGTTTTACTCATAGCCACTAAAAACGCGCGAAATTTCAACCAATAGGAAAGCAGAAGTCTTTACTGGTTACCTGGCCCTTATTCTTTGATTGGGCCAGGGTACCAGGCTAGCGTTTTCCCTGATCCGGGTAGCCTGGTTGAAATTTTCGCGCGTTTTTATTGGATATGAGTGAAACTGCAATCGTCATAAGTGGATTTAGCCCTGATGACGCGAGAATGAGATTAGTGGTTACCTGGCCCATATTTCTTTTGAAATTGGGCCAGGGTACCAGGCTATATAGGGGGGTATGGTACTACGGTAGCCTAGCCCCACTAATCCCATTCTCGCGTCATCAGGGCTAATTCCACTAATTCCACCCACTAAATTTCAACCAATAGGAAAGCAGAAGTCTTTAGTGGTTACCTGGCCCATATTCTTTGATTGGGCCAGGGTACCAGGGGTATGGCAACTGATCTCTATCATAGTCCCTAGAATTATATTGTCTGGAGACGCGGCGAACATCAAAGCGGTTAACAATGAGCTACAATTTAGGTTGAGGGTGGCAAATAAGGTACACAATCTTTTGTTTTACGTTCATTAATATTTATAAAGCAACGATGCTATTGGTTGATTGCTTCATTATACCAAAAATACAATGTGTTCAGCAAGCGTTAAGGTGAAATAAGGTGCACAAACGTGAACAAAAACCTACATTGAGTATATAATATATTATATACTCAATATATACTCAGAAGAGGAACATATCATACCTCCACATAGCTTCTCTCTACCGCACGCAGAGGCCTATTTTTTTATTCTAATTTTAGTAATTCTCGACAAAAAGTCGTAGGCGCGCAAGCTATCGTAAGCGCGCGGCACATATATTACTATACATCAAACTCAACCTTCGCGTCCCTACGTTGATATTTAGTCACCGCCCAGTGAGTCACCGGGTCTACGTTGATAGCAACATCGTTCCCAGGGTCTTTTTGAAATTGGTAGGGCGGGAAAACGTCCTGGCATCGGCTGGTGGGCTCTGCATTTTCATTGGTAGATTGCTTTTCTTAAACATTCCTCGTGAAACATATTTTACGCATAGTTTTGTGCCAGTTATGATCAAATAGCTTCAATGAGACCGCCAACGCGGCCAATGGGACCGCCATTACAATGAACTTCTACCAAGAGACTGCCTTACTCGAATGATTTTTCAGTCATACTAAACTAAATTGCTAGGGCCTTTTCCCACACTCCCCAATCTCGTTCCCTGAGCCAAATATGCCCGGCCGCGCGGGCAAATCAAATGGCTCTCAAACACTCCCGGCCCAATTTTTCCACCCCCCTGGGAACGAGATTGCGTTGATAAATGTATAATATATACAACAATCCTCGCTGGTTGACTAGGTGCACCATTGATTTAATTCGTTACCGTGTGAGCCGAAATTACTCTTTTTTATCAAATGAAATACTTGCCGTGACCCGTCAGTCACACAGTTCTTTTCTATATCTTAAAATGCATATTTTACGCGGGAAAACGATAGAAATTATCGGCTTTTAAACATTATTCGGAAATTCTACAGATCTTGTCACACTCACTACCAGAAATGCCTATGTACACCACTCGACTAGTGTAAACATACCTCATGATGTGTAAATACGCCCTCTTTCCAATTTTCTTACCATAAATAAAAGGAAGTCAAATGTTTCGCTTGTGGCTGAATGCGAGGTGTGTACCAACAATTTATCAGCTGGCAGCTGTAGATTTTATACAGAGTTAGATCAGTCTCAGTCAAAACAGCGAGATCCGATGGATAATCATTGATTGACTTCGTTTCAAAATTTGTTTAATTTGTATTCCAATCATCGTTTATTCTAGACAGACGGTCGCGTAATGCCAGGATACACGGCATGTTTGAACCGGAGACGTGAGTATATAGTTAGTCGATCGTTTGCCGTGTACAATATTGGCAACAAGACGGTTAGACCTTCTTTCAATCAGTCATGTTTTGAATACAGCAAAACGAAAAGGTGGTAGACATTGAACTGTCGAGATTTTTTAGACTATACAAAATACTGATGAAGGGCTGAATTTAATCACTCTAGTCAGTGAGGGTCTCTCTCGGCCCAATACGTCAGTATTCCGTTCTTAAAAATCACGACGGTTTCGGACCACGCGCTTTTTAGTTTTTGCTTTACTAAGCCATAGATTAGAGAGGTTAGCTCATGGGCATGCGCACTAATTTGGATCATTTGCATTGCTTTACATATCATGGATTTAGGATTATCAGCACTGATACATGACAGTTTGACAATCTGAGTATTCAGAAGTGCTGAGGCAAGTGGGGATCCGATGGAGTATATTGTAGCGAGTTAGCACTGAGTGCGTACGTGTTATCTGAGTGACGTGTTATCACGCGATGTGTTGGAATGTACCGTATGTGCGGGGGCGCACGTAGTTCTTGCTTGTGCCAGTTTACAGTGCATGTGATCGTTAAAAGCTGATGAAAGCTTAGCATATATCTTGTTTGTGTGATCGATCTCGGAACCGACACTGTGGCGCTCTACTCCGGCTACAATATACTGTAGTTCACTTTGTTGTAATTCCGACAGAAGGAAAGCATACTGTAAGAACAAACTTTCTAATGCATGCATGTCGTTTAATAATTAATATTGTTTAACAAATTGGGACAACGTTCATGATTAAATAATGCTGTAATAACATTGTTTTCGTGACTAAACTAACATCGTTAAAACAATCCATGCGTAATCCAACAGCTGCATGCCTGCCCACATACCATCGACATGTTCACACATGGTATTTGACAACTGCAAACCGCGTTCTACGATTTTATCGGAGCCTAGAAAAAAATCAGTTAAAGGGGGTTAAGCTTAACTGTAGCTTAATTTTATAAAAGTCGAAACTATAAAATGTGCGGAGAAACATTGAAGCCGGTTAATTATACAAGTTATGGTTTATGCCAACTGGCAAACAGACGGCGTTGTGGAGATAGGAAGCAAACTTGCTCCCTTCTCAGGATTATGTGTATATAGTGACCAAAGCGGATGTAGAAAATGTAGAAACGTTTTATGCATGTTTGTCGAAATTTTGGACATCGTAAACAGCAGACACAAAAGAAAACAATCAAGGAGATATTTTATTTAAGTAAGGATATTCTATTTTTTTGTATTTTTGCTCAGTTTGTGCAGTTTCACGGTTACTGAGCACATTGCATTTTATGTATAATTAAGCAGTCGTCCAATACTACAAATTAAAAGCGCCGGCGGCATGGCTGAGGCAATGGTCCAATCGCATACAGCTTTTTATTGCTGGCTAATTCAACACTGTCTATGATTGGACTATCGCCCCTTGCCGCAGCCATGCCGCCGGCTCTTACGGCTATATGGAAACCAGGCTTAAGGCTACGTCCACACGTATACGTTTTCGTAGCGTTTTCACATTGTTTCAGGTAAGTAGACCATTGTTTTCTATTCCCTTGAGATATAAAGCCCAGTGTAGCGGTCCAAGATTGAATTGTGTCACTCAATGATGAATTCGAAATTAATTCTGCTCTCAAAATGCAGGAAATAGCGTTTCAGAAGCTTAGAAAATCAAAAAATTTCCAACCCGGCGGACCACTTTTAATTAAATTGGTGACTATAGCCCTGATTTATAGGAACATGAATGTATACATAGAATGCATAAAACAACACATGCTTCCTGAAAGGCATATGTCATTTTCTATACATTGTAGAAATTATTAACAATTCATGAGCAAATTAACCAATATTAATAAAAAAAGTGTTCGGATGTGTTCACAAGATCATATCTGATACACCGGTTATAAAACTTAACATATTCAGAGTCTTCAGAGACAAGATTATACAATAGATTCTACCCATATGTAATTAAGATATTTGGGAAAGATTACTAGTATTAGAAAAGTAAAAATTACTGTCTCTGTGTCAACGTGGTTCAGATATGTTTTAGTATATGAAAGTATATTTTGGGAGGAGATATTTTGTGCAGGGGGGTCACGATATTTTTTGCCATGGAAAAGGGGAGGGTCAGGTTATTTCATGCTCATCGTCCAAGGGATTCACATTATTTTTAACGTTTTATTTCAAACCTCCCCCTGCCCCCTGGTAATTTATGATCAGGTCCCTTATGTTTTTCCGGAATGGAGGTATAGAACTGATATGATCGACTACATAATGACTAAATAATTATGGAGACAAGTAAACAGAACAGAGAAGTTGCAAAACTGCACAACGTCTATTGCAACTATTGTTCAGTGGGGACTATATATATATCGTGACTGAAGGTTCCTTGTATTATATACGTCTGGCGCACATGCACGCTACGATTTTAATCAGCCGATTTTTATCGGCGACTAAATTTAGCGCTTATGACCAAAATCGTTACGTGTGCGGTGTCATTACAGAGCGATTTTAGTCAGCCGATTTTTGTCGTAAAATATCACACTGGTTTGATATTGCCCGACAAAAGCTGGATTTCCACTAGTCGTAAAATATCGTGCGCTCAAATCACAGTTTTCTTTTGTCTTGTGAGTTTCCATGTGGAACGAAGCAGAAAACTATTCAATTTGCACAATCGAAAAGTCGAGCGCGCGATATTTTACGCTTAGTGGAATAGGTCAAAATATCGCATCATGCCGTGTGTGGCGATTACCAATTTTTATCGTTCACTGATCGCTTATTCTTCCAGAAGTTATTTGGCTTGCTGATCGTAAAAATGGTCTCTCCAGTTGCTAAAGATGTCAGCTTTTAGCCTTTTACATGACTGGCACACATGTATGGTAAACACCGCTTTTTATCGGTTGACCAGACGGAAAAAATCGACCGACTAAAATCGTAGCGTGCGCGCCAGGTTTCAGACAGTGCATAGCGTAGCGAAACCACTCATGATCTATAGCAAAACCTGCGTCAAAGGCCCTAGAAGCTTATTTTACAGATTGTACAACTTACACTTTAATTTAATTTACATTTTGATCATTTTTATAGAAGCGTATCATCAGATGAGAGTACACCATTTGATCCTCGCATTGCAAAATTAAAGGTATATATATATAATATATATATATATATATATATATATATATATATATATATATATATATATATATATATATATATATATATATATATATATATATATAATTCTATATTTTAAAATAATTTATTTACAAACCAACTGAGCCCCGAAACATTGGTTTGTGGATAAATGTTTATATATATAATATATATATATATATATATATATATAATATATATATATATATAAACATTTCTTTACAAACCAATGTTTCGGGGCTCAGTTGGTTTATATATATATATAATATGGGTGTGTACAATAAATACTACAATCAATATTATTACCGTACAATTATAGGTTGCTGTATTGGGTGGACCATAGTTAATAGAACATATACATGGTTTGGAAACTCAATTGTCTTTTAACATGAAGTAATGCCAGTCATGTTGAACTGAGACAATGGACTTTTTTGTATGATGGAACTAAGAAACTTATATGGGCATATGATGACGAAGCGGCCACAACACGTAACGATAAAGGACCACACTCGATCCTGTTGCTATTGGATGACTTCGTCATTATACAGAAAATACAATACCGTGAAGTTGCACAAATTTCTATAAACTTGAACAAAAATATAAAACAATGACTTCGGACGAGTTCCCAAACCATATATATGCTCTATTAACTATGGGAGGACTGCGATGCACAGTACATGTAGACTTGAAACTATATAATTAAAAGTCGACCTAATAAATATTACAACAGTTTTATCAAACTAACGTTTGGTGCAATGAAGATGTGAGCCTTAAAATTTGTACGTTTTTTATGCACCGCAATCTCTTGTTTTTGGTTTGATGGTATAAAATCTCCATATAATTAACGTTAGAAATTGCCAAAAAGCGCTAGTTAAAGACAAACTAAGTGCAGTGTTTCTTTCGAGAAAAAATATATTCCGACATTATAATTTGTCTTGCATGGTTTTAAACCTAAGAAAAGCACGTATATATTTAATGTAGAAGACCCTGTTGGAAAAGAAGGATTTATTGTATCAGTTGGAAAGACAGGAGAAAGATTTTCTGGGAGGAGACAAACTGAATCAAGGTGACTAAATTATAAACATTAAATCGACAATACCTAATTGCAATTATATATATATATATATATATATATATAGTATATATATATATATATTTCAATCTACAGACACGGTGTTTCGCTGTACAACAGCTCATCAGTGTAGCTTGGAACAATCTGAATGAATTTCATCAATTACTTATACACATGCGATCGTCGGTGACAACCGCATGTGGGACAGCCGATCGGTGAAATACAAATTCAGATAGCGTGAAGTGCGCATGGGCCCATATATATATATATATATATATATATATATATATATATATATATATATATATATATATATGAATGTTTTTTAAAAAAAGACCTAATATTGTTTTCTTTTATAATTTGTTTGACTTGCGCAGTCCAGGCAAAAAAAAAACAATATAAACGAAGCGATTTGAGCTCACTCTCCTCCGTAGATGCTTGCACTCCTTGCGCTCACGACTAGGAGCTCACAGGGTTTTGGGGACGTATAGGAAGAATGGGGACGCGGAAATTCACGCGCGTCCTTGTCTCACAACACGCGCTGCCCGAACTTTATGCCTGACGCGAGGAAACCAGCTGCGGAGGAGAGTGATTTGAGCTAGCGTCTTAATGTCTAATTTTAGCTTGTATATTGCGTTACAAATGTAACGTTTTGTCGATATTCAGGTGGGTTGTTAACCTGAGTGTGTTGATTGCCACCCAAACCGAGGTAGAAAGCTAAACACGACGACAACTCAACTGCGTAGTAAACGACAGCGCATGCACCACTGATTTATCTATATACTGGATATAGCGCATTCCTTATGTCCAGCAATAACAATTTTGAAGCCAGATCCGCCATCTTACTACTCGCTGTCCAGTACTCTTTGCGGGCTTAAGAGTAGTAAGAGTTTACCGGGGGAGTTGGAAAAGCCGGTAAAAACAATTCTCAGATGCCCTATATTACCGTTACCACTGGAAAACAAGGAAAATACAAGCAAATACAGTCCGAAATTGTCAACTACATACTCATGCAGTCAAGGATTTGTAAAGACATGTTTTACTATACCAAAGGTTTATAAGATAGTTTCGTAATGAAGTTGTTGACTGTTTTCGTTGTTTTTTTATGAGTTTTGTAATATAGGCAAGTCTAGCGAAACCTTGTACAGTTTTCTTTGCTTGATACCAATAGAAGAAATTTTCTCAATGTGGCTCGTGTCGTGTTATACGAAAACATACAAAGTTTCTATATATGGCGGCCATCTTGGTACTCCAAATTTGTCATCTCCAGCGATGAGCAATTCAGTTATAGAGAGATTAGTGCAGTGCGCACGCTATACTTATACTAAAATCACATGTTAATTACTACTGTACCCCATGCAACACGACTACAACACATGACGACTACCATGCAACTACGCGTACAAGTCCCCATAGCCGGCCATACTGGTGCATATTCAGTTTATTTAAAACATTCCGTTTATGTCTACCGTTTAATATTTGCATGTGTGATTATGTTAATGCTGTCACTAAATAGATGATGCAATATTTTATGCGTTGACTACATTATTTTACCAAAATGCTTTGCCAGTATCCTAGCACTAATACCCAGATGGTACTGGCAAAGTGTTCTCAGTGGTATTCCCTATTGGTTACATACTGCATTACACTACGTCGTTGTGCAAATGACATATTTGGGTTTCAACTCTAAACATATCAAGTTTTGAATTTTAAGTTATTTTGGTAAATCAATGTAAATTAAAAATAACGAGTTTCGTGTCCTATGTTACACTTACACGGTCCATTTTCACAAATAAGAATTTTATATTATGATATCAGTCGTATCGTATATCGCATAGTAATAGCCAAGTGTTTTGCGCACCAATATATAAACCAACCTCCCCCCCCCCCGACCCCCACCCACCCAACACTAACTTAATACTACATAATGTCCAACCACACCCCCAACGGGCCTGGTTATAACTTATCGGCGCATTTGCGGATCTTGTGGGATCTGAATACATCAATCTATCCCGATCCATTCATCCACTCGGATGCACCCGGATCCGCATCCATCCATCCATCTATCCATGCATGCATTCACCCATCCATCCATGCGGGAAGCACGGGTGGCGTGTGCTGTTAGGGCGCTGCCTCTCACCAAAAGTTAAGCCCGGTTTCACGGGGTTAGTACTTGGATGGGTGACCGTCTGGGAATAACCCCGTTCTCGAGCTTGGAACACTCATGTGAGTAGAGTTTAGTTGGTCTCTCCTGTGCTTCGAGGGTTTTTCGCCGGGTTCTCCGGTTTTCCCCCCTCCATAAAATCAACACCTAGGTCTGTGATTCGTGGCCTGACATGTGTGTCATAAATGTGGTCGTAGGGCGACTGCTTCGAGCGCCTTTAATATGCCTTCGACTCTGCCACTTGAGATTTAGTAATGTAAATTGCTCTTGAAAAGCCCCTTGTGGGAAGAAGTAATTAAAATCTGTATTCTGTACATAATGTTGTATGAGCTATACTGTAGACCTTATTCATAAATGGCCGACGATTTAAAATCCTTTTATGTGCATATAAATTGGCCCCTCTGACCTCGTTTTAGAGTAATAGATTCTTTTGAATTTTGCACATGAAAACGAGTTCAGAGGGGCTAATTTATATGCACATAAAAGAATATTAATTCCATGGCCATTTATGAATATGGTCTATATGGTATCGTATCGTATTGCAATGTATTGCATTGGTGTTTAGTAAAGTGACTCTACATGTAGTGTAGTGTGGTTCTGTTTATTCTGGTTGTTGTCCGACAGGCTACAACCAATAAACATGATGCCATGAAAGTGCGATGTACATTTTGTTGTCACTTCAGCTCAAAACGCATTTTAGAAAACACAAAATTCGAAGCTATATTAAATTTTTGCTTTATAGCGGTTACCATCAATTTCGCCTGTTTTGTTTTATTAGTTATGTTATAGTTCGCTGAAACCCTTTAATCCAAACATGTTTTCATTCTTTTTGGCAGATACAAACCCAATAGCTAGGATTGAATTCAGAGCAACGGCCAAAAAGAACTATTTCTTAGTACCCGGACGAGCAGAAACTTTGATAACAACAGGAAGTAAATTTACAGTATTTGGTCAACTTGGTAATGGGCGATGGAGGTGCCTTGTGGATACAGAGGGTGAACAAAGAACATCTTGTTATGAATGCGAGAATACTAAATGTACATCTGACAAAAACAACAAATTAAGTTTCAACCACTGTGATGAACATACTGTTGGCAACTCGTACCCATTAATCGGAAGCGTAGCAACAAGCGCTATTGCAGAGCTCGCCCAACCAATTAGTAGCACTAACATATCTATCTTGCCTAGTGAAACAAACAAAGATGCCGTTCTTTCTGATTCTCCATTGTCACGCCATACAAATACTTTGAACTCAACGACCACTCCAAGCAAGTTTTCTACATCTCGCAGTTCTTCGTCTACTACATCTAAAAGTCAGGTATCAGTCAAAAATCTGAATCAACTTTTCAGGGCATGCCGTGTGATTGTTCCACCCGAAACGCCTCCAGAATCCCCCGCATTACTTCAATCTCACACATCATTTCAGTTCCTTCCAGATACTCCTATAGAATCGACAATAGCTGATTTAAACCAAGCTTTAGAAAGTCTAAGTCTTTTCACGTCTCGCGCTCGACATTCATCTGAAATATCGGAATGTAGCAGTACTTCAACAATTACGGAGTAGTAGAGAAGATGCACATATGCATAAACCGTGCTCTGATAGTGAAATAAGTATGCATCTGCAGATGCTGGTAATCTGGATTATGCTACGTAAATATTCTTGGCATATTTCTTGCCCTTAACTCAAATGTAATTAATTAATAACCAATCAGTAAAAGATTGGTTAGATGCATGGGTGAATCATGGGAAGGACTGTTGGATTAATTATGTTATAATTGTTTCAACCAATCTGTTTTTACGGTGTAAATACTAATAGAATGTATAGGGTGAATGATAATTATATTTATGTAATTCATTGAACATACTATAACGCATGCGCGAACTCTATGTTTCTTTTTTTGTTATTAAACTCCTGTTAAACTCTTGAGTCTATGTTTCTGTTATTGTACCCTTTCTTTCTGCTAGAGTTTTTCCGGCTTCCACCATATTAGAAACGCATGAACTTGAAAAAGCTTAGCCTAAACGTTTTCAAGATTCCGCACATACGCGTCTCATGGCAGTGCCCCTTTAAATTGACTTCAAAAACTCATCAATAATTCATGACTCATGAGGGAAACGCAAACGGAAAAACTATGTTTAATGAGTGTCTATATATGCATGCCTAATAAAGAATCCACCTGATTTACACAAACGGTTTTAGCTTTGATTTTCTCGGCTTAGACAACGTTGTTTTTCAAAATTACTACGTGGTTTTATATCTGCATGATGATAAAACGTATTGAAAGAATACATAGAATTATATAAATAAAGAATATGAATGAACATAGAATTTTATATAAAATTGTCATTCTAATTTTCAATTGAGGAATCGAGGCAAAAGCAACCAATAACAGAACGCTTTTTAAGCTGTTCAAAACACGCACGTCACGTATCAGGTCTATAAGGCCCGTTTTCCACTTCAACCGTACCGCACCATATCGAAACGTAGCGTAAGCTGAGGTCAGCTCAGCCAGCTCAGCTATGCTCAGCTCAGCTCCACTGAGGTTAGCTCAGCTCAGCTGAACTCAAGTCAGCTCAGTTGATGTCAGCCCAGCTCAGCTGAGATTAGCTCAGCTCAGTTTAGATCAGCAGAGGTCAGCTCAGCTGAGGTCATGTTCAGCTCAGTTGAGGTCATGCTCAGCTCAGTCCAAAAATCCACACCTACTACAATACATAGATACGCGTATGGAGACACGAGAGAAACACGGATTGTGAGATTTATTGACCAATAGACAGTGAATACGCTAAACCGCAATCAAAAGATAATAAAATGAAAGTGAATATAATAATTAAATTGGTTTATAGTCAAGTTTGGTTTCGAGCTTCTTATTATCGGAAACCTTACGGACTGCTTTCATGAAATCTTCCTGCACAACGTAATCTCGATCCGCACGAATGGCGAACATTCCTAGAAAAAAAACAAGAAACAGAAGAACAATGCTTAGATAAACACAGTGGGAAAGTTTCACAAATTATCCTGAACAGCAAAGCAAACTCCAAGAATTAACTTCACCATTCAGACCGTTCCACCAGTTGAACCATTAAGGTTATTTTAAAAATACCAAAAAAGTTTTTTTTGCGTAATTAGCTGCCTTAAGGCAAATGCTGAAAGGTTTTGAAAAGTTTATTTCGTTTAAAGCAAAATTCATTAAGATATTTAGCGATGAAAATTGCAAGCAGCTCTATTTTCCCGCGAAATTTAAATGTTCCAAGGCTTGTTTCTTCAGCTTTAAATTTCAGCTAAACTGCCATATTCAAAGACTTTTGTTGAATTAGAATTTTTTTTTTCCAATCAGAATTTTGTCAAAACAAAACAAGTTTAAATACTTTTCAAAATTGTAAATCAACTGTCCAATTCTACAATCATTTTGCTATAAACTGTAGAAATTTGAATTTGATTGCTTTTAAACTCAACGCGCAGTTGCATTTTTCGCAAAGCACTACTGCAAGGTGTTACATAACCTTAAGCAACTATAAACATTGTTTCTGTAGCCTTGTATAATTCAAGGTGACTTATACAACCATCTCAAACTCATCAAGGAAATCAGTACCGAGATAGTGCTTTGGATATCGGAGGAAGAAATTACATAAATTAAGCATATACTTTCATCTCGATTTTCTCTTAAAATACTGATTTGTTTGAGATGCTACATCAAACACTCGGAAGAGTGTTTCATCAGGAGATCTAAACATTTAGAGGTTTGTTCAAAAACCAAGGTTTCACCTCGGTGTTTGGAAATTCTGATAAAATACTCTTGCTCGTATATGATATATTACATTCTCAACCATAAAAAATGAATGACGGAAATTCAGAAGAAACAAATATTTAATCACTATTTAGAAATCGGAGGAAGATTACGGTCAAATTTAGCAAACTTTTAGGTCTATTTTCTCTTAAAATATTGATTCGTTTGAGAAGCTATATCCAACACTCATCAGTCCATGTCCACTATGCACCAATTTCTGGGATAAGGTTTGTGTTAAACCCTAATCAAATGAGAACGCAGGTCATCGCAAGTTGGCAGTCACGCTATCTCAGCCAGCCGCTCTGAATAGTTTCCCGAAAATATCATGTACGTGACAAAGTTAAAACTTGTTTAAAACACTCATGAAACCATTATTTTGTTAATTTGGGGAGTTCGAACGACCGCCAGAGAAATTCTGACTGCCAACTTGCGATGACTTGTGTTCTCGTTTGATTTAGGGCTTTAGGGTTTGGCCTTCATGAAGTACCATACTTATTCTGGACATAAACTTATAACCAAAAATTAAATAACTAAACAATGCTGTAACAATATTATCAAGGCTGGACACCCTTGTCACGACAACACTGTTCATAGAGTGTAGTAGCCTAGTTTTTAGGCCTTTCCATCATGAGCTTGGCCGCGTAGTCGGTTTGAATTCATGGGAAGACTGGGGAGAGACTGGAAACGAGAAGGCCTAGCAAAATTCGCAAAAAGGTCCTGCCCAGCTATCGTTTTGGCCCTTCGAGTGTTTCTGGGATCTAGTATATATCAACCGTAAACAACACTGAGTGACGGTATAAAAGCATAAGGATGTCTGCGAAGATTTTACCAAAGATCTTGGTGATCGAAAGAGGGAAATTATGGAATATACTCCAAATAGAGCTCGAAATGAAAATTTAACTGTTTAACTTTCAACTTTTGGCGGTTGCAGAAGGAAAGCTAGTGATAAGAAAGCTAGGCTAGTGAAACTTCGTCGATCCGAAGTAAGCAGGCTTGTATTATTTTATGCAGATGAAAATAGTAAATGTCGAAACACGTAGGACATCATAATATCACAACTCTTCCTCAATAAACAACCAAGCTGTAAAGTGAAAGTGTTTACGAATTTTAGGCCATCCCCAGCGGGTCCGTTCGGATCACTTCCGAAACACGTTAACCGAGGAAGGCCTAGAAACTAGGTTAAGAGTGCAGCACGTCCATTGGCCGCGTCTGTTAACAATCAGAAACAGTTTGCATTTTACGCCAGTGTATAATTACCTGCTTCTGTGCAGACGTTACGTAAATCAGCTCCATTAAACCCATCTGATAACTTCACGACTGCTTCGTAATCTAGAAATAGAAAGACCCGCTAAAATACGTACCTTAAACTCAACAGTAGCTTTCCAACAAAGTATTCATAAATTTGCACGAAATGAGACAAAACTCCTGAATAAAGTATTTTTCTTCAAGGTGGCAAAATAAAAAAACCCATAAAAATTTACGATTTTCTTGCATGAAAGAATGTTGCCATGTTTGTCTTTAAAATTTGACTTGAAATAAAATAGAACAACGAATACAGAACGCGATACAGAAAATTTCCTGTAAACAAATTTTATAAAACAATTCTGGCAGTGACGCTGCTGAAAATGTTCTAGCACTGGAGAAGAGTTTTCGTGTTTTTACTTAGGTACTTATTACTTAGGTAATTTTTATATGGAAGAGGGCCATTCCCCCTAAGGAAGGCTAGCCTTCTTTGCCGAGATCCCGTTGTAAGATTTGTTTTGGTTTATTTGTGGGGACTGGAGAATCAGCCCTCCTTCGCGAGATCTGTTTATTGACAAGCCAAAACCTCGCCTAGAAGGACTGGAAGTTTTCTATGTAAAACACCCAAGAGGGCTGGCACTCTCACGAGGGCTGAAAAAAGTTAATTGTACGCATGAGCATGAAGGGGTATAGCCCTCCCCGAAAGGCTGGAAAACTTCCATGAAAACGCGAAGTAAAATCCAGTCTTCTTACAAGAGCTAACCCTCATAGAAGGGCTGCCTCTCTCCATATAAATTAACGCCTCCTTAGGACCTGTTTATATGTAGGCGAGTTACCCGGCCAGCTGAGTTACTCAGCACATTAACTCAGCACATGGCGAGTTCCCGGTCGGTAGAACAAACACTGTTTTTCCCACCGCAGTGTTTATATGAGACAGACGAGTAACTCGCCCTGGCGAGAACTCGGCACTGGCAGCCGGGATCTCGGCAAAGCCGCCAAAGCGGGATAAACATTTCCCCATATAAACACTTTTCCCTTAACTAGGCATAGCGGGATGAATTTTCTATATTCGTTGTTTATACGAATGCGACACAGGCTATTGTTTATGTCACTTTTGTTGATGCTAATCATCTCAAATATTACAACTTGCCAGGTAACTCGCTTTCATATAAACAGAACGTAAAGTTTATCCCGGCAAACCTGGTAACTCGGCTGACCGGGTAACTCGCCTCCATATAAACAGGCCCTTAGTAAGATACAATGGGTAAATTAAGAAGTATACCGAAAACTCAGGGAAATACTTTACAGACCAGGATGCCTTGTTAAAAAGTAGGTAATACTATAGCTATAGCATATTAAACAAAAAATTATTATTAACAAAAACACAAGAATTACGATACCGATCTCGCCGTGTTTGGTGATTGGACCAGCGTGGATTTTTAAGATGTCCATTCGAGCTTGTTCATTTGGCAAAGAGATTTCTGCAATAAAAAAGCTTGTCGTATTACAGTTTCACAGCACGGTTTACAGTTTCACAGCACATCCCCTACAAATTCATCCAATTTCACAAATGAAATAAAAGTTTCAGACGCTATGAAAATCATGTATTTCATATTTGGAAAAAAATGGAGTTGTACAACAAACGATCTAACTGTAACAAAAGAGTCGTGAGAATATAGAATTAGTTCATTTGAGGTGAAGTTACTCACCAATTTTTCGGTCAAGTCTTCCCGGACGAAGCAACGCAGGATCTAATGTATCAGGTCGGTTGGTTGCCATGATCATTTTCACCTACGAATATAATTTTCAAGAATATACATTCAATGAAACAAAAAAACAATATACTGTACATCAGTGAAGCACGCGGCGCCCCCCCCCCCCCCCCCCTTAAAATCCGGCAAACAACTGTTTTCTGTTTTCTACCGTGTTAGGACGAAGCAATGCTAATTTGGGAAGGGTGCTAATTTGAGAGATGTGCGAATTTGGGAAAGGTAATTTGAGAGGGGTGCTAATTTGAGAGGGCTACTATACTTTGAGAGGGGTGCTAATTTGGGAGGGGTGCTATTTGGGAAGGGTGCTAATTTGGGAAGGTGCTAATTTGGGAAGGTGCTATTTGGGAAGGGTGCTATTTGGGAAGGTGCTAATTTGGGAGGGGTGCTAATTTCAAAGAGGTGCTAATTTTAGATGGGTGCTAATTTGAGAGTGGTGATAATTTGAGGGGGGGGGGGGGGGGGGGGGGGTGCGAATTTGGGAAGGGTGCTAATTTGCGAAGGGTGCTAATTTGAGAGGTGCTAATTGGGAAAGGGTGCTAATTTGGGAGGGGTGCTAATTTGGAAAGGGTGCTAATTTGGAAAGGGTGCTAATTTGAGAGGGGTGCTAATTTGAGAGGGGTGCTAATTTGAGAGGGGTGCTAATTTGCGAGAGGTACTAATTTGGAAAGGATGCTAATTTGTGACGCGTGCTAATTTGGGAGGGGTGCTAATTTTAGAAGGCTGCTAATTTGAGAGAGGTGCTAATTTGAGAGGGCTGCTAATTAGAGAGGGCTGCTAATTTCAGAGGTGTGCCAATTTTGAAGCTAATTTAACTAACTATTGTTTATTACATACATGCCGAACAATACATGACACGAAAAATGAGAAAATACTAACTTGTCCAAGTCGATCAAAACCGTCCATTTGATTGAGTAACTGTAAAATAGAATAGTGGCTAATTTAAAAAGAAAATCATTTAGAAAATGAAAAGAACCTAAATTTATGATTTAGATGGTTATTCACTTTTCTGTCCCGCCAAACGATCCCAAGTACCCTAGCGTTCCTAACCTGTCACCAGTCTTCAACTCGTTTGGGACATGGCCAATTAGCTTTTTGTGACGATTCTCCATTTTAGCAAAATTCGTTAAAAATCCATACCTCCATTAGAGTTCGTTGAATTTCTCTGTCAGCAGATGTTCCTTCTGAAAACCTCCTTCCACCTGTGTGTTTATATTATTATAAAAGACAACAAAAAACTAATAAGTGTTTTTGAACTGGTGGGGTAAGTTATTCAATAATCCAAATAATATATGCCGGCTGAAAATGTACAGGCACTCGACAACGACAAGCTCGCGAGTCCAGCTGTGATTTCGGGGAGGTAAGTACCGGGGCCTGAAATACGGCTGGAATTACCAGTCGACATCTCAACTCGTTTTCAAAAGAATTGTTACTTTAAACAGAGGTCAGAGGGAAATTTACATAAATATAAAAGAATTTGTAATCGTCAGTACCTCTAACACTAACATTATCAAATGAAATGTAAGAGAGGTACAAATCAGTTAAGGAATGCGTCAATTTGTTTTTGCGATATAAAATTTTATTTATTCGATTACTAGAATACCTAATTCTCACACACTGCTGGATGGAATGCAGCACCACGCAGGCCTGACCTTTAATGAACCCAAAATGTTTACAAGCAACTGTGCTAATGTCAGTAAACTAACCGTACACAACATGATTCTAATGTCATTTGAACTGCCCACAAGCAACTGTGTTAATGCTAATAAACTACAACAGACCACAGCAATAGCAACAACAAAAAGTGGCCTTTAACATCCGGGTACTGGACCTAAATCTCACATCCCCCCAGTCCCTCCCGCAGCGTGTGAGAAAATTACAGCAGCAGAAAATTACACGTATCGAAGTAAAATTTAAGTTGTATAATGTTCTCAGATCACAACGTGTGTTACTTTTATCCCCTCAAAAATATTCATGTGTGTCCCACCAAGAGTCTCAATCAGCCAACGCCGGAACGCCCCAATACTCCAAGGAAGAGGGCAGAATTCACATTTTACAAATACCACGGGTAGTAAGTTGAAATAAGTTTTTCAAACTTTCAAAGCGTTCATCAAAGTAACCCAAGAACAGAACAAAAACACTTACCAATGGCGTCTATTTCATCCATAAAGATAATGCAAGGCTCGTGATCTTTAGCGTAACCTACAAGAAAAGCGCATTCAAAGTAAGGTACAAGCCTGCTATATGCCAAGCTTGTTATTTATCCACAACTCTGCACGTATAAGCTGTGTCTCACGCAGGATGCAATAGGCCGATTGCCGCGTGTCTGTATGAGGTTGTACAAGTACAGTTTACGGTACCATGCAAGTTACATTTCACTTTATTCTCCATATAGCGCTATATGCAAGGATGAAGCCGGGATTGTTGATTTTGTTGCTAGGGTTCGGTCAAACACAGTTCTCACCAAAAAACATATTTGAATTCCAGAGCAGGGAATTTATTTAACTAACCAGCCCTAACTAGTTTCTGTCAGGTTATTTAAATTCTGTTTGCGAGCAGCCTTGTCCCACGGCATTTTTAAACACCCACCTCCCCACAGCTGCAACACACGTGTGCCACTACCAGTTTAGACATTCTGATACCTTGGGCGGGGGGAAAATAGCTCCCATTCTTAATTCCCTCAGCTAAAGGTATTGTATGTGAGAAAGACCAATGTGAATATATTACTATTCGGCTCATCCCCCCCCCCCCCCCCCTAGATAAATTAAGTATACATAAATTAAGAGAATATATAAATTAAGAGAATGCTGATCAATATACTCAATATACTCGAATTTCCCATAACTGCAGAAATCAACTTACCAAACATTTCTCGAATCAATCTTGCACTTTCCCCAATGTACTTATCTACAATTGCACTTGATACCACCTGTACAGTATACACAAACGATACAATGAGTGGTACTATATCACATATGAAACAAGATAGCAGTTACAAACATGTTCACCTTCAGAAAATTGCAATCCAGTTGGCTTGCTACAGCTTTTGCAAGTAACGTTTTGCCTGTACCTAAAATAAACGATAGTGAGGACATTAAAAGTGCCTATATCATGATTGGCGATTTTACATACAATCTGTATTTAGGATATTTGGAACATTCTGAGAAGATTTGTAATATATCTTCCTTTTCTAAAATTTCATCTTCATGGACTTTTTCGCTGTTAAAGTTGACGGAAGTGACGTCTACGCAGGAATTTGTCTATATAAAAATCACTTTACAGATTCCTGCGTACAGATGTCACTTCCGTCAACTTTAACAGCGAAAAAGTCCATTAAGATGAAATTTTACAAAAGTACGATATAATATATATTACAAATCTCTTGGAATGTTCCAAATATCCTAAATATGTAAAATCCACAATCATGTCATGATATGGGTACTTTAAATAAAAATACAACTTTAATTAAATTCGTGACACTGCACAGTGACACTAAAAAATAGGCCCAAAAGCTTAACCTGTGTACTTATCTATATGGCCGTCAAAAATAGCAGAGAGTTTAATATACAATTCTGCAGCTCAATAAAAATATGACTCTGAGATTTTCAAATTTGTACGACGTTTGCTCAAATTAAGACGGTTAATAATTTTGTAGTAAAACGTCCGAGTCCTTTTGTCGATTGTTTTCTCGTGTTTGGATATCTCCGTCAGACACGAGCTCGCGAGTTGTATGTATAGTATTATTCTTGGTTTGCACTAGACGTCATGGCGGCCATGTTGGAGGAACTTTAACACAAAAGAATCTCGTGTATTTGGAGTATGTTTTCCTCCAACAACCGCCGTATCTTTGTCTCCGAAATCTCAAGGGATTGATTGTAAATCACGAATAGCTTCTCAAATTAGTTTGAATACTACTATTGAATATCTTTGATTGGATAATTGTATTGCACTATGTAATATATCAACAACGAGTTTGAGTGTTTCGTCAGGGGATCCAAACACGAGAAAACATGATGTTTTACTGTTTTCGAGTGTTTGGATTCCCCTGCACACGATAAACGAGTATCCAACTTCAATCAGGTGATTGAATGAACTATTGTAACTGGCTGATTATCTCATGAATTATTAATGAGTTTGAGATTGCTATATCAAATCTCATGGGATCTCCTTTCTGAAACAGTATATTCTTTTAAAGATAGATGTAATTTTGAATAGGACAACGTAATTAAGAATTTATGAAGCTATTTAAATGAGCCCGGGGTGTCCCAGCTAACCGGGCTAATTCGTGTCACGAAATTCTTTCTTCGGTCGCAAGAAGAGATTTGAATTATCGTTAAGATTCGTTTAGTTCATGAAAGTTTTAAAACCACAGAACGATCCTAATCATACGAGTTAGCCTGATGTAATTAGCCCTTAAAAATTCACTATAGCGATCTTCCTCAAATATCTCAATAGCGTACCGTCGAGCTGCTATTTATAGTACAAAATGCGGACAAACAAACCAAAATTGACTATCAAATGATTGCAAATGAGCCATTATCTATTGTTCAGACTGTAAGAATTATGGGTAAAAGCGGACAAACTTAAATAGTGGCGTCATCACGATGGAGCGCTATTACGTACATGCAGGTAGCAGATATTGTATATAAAGTCTTGCGCCTGTTAGGGTGTTTCAACGGGAGTATCCATGCAAATGCATTCTCGTAATCATACGCGTCTTTCGTATTGGTTAATTTGCTCATGAATTATCAATAAGCTTGGAAATCTTTAATCACAAATTGAAATGATACCACGCTCCATGCTCTAAATGTTTTCTTTGTAAAAAATTTCTTCTTTTAATAGATAATTTAGGTCTTTATGTATTAGAGCAACAGCAACTTTGTTCCTTTTTGTTTTTAAGCCATGGGTATGCGAAATGCGTAGAAAGGGAACCACTCTTAGACAGTTCAAGAGCCAGCTTCAGCTTTACTACCAGGTAGCAGTGGAGCAGCTGTACGACCCTGAAGACCCGAGGTCATGGAAAACCATCTGCTTGAGATGCAACACAGCGCACAGTCTTATTAGTGCGATCTGCTGTTGTATCTAATAACTAATTAATTGTTAATTATCGATTGTTGGTTGCTGATTGTTGGATACCGATTGCTAATTAATGATAATTGTCGGATAAATTATTGGCAATTGGTGGTTGATAGTTTGTAGTTGGCGACTAGCGACTGACGATTAATACTTGATAATTAGTAAATAAGAACTAATAATTAATACTTGACAATAATTAATGGTTAATAATTAATACTTACAAAATAATAATTAACACAACCTAAATAATTAATATGGCCTTTTCTTTTTCGTATTAATTTTCTTTTTGTTTGGGACCGCAGTAATTGGCGTTCGCTGTTGCGGCAACCCTGCCACATTATTATATATTTTACGATGTAACTAACTTTCACTATGAGTAAATTAAGTACTTTTTTTTTTTTTTTTTTTTTTTTTTAATTTTAATTAATTCCTAGTCTTGTTGAACCTTGTGGCAAAACTTAATAAATAAATAAATAAATAAATAACGGTATAGTAGAAAATGAGAAATCGTAAAATGTATTTGCGGTTGTATAATAAATTATTTTAGGTAAAGTGCCTGATACGTACGTACAGTGCTATGTGTAAAATGTGTACAAACTTTCAAAATTACTTGTCCAAGAAAAAGGAATTTCCCAACAATAATTCCAAATGATATTTTTTTATACTGTTCAAAATTAGTTGTACCTGGAGGTCCATACAAAAGACATCCTTTTGGAGGCTGAATTCCAACTCTGAGGAATAGTTCTGGATTAGTAAGAGGAAGTTCAATGACCTAAAAAGAAGAATAGTTTGTGCTTGTTTATTTCACAATGGACAAACTGATTATTATAAACACACTTTCTTTTGAGCATCGAAAGCAACATTTCGAAATCAGATATAAACATTCAGTTGTCCTTCAGCAGCGTATATATGTGAGGAAGAAGAATTTCAAATGAAGTCGAATCACTGCTGTAGAGAAAAGTTTTCTGACTGCCCCAACCGGGAATCGAACCTAAGGTCTCTGGTTTAAAGTGTCACTAAGACGAAAAATCGTCAGTCTTTTTTTTGATCTTATCATAAAGTACATTTAAAATGAGGGTGAACGGCGTTTGCGGTTTGTCAATATCTCATCTCGTTCAAGAGATATTCACGTTTTGGCAATATGCAAATTTATGGCTGATGACGTCATTTACTCCAAACGAGCGAAATGAAAATCGTAAAATAAGGAATATCTCTGGAAATAAACAATAGAACGTGCTTAAACTTTGTATGCTTATAGTATCTAATAAAATACACTTCTCTGTGGAACTTTTGTGATTGCCATGGTAAGCGCATGCTTTCAGGTTACTCTAAACCTTAAAAAGGGAGTTATCATTTTTGCCTCATTGTTTAAAAATAGAAAGATTTAAACGTTTGAATTACAGTGCCTACATAAGCCCTAATCGTCACATTTATTCGCTGGAGTAAACGCTACTTAATTGCTGATAAATACGAAAATTTAATTTTATCATTGGATGGGGCCAGGAACCAGAATTTTCCACGAAAACAACTAAAGTTCCACGGTGAAACGTATTTTATTTAATACTATAAGCATGCAAAATTTGAACACTTTCTATTGTTTATTTCTAGAGATATTCCTAATTTTACGATTTTCATTTCGCTCGTTTGGAGAAAATGACGTCATCAGCCATATAATTTGCATATTTCAAAAACGTGAATATCTCTTGAACGAGATGAGATATTTACAAACCACAAACGCCGTTCATCCTCATTTTAAATCTACTTTATGATTATATCAGAAAAAGACTGACGATTTTTCGTCTTAGTGACACTTTAACTTAATGTGTGCGATATTTGATATATGGATATTTCCGACTGACAAGACCGGGAATCCCAATAGCTCAGTGATAGAGCGCTGGTACGTTAAACCAGAGACCTTGGGTTCGATTCCCGGTTGGAGCAGTCAGAAAACGTTTCTCTACAGCACTGATTCGACTTCATGCATTTGAAATTATTCTTCCCTTCGAAATCAGATTTTTCCTATTTTTCGTTTTCTTGTTCAAAGTGTCTTGTTTTGCTTAATGATCACAATTTTGTTTGTTTGAGAAAGCAAATGAAAGCGATATAAACACACTATCCTTTTTGGAAATCGTCTTTACTTTTTGTTCACACTGCTTACCCTAAGTGTCCGGACACACGCACACCATATAGAACGCGACGCAACTTTTCAGTTTTTATTTTGGAAGCAAATAAATGTTTTGTTCTTTATAGCTTTTTAACAATTATTTTTATTCATGAATCTTTCAGTTTATAGGTTTTATACTATTTATGTATTCGTATTATCTCGTATTTAAATTTATAATTATTATTTATATGTATTTAGTCCACTTGAGAATGATGTCCAAATGGCATTGAAACGTCGTGCTTTTTAACCGCTCAATTTTATCATTAAAAAATAAATGCTTTTTTTAAAGAATATTAGACGCGCTATGCAGGCAAAATGCTACGGGTCGTATACAGAAGGAAATTTATTCGCTTTCGAGAACTGAAAAATCACGTTCTTTTCGAAGTATTGTAGGTCATCTTTGTACGGCGCGCACAAGTAGTTTTGAGTTTTGATAAGCTTATATTAAACGTGTTCTTTCGTGTTATGTTTTACTCACCGGCACCTGGATACCACGTTACAAAATTATACGTACTGCACGCACAGTCGACAGTCCTGATATGCACCTGTGCTCAAGCGCATCACTACTATATCAGTGCACAACCGCTACCTTTGAGGCTGATTTTCGCATGCAATGTTTTGAGTGATGCAATTTTTAAAGTTGGACATCAGTTTTTATTTTGGTCATCTGAGCTGATGACAGAAAACAGTTCATGTTTTTAGCCAACTGCATGCATGCACTTGAGCAGTACCAGTCTCTAGAAGAAATTAAGTATAAACATAATAACCATACTGTACCTCCCTCAGCTCACGGATCTGTTCACTTAATCCACCAACATCAGAGTATTTTATGTCACCCGGGTCTTCATGAGTCATATTGTAAACTAATGGGTCTACCTCACGAGGTAAACACCTAGAAAAAACAGTAAAAACATGATTGGACGGAAGTCTTTTTGAAATGTAATTACTTCACAGACTACCAAGGCAATCATATAGACCACCACCACTAACACCATCCACACCACCATCACAACTACCACCATCACAACTACCACCATCACTATCACCACTACCAAAAACGAACTGGAATACTAACTCGCAGTCGAATTGAATCCAATATGGACAAGGTTGAACATCAGTTTTATTCCTCCACCAGTTTCATTGCACGGTGGCGTTATATGACTACAACTACCAGAATGTGATGCCAGCATCCTACTGTATATCTATTACCGCTAAGATATTAGAAAGCATGCTGGTACAGTCGAAGCTCTCCTTGCGACCACATCTAGTTACAACCACCGTGGTAAAACTCCGTTTAAATTGTCACTCAAGCCCTGTAATTGAGACCATGTCAACACTAATCCGTTTTCGTTTGAAAATGGAGACCTCGTCTCAAAAACGTTTTCAAACGTTTTCCGTCCACACTATCGTTTTCGATTTTTTTTCTACACTAAAACGCCGAAACGACGCTCAAAACGCACGGTATCTTGTTGAGCGTGCGCAATGAATGACCGTAGGTGTCTGGAACCAAAATCACATGATGTCAGCGTTTTCGAAAAGCTTCGTTTTCGCAGTCCACACTAATGCAGGAAAACGGCGTTTTCGAATGTCTCCATGTGGAGAGCGTTTTCGAAAAGCTCAGTTTTCGGTCACCAAAGACGCCGGATTAGTGTGAACGAAAGGCCTCCAAATGTCTCCGTTTTCAAACGAAAACAGATTAACGGGGACGTGGCCTAAAAGATCTCGTAAGCGACCGTGACCACTTTTGATTATTACCAACTATGTGGTTCCTTTGTTTTTAAGCTCTCGTAAGCGATCACTCAGAATCTGATTCGTATTCGTCAACATTTTAATAAAAGTATACCTGTACATAACAGTGTGTTGATGTTTCATTGAAAGAAATGTAAATTCGCAAACCTCTATGTACCCTGCGAGTCAGAATCCCTTTCCGACCTATGCAGGCTTCGGGGCTCTGGCAACAAACTCGATAATTATTTTTGAGCATGCGTGAACGGTTGCCATGATACTATTTTAGGCCCAGGCTCTAACGCGTTACTGGCTATTTCCCTGCTTGCGGGTGCTCATAAACTAGAACTTGTTTGACCAGTTAAAAACCTGACTAACTCGCCCCAAACGTGGGGCGAAGATCGAGTTTGTTGGCAGAGCCCACTTTCCCCCGAGCCTCCGTAGGTCGGAAAGGGGCTCTGATCTGACTTGCAGGGTAACCTCTATGGTGCTGGATTGGCAAATAAACAATAACGTACATTTAATTACATTACATATTACATCACATCGCAAGAGCTAAACGTTCTCGTAAGCAACCAGCTACTTATGTTTCAGGGCGTGGTCGCTTAGGAGAGACCATCTCCAGTAACGACCAATTTTTTCGAATTTCCGTGGTGGTCGCCAACGGAAGCTTCGACTGTATTTGGAACAAGTCATTAACCCATTCCTGCACAGTGTGCATGTACCACTGCCATAATGGTCTCAGTATTAAAGTAGCCATAGGAGAGCACTTTAATAACCAAATTTTATCAAAACATAAAAGTCACCTCATAATTGTTAGAGTAGTCATGTCTAGAGCTACTCGAGTCCCAGCTTTCAACTTGTTTTTATCAACCTAAATGTCATGAGAAATTATTAATTACTGCTGCAAATACTGTAATAAAAAAGGGCTCCACACGAAACGCGAGTATTTCGTTATCAAAACTATTCCCGGCAGTTTACAACCATTTCACTTTGATCTCAATAACAAAAACAAAAACAGTTCTCTATAGTATACAATTACACCAGGGTTATAGAAACCTTCGAGTAACCTACTAACTACTGTACTACAGTAGATAATTCATTCCCATACTCATGGTCATGTTATTAGCCAAACAAAAACATAGAGAATGTTTTTACCTGTCTTCTGCAGCCAACAACATATCTTGGTCCATTGGTGGCTTTAACAATGACTGCAAAGTGAACAAATATTAAAATATTCTACAAGTAAAATACAGTGCAGTAAAATACAGTACAGTGCAGCGCAGTACAGTACAGTACAGTAAAGTGCAGTAAAGTACAATTAAATTTTAAAGGTTGTTTTTATTTAACAATTACTCGCCGAAGGCGAGGTGAATATTGGTGAATAATAACCGAGACGAAGTCGAGGTTATTATTCACCGATATTCACTGAGCCTGAGGCGAATAATTGTTTTAGTATAAATACACATTTTCGTACTTTTAGGAACAGCATTTTCTCTAAAATTGTTAATTTCCTTGTCTGTCGCATTGCGGGCAAATTCGCTGGCAAACATTTTGAATAAACGCTGTAGGTGATTATCGAGAATTAGCCCGAAGTAGCTCGACCAATCAGCGCACGCGATTTTCTATAATCACCAGTGTATTTATACTAATAACAGTTCTAGTAAAGTTATGATATACAGTATGAAAGATAGAGATTGAAGCAGTCTTACATTTTTCTTCAGTTAATTGACGAAGCACTTCTCCAACAATCTAAAATTGAACCAAATCATACAACTTTAACGCAAAAGAGAATTTGTACGATTAGTAAATGTTGTAATTATTGTAATTGAAAGATTAGTATATATATATAGGGGAGTCGGTGGCACAGCGATTAGTGCACGTGCCTTTCACCTGTGACCTAAGTTATCAAATTAAAATTTCTCCTTGGCATGTGAGAGGAGTGCTTCCAATTTGACCAGTTGACCGTACCGAAAAAGATGGCGTCTTGTACATTTAACCAGAATCCTTTGCGCACATTAAATATTGTTTCTTGCAGAATTGGAAGACAGGATTTTAAAGCTTAACACTTTGAGGCCTGGACCTCTTCCTGTGCTGAATAAAATCGTCTGGCGTTAGCCAGAATAAACCTTAAAGACTCGTCGTCAGGCTTCAAAGTGTTAATAGGGTAAACTTTGGTAGGAATGAAGTTCTTGCTTATTTAATCCATTTTAGCATCATAAACAATGTTTAGTTGTTATTTGAGCTGATTTTAGATCGCAAAGCATTATGGTTAAATGTGCCGCCACCATCTTTTTCGGTACCGCCAATTTTTGGTTTATTGATATTGCAGGTTTAATGCACTCTGAGTACTCTGGTTAACCCCTGCAGTAACACTGGACAAACAAGGGATCACCCTTACTAGACCCCTAGTAGAACAATTTAGATATGTATGACTGTCGACTGATAGGATTTTCCAGTATAAATAAAATTTAGTTTAGTTTACAGTAAGGTCAATTAATACACCATAGTCACTTGTGGTTTTAACTACCTGACCAACACTTTGAAGAGCTTTTAGATCATTTTCAGATTTGTCATAATCTTTGGCTAACTCTTTGAGTTCTTCCCGCACTAAAAAATATGAATATTATTTTAAGGACTCTTTGTCAATGTTAAATTTCACCCCTTTCTTGTTGAATAACAACATTTACTATACACATGTATGGCACAAGTTAATTCCGGTGAAGTCGCGTACTCTGGTTGGCTGAGACCCGTCAGTCGTCATGTGATGGTCCTTTACAGTCAAAATGGAAATACCTTCCCACTTCTTCTTCTGTAGTTTGTTGTGTATTGCTGTATTTCTGTAATCGCTACTGAAGCGTATGACAATTTTTTTGTAGAAAAATGTGAATAAAAAGTATAATTTAGCTTTCATGGAATTTAATCATAATATAATGTTTCTCCCAAATCGAAACCAACAAACAAATATAAATCAATCGCTACATTTTTCTCAGGTTTCTGTAGCAGCTACAGAAATACAGTACAGAAATAGAGTAATACACAACAAACAACAGAAGCGGAAGTGGGAAGGTATTTCCATTTTGACTGTAAAAGAAACTTTGAAAAGCCCCAAAAGTTAGAGAATTCAGTAAATTAAGCACTAAATCATGTATGAGTACGATGAGCCTACTGTCAATGAGAGGCGTGCGATCGCAAGCACACGCCTCTTCACACGCCTGACGCGGATAAGGTGTGAGCTCCATCGCACGCCACGAACCGTTCTTGGTTGGTTTTCTACAAGGCTGAATTTTCCCAGTGGAACCATATTTCCGAAGCAGAAAATTTTGCCAGTTGAAAACGGAAACATCTTTTTTTATAACATAGCTTTGATATAGTAACGTTTTTGATTGGCTGTCGTGCGTGCTCCATAACTCGATGGAGCACGGCAAAAAAAGCGCGGGAAAAAATTTCCAAACAAAACTGAGTTAAAAACTGAGTTACGATTTTTTCGTGCTCTCCCAATTTCCCGCGTGCATCCATAACTCGATGGAGCACGCCAAACCATGAGCCATTTCTTAATTAATAAAAAAATTACCTGCGCCCACGTCAAACTTTATTCTTAACGTTAGCATTTGTCAAGTTTCTATTATCATCTCAACCAATCACGTTTATTTTAGCCTCAGGATGATTGGTAATATAAAACTTTAAATCAAATTGCGCCCAGAAAATGTCAAAGTTTGACGTTGGCAAACGTGTAATCGACGGTCATCAGGTTTTAAACTCAAATACAATGAAATCAAACTCGCCAGCATTACGATTAACGACGAGCTCTGGAGTAAAGAAGAGATGCTGGTAGCAGATGCTGATTGAATGGGCGTTTGAAATTTATCAAGAGAAACGACGCATAGTCTCATTGCCAGAGAGAGAACCCGCGGCGACTGAACCATCAACAAAGAAAGCGAGGTCTCGTCGAAGAACTAACCGACAATCATGAGTCTGAAGAAGATGAATGCAACGAAGATGAAAATAGATGATGAAGATTATAAAAATCTTTTTTTAAAACGAAAACTTTTTTATTTATGTACACATTGACATTGTTGTATAACAATCATTTTAAAACTTTTTGTTAAGCCTATAGGGGGACAGAACTTACGACAGATCTTACGATTTTTTCGTGCTCTCCCAATTTCCCGCGTGCATCCATAACTCGATGGAGCACGCCAAACCATGAGCCATTTCTTAATTAATAAAAAAATTACCTGCGCCCACGTCAAACTTTATTCTTAACGTTAGCATTTGTCAAGTTTCTATTATCATCTCAACCAATCACGTTTATTTTAGCCTCAGGATGATTGGTAATATAAAACTTTAAATCAAATTGCGCCCAGAAAATGTCAAAGTTTGACGTTGGCAAACATGTAATCGACGGTCATCAGGTTTTAAACTCAAATACAATGAAATCAAACTCGCCAGCATTACGATTAACGACGAGCTCTGGAGTAAAGAAGAGATGCTGGTAGCAGATGCTGATTGAATGGGCGTTTGAAATTTATCAAGAGAAACGACGCATAGTCTCATTGCCAGAGAGAGAACCCGCGGCGACTGAACCATCAACAAAGAAAGCGAGGTCTCGTCGAAGAACTAACCGACAATCATGAGTCTGAAGAAGATGAATGCAACGAAGATGAAAATAGATGATGAAGATTATAAAAATCTTTTTTTAAAACGAAAACTTTTTTATTTATGTACACATTGACATTGTTGTATAACAATCATTTTAAAACTTTTTGTTAAGCCTATAGGGGGACAGAACTCCCCTTGTAATAATTAAACAGACTTATTGCAAGTTTCTAATAAAAAAAGAAGTTTTCAAAATAGCCTAATAGACAATTTTCCTTGCCCTGAAAACACCGCACGCCATCGCACGCCTACAGGTGTAGGTCAACCAAGGCGTGCTAAGCACCGCACTCCTGCTATTTTCTCATTGACAGGGCAATCTAAAAGTGAGTTTTATGATCCCAAAAGCAAAAACAAGAACAACATTGAAAATGAGGACGTCACGAAATGTCACGCTCACCATATGCCAAATCGTATTAAAATTATTATTAACCCCGACCGCTCTGATGTTTTCCTATAATGACCGCACTCTCGGTTAATTAGAACTTACTAACACATTCAATTTAGATCGCTTGCCTTAAAGAGTAAAATCATAAATAGCCATCCACAAGGAAATAAATTTACTGGGACTCTTTCATTCACATTGTTGTTGTGAAACAACTTTATCTTTTTACTCTATCTAACGCCAGACGATTTTATACCCGTAAAGGGAGACTCTCGGCACCACCCCCGTGCAGGTCTCACAGCATAAACAGGTACTGTAAATCAGGGATCTTTCTGATGACGACATGGTATATTATTCCAGTGATCTACAAATTACTGTTTGTCGTTCCTGACGCCCGAGTTACTGAATACAGTAAGACACGCGATCCTTGTCTTGGAACGTTGTGTCACACAAACACAAGCGTCTTGAGGGCGTTTGTTGGCTGTGGACTCTTTCTGCACTCCACGAGAAGACAAATCATATAGTATTACATGGGAAAGAGGAAAACACAGATCTTCGGCGTAAGCTGTGTGAGATTTTTCATCCTTTCTATAGACCTTATTCATAAATGGCCAACGATTTAAAAATATAAATTAGCCCCTCTGACCTCGTTTTAGAGTCAAGGATTGTTTTGAATTTCGCACATGAAAATGAGTTCGGAGGGGCTAATTTATGAATATTGATAACGCAAGCGCGAGATCGATAGGCAACCGTGGCTCTTGACCGAACATCAAAAACTGTGGAGAATGCCTATGAGTCGACGGTGCACTTTTTTTCAAGAGTTCCACTCTCGTCTTCGACTGCCATACACCTGTACAAAATGAGACCTTGTTTACCACCCCTAAATTCGTGCAAAGCGGCGCCAAAACCATCTGACAAGGTATTGGTATGTGCAAAACAAAGAAAAGCTTAAAATCGCGGTAGGCAAGTATAGGCATTGATGTCAACTTCAGGATTAATGTTTCAACTTGCAGTGGAATTCACCTGTCTTTTGGAGAAAGGAATCTTTGGTCTACGATAGCGAGGTTACTTTGACGTTTGTGCAACAAGGAGGTGGAGTGGTTGAATTACTTTGCTAAAGCCTTCGATAAAAGAACGATATTAGCTTGCATATCACATTATCCCCGACAAATGTTTGGAGTTCGTAAGCGTTCCTAGGATGCTGCATTGGTCTTGCTCGTCGTCGTGCATGGAAATTACATGACCTAAGTATAGTAGATCCACATTTGAAATTACTTGCATTCCAAAATCTTCAGTTTAAAGCCGAATTCGCCCAGGGCTTTGGAGAAGCATGTCTAGTGTCTGGTCGACATCTTGGACTGTGCGGCCGAACACGATAATAATTATCGTCCAAATATGCCAGACCAACTCTCAGCTTTATTTTCGCTAGGCATGCATGCATCTCTCGCCACTAACCCTTGAAACAAGGCTTCAAAGACATGGAGAACAAACAGTATTGCCATTGCCATCTTCACTAGGTCTGCATCTGATCTTTATTGGGAAAAAACATTTTGTAGATCCAGAACTTTTGGGCTTCGACCAGGGAGGTGTCGACCAGGGAGGTTCCATCGGATCTCTCTGCATGTGTGATAATATTCGATACCATGGTTGCACGTTGGTTAGAATTACTACCCGGTTTGAGAAAGTGTTTGTCGTTGCAACAGAAACACGACTCTTCGATCCGGTATACGGGAGAGAACGGTATCAATCCTTGTGTAGTCGTAACTGCTGAATATGTGTTCAGGTGGTTCCCCAAACAACAATCGTCTGATAGGACACAATAACAATTTGACGACGTGATGTAGATTTAACTTTGATATTGCTACTTTCACACTGGTTGGCAAACTGTGGATGAAACTGCACCACCTATGCATTTCTCCAAGACAACTGAAGATAATGCACTGTTTATCTCATCATCCTTGGTAACATTTTTCAGCAAAAGCATGGGCCACGTTTGTACCAAAAGGCTGTTTTCTTCTCAAAAAATAGAAAATTTTGCTTTGTCGGAGCACACGTTGCGTGCCAAACCAACCATGAGATTGCGTGGTTCAAAAACTAGCACCATCCTATCCATCAAAGACGTTGTCTGGAAATTTGGCCTCTTTTATAACGCCCACCGGGATGACGGCGGTCTATTACCAGAAGCCTATTTGCATCTTGTTGATATACAGTACTATGGATACAGTAACATCACCATTGATATACAGTACATGCACGGGAGTGTAAAATATAAGACCTCTTTTCACAACGATCACCTCTAATGAAGACACTATATCTATATAAGTGTCAAAACGTTGAGTCACAAACAGTAACTTTTTTAGTTACAGTACGATCTAAAACATTTTAAGCTAGAGTATCGTTAAACTACTCCGTCGGATTTTTCACCTGGCAGACTGCGTTGGGAATTTATCTGCGTTCTCCAACCTGAACCAGATGATCTAATACCTGCACACTTGAATTGTTTTCATGGCAACTGGTGATTGGTTGCATCATATCAAGCCTCTCTATACCAAAGGTGTGCATCAGATCTGGAGATTGGGGTGGATTATGAAATCATTTACATACATGTCCAACTTGACTGCATCAAAAGCAAGTGCTGTATGTACAGTAGCTGCCTTTCTCTACTACTTTGTGGTGACTCTTGGGTTTTACTTATTGTCTTGGAACCAGACCCAGAGTCTGCCTTTAATACTTGTTTCTGACCAACACAGAGCAGACTTTAGTTTTAACTACAAAAGTCCGCCAGCATTTGCATTTTCTTCAGTTGTGAGTGACCTGGATTTGCTCATATACTGGCCTTTTTGGAGCTTATAGTTGAGTTAATTTTTCTCTCCATAGCATACAGCATTAATTAAATCAGCAAGGGTTTTACAAGAAACATTTTTTATTGCATGCTTTAATCCTAACATAATATTTTAGTGCTTCCCAAAAAAGGAGGCAAAGATGCTTGTCAACAGAGCTCTACATGTAATTCATCTAACAGCAGTTAGATAGATGGTACCTAGCAAACATCAAGGGGGGCACTTACAGGTTTAGGAGGGCACTCTTATTTGGAAAAACACAGTCAAGAGTGAATGCTTATTCAAAAGGGGGCACTTATTTGATGGAGGATACTTATTCCAATCATCACAGTGAACTTACAAAAAGGCTTAAAAATGAAGCATTTTAACTGGCAATTACATACATGTAGCAGATGGAAAACAGCAGTGTGAACTGCTCACAGTCATAATTTCTTGGACATTCTCAATATAAATAGAAAATTGTTTTTCAGTTAATCTACACACATAAAAATAACTTGACCAATATCCCTAGATATCCTAACTACATGTAATTAATCTATAAGACTATAACAAACATACAGTATACTGTACAGATTAAAATTGATGACAATCAATAGCAAATCAATAGGTATCGATTGGCAAATGGACAGGTTTTTGTGACTATTAATTGGAAAATACCAATCAATATCAATTAATAGATTATTGATTGGCTTTCCAATCATCAATTTTCATCAGTTGCATAGGCCGAGAAAATATTCTTTCAGTTTGTCTTTAATATTGGTGGTTTGCAATCAATCCCTCAAGATTTGATGCCATGTTGGAGGAAAACATACTCCAAATACAATAGCCGCTAATGAGATTCTTTCGTTAATATAGAGGGCAAAATTACTCAAATACCATTGGCTAATGAAGAGGGCATTTTTTTATAATTCAGGGCAAAATTACTTGCACTTGATTGGCTCCTTGATCAGCAGTTCCTGCATGTGATTGGTCGCTTTGTTACTTAGCAACAGTGAATGTCAGAGCTGACCTTTTTTCATCAAATCTGCAAGGTTTTTCTGTCTAAAAATGCTTTTTTGTTTACTTTGAACTAATTTAAACTATTGAAGGAGTGTGAACTATTAGTGAAAATGATTATACTAGAAAATGTACAAACTTTTGCCTGTGTTTGCAAAAAGAAAGCAACAGGCACAACGATAGAGTGAGGGAAATTGGAATGTTGCACAGCACTGACCATGATAAGGTACATGTACTTAAGGAGTTAACTAAAGGTACATTTTCTGGACATAACATAGCTCTTGAATAATTTTGCCCACTATTTTATTAACACATAATCGCATGAGTTCTCGTAAAATTAAGATTTAATTTCACTCGTGTTTTCAAAATCCTACAAATTACCCTTGTTGCTTAGCAACTCAGGCAATTGTGTAAAATTTTGAAAACACTCGTGAAACTCAGCCCCTAGCCTGTGAGCCGGCTCTCCTTTAGGGGATTGGGGAGAGGAGGAGAAGGAGAGCCTGCACGCATAGTATTGTTTCTTTAGTAGTAGTGTTCCAAATTGGGATGCAGCTTACTGATTGGACGAGATGCTGATTGTTGATGTACAAGCATATCTTAATATACTGCTGGTAATTTGTAAAATATTAAGTGCATTTGTGTCTGAAAGATATTTCCATCAGGTAAATATTTTTAATATCTTTGATCATTTATCAAGGGTTGTACAAACCGTATTAAAATCATATTATTAGGATAGAATCATAGACCCAGATCGATAGACCCGAATCGTTTTGAAACAAAATACTGATGTTTCGAGGGGAGTCCTTCATCAAAGTAAATACTCTGGTGAAGAGCTTTGCTCAAAATGTCAGCATTTCAGATTCGTTCCAAAAATTTCATCACCTTTTCACTTTGCCACAGTTGTTAAACACTTTAGTGTGAAAGCAAATCATCCTCTCATGGATGAGTCAATTAATTGAAAATTTGGTATCAAAGGACAACTTCCTACGATTGAGAAAATATTATTTCTATAAAATAAATGATAAGGTTCGAAACACCATTCACCTGCAATACCTATACAGCTTTTTGTACCGGCTAGAACTGATGGCATTTACAGATTTACCAAATTCAACAGTTGTGAATAGCAAACCGATAGCACTATTAAATCTTGCATGCCTATCAAATGATTTGTTGTTATAAAGCTCGCAGGATACCACAGAATATTTTTTATATTCCAACTTAATTATTATTTATATGACTGAAGTTCCTATGGCCAGGCAAAGTTAAAGTCTGAAAGACTCCGGCTCCTTCTTTTCAGTTCTTCCACTTAAAATGTGAAAATATAGAGAGATAGGAAAAAGTCAGACAGGATGTACCGAAGTGGCATGGCAGCTACTGTATACGGCATATAATTATCTTGTCATTTGTGGAACAAGATCGTTGAAATATATTGTGTATGTATGTTGTTATATGTTGAATGAGCTTTCATTTGATGTAGAGTTGAAGATTCTGCGTTTTATGAAACTTGTTATACCGTCCAAAATGTGCGAACCACTGTTCCAAATAATATTTCATTAGCGTATTAGTCTGGCGAGGAAGTAAAACCGTTTTCTTTGTTTACATTGCACATCTGGTTTGTGATTGGTCGCTTTTGACAACTCGTTAGAAGGGGTGGCATTCAAATTTGATAGCTATGCGTGCAGGCTCTATTTCACCTCCCACTCCTACCCAAGACCCAGCTCGCAGGCTACTCGGCCCCATGCGATTACCTATATACTAATTATTAATTAAAGTTCCTCCAACATGGCCGCCATGACGTCAAGTGCAAACCAAGAATATAAATTTGAACCTAACTAGACTGGTTTTAGTAACAAATTCAATAAAAACAAACTAATTTGTGTTGACACACTATTTACTTGCTAAGCTTTCGACCGAGTGACTTGGGCTTTCCTCAGGGCAAATGTCGACGACAGTATCCAAAATATATATTAAATTTCAATGTGACAATGACCCAAATTATGGCAATGGACAATTTTTTAACAATGAGATATCAGTAATGAAAGATTAAAACAATTTAAATATAATCAAATCACCACTAAGAATACTAACTTTTTTTTAGTTTTGCTTCCAATTCGCGATGTTCCAAGAGCTTCTTACGATACTCCGCTAAACTTTTTTCCCTCACGCTCACGTTCGCTGGTGTCTCGTTCGCCATCTTGAAAATAATGTTGGCCGTGCCCAGGATCCTGGAACCGAGCGATTCATCGCGCGCTGGAAACTGAAAGTTATTGTTTACGCGAAGATCGATTGTACTTGAGTGAAAGTTGAAGATAAACGAACATAATGGTGATTGTTTTTGCTGCAGAAGTGCCTTGATGAAACGATGGTGACTGTTATTAACAACCAGGTGATCTTAGAAGAAGAGTACGATGAAAACTACGAGCCTACTGAAGAAGGTATGACTGCAGTTTGATTACAGTTTTAACGACACTACTGCATTGAGGTCTTGTCGTTGGAAACCACATTTGTGTTTATAGGATCGTAGGCGTATACTTGAATTGATCTTGTTTATATAAACTCTGGAAGAGCTCCCTATCTTATTGATTGTTTTGTCTTTATTACTTATACGAACTACAACACTCAATCGCAGTGAAATTCTTAGCCTGCGAGTGCGAGCCGGCTCGCAGGCTATGAAATTCTTCGCATATGATATGCCAAATATTTGCCATGCACTTTTTTAGTCTATATGTATATTACAGTACAGTCTATTGGTTCATAATCTTTCCTACTTTAACCATTTTAGATGGCCTTACTTTATTTTGTATTACTTATTATAATTTACTTATTATAAATGACACGATTGTGGGTACAGGTATTATTGTTGCTACAGACTACAGAGACCACTTTACAATAATTATACATACATTAATTCTGAAATGCCATTTGGGTCTATAAATGATTAAAAAAACTTCAGTTGTTAATAGTGAAATCTAAGAAATGGTTCATGGTTTGGCATGCTCCATTGGGTTTATATGGATGCATGTGTGAAGTTCGGAGAGCATGAAAAAAGCATAAGAGTTGGTCGAGGTGTAGCCGAGAAGTGTATCCATTTAACAAATAGATTCCATTTTGCCGTTGTCTGTTCAGTTATAGATGCACAGATGACGTCACAACGTGGTAAGAACAAAAAAGTGGCCCACGAGACGCAGTCGAGTGGGTCACTGATGTTCTTACCATGTTGTGACGTCTTCTGTGCATCTATAACTGAACAGACAACAAAAAAATGGAATCTATTTGTTTTATACAATAAAAGTTTAAAAGGTTTTTGTCGAAACTCTTGCCGGATTTTGGGGCATGAAAAAGGAAAAAAGCAAGTCAGCTGACGTGATCTGACATGACCATGCGTCTGTCCTCTAATAGATCATGGCCAACAACCAATGAAAACACGCATAGCAACCACGGTATTGTATAAAACTCCATGGAGCACACCAAAGCATGAACCATTTCTTTAATAACAGAGAATCAGACACAGAACAATGGAAAACAATATTTATTTCACTGATTAAAAATGAGTTTCTCACTACATTTGAAATTGCTGTGCTCCATTGAGTTATGAAGCATGCATATAGTAACCGATCAGAAACAGTACCATACATACATCTATATTATTAATTAATATAAATTAGATCATGTTGGCAAAATGCTTTCCAATGTGATTGCATTTTGCATTTGAATTCAAATACAGGCAAGTGTGATTGTGCCGTGCAATTTGTGAAAGGCAGCAGCTGTGAAGTGTAATGCGATGATGATGTCATATTGATTCTATGGGACTTATCTGTAAATATTATAATCATGTACTTACCCTAAATGTACTGTAATCATAATACTGTATTTTCCCCATACATGATTGAGTTAAAAATAGGCATACAACACAATTGTACTGCTGTTAATAACTGAATACATGGTGAGTTTTAGCCATAGAAATAATAGACCTAGAATGCGTGCTCTGTCACGTGACAGGTGTCCAAATTAAATTTATTTTGCCCTTATAGATCCGCCATTTTGAATTTTGCAAGGGGTGGGATATATATACAACAATGATCGCCTCTCAAAATAAAGAATTGGAGGACGTTTCAGGGATAAATTGGATACATGCATGATAACAAATCAGCCACATACACATTAGCATAAAATAAAACAATTTGCAAGACACTTGCTTTGTTAAACGTACTAAAAACTACAAGTTCAAAATTATATTTCGATCAATTCACCACAATTACAAAAAGCAACAAAAAGATAGACTCGTGCTAAACTTGAAACTCAGAAATTGTCTGCATCAAAGGAAGCCCGTTTAAAAGAAAAGAAAATAATCAAATACATAATGGAAACTAGGAGAAAATCTTAAGAAAAACACGGATTTAAGATGTCAATATAATAGATGTCGAAAAGACTGATGTATAAAAAGTATGACAGGTGCATAAACATATTTTATATTTCAAAAATCACAAGCTAGAATCCCTATTAGATTGGATAAAAAAGAACAAAACACTTACTGTCTCCTGGATTAATCCTCCACATTCAGTATAAATCACATACAGATTGGCAAGTGGGAATCATTAAAATATATAATGTAAAACAATAAAAACACTAAAACCATTCGACATTCGTATTAAAAGGCCGCTATCGTCGCCATTTCTACATCCAGAGTTTGATGTTCGAAATGTTTTGGCGAAGGATATTGCACTTCACATGCCTTTATCTTTAAATTCACTTATCCAGTAAATTTTCCGGCGTAAAAAACAAAGAAATTCAGTGCTGAAATACATCCATCGTCCACTCCACACCGGTTATCAACCGCGGCCGTGTAAAAAACTGTTAAAAAGTCCTAGGGCGAGTTCCTTTTGCCCTTATAAATCCGCCATTTTGTGGCGACAATTTTTTGACTGACAGGAGATAGGAGCCCGCATTCTAGGTATATTATTTCTATGGTTTTAGCCCATCGTGCAAAAATCTAAAGGGTGGGTTGACATTCCCAAGTACTGCGGAATGCAGTTGAGTGTTTAATGATGTCGTCACACACAGATAGTTGCAACGATTGATCGATCATGTTGTCAAGTGAAATTTCAAACATTGCTATGTGATTTGGCTTGTTGTCGGAGTTCGACAATGGATAACGTTATCGAAATAAGAGTGGAGTATAACTATTATAATAAAAATAGAGTGACCCCAAATATTCATTGCAAATGATGACTTGTTATCGTTGACATTCGAAGAATTTTATGGACTGGTATTGAAAGAAGTTCCTGGAGAGAGCCGTGTGTCATCGGTAGCTGTGTCACTTCGAATCATGACAATTGTGGATGAAAACAGCTGCCATCTTGGATTTTTTTGGAGGCAAACATTAGGTGTCTAGTACATTTGCCAACCAATTGACTGAAATATCATAGGTATTAGGTAATGGCGGCTGCCATGTGGTTACCAAATTTTCCCGCCAATGCCCCCTCTAGTATTTATATGATCTCTATGGTCTACATGGTGTTGCCCTGTGTGTAAGTAAGTACAGAAACTTTAGATGCCCTGGAGGATGCGAAGCGAACTTAGATGGGTGGAGTGCCCGCATTAAAGATGGTGGACCATCTCACTGCAGTTGGGATCGTGAAATGGATTTGAAGCTATAAAATACAAGAGAAGAGATATAAAGTCTGTTATAAACAGTCCTGGATATACTATACATGTATGTGTGGCAAAGCTAACGTTTAGTAAAACAAATTGAAAGACTTTTATATACATACTTAGATATTAATTCCAAGGCAATTTTCTTAAACTTCGTGCACTGAGTGAGAGGCATTGCTGAGTAGTTGTTTAAATATTCAATGTTGTAACTGTCACGTTGGTAATCGGGAAGTGTCGCATGTTATTTTCCTATGAGGGTTTCCGTGCAGGTCTATGAACCGACTCTAACTGTTTGCTATTGAGGAGAGGTTGGTGGTGTGATTTTGCTGTCAACGGGAGAACACCAATTATAAATATCTGACTGTGTATTTTTAAGATCAGAAAGTCATTAGCAAGTGTTATGTTAAGTGCCGTTAAGTTTTATATTACATATGTTGAATGTCTTTTTAGCATTAAACTACGTCTATGGCCATAGTCCATTTTCCTGCTTGTGCGTGCTCAAAAACTACAACTTGTTTGACCAGTTCAAAACCTGGCTGACTCACCCCAAACTTGGGGTGAAGATGGAGTTTGTTGGCACTTGGCAGAGCCCACTTTTTCCCGAAGCCTGCGTAGGTTGGAAAGGGGCTCTGACTTGCAGGGTAAGGTTTCCCTATTGACGAGTAAAATCGTCTGACATAAGCCAGAGTAAAATACTACTTGCTTGGTACTGTGTGCTTGGTACTGAATTAAAGCGTAAAAAACTTTTCACTCTTTAGGTGAATTTATAGTATTTCTCATGCATTTGCTGCATTTAATTGAATGGTTAAATTTGTTTGAATTAAATACAACTGATGTTAAATGCTTTGCTATACTGTTAATATATAATATTCAGAAAAACGAAAATGGTTCGTTTTGTCAATTTTTTTAGTCCTATTACTTTTACAAAGATAGTTTGTTGCTCACTAGCCTGGTTTATCAGACCGTACGTTGTCGCCGCTTGCTGGGAAGGAAGGGACGACAACTCAACGTACGTCTCAACTGACGTTGCTTCTTCCGCTGAATTATTTACTTAAGTTACAGTAGTTTTAGCCATTTGGCATCTACAACTTGTGTTGTTAGAATGCAATTATTTTCCTTGTTTTCTCCAGTTTGTCTGAAAGTTTTGCTCAACATTTTTGTTGTCATTTAACACTTGATACTGTATATAACAAAACACTTATTTACTGGTACCTCAGGAAAAGAGTGTTTTTGTGGCCCCTCGACGTCTCGTTGTTGGCCTCGGCTTTGCCTCGGGGAATAATGGCAGTCTCAGGGCCACAAAACACACTGTTTCCTTCGGTACCAGTAAGTAAACACTTATTTTATCTGTATTTATCTGTATTACTATATTTATCTGTAAGCTAAATAAATACCAGTATTCGCATGTACGCATTGCGTACCTTTTTTTGGGTTTACGTTACTTCTTCAATGAAAGGAAAAATACACACAAAAATTGCAGTATTGTAAAATAAAGCACACTCATTCCGGCAATAGTTCCCTGTATTTTTGCCATTTCACAATAAGTTGACATTTGCCCTGTACATGTATATCTCTGGGGCATGTATTACGGAAAGATGATCGCGACTGGGTGAAAAAAAGCATGTCATATGAGGTGGAAGGTGTGAGAGGAAGAGGAAGGCCAAGGTCGACATGGAGTCAGGTTGTGGAGAGGGACATGAGCAGGGACGTAGCCAGAGGGGGAGCGGTGGGAGCGGTCACTCCCCCCCCCCCCTTGCATGATGAAATTTTGTTTTGAACACTCGTACTCAGATGCACAGGTGATTTACCCAGCGGTTATTGACTGGATCTCAGTCGCTCTTCTGACGCTAGTGAGTAGTGACTAATAATACCAAGGAAGGTCTCACTAACCACCATATTATATAAAAATACTCAACGGTTGTTTTTTTAGTATTTTATGACTTTTCAAACTTTCAGGATTGTGTAAAATCTTCTCCCAAAATGCAGGAAATGCCATTTTAGAGACTCTAGATTTCAAAATTTTCCGGGGGAGCATGCCCCCGGACCCCCCAAGAAGTTTCTGGCGCCTTCGGCGCTTCGCTCCTCCCCTTTCAAAATCCTGGCTACGTCCCTGGACTTGAGAGAGTGCACTGTAAATTTCAGGGGGTAAAAAATACCCCAAAATGTGGGGGTAAAATGTTTTCCACAGAACGCCCCGTTTTTGGGGGGTAAAATTTCAATCAATTTGAAAAGGGGTAATTTTTACCTCCGGAATGTGGGGTGAAAATTAAGGGTAAAAATAAAGGGGTAAAAATTGAGTAGCCTCAGTCCTCTATTTCTTATGCTTTTTTATGAGCCTTAACCTTCCCAATGGGTCACCACCCATCCAAGTACTAACCCTAACCTCCCGGGCTTAACTTACCTTGCATTAGTTTGCTTACCTTACCACTGCGCCAACCGCCTCTTCATATTTATTATTGAAATTTACGATATATAACCGAGTTTTTTCTTTAATATTACATTGTTAAGTTCATATTTTCTTTACTTTTCTTAACACGTTTATTTTATAACGTTTCACGACATTTGTGATGGGTTTGGAAGGGTTTCATTAAAAAAACCCATTTGTGTTGACTAGTTGTGACAGATCAAAAACATTTACATTAATTTTGCCACATAGAACTAATGTTATGAGTTAATAGCCGGTCAGTTTCCGTATCATACGATGAAGAAACAAAATATTTATTTCGATAACAGTTTATAAAACACTGTTGTAGGCCAAAAATATGTACAAACATTTGTTTACCTATACGAATTTCCAGCAAAATGGGAAAAGAAACTAAATCGTTGCAACGTTAAGAACTAGATTCAAAGTCAGTTCAGCCCATTTTAATCTTGTCTCCTCAGCTTTGATACACAGACAATGCCGAAAATACTATAGTTTCAACTAAGTTCATGATATATATTAGCAATGAACTTTTGTCGAGTCAAAAAATAAATGAGCTAAGTTCTTTTGTTCAAACTTTTTCGCATTGTTTTTGACACAAGAAAAGTGTAAAATCATTCAAAGTAATTCATTTCAATAGCAACTTAAAGACATTGTCGTAGAGCAAAAAATATAGGAAATAACACTTGTTTACGTACCCCAATTTAATCCAATATAAAACAACAACATTTAAAACCAAATCCAGAGTAATTTCATTTTTGTGAGCAGTCTTAGGTTGTGTTTAAGTCACCTTTGAGCCTTTACACACAGACGATGTTTACAAGCTTACGGAAGTAAACTTTAGGTCGATTTCAATCTGCTAAACAATCTTCACCTTAATTTTTAACTATTATACACATTTGTGTACAAAAACTATTCAAGAAAATTAAAAAAATGTTGCCTACATACGCTTTTATATTAACGATAATTGTAGTTATGTCTTCATGTCACTCTTTCGAAAAAAAATCGCCATTTTCGAAAACATTGTCTTGCAGTTCTGGTTACCCCCAACGTAGGGGGGAGTTTTTACCCCCACTATTAGTTACCCCTTACAAGGGCCAAAATGGGGGTAGATTTTACCCCTAGATAATTTTACCCCCCTATATTTTTACCCCTTATTCAGGGGTAAATTTTACATTTTTACCCCGAGATGCGTAAAAAGGGTAATTCTGCGCGACAAAAAGAAGAATTGCCCTTATTTAAGGGGTAATTACTACCCCTTTATCATTCACCCCCCCAAAAATAGCACTTTTACCCCCAAAATGGGGTAAATTTTGCCCCTTGAAATTTACAGTGTGTGGTCTAAAAAGGGAGGATGCGCAAGAGAGAGAGAGAAGTGGAGGAAACTACTGTGGGGAGCCGCCGGCTGACCCCTGCATAAGTGGGGGGAAATGGCCGTAAAACGAGTGTTGTTGTTTATTTGTAACTAATTAGATAATCCAAAACGTAATATCTAAAATAATTTTAATACACTAATTACATATGCCTGAACTAAACAAACGGTTTTGTGACTTTAGAAATTTTTGAGTATGCAGAAGTTATTGGGATTGATCCGGACAAAGATAAAGAGCTTTTATGGATTGCAAGAGAAGGCATCATTGCCCCTTTACCGGCAAACTGGAAACCTTGGTAAGGAAGCTAGGAAATGTCATAGCTTTTAAAGTTAGTCGCATAATGAGCTATCGGAGAAGATTAGATATCTCTATTATCAAACCAAATTAATTCGAATGAAGCATGTGGATGTGTTTCACCCACACCACTAAACATGTGGATCTTCAAGTGATTATTATATTTGATAATAGCAAAGATATACTGTACAACTGTTTCGATAATCATTATACACGTGTGACGTCAAAATATCTAATTTGCATATCAAACAAACTAAAATATCTCAACAACGAAGCAAGGAAACAAAAAACTGCAAAACATGTTACCATTTTAAGTGTTCTTCCAAATAAGACAAACTTAATTTCCGTTTCATAGGCACTTTAAATGCTAAAGTTGCCTTCCTGATGTTACAAAATAAGGAAAGACTGCATGGGATTGAATATATAGGCCAAATGACGTGTGCCGTTGGATTATTAATACTAGGGACTTTAAGAAAACACAACGACTACGACTACGGCAACGTGTTTGAACAATATAATTTTATGTCATGTACAAAGAGCTTTTGCAAATGAAGGTTCCAAGAGTAATTTTCATGCCGTCGTGACTCTGTTGACAACGTAGAAAAAGCATTTTTACGTTGTAAAGACTACGCGGTACCTGAATCACTACAGAAGCCTTGGGAAAGCTTAACCTTACTCTCGCGACTAACATAGATTGAACTAGTGTATCTCTTCAAGAATTTAAGAACCAGGCGAGTCCGTGCGATAATGTATGTTGAAATTTGAATGCATAAATACACCACCATTTAATAACACTGTTAAACTTTCTACCGTAGCCGTAGTCCGTTGTCTGAATCTTAAAGTCCCTATTAAAATACATTGTTGTGCGTTATTAGTGTTTTCAGCTTGAGTTGGTAAAGTTTTTTTGTATGTTTTTGCTGTACAAGCTGTCGTACGTTAAACTCAGAGAAAAACTCTGAGCTCCAGACGGGACTCGAACCCACAACCTTCCGAATGCCAGCCGGACTCTCATCATTGAGCCACTGGAACTCAGATGGTAGACCGAGGTTGTTTTCGATATTTAAATACATTGTTGTTATGCATATAGTTGTCCAACTACATACGTCATCGAGCACTCTTACCGAGCGATTAATTTCTTCAAAAATGAATAAGCCATGGCAAACTTTGAGAGTTTATAGCTCAAAGACTATGCAGCAGATTTCCTTAAATTTTTCAGTGAATGCTCCTGTCATGCTGAGCTGTTCAAAACCGCTAAAAGGTTTTTTACTTCATAGACATTTTAAAAGTCAAACCTTCAGTTAACAGTCTACAGTCGAACCTCTATCAACTCATTCCTGTCGAGGGCTTCCCCAGAGGTGAATAAAAACGTCTGGCGTTAGCCAGAATAAAATACTAAAGACCAATTCGGACAGGAAAGAGTTAGAGAGATAGTTTTTAAGCGGCCCTCTATTAAGCGGCCACTTGTCAAAACCCCTAAAATATTCCCTGTAATTTACTATTATAATAGATTATGGCCACGGCCACCTACGAGCGGTCCCAATTGGTATTTCGTATTGTTTTTTACCTGTATTAAACGGCCAGCTTAATTTATCTTAGGCACAATTTTTACCGCAAGAGAACCGAAACTAAAACTTGAGCTAAATAAGAGACCATATATAGAACACTTAGTTGCTGTCAGTAAGTACATGTATTTCATTCAACACATGTCACTTGAAACCTCATGCCTCAAGTTTACATGTAATCAAATTCAAAAACATTGTCGGTCATAAAAATATCTGCATGTCCGGTGCAGAGAAACACTACTCTTTACTTTGCGTCAAATCCCTCCTTGTGCAGGGATTTGGCGTGCTGAGACTCTGCGGAATTTCGCACAGTATTATGGATATGAGGAGCTAGCTCTATCAAATCCAAAAACAAATGACTTGCTTTGCGCTTTGAAACTCAGTGCACCGCAGCGACAGATGGACATTGATAACTATTTTAAGCCAACATAACTTGCTAGGCATCAGTATACATGCATCGAACGTGTGGCATTTTTGTTATTCGTTTCGTTGCTCCTTTGTTTTATTATTTTTTCGGTTTTTGAAAACTGTTTTGTTAACTACTTCTTGGGTTTTTTAAAGTCTACATGTTACTGTTATCAGTGTTTTAGAATTGAATAAAAGGACATTTGACCACACCCAAGGCCCATTGTTGGCGCCACTCTATTAAGCGGCCACAAAGCCATTCGCCGAAGGTGGCCGCTTAATAGAGGTTCGACTGTACCTTTAATTAAATTAATAATTGTGCATCAACGTAGAAAATTTATATTGCTACCATTCGTGTTATACGTTTACCATACCGTAGAATCCCGAAAGTAGCGCCCCACCCCCCGAAAGTAGCGGCCCCTGTAAGTAGCGGTAAATTTGAGATGTCTTAAAAAAATTCCGAAAGTAGCGCCCCCCCCCCCCCCCCCCCCCGAAAGTAGCGGACCCCAACAGCAGCAGACCCCAACAGCAGCAGACTAGTTCCTAGTCCTCTTCTCTCGAACGTATTTTGGTGACGTCACGGAATAGGGATCGAGCGAGAGGACTAGCGGAAAATGTTCATCTTTATCTATCATGAATCCTGCTGGAGCTCGGATTCTTTAATCTTTATGAACGAGGGCACTTAAACAAACTTCTTCTTGACAGCAGACAGCAAACGAGTAGGTTTCTTTGTTTTACATTACGTTAAAAGGTTGTTACATACGAGGCTTTATAAAGTAGTGTTCGGCGTAGGAAGTGATTGTGTTGAAACACATTTATACAAATCGAAATATGCTATTTTAACGTTTCGGCAGTAGAACAACCTTGCTATATGATGTTATAAATAATTGTGCAGACCGATGTGAGTGTTATCTGCCTTGGTTTTCCGCCAAACGGCCGTTTGGTGCCTGTATAATTTGGGGCCAGTTTTGGGGCCAAGCAAAACATTTTATTCCAGGCCTCTCACAATTTTGGTCTGCCGCTTGACGTTAAAAAGAGAGGCCTGGGAACCAGGCTGCAACAGCGGATAAAACCAAAATTAAGGGGGGGGGCGCTTCTTTCGGGATTGTACGGTATGTGTATTTTTCAATGGTGCAAGTTTCATAAAAATGACACTTAACAGCAACTGTATCATCAAAAGTTTGTTTAGTAGTACTGTACCACCGCGGTTATACCATTGCGTCCAATGGCACACAAATTCTTTGGTTTTAATTAAGAAGGAAATGTTCCTTTTCCCATTAACATCCATCTTCTTGTATCATATTGAAACTGGCTAATAACTAATGTTTCTTTTAATACCTCTGGAACTATTTATTGTCATTATTTATTTATTTATTTATTGTCTACAGAAACCCAGGCTACTATATTATTCTCAACTTTCTAGCGCAAGTAAAATGACACGCATGGTTTATCACTAAACATTTTCTGTGTAATATTTGAGCTTGACGAACGTCGATATATACCAAACGTCTGCAATATTAATGTGTACTAAGCAAATAAACATTATGTGGCAGTAGGTTTATGGGAATTCTGTCTTGGAAAGGGTAAAATGGATCTACTAAAAGACAAAATAAGAACAAAACGTAACGAAATAAATGGAAATGCAAAGATAAGAGGATTAGTGTATTTAGTGCGAATGCTCACAAACAAACAACTTATAGACTCATCAGGAATACATTCCTGATGGTGACTACAATTTAGTCGATGTTTACCATTTTCGGAGTTACCGTTGTTTTGTTTTTTATCAAAATACTCAGAGGTTCCCGTAATTTATAGACCCAATCTACTACACTTTAGGTACAAGTACTGAATACATACATGTAATCCGTACTTTTTTATGACACCTGTCTGATACCGCATGTCTTTTTTGTTAATAATGCCTTTGTTTTTTTTGTAATTGAATTACGTTGCTCGGATGGGTCACCCCATTAGCTTCATGTGAGTGGAGTTGTTAGCTTCATGTGAGTAGGGTTTTTCACCGGGTTCTCCGGTTTTCCTCCCTCCGAAAAATCAACACCATACAATAGTTAGATAAAATCTACTAACTATTTCCTTCAAGGGGGTGACGGCCATTAGGTTGTCAGTATCTAAATACTGTCATGTGTTCCCCTCAATAAATAAGGTCGCTCACTTACTTTATGTATGCTGTATAAAGTTAGTGAATTCCAACTGTTAATTACTTTTGATGTATATTGCAGTCAAGATCCCAATGGAGAGATCTACTACTTCAATTTTTCAACTGGAGAAAGCATATGGGATCACCCTTGTGATGAATACTACCGAGGAATGGTAGAAGAGGAGAGAACAAAGCTAGAAATGAGTGGCAAGGCTCCGAAGAAAGATGCAAATAAAAAAGCTCCGAAAAAGAAAAAAGACAAGAAGTCTAAGTCTCTGGAATTTCCTGAGAAGGTTTTTACCAGCATATCATTAACTATAACATGAAAAATATTTTTTCAATGTTTTCAGTGTAAGTTATTGGATGAATCATAGACCTTATTCCAAAATGGCAGACACTTTAAAATGAATTTACATGTATGTGCATATAAATTAACTCTCATGACCTCGTTTAAAAGTAAAACTTCTTTTGAATAACTTTACGTTTTATTTATGCAAAATGTTGCTTTTTCATTGGATAGTCTCTGGAAAGTGTCTGGAAACGCGGCCAAAAGTCTTTGTTCTATGTTTTTTATTACGTTTGTGCACTTTCACGCTTGCTGAACTATTGAACACATTGTTTTTTTTGTTTAATGAAGCGATCAGCTAATAGAAGCGTTTAGGTTGAATCCATAGAAATAATAGGTCTTATTTCTATGGTTTAAATCACTCAACCGCGCTGTTTAAATATTAATGACCCCAAAACAAACGATTTGTACGCTTTCATGTCATCTTCAACATATAAAATTGCAGCTGATTATTAGACGGCTTTGATGTTCACCGCGTTTCCAGACAAAACGAGGACTTTCCCAGTCTTTTCGTAACACAACTCAACGTCAGAACTCAACACTGTTTTAAATAATAACTATTTAAACTGTGCAACACTAATGTAGTTTGCTTTTTATGTCGTAGACAAACAAAAGCCTTGGTTCTTTGACTGGTCCATTAAAGTCAGAAACCTTAGCACCTTTAAGAGGACAAGGAAAAGCTTTGGGAGGCTCTCTTCCTCCGCCTGTCGGTGTTGGTGCACTGAACCCATTGAATGGTTCTTTAGGACGATCTTTAGGAGATAGTACAAAAGGAACACGTTCGTTACTTGGCAGTCTAAAACCCGTACGTCACAACTGATAGTTTTTCGTTTTCTTGTTTTGTTTTATTTGGGGATTTTTTTATTTTATTTTTTTGGTTTTGGTTTTGTTTGTTTGTTTGTTTGTTTGTTTGTTGTTTCTGTTCTGTTTTGTTTTGAGGGATTTTTGTTTGTTTTTGTTTTCTTGTTTGTTTGTTTGTTTGTTTGTTGTTTTTCCTTTTGTTTTTGTTTTTTTGTTTCTCTTTTCTTTTGGGGGTGAGGGTTTTTTTTGCCTGACGTAACGAAAGACGATTTGGGTGTTAAGGGACATTTGACATTGTGTGGTGACATTTTTCTCTTGAGAAAACTAAAAACGTATTTACTAAGTACATGTAAAAGTACTTTTCTTAACGGAGACCTTGTTTGATCTCTCCGGTTTTCTATATACCTGACTCTGTTTAGATATAGTTGATATATTTGAAATTTTAAGTTAAATTTTACTTATTTCTATTTAAGCTTTCGTCTTCAAATGATTTTGAGAAAAATTCGTCCACTGACCACAACTTAACATTAAGTACTGGAGGAGGGGAGAAAATAAACCTGATGATGGATTTTCCCGAGGATGACGATAGTCAGGTAAACTTGAACACGCTTGCTTAAGGGTCTAGATCAACGAACTCGAACCGGCCGCTTTTCAGTTTTCGAAAGCAAAAAAATATATATATTTTATATCAACTCCTTTAAAATTAAACATCAACACGACAGCACTCTCTGTGTCCAACGTGCCATCCAAAGGAAAATGTTTTTGGCTGTCAGAAACTAAAAAATGGCGTCGCGTTGTTTGCGTTTGATGTGTCTGGAACCTAAAATAGAGATTATTGTTTGAGGTAGTTCGACATGACTGTGTGGAAAACGACGGCGTTTGGGTTTTTTCCCAGTATTCTGACCTGCTAAGCTCCCTCAGGCTAAAATGGGTAACGTTAAATTGATTATTACTTATCTTCGCGTGGTTTCTCAGGGAATGTTTATATGGAAGAGGGCTAGCCCTACGAAGAGGGAGAGCCTTGCCGAGATCCCGCATCTCAGCGTAATTCCTTGTAAACATTTGTTTACGTTTGTTGGGAAGCACGCGGGTGGCGTGTGCTATTAGGGCGCTGACTCTCACCGCTGTAGTTAAGCCCACTTGGACGGGGTTAGTACTTGGATGGATGACCGTCTGGGAATAACCCCGTTCTCGAACTTGAATTTCATGTGAGTAGAGTTTAGTTGGTCTCTCCTGTGCTTCGAAGGTTTTTCGCAGGCTTCTGCGGTTTTCCTCCCGCCGTAAAATCAACACTTAGGTCTTAGCTTATGTCGTGCACTTTAATCATGAGCCTCTGGCTCGGATGATTGGGCGACCACATCCAGTGTTTAACGACGTTAAATAAATCATTACTCAAAATGACAAGAGGGTCAGCCCTTCTAGGCGAGATCTCGCTATTAACAACCCGAGATCTCGCCTAGGAAGGCTGGAAATTTCCCATGTAAACGCGCTCAAGAGGCTGACCCTCTTAGGAGGGCTAGCAAATCGAAGCTCAGTATACATGGTAAAGTTTACTAATATTTTTTGGTCAACCTTTTATTTTACAAGTTGCGTTTGTTCATGTGTTTGTTATAAATTCAAATCGTGTTTGCGAAAACATGATTTCGGGCTTCGTGGGAAAGCTGCACAAGTCAGTAAACAAGCCAACGCGAGGTCAAATCCAGCCCTCTTTCTAGGGCTAACCCTACCAAGAGGGCTGGCCCTCCCCCATATAAACACACCCTCAGAAAGTAATAAGGTTATTATGGTTTGTTTGAAATCTAAAGAATCTGTTCTTTAAGAGAATAATGTGGCAACAGGAATGTTTGAAAATAACGACTGTATGTCTAGTATATACCGGTAAATCTAATTTATTTTGAAAAGATGCTGGCCGGTGACATTTTATCGATTGGCGTTCTCTAACCTAAACGTTTTAATACGAGCATTTGTCAACCTGCATGTGATCAACAGCTGACAGATCAATAAAACGATACTGTGAATAATTAACGAACGAGCGAGCGAACAAACAAACAAACAAACAAACAAACAAACAAACAAACAAACAAACCAACGGACGAAGAAATTAATTAATTAATCTTTGTTTGAACAGGGTATAACCTCTTGAACATATTAATAGTTGGGCCTTATAGACCCTTTTAATAAGTACCGAATACGTAATTTTCACACTTGACGTCAATTTCTTTTCAATTTCTCTTTTGAATTATTTTCAATATCGTTTATTGTCTTAGCTTTTGTATATTTTCAATAGAATTCGAAAGGCTGAAAATGACATCAATTGCGAAAAATGACGTACTCTGCACTTATTAAAAGAGAAGGAAGAAACACTCGGTCACTGATGCATGCAGTATCTAGCATAGGAAGATGGTAAAAATTACTTACAACGTTGTTGGGTTTTTCTCATTACAGGAGTCACCGAGACTGGATGTGCACTTGGACACAAATGATCTTGCAGAGTTGGGTTATAAGGTAATGGTTGTGTTGAGCGTTTTGGAATAAAAAGTTAGTATACTTTGTATTAGAAAAGAAAGTGAGTTTTTATATATGCTGCTATCCGCGATGGCGGTTTTGAGATTGCCAGGCCCGGTTTACAGTTCCTATATCTTATATGCATGTATTTTACATAATTATTCGTAGTGTTGAATTTTCGTAAGAAAAAGGTGGTATATCTCATGGTACCAAATTTTTATGAACATTTTTGTTGTTAAAACTAGTAACTTGGGTGGCTTTCCATTTACACGGTTAGACGGTCAGTCCGGTTAAATGGAACACGATTCGTTTGAGGCCTGGGATGGTCTGACTGGAAAATTTGGTCCTAATCAAAAGCAAGTCCATTCTGGCCGGACTGACCGGTCTAACCTTGTCAATTGGAAAGCGCCCTAAGTCACCGCGGACGTGACTTAAATGTAGGGACGATCTTTTGGAGAGAAACAGTGTTTACAACAGAATGATACGTCGTCATTTCTTGCGTTTGTTGCATTTACGAATTGAATTCCCGCCTTAAAAACGTTCCGAAATGTTATGCAGCGTTGTAAACCCTGTTTCTTTTCAAATGGATTTGAAAAATCGTCCCTATAGTTTCGGTAACAGGTTATTACAGCGAAAATGTGGATGAAGATATGAAATTTTAGAATGACAAGATATATCACCTTTTCATTACCTGAGAGATTCTAAAGATTGCGAATGTGTCCCCACACATGAGATAGATATTTTGAACGCCGAATGTTTCATATGCTGAATCTGATGATAATGAACTAGATCTTTTGTTTGTACTTATTTGTATTACATTTAACATTTTTAAAGATTTCGACATTTAAGCTACACATTTAGGAAAACTCACAGTTTGTCAACAAAATATGTGCGGCAGACTTGTATAACTAATTTGTGAACAAGTAGTTACAATAGCGTTATTTCATGTAGCTGCTGCAAGCTTGCTGTGGTTAACCTTGTAACAACGTCTTCCAAGTATTGTTGCAGAAAGTTGTTTAGGAAACATGTGACTGGCTTGTTGATCACGGGAACTTGTTGTGTGGTGGTCTTTAAAGAGGAAATGAAATGAAAATTAAGTTTGTTTCATCTTCAAGATCTCCTGAAAGTGATAAAGAATGACTTTTACAGTATTTCACTTCGTTCACAAGTTATTTAGAATTGTTTGATATGTAAATGAGATAAGCTATGACGTAAAGTTATATAGAGAATAATACATGGATGCTTGGAAATATGAAATTTATTTTGAGTGTTGACCAGGATATCTCACGAGTGAGCGAAGCGAACGAGTGACATATCCTGTTCAACACGAGAAATAAATTTCATATTTCCAAGCATCCATGTATTGTTCTGTTTATTATATAAAAAAATTGTCCTATTGCCTTGCAAAAATTGCATTAAACTATAATGCTGATTCAGCGATAATCGTCACATGTGCGATTATCATAAATAATCACACATGTGAGATTATCACTATTATTAGTGGCAGAAAAATCAGTAAAACACTCTATTTTATATAATAAATACAGATAATTGTGGGTTATTGGAAAATCATGTATATCTTTGGAATTATTAAACAATATTATTTAAAACTTTGCAACTACATGGACCTCACAAGACCAAATTTTGTTCGATAATCTCGAAGATATACATGATTTTCTATATAACTCACATTTATCTGTACATAACTTTACGTCATAGTTCATCTCATTTACATATCAAACAAATCTAAATAACTTGAGAACGAAGTGAAATATGGAAAATCTGTTAAAGTAATTCTTTATTGTTTTTTTGAGATCTTGAAGATAGAGCAAACTTCATTTCATTTCATTTCCGATCCTCTTTAACAAATTCAAGCAAGTAATGCGAATACATATACTGAAACTTGCTGGGTGGCGATTTGTGCGTTTTACATGTGTTAACTTTAATTATTGTTTTGTTTGTAAAATCTTGGCTAAAACAAATAGTTGTTTACATTTAATTATTCTGTCTGATAATTTACATGTAAATGTGTCAATATAATTATCGTTGTAATATGAACGCCAATATGTTGATCATTAACATATTTTATTTTGCTTTTAGGAGTCTCCAAGATTTAACTCAGACTTGTACGATCTCAAGAACCTTAATTATGACGTTAGTTCAGTAACCACTTTTTTGAAATGTTGTTTTGTTCTGCATATATGATGTTAATATATGTTCCATGCACCAACTACAGTAACTCATGCACGACAACAGGACAAATTATTATGAAAATTTGGTGGAAAATTTTTTATTGTACAGGATTCGAATGAAACGAACAGTGAAGATTCCAAGTTAGTAAAAACGCCATTGACTAGCTCTGATGACAGCTACGATGATGGTGAAGTTGTAAGTATTTCTTTTTATGCATAATTTACGTTCATATATGCTTTTTTCAAAGGCATTTATAATTCACGAGGGAGATTTAAAAGAAACGAATATTTAATCAGTATTTAGAAATCTGCTTTACGGTCAAATTTAGCAAACTTTTATGTCGATTTTCTTTTAAAATATTGATTCGTTTGAGAAGAGCTCTATATCCACACTCGTCAGTGTTCATCCTCCGATGTCTAAATACAGCTAAGCTGGTTAAAAAACTCAGCATCGCCTCATATTTTCATCCTCCTTTGCTGTATATTTAGAAATCGGAGGAAGAACACTAACTCGTGTGGGATATAATATACAATACTTTTTATACAGCTCATTTATAGTTGTATCAAGCTTTTAGATAAAGATCACTGGGTTTTCCAACAAAGCTATGAATTTTTAATCTATTCTAGCTACTTTAATTTCTTTATTATCACATCAAATTAACGTGGTATTCTCAAAAACGGTTCTGAATGTAATATATCCAACACGAGTCAGTGTTCTTCCTCCGATTTCTAAATACAGCCAAGCAGGTTGAAAATACGAGGCGAAGCCGAGTTTTTTTAACCAGCTTGGCTGTATTTAGACATCGGAGGATGAACACTGACGAGTGTTGGATATATCTTCTCAAATGAATCAATATTTTAAGAGAAAATCGACCTCAAAGTTTGCTAAATTTGACCGTAATCTTCCTCCGATTTCTAAATACTGATTAAATATTGATTTCGTTTGAATTTTCCTCATGAATTATTAATGAGTTTGAGAAGCTTCGAGATAAAACTTATTCCATACGTAACATAGGTCTAGTGAAGCAACGGTAGTAAACATCTTCATCCAATTCATTAATAATTCATCAAGAAAATTTAAAATAAATCAATGTTTAATCAGGTGTTGTATAACTCATACAAATTATTCGGATACAAATTCATACTGGGTTAAACTTTCCGCTCGATTTTTCCAGCTCAAAGTTATTCCAGACTCCAGTAATTCTTCCTGAAATGAAAATTCGCTGAAAGTTCTCAAGTTTTAATATACTAATATTAAAAAACAACCAGTTGTGGTTACACCAAAGTTGTTTAGGAAATACAGCTGTCAGTAAAACATGATATTTGTAGCTATTTTGGGTATAACTTTCGATTCTGTCTTGTTATCTTGAAAAAGCCTTCATAAAAGCACTTTTAGCACTCGATATATTAGATCCACCTATGTATATATGAACTATTTTGTGGCAACAAATAATGGAAGAAAATTTGACGAAAATAACTAGTGACAAACATTTTCGTGATATGCCCACATTCCTTTTTGTTACATGTTTTTTTAAAGCCGCAAGAACGAGAAACGTACGGTATTTAAATTGTCGAAATGATTTTTTCTCTATTCTTTCATATATATGCTGTAGATCTTCTGTAGGAAATAAATAATTGAAAAAAAGTAGTGGTCACTGAGTGTCTTCGTGAGCTACACAAGGTCAAAGCTTCAACATGGAGCATTTTTCAATCATTTCATCTGTGCGCAACCACGCTATATAAATTTTAATTTAAAAAAACAAAACAAAAAATAAGTTAATATCTTTTTGTTAAAGTTATCATTAGCTAATTTAGCCTCTTTAGTGAAACTGTTGTGTGTTGCGTCACTAAGACATGGTTACAGCTTGAATAAGTATTGCAGAATTATGCGCAGAAAAGCTGCGCAGTGCAAAACTGATGAATCACTTTAAACAGCTTATATCTTAGAGACTGTTGATAAATCTGAACAATTAACAATATTCGCGTCCGAACTCCGAACTGTATGGGATTTGCAACGGCCAACTTAAAGGAACTTAACTCGTATATAAAATATGCATGAACCTTACCGAGCTTTAGCTGATGGAAAGCTTAAATGCAGAGTCAATAGCGCTCGTCGGCTCCGTCGTGATGCCGTCACTATTTAATTGTGTCCACTTTTACCCATATATGATTCTTGCAGTCCGAACAATAGATAATGGCTCATTTGCAATCATTTGAAAGTCAATTTTAGTTTGTTTGTCCGCATTTTGTACTATAAATACGATGGTCTGGAAACTCAGTGAAAATCTTTGTTCTATCTTTTTGTTCACGTTTATGCAAACTTGTGCACGGTGGGCACATTGTATTTTCGGTATAATGAAGCAGTCATCCAATGGCAGCGTTTGGATTTAGTCACTCAACCATGTTATTTAAATATGAAGAGAAAAACAAAAGGTTTGCACGGTGAGGACCGTTTCAACATTAAATCACAGCTCATTATGGACGCATTGAAGTTTGTCGAGTTTCGAAACCATGTATATCTCAATTGACTAAAGTATGTTAAATGTAAATCAGGACGATTCTCTATCCCTTTATAAATGTTCACTAAAAAAGAATTTCTTTTGATATCTCCTGAATTATTCATAGTTTGATAATTGCCAGTTAAAATGTTTGGTTTCCAATAGAAAATAATTGGAATCTGAAAAGATACTTGGAAGAATACAGTCTTCTAATAATAGTTATTTTGTATATTTCTTATGTTTTTAGGATTTTGGTATCAACTTGGCATTATCTGACCGTTTGGAGGGCATGAGTGCTGATCTGTTAATGCCGGCAAGAGTTGACAATAAGGTTTGTACATTGGCAGGGGACTGTATATGCACGCTCATGTCTTTATATATCTACTAGCAATGTTGTCTGTACAATCATCTGTATATAGAGACTCGTTGATTTTGAACTTTAAGTTTACCTAACGATCCTACGGTGACACACTTCGAGGTTGTGTCATGCAGATATTAGCTGGTCTCCGACATAAAAATCTCCCAGACTGTTAGGCCAAAAACAAATTATATGGGTTTCCGGTTTCCCGACCCTACCTAGTTTTTGGCCAGCAAAATACCGACCCTAATCTTTTTATTGAATTTTTGAGAAGCATGGGCCTGAGTTGCAGCATGATTTGCATCTTGGGATATCAAGCATGGCAACAGAACCCAGTAATGTGCTCAAAATTAGCTTTAATGGGCTACCGTAATTGCAGTGCTGTGAGTAACTTCGTTACAAGTAACTAGTTACAGCAACTAGTTACATTTTTAAGTAACTGTAACTGAAACTAGTTACTTTTTCTGAAGAAGTAACTATAACTAGTTACTTTTTGAAGAAGTAACTATAACTAGTTACTTTTTTAAAGAACTGTAACTAGTTACAATATTTGGTTCAAAAATGTGACTAGTATAGTTACTGATATTCAGTTAAGGATGTCATTCTTTCTTGATAAAAATGGTTTTGATATAATAATAAAGGTACATTATGTACACATTTGATTATTTCTGCTTAGTGACAACTATATTTAGGCATTTAGATGTAAAAACATAATTATGGTACTGGTATCTGTAATTTTTTCTAGTAACACGGACAATGGGATGTAACTTTTGTAACTAGTTACAAAATGTTTGAAGCAACTTTGTAACTGTAACTAGTTACTTTCTTTTCATTGTAACTTTTATCGGTAACTAGTTACTTTTCTAACGATGTAACTGTAACTAGTTACAAAAATTATGTAACTTTTACAGCACTGCGTAATTGACATTTGGTTTTGGAAAGAATATTATTGTCGTGCCTGGGAACTAAATAAAAAAGAAATAGAAAGGAAAAAAATCCGACCTACCCTTCCTAGGTTTTTGTGAAAAGAAATAGGAAACCCAAGTTGTTTTTTCTTTTGCCTTATCAGAGTTTCGGAAACTTTTATCTGTGATTAAACCACGATTCAATGTTAGGAACTAGATGTCAGGCACAAAAGTCTTGAAACTCTTGGAAATGATTAGGAAATGACTGATGTGGCAGCGAAACACAAGTCTTTTATGTTGGTGTATTAACTTTATCCGAAAAGGCCAAAGATGGTCTTAATAAAGGAACCGTGTATTGATTTCGTTCGTAATCCTATTGTTTTAGGAGAACGACTTCATAAAGAATAGTGATTCAAGTGTAGAAATACTTAAGCAGTAAGTTGTCATGAACATGAACTATGACTAATATAATATTTAATTATGTTTAATAACTTAACAAACGTAATCCAACAATCCTAACCAAAATTTATCCGGACACTTGCATACAAAAGTCGGCAATCGTATTAATTCGTAAGTTTGTCTTAAAAAATCGTCGCCCCGTACAATGTTGGTTGAAAAAGTCTAATGCAAGCAACGATTATCAATATGATTATCTGATTATCAACATTGATTTGGGGGGGGGGGGGTTTTTCATTTTTGCCAAGGAAATTTGATGTCACCATTAATTTTAAACCATGCAACTGTCCGAATATTTTTGGCCAGGATCCATTGATCCAAGCTTCTTTGAGCAATTTGTGTATTAATAAGTTGTACGTATACATGTATAGTGCATGTGGTACGTTTGCGAGCTCGGTATAATGTAACAGACGTTTGGTGGACATTCGTCAAACTCAATTACTCAGAAAAGCCCCATCTGACAGGGTTCGAACCTGCAACCTTCTAATGACGGGTTAGACGCTATAACCATTGAGCCACTGAGGCTCAGATGGAGAGCTAAGGTTGCAAATTCATAGTCGACTGTCATATATGCTCCTAAGTGGTAGCGTTTGCATATGAGATGTAGTTAAAGTGATATGATAAGTTGTACGTATACATGTAGCGCGCACGTGGTACGTTTGCGAGCTTGGTGTAATGTAACAAACGTTTGCTGGACGTTGACGCTGTATTTGTAGCACCCATGTTTCCATACACACTCACCTTTGTTCGGTTTCTGCATGGTTCCTCATTATATGTACTTTGCTTTTATTACTATTGCAGTTTTGCATTGCAGTTTTACAGTTTCTCGTTTGCTTTCTGGTCTTATTTAATTTGTAATGTGTCTTAGACTTGATTTGAAGAAGAAGGAGCTAGTGAAGAATCAACAACCAGAAAATGCAGCGGAAGACAAGAATGACACGTAAGTATTGGGACAGTTAGAATTCTGACGAAAAATGCTTAAGATATCAAGTGCATGCAAATGGTCAAAATTTTAGCTAGAATTGTCTGAAAATGATGGTTCAAGATTATCGTAGAAAATGGAGTTTATTAATAGCATTTAAAAAACTCATTAATAATTCATTCGGTGGTTTTATACCTGATAAAACTTATTGACGTCGGGAAGAATACTAATGAACATACAATTTTATATAAAGCATACTAATGAACATAACCAAAAACGAAACGTTTTTTAAGCCGTTCAATAAACTCGCATCACGTGTTTTATCAGGTCAAAAACCACTTTTATTAATGTCAAGTGTTACCCCCTTGAAATAAAGTCTCTAACTAACTAGCCCTCGTGGTTTTAAACCTGATAAAACACTGCTGCTTGTTTATTAAACATTAACATTGTAAAAAATCTACTATTCAACAAAAGAATCCCCGTCTCTGCATGTTTCCTTCCTAGCCTCCTCAAAAAGCAAGGATCATTCGAACAGAGTCTCTCGTTCCCACCTGCAAAAAAAACTGAAGTTGCATATTGCGTGGCTTTTTTACACAGACAAACACTCTATTCATATTTTCCATGCATGTGGGAGCGAATTTGGTTGATTTTTTAAGAAACTGCGCAGAATAGATGCGTCTAAGATACTGTTTGGTCTATTATTTTGAATTCACCAGTTTCAAACAATCTTTACCAAAAATTTTTTGTGATATCATACACATGTAAATGGTCCACTGCACGGCAAAGTGTCTCAACAATTTTGATCAGGATATTGTAGAATCGATTCTTTCTATATCAAAGAAAGAGAAACGTAAGGGACTTTATCTGGCTTTGCGAGATCAGTCCATACTGTGTATTTGTATGTTACTTTGTGGAGTTCTTAATTTATGCATTCATGGTCACTTTTTATTTGCTAAAAATAATTCTTAGGTGAATATTGTGGGTTTGGATACTAACAAACATGACCATTCATAACGGGAGAAGACAATTATTATGAAATATGTGTAAGAGTGATGTATGGCTACGGAAAGTCTACTGTCTAGGTTGACGTATTATAGCCACAGAGGCTTAGCTCTCTTAGCTGATCAAACTGAACACTCGAAATTGAATTACATGTCTTTGCGGCCCAATGTGTTATTCTTTATCTGTTTTTCTTTTTGGTTTAAATAAATGGAAACAAAACCTATTTTAAAATCTCGCTTGCTACGAAACGAATTCAGTGCTAAAAGTGGCTAAATTACTATGCTAAAACGAATGCTCTCTTCAAATTAAGCTCAGCTCAGGTTGATAATTAATTAAATTTGGTACTATAATGGTTTTGGTTTTTTACGAACGATTCTCATGCAATAAGTGTTTTTTGTATGTTATTAGTGTTTTCAGCTTGAGTTGGTAAAGTTTTTTCGTATGTTTTTGCTGTACAACCTGTCGTAAGTTAAACTCAGAAAGTTAAATATCGAAAACTACCTCGGTCTGCCATCAGAGTTCCAGTGGCTCAATGGTGAGAGCGTGCGGTTGGCATTCGGAAGTTAAGGTTGTGGGTTCGAGTCCCGTCTGGAGCTCAGAGTTTTCTTCTGAGTTTAACTTACGACAGCTTGTACAGCAAAAACATACGAAAAAAGTGACTTTATGCGTTGTTTAGGAAAATCTTTGAGACCCAAGCTAAAGATAAGTTACGTCTTTCAAGAAGCAATGCGGAAAGTGAAGAAGACGAATCTCTAACAAATGAAAAATTGTTGAAAGAAAAGGAGGAAACGATTGCTAAAATAAAAGAAGAGCTGGAGAAGGATCAAGAAAGAGCAGAAAGAAAATTACGTTCAGAGTATGCCAACAAGATGAAAGAACTTCAGATGAGAATTCGAGAAGAACACTTAGAAGAAGAAGCACACCTCCAAGAAGGCAAGGAGGATGCGATGAGGAAATTAAAATCTGAATTAAAGCGGAAACAAACGGAAGAAGAGGAAAACCTGAAAATGGAACAAACTGACGAACTTGAAGCGTTTCGAACCAAATTAAAAAGTGAAAGAAAGAAAGATGAAGACAAAATACGAGACGAGATTAAGGATGAAATGGCGAAACTGAAAGAAAAGTGTAAGTCTGAAGAGGAAGCTGAGAAAAGAATATTAGAAAAACAGAATAAACTAAAGATCGAGGGACTTCGAGAAAAACTAGAGAAAGACAACGATAACGTAAGTATAGCGTGTGGTTGTTTTTTATTTTAGGATTTTGTGTTCACCTTTATTATCTAAAAATATTTCCGATTCAAAATTGTATTTTTCATTACGTCCGATCATAGATAATATAAAATATACATGGTTTGGAAGCTCAACAAAAATCATTGTTTTATGTTTTTGTTCAGGTTTATGGAAATGTGTGTTACTGAACATATTGTGTTTTCTGTATAGTGAAGCAATCATCCAATAGCAACGTTTGGGTTCAATCACTCAACCGTATTGTTTAAATATTAATAAAACAAAGGATTTGGCACCTTCATGTACCTTTCAACATGAATCGTAGCTTGACTGTTAACCGCTTTGAAGTTTGCCGGGTTTCCAAACCATGTATATTTTCTATTAACTATGGTCCGATTCAAAAGTGTAATTACGCCCGCGCAAGCGGAGCGTGCCTTGTTTAGTTCGCCTTGCATGGGAGTTGAAATATTTCCAACTTTCAAAGCCCGCTCCGCCCGCGCGGGCAAAGCGGAGGTAATGGAAAACAGCCTTAAGCTTTGGTGTTGTTTTTTTATAAAAAGACAGAGGAGCTCAGCGGTCTTATAGAAATTATAACCAGAGTGTAAAATAAGTACATATTCCTAGTTTTTATAAGCAACCGGATTTTGGCTTCCATGAGACCTCTGGTTTAAGTGTGGTTTCCATATAATCGCCGCGATCGCTCAAAAATTAACTCGGCCATCGCAACGATCAATAATCGTGTCGCTGTTTCGGCATGATCAAGGCGGCCATGGCTGATCGCGGCCATTGTGGTTGGCTGGGATGCATACTGATCGCTGCGATCGCCAAGTTATTTTTGAGTGATCGTAGCGATTATATGGAAACCAGGCTTTAGTCAGCGAGCTTCTCCACGGGGTACTTTGGATAACTGCCGAGAATTCAGTGACAGCAAGAAAATGTGTTTATTTCTTGCATGGGCAACCAACTTCGAACCTTACTAATCATCTTTAATTTTTTTTGCTTAGTTACTTGAGGAGATGCAACAACAACACCAATATGAAATACAGCAGATGAAATCAGAACTGGAAGAACAACACGAGAAGGTGCGTAAAATGTTCAATCAATCATTTCTCAGGATATTATTATGCAACGAAGACTATTAGTATAGGTTATTTTGAGGCCACGAGGGGATATGTGTGATTTATTCACCGAGGGCGTAGCCCGAGATGAATAAACACATATCCCCGAGGGGACTTAATTTTCATATGGGCGAGGTTGACAGGAGTCACAATAGAAAAGAAATATCGAGGGGAGTATTAGGGGCCGATTGTCACGAAATTGTTTCCTCGGCCACAAAAGGAGATTTTAATCAACGTTAGGATTCGTTTACATCTAAACCAAACCAATTCTTCTTTGTACATTTAGTTTATGCGAGTTTGAAAACCACAGTGAGATCCCAATCAATCGCGTGAGCCTAGTTAACCGGGCTAGCCCGGCTGATGTAAACAGCCCCTTAGGGGCCGAATACATGGGGAAATTTCAGCCCGGCTGCTGAGGTATGGGAAAGAGGAGAATGATCTGAATAAGAAACACGAAGTGTGGAAATCAGCCAAGTTGTCACAAACATGGAGCATAAAACACACATATTTAGATGTGTATTTCAAATAAACCATATTTATTCCTTCTTTATCGCTTTTCACAAGGCACTTTCTGTATTTCACACTTCGTGTTTCTCATTCAAAACATTCACTCCCTCATTTCCATCCCCCAGTAGCCGGGCTGAAATCTCAGCCCGGGCTGAAATTTCCCCATGTATTCGGCCCCTTAGAGGGGAATATTAATCTATTGTTCTGCCATTGTTATCAGGGGCTATTGAATATATTCCCCAAAAAGAACACAGGAAACCAAGCCATGTGAAAATTATCATAAATTAGTTCACGATCACCTCGGTTTTCTTTGATGTTTATTTATAATAGTTACTCTCAACCACGCATAAGTCAAGTTAATTGCCCCAGGCTAATATATATTAGCCCGGGGCAATTAACTTGATTTATGCGTGGTTGGGAAAATAAGCGTTTAAATCAATGGTCACGAATGTGATAAATGATTTATCATCGCGACTGAAGTGTTTTTTTGGACAACCTCTGTGATAACGAACTCAGTATCTCAGTTTTCTTAGGCAACCTCTGTGATACGCAAGTTATTTACCTCGGGCCTTCGGCAACTAACCTATACTTATACAATAACGTGGCTTCTATGTGCATTTTCATTGGTTATTGACCGTGATCTATTAAAGGACACACGCACAGCTGGCGTCAAATCACGTCAGTATAGACTTGTTTTTCTTTTTCAATGCCCCAGAAATTCTTCAATAAACCACTTGACGTTTTTATTGTATAAAACAAATAGTTTACATTTTTCCGTGCGTGCGTGTGTACTGTAACAGATCACAGAAAACGTCACGCACGAGAAAATGTGATCTATTTGTTAAGGAACGGCGGCTAATCATCCTTACTCGCAGCCAGTGGCTGAATTGCGATGGACGCAAATCAATGTGGCCGTGTTGAAGGCATAATCAAAGGCGTTCCAGGCAGCCGCTATACCAACCTCGTACCCAGGGAGAGCGGAGATAAGACCCTGGGTACGAGGTTGCCGCCATACGACACAGTTCAGATCACAGCTAAGATGTAGGTGCTGATTTTACGGAGGGAGGAAAACCAGAGAACCCGGCGAAAAACCCTCGGAGAAACAGGAGAGATCAATTACAACTCTACTCACATAAGTCCCAAGCTCGACAACGGGTTATTCACAGGCGGTCACCCATTCAAGTACTAATCCCGTCGAACCAGGCTTTATACTTTGGACCGCAGTGGTGAGAGGCAGCGCTCTAACAGCACACGCCACCCGTGCTTAATCAACACCATATTATACGATTTGGACTTTTTCTAAATTTTTAAATAGAGCAAATTACTGGCAATGCATGTTATTCATCACTATAGTCAGTTTGTATTTATTCATTTGCGTATATAGACTATTAGTGAGTTAAAAGATGAACTTCACAAGACCCATGGAGATGATGTAAGAGATTTGAAAGAGACCATAGAGTCTAAGCAAGAAAGTCAACAACTCATAGCTCTTCAGGTATAAATTACCATAAATACATATCTCAATTTACCTTTTCACTGCGATTTGCGAAAGACGAACTCTAGTATTTTACTCTGACTGATTTCTTTTGTTTATTTTATTTCATTTCATTTCATTTTATTTTATTTTATTTTATTTTATTTTATTTTATTTTATTTTATTTTATTTTATTTCATTTCATTTCATTTCATTTCATTTCATTTTATTTTATTTTATTTTATTTTATTTTATTTTATTTCATTTCATTTCATTTCATTTCATTTCATTTCATTTCATTTCATTTTATTTTATTTTATTTTATTTTATTTTATTTTATTTTATTTTATTTTATTTTATTTTATTTTATTTTATTTTATTTTATTTTATTTTATTTTATTTTATTTTATTTTATTTTATTTTATTTTATTTTATTTTATTTTATTTTATTTTATTTTATTTTATTTTATTTTATTTTATTTTATTTTATTTTATTTTATTTTATTTTATTTTATTTTATTTTATTTTATTTTATTTTATTTTATTTTATTTTATTTTATTTTATTTTATTTTATTTTATTTTATTTTATTTTATTTTAGAAGAATCTTGAGAGCAAGATCAAAGCTGCTCAAGAAGCTCATGAAAAAGAACTGGTAAGTTAAAAATTCCAAGTAACATTTCTCACTAACAACCGGTTCCAAATATATATATATTTGCCCGCATGCTCGTCAAAATACGGCACAACTCGTAAAAATATACAGTGATACTACACACCAAAACATCTAATAAGAGATTTATTATACAACTGCTCTGATCAACAAATTTTTATGGAAAAAGAAAACTTTAAAAAGGCCAGAGAAGTGTGACTTGCACCAGGACAAAATAATAAGCATACATGAAGTAGTCTCCCGTGTGATAAATTTGATTGGATAACAATCCAAATAAACAGTGCGAATAACTATCCATCCAAATATCGCTGTATATTTGCACTCATTTTTAGCGTTATTTGGACAGTTTTTAATGCAGTTGTATAATAAGACCTATTATTGATTGATTGATTGCTTGGTTGATTGATTAGTTGATTGGTTTATTCATTGATTGATTGATTGATTGATTGATTGATTGATTGATTGATTGATTGATTGATTAGATGGTTCACCACCTTTTCTTTTATATCGTTAATAGGCGTCGATGAAATCTGAACACGAATCGAAAATATACAAGACGAAGCAGGAATTTAAAGAAACGGTACTGCAGTTATTTTTAAAAGATATTCTTACACAATTCAAGTCGTACTGACTTTAGGTCGGATGTAGTGTTCTTACTGTAGGTTCTTTTCATTAGTTTGGCCTGGGATTCAGTTCACACCGACATAATCTTAGTCATATTGGGTCGACTTTCTTTATAAATTCGCGAAATGACGTCGCATGGACTACGGGTAGTAAAATAAATCAACTGTTTAACTAAAAAAAGCATTATTACGACAGTTAGGGTTAGGATTAGAAGTTTAATTGTATATTTAGAAGTCGGGATATTTTTCCATAAAAATATCCCGACTTCTAAATATACAATTAAACTTCTAATCCTAACCCTAACTGTCGTAATAATGCTTTTTTTAGTTAAACAGTTGATTTATTTTACTACCCGTAGTCCATGCGACGTCATTTCGCGAATTTATAAAGAAAGTGGCCTTCATATTTGATTAATAACCAACGCTGCATGACTTCAAAGACTGGCCTCCTGGAAACAAAAACCGAAATGCGAAAGTTCAGGCTGGTCCGAAAGTACACTGGCCTCATATAAACACTCTAAAATAGACACTGCGCGTGAATAAACTAGTGTGCATAAATTATATAGCAGCTATAGTCTTAAGGTGAGGTAATAGGCAACATTTTTCTTCAACTTGCAACGCAACAAAGTTGTGTTGCAAGTTGAAAAGCGTTGTTGCACGTATTACCACTCGCCTTAAACATTGTCACGCAACAATGATTTTGTTACAAGTTGAAAAAAATTGTTGAAAAAGGTCGACTCCAGTTCTACTTGCTGCAACATGCTGATTCAACTTGCGTGACAATGTTTAAGGTGCGTGGTAATACATGCAACAACGCTATTCAACTTGCAACGCAACAATGTTGTAGCAGTTTGTTGCTCGTATTACTTCACCTTTACGGGAGTGTGAAAAAGCGTTAAAATATTAACACAATAAAATTTTACCTCTAATAATAATATTGAATAGGAAATTGTTTATGTGGTCAAATCTTTATTAAGAAGTCTTCACTTGAAAAGTTCAACTAAAAGTTGAAAATTTTATTTTTGGATGGCTGTTAAAGTGAACAGCCACTTTACATGTTTTTTTACTTGGTTACCTGCATATATAGCTGGCTTGTAGTTGGGGAAACGGACTTTCAGTTTTGCATGTGCTTGTGGAGCATTAATTACAGGTGACCAAGTGAATAAAGTTTTTAGGGTCGTGTTGAATATTAAATATAATTGTGCATGGCTATTAATTTACCGGGCGGAAAACGTAATCGAATTATAAAAATAAGAGCCCAGCTCAAGATTCTTTAATGTATGGCCATAATGAAACACATGCAAAGTCATTTTAAAGCATTTAAAAATCAAATAAATTTACTAACGTTTTGTGGCTATTCTTGCAACATCTTCAGAGTATTAATTTATATGTTTTAAAATCTATCTATACATATAAAAGTTATTTACATGTGAGAATACTTAATTAGAACGGCGAACCAATGATTTATCTGTAATCTCTTCTCTTCGTTCTTCTTCTAATTTTGAAATACTCATCCGAGAAAGTTTACTCATTTCTAAACCTAAACCTACGGCTACTTTGAATGAAAACAACTTTTCCATTTCTCTGTCCTTATTTTACTTTCTTTCCTTATTCTCAATGGTTCACTGTTCTAATTAGTTATTCTTACATATAAATGACTTATATATATTTAGAGGGAGAGATTTTGACACATGTACATTAATACTCTGAAGATGTTGCAAGATAGCAACGAAACGTTAGTATAAACTTAATATTTTAATTAAAATATTTTGACTTTGTGTTTCATTATCGTTTTACATTTACGAATTTTGAGCTCGGGGCTCTTATCTTTATAATAATAAATATAGTTGAACTTTTTACGACTTCTTAATAGAATATTAACCACATTAACGTTCTGATATTTTAGAGCATATCTATGTTGAATTGTGGAGGAAGGAGGTGTTAATGTTATATATATATATATATATATATGTATATTTACAAAATGAGTGGCCGTTCTGTATCGGGGTATACAGACACGAGGCGAAGCCGAGTGCCTGTATCTCGATACAGAACGGACACGGATTCTGTAAATGACATCTATAAAACGATCTGATTTGGTAAGTTCATTGGCGTAGTAATTTTTCTAAAAAAACGTTGTCTAAGTCGAGAAAATCAAAGCTAAAGTTTATGTAAATCAAGAGGAATCTGTATCACATATACAGACACTCGTATAGTATAGTATATTAAACATGATTTTCTTTGTGTTTTCCTCATGAATTATTAATGAGGTATATATATATATATAATATTTTTGTCTACCAGGCAGCAAGCAATGCATTTGAGATGCTTGTATTATAGTCAACCATCATCATAATTATCATCATCATCATTATTATTATTATTATTATCATCATCATCATCATAACGGCCATGACTATCATTATTATCGTTATATATTATTCTGATAATTATTGTTGTGATGGTAATGATGATGGTTGCTGTTGTTATTTTGTGTAGGAGATGAAACAGCAGTTTGAATTGAACGAAAGACTAGAAAGAGAAAAGAAAGACTTGCAAGATCAGCATATAGCTGAAATTGAAAAATTGAATGACAAGTTTCAACAATTTCAATCAACACGGACTACTGATCAAAAGAAGCTGGTAAATTTTAACACTAAAGAAATTTTAGTGTCAAGCAAAGGTTCTAATTCACTCTGACATGAACGACCTTTACTTAAACGTATCGATGTTTTGTGTATTTTCCGGTACTAGATCACCCTTAGCGTTTATATATTTTATAAGGCACTTTCTTCGCAGCATTATATTTGTATTGTGTTGTGTCGTATTGTATTGTATTGTATTGTATTGTATTGTATTGTATTGTATTGTATTGTATTGTATTGTATTGCATTGTATTGTATTGTATTTGGGAATGTGACAACCACTGACCTATATATAATTGGGCTGCGGGCTGGTCTACCAGTGGCGTATAGCTTCATAGCGTGGGCTTCAGGGGCCCCAGTTCAAGCGTTACGGTTAGGACTCTTCACTCCCTACTTCACCTAAATTGCGCTTACACAAACTCACAAATATCAAAACAAACAAACAAACAAACAAACAAACAAACAAACAAACAAACAAACAAACAAACAAACAAACAAAGTTCTGTTTGGATATCAAACTATACAGTTTACTATTCATTGACATCATAGAACGAACTATACATATAATTAGTTCACAATCTGATAGCTATGTCGTGAGCAATGAACTTCATTCTCTACACTGATCTGGAACGCTTCAGTCGTTCGCATGCTTCAAAGGTCAAGTCAGGATTTTCGTATATGACGTCGGATTCAGTCCGGGAACAGTTTGTATGGGGATTGAAAGCGATGTAATATAACTGACTTCATTTTCCGCCTTGGAGTTACGACTCAGTGTTCATATGACAAGCAGCTTTAATGAGCCGACTGAAGTAAATCAGGCTTTGTTGAAGAGTTCTTTGCGCACAACTGTGACAGGGAATCTAATAAATGTTTTCGTCTTTTTTCCGTGTTTCGCCAATTTTGGCAAATTAAGATGTTTAATAGTTAAGAAAAGAAATTTTGACGGTTATTAATGATTGAGGATGACTCAAATAGCATGGAGATTCTAGAACAATCATCCCCAAAACTATCGGACCTCGAATTCGCTTGATTTAGGTCCTGTTTGTGTTTTGATAGTTCTGACATTTTTGTATAGGAATTGGCCAAAATGCCTTTTGGTGATCCTTTCTAGACCATCAAAAACCTCATTTTGGCGAAAAACGGGGGAAATTATTAGGAGCCGCGACATTAGCACACCGAAAAATTAGGCTTGTTTTGTTCGGATTTTTTTATGTAGATTCAGAAAAACTTGGTTTCGAGTCAAAACTCTATCGGGGAAGTGTCTAAATTGTTGAAAGTGTCTAATTTCACGCAAGATATTCTACATTAGTAACATTACATATACATTAAATATATCTCTCCATGCAATACTCCACTCGGTCATGAATAACGTACAAATTACCTCATTGGCTTTTTTACTTTGGTTTAACGAGAACGAGATTAGTTTTGTCATTCAACTACATTGAATAATCAGACGGGGGATTTATATTTTATTTCATTCTAGGACGACGAAGTTAAAAAAATGGTCAATGATTTAAACAAAAGAAAGGCTGAACTTGAAAAAGAACAAACCGACATAAGAGACAAGGTAACCGTTTCTTTATTTTTTCATTGCATATTATGATGTTGACTTTACGTAGTTTGAACGATAAGATGATGCTATATAGGTATATAGGGAGTAGAAGTGCTGTGGCATAAGTATGAAAAGTAATGCGAGAAAACATAGGCACGAAATGTTTTGTTTGGATGTCGTCGTATAATATTTTTATTACATTAGGAGAATCAAGTGAAAAATCGTAAGGAAGAACTTCAAAATGAAATATCCAGCATGGACAAACAAAGACAGGTGAATTAAAAATAATTGCTTGATAAACTTGGTGCAAACCTTTGGCCGCCGTTGAGTGATGTACTAATAATGTTCATGGTGTATTTTTATTTGTGCATGCCCATTAATAATTAATAAGGGAAATGAAGGAAAGGAAGGGAGAAAAAGAGAGTAGGGAAGTGGAAGTAAAGTTCGGCCAAGTCTAATTACGCAGAGATGAGTCATAAAATAAGAGAAGACAAGATATTTACCCAGGCGTGTATAGACCTGAAGTGTCTCGTCCTAACTCAAATTATAACATGTACAAAGCATTGTCTCTAAACTTTAAGAATTCTGTCTTATTATAGACAATTATCCATTAAATTCCATTTTAAAAGTCATATATTGTTACCAGCCTTCAACTTGTTTTGTTAATAGCCCTTAAAACCAACTTTTTTTAAATACTCTAAAAGAACAACAACATAATGCAGTGGCCATTTATATATGTTCCGTGTTGTGGTCATTACCTCTTTTCTGCTTGAACTAGTTTTTAGCAATTTATTTTGGCTATCGCCAGACGATTTTGTTTACCTCTGGAGAACCCTTCGGACATTGATGAATTTAACTACTTAATAACCGAGAGTGAGGTCTTTACGGTAAAATATTAAACAGAGGTCTACTCTTGCTGTATTGACCGAGCGATAGCGAGGTTAATACGCTCAAGACCGAGGTTTGATATTTTACCGTAAAGACCGAACGGTCGAGGTTATTAAGTAGTTTATTATATGGCACTTTTTATTTCAAAATCAATCTTGCATTTCTTGGTCTTCGCTTCCTTTAACTTCATCAAAACACCGAACTAGCGTTGTTTTCTTCTGTTTCTTTCTCGTCTGGATACTAGAATTTACTTTTATAATGCTCATCGTCGTCTATTTCATCTATTTTCGCCGTTTTTCGGCAATAAAAGTTTTTTATTAGGATTTTTGTTTGTTTCCAATCGTATAGGGCATTAACTATTTTCATAATGCCCGTGGGCATTACGGAGAAATCTCACCCCGTCAGCAACCAAGCACAGCGCGTGATTTTACCGGAAGTAATCCGTGCCATATAATAAAACCCTTTATAGAGCGTTTTCATCTGACGGCCATATTGGTGTACCAAAACAATGAAATGGCGGCCATATTGGTGTACGGTATGGGAATTAGCTCTTTCTTATTCAAATATTTCGTATTGTTTCACCACCCCAATGGGGCCACCGATCACGTGAGTGAAAACGCTCTATTGGCCAGGTTTCCGGGAGCTCTCCCCTTGACGAGTACATTAACCTAATTGCTTTTTGTTTGTTGGTTTGTTTGGTGTTTTTTTTTGCGTTAATGTTTTATATGCACATGCACGCGTTTGTTATAATGTGAAAATTGTTTTTGAATTTTCGCTTACGTTACGTGCTTGTTTGTTTGTTTTTTTAATTTATAGAATCTTACTTCTGGCAGGGAAGCTGATAAAGCTCTTGCAGGCGAGAGCCAAAAGCTTCAAGACGATATTTTAAAACAAAGACATATCCTTGAAAATCTTAACAGGTAATTGTAATTTTTATTAGGCAGTATTTACATATCGTGCTTGCCTTACCAAATATTGTTTTTAGAGGGGCTCTGCAATTATTAATATAATAAAAAAATAACATTTGCTCTTATATGTTTGAATGAAAATACTAGTCTTATTCTATTCTTATTCAAACCAAATCAAATAAAAAAAAATCTTTCCACACCTTTCCACACACGTTTTGATTCGGGTACCGGGTGGTCAATATCGTACGTTTCGCCTGATTACCAACCAATGACCTTGCATTTCTAAAGGTAATTACTCTTTTTTTTATTATTTTGTTGCTATATGCAGAATGAAGAAAGACGTCCAGGAGGAAATTGACCAATTGAACGAAATAAAATACAAATTACAGGACGAAACAAGGTAGGGATCTGTTTCTGGTTGTGTGAACCTTTGACTTTGTGGAAATTTTGCGTGTTTCTTTTGCAAACCACACTAAATGACATATTAGAAAACAGCTCCCGTACAATTTGCGTGCTAAAGTTGAATATTTTTTTCCCTTTTTGAGTTGACTAGATGTCAAACTATCAGAAAATGATGGGGTTCAAATTTTCAACCTTTCAATATGCAGGGGGATTGAGAGCTTGGAAAATTTGAACTGCATTTTCCGATAGTTTGACACCTAGTCAACTCAAAAAAATTTAAGAAAATCAACTTTGGCATGCAAATCCTACGAGAGCTGTTTTATTACGCTTCATATCACACTAGCGAGGTTCAGATCACACGTCCACTACCGCTATACCGCTACCGTAAATATAATTAAGCATGTCAAATATTATTTTTACGTTCAGTAATGGTCGCAGGTCTCAAACCTAGTGCAAAAAGAAAGCGTTTTACGGTACTAGGATTAAAACCAACTACGACTACAGGACGAAAAAACGAACATTATACCAGCTTAACCACATTTACGGTAGCTGTAGTGGAAGTGTGATCTGAACCTCGCTAACATTAGGCCTAGGACCAAGGTCAGGAAAGATCTCCGAGTCACTCCTATTAGCCATGTCTCCGACCCCTCGACCCCCCTGTATATTGAAAGGTAGAAAATTTGAACCCCATTATTTTCCGATAATTTGACATCTAGTCAACTCAAAAAAAGAAAACAAAAACACAACTGTAGCACTCAAATCCTACGGGATTACACTTTATACTGCACTATAATATACTCAACTCTATAAACTACATGCATTCAGTAGCAACCAAGCCTTTGTTTCAAGGTGAAATGCGCTGCAGGGGTAAAGTAATTGGTCTGTTTGTTTGTTTGTTTGTTTGTTTGTTTGTTTGTTTGTTTGTTTGTTTGTTTGTTTGTTTGTCTATCTGTCTGTCTGTCTGTCTGTCTGTTTGTCTGTCTTCCATACGACGGTCTGGGTATGAGGCGCACGGGGTAGGTGCTTCACAAAGCACTTCTTGTTTTCCTGATTGTAGCCATAATCTACAGCATTTCGGGCGTGTACAGGTACGCCAGAAATATTACATCCAGCTTCTTATTATTTGCTCTACAAACACATCTTCTTAAATGTGTAGAGATATGGAAAGAAGATTGTCTGCAATGAAGCATGAATTTGAAGCAGCGGCTGAGCTACAGAAGAAGAGGACGGTGGACAGGGTCAATGAATCTGCGAAGAGACGAAGTCCTAGTTTGTTTTCGTCTGATGATGAAAATGGTCGACCTGAGCTACAACTGGACGATTTAAATGAGAAAACGGTATTGATCTCTTTCATAATAGACTAATTTAAATATTATTTTTATGTGCATCTTAATAAGACTGTCGCGCCTCCTTTGTGTGTCTGCAATTCAAAAGAATCTGTGTTTCATGACAAAACCAGAAAGGCTCATGGAAAATACGAAACTGGAAACGGTGTTTGCACAACTTGCTATGGTATATAATTATACACCTATACGCAACATACACAGGCATACTTACCTGACGCGAGAGGTACTTTGATCAGCAATATAAGGGGCTAATGCACCTAACGGGTGGTCCCACATGACTAAAATCAGACACTGCTGATTGCTGAACTTAAGTTATATTACACTATTGTTTAATTTCAGCAATAACTGATCTGATATAAGTGTATAATTACCATAGCGAGTTGTGCAAACATCGTTTCCGGTTTCGTAACATCGTTTTAAGTTTCCTATCCAGCTCCCCTTCCATTATCTATGGCTCATGTAGATGCACATAGAAGAATATTAGGGGTGTATTCCAGCTTCCATGATTTTGCCGTTCTTGTTTTTTGTTTATTGCATGTACTAGGTTACTGGACATGGTACTTATTCATTGCATACTCAGAACCCAGTTTATCATTCTGCATGGTTAAGGAAAGTTAAACGCCGTTTACTTTCGTGAGAGGAATTACAGATATTTTTCTGCTTGCTTAAGATTGAATTGGTTTTCATGATTTTCCTCCGGTGTTTACAAAAACTCTCAAAACTTCCGTAACTCTGTTCTATCTGGATTGACATCATGTTGTCAACCAAACCTTAATATAGAAGATAAAGCGAAACACCTAGCGCGCTGTTGTATTATATTTCGTCTACATTAGATTCTGGTTCCCGTGACGTTCGCGCACACGTTATTTTTAATTACTGCGCATGCGTTAGCATTTTTTCATGAGATTTTGTCTCCTTGAGCGTGCTATAGGCTTGTAAGCCCATTCATTAGTACACCATGCAGGTTAGCGTACAAGCTAAGTGGTAAACCTACTTACTGATTGGGTTAGGGTTTTTGTTGCGGTCAATTAGCCCAGCAAATCCTATTTTGAGATGCAACATAGCAACGTATGCAAAAAAAGAAACATGAAGATTATAAATATAAATAATTAGTAGTATGTTTGTTAAAAAATATATTGAATCAATTATGCCCATGGGAGTGGGGGGCAATGTAATATTACACTGGCTAGAGGTGTCGATTCTTGGTTCTGACCGAAAGGATCGTGGCATCAGGGTACAAAAACGTATCAACGTATCTTGCATATATAGCCTCCATCCTCGATGTATTTAAACTTTTATGTAAAGGTTTTAGAAGCAGGTCAACTAAGTCGACCTCGTATTGTATAGCTTATTTAATTCTATTTTTCTTCCATTACAGTCACCACAAACAACGCGAAAGAAAGTCCCTTCTGCAACAGGTATTATTTTAAATTATTGTATCTTTATTTCCGGCTTCCGGCCACAGTTGCTTTTTGTCTACTTATTAATTTTACTTTGGCTAACGCCAGACGATTTTACTCGTCAAGGGGAGAGCTCCCGGAAACCTGGCCAATAAAGGGTTATAGCTTGAAATTAAATAAGTCTCCAGGGTGTGACTTATTCAATAGCAACTTATAACTATGGTTAAGTTGTTATTGCTTATTGTTATTCAAACTGTATTTTACAGTCCACAATGGCTTGTCCCGTGAAGCAGAAGAGGAACAAGAATCCAAAGGACCGCCTTCTAGAAAGTCTGCATGGACAGAAAACCATATCGCTGATACTAGTAAGCCAATCTTTGTTTAACGTCTATTACAAGTAATATTTGGCATTTCACTCGATTAAACTGGATGTTCTAAAATTTCGAGCGTAGGATATATGCATTATAAGACCAAACCGGGACCAGTTGCGAAAAATGCAACATCAAGGCCTTCCGGCTAGGAATTGAACCCGTGACCCTGCGATGCTAGTGCAGCTCGTGGTCAAGCTTTTGGAAACGGCTTCCGTATAGCTCAGTCATTAGATTGGTCAGAGCACTGCACTAGCATCGCAGGGTCGCGGGTTCAATTCATAACTGGAAGGCCTTGATGTTGCATTTTTCGCAACTGGTCCCGGTTTGGTCTTATAATTTATATATTCTACGCTCGAAGCCTGTCTCATGTGTGAGATTTTACGTATGTCTAATTTTTGGATTGTCTAGAGAAAAAATGCATGTAAGGTACCTTGTCATTTAAAAATGTCATCTTTTATTGCTAAATATAGTTTACTGAAGTGACGTCGAAATAGAAACCAGCCTTTCTAAATTAAATTGTATACGGAATTACACGTTTTTCTTATTTTTTGTATTTGTGCGGTTGCGGAAGGAATCATTGCTTCTTATATAGCCAATAGTTGAGTATTGTTGTCTTTTTTTGAAGTTACTTTTCAGCATAAATTGACGTGATTTGATTATGTCATGATGACAACCGAAGTATTACCATGACAATGTACAATCCCCACACATGAGATTGTCCCTTTTATCTTTTTCTTAAACTTGGTAGTTTGTGTATGAGTCAGAATAACACAACCCTGCACTATGGTATAACTCATGAACAAATTACCAAGTGTGGGACTTTTACGCTACGCTATTCCACTCCACTCTACGCTACTCTACTCTACTCCATGGCACTCTGCTCTTCGCTACTCCACTCCACTCCACTCCACTTTACGCTACTCTACTCCTCTCCACTCCACTCTACGCTACTCTACTCCACTTTACGCTACTCTACTCTACTCTACTCTACTCCACTCTACTCTACGCTACTCTACTCCTCTCTACTCTGCGCTACTCCACTCCACTCTACGCTACTCTACTCCATTCTACTCCACTCCACTTTACGCTACTCTACTCCACTCTACTCTACGTTACTCTACTCCACTCTACTCCACGCTAATTTCCACTCTATTCTATTCTACTCTATTCTACTCTACTCTACTCTACTCTACTCTACTCTACTCTACTCTACTCTACTCTACTCTACTCTACTCTACTCTACTCTACTTTACTCTACTCTACTCTACTCTACTCTACTCTACTCTACTCTACTCTACTCTACTCTACTCTACTCTATACCTGTGTATTTTTCATATTTCCCCTTCTGTTTATAGTTTTAGAATTGGAATTTCTAAAGGGTCAGACTCCAGTGAATCGTAGTCCTTCTAGATCCAAGCCGTAAGTTCAATGAGACTTGTCCTAGTTGTTTGCACTTTTTATACTCTCTTTAGTATTGTAACAGTTATTTAGTTTTGTTAACTATATAATTTCAGTTACAGTTTTTGGAACTGATAGTAGTTTTGGTATAGTGATATGTTCACTTGCAATTAGTTTTTGGTTTTAGTTGCTAGTTTTTGTGTAGTGATATATTTATGACTAAGTAACTTACAGCAACGTGTCAACAGTACTGTAACAGTTACATTTTTATGATTATTTTCAATTACAGTTAATCAGTTACATTATGAACAATTCAAATAAAATAACTAGTTGCAATTGCACTTACAGTTACAATTACATTAAATATTTTGTAACTAATTACAAAATTACAAATTACAACATCCGCTAAAAGGAACATTTTGGTAAACGTTACATGTACATCTACTAGTATTATCGATAGTGCTTGTAAAATGAAGAAAACATGCATGGAATGGAGTCACATATATAGTATCTTGGGACAGTCCTGATGCTCCACTACTGGTGTTGTGGTGGTAGTGGATTTGAGTGGAATCGAGTGGAGTAGAATAGAGTGGAATGGAGTGGAGTGGAATAGAGTGGAGTGGAGTGGAATCGAGTGGAATGGAGTGGAGTAGAGTGGATTGGAGTGGAATCGAGTGGAGTAGAATAGAGTGGAATGGAGTGGAATAGAGTGGAGTGGAATCGAGTGGAATGGAATGGAGTGGATTGGAGTGGAATAGAGTGGAGTGAAATAAAGTGGAGTGGAATAGAGTGGAGTGGAATAGAGTGGAGTGGAATAAAGTGGAGTGGAATGGAATGGAGTGGAATAGATTCGAGTGGAACAGAGTGGGGTAGAATAGGCTGGGGTGGAGTGTAATAGACTGGAGTGGAGTGTAATAGACTGGAGTGGAGTGGAATAGAGTCGAGTGGAGTGAAATAAAGTGGAGTGGAACAATCTCGTACCCAGAGCCTGCGATCCTTTTGGTCATTACCAAAGAACGGAGGCTCTGGGAAACTCCTTTGAAAAAGACCCCAAAATTGGGTTTTTGTTCCCAGTCCTCTGGTTCCAAGTTCCCTATAATTTGTTACTGTCATCGACGATCTTTAGCTTGTTCAAAGACCAGGGAAAATATTTGTTTACCGATAAAGAATGGCCCAGTATGTTTTACAAAGCTCTTGACAAAGCGTTGTGATACAAATGGTCTTTCTTAGCTTTTTTCACAATCCTCAACCGGACGATTTGACGCGTTTTTATATGTCCGCGTCGCCGTCGGTACTCGGCAGTGATCGGCTCAGCCGCTCAGGTAAGGAATTGTACTTTCTGTCAAACTGCGAAGAAATACGAGACGAGTCAGACGATGGATGTTTGTTTGGCGACGAAGCGAGAATAATAATAGTTTTAACTTGTAAATTGTCGGGATTTTTGCTGTTTTGAATTATTTCATGTGTTCAATTGTATTTGGGTCTGTCTTGTATAATTATGTTTTACAGAACGTCGAGAAATCGCTTAAACAACTTAGCAACGTGCACATCATTTGAAATTTTACTGTTTTAAAACTAACCAATCAGATCACAAGTTTCATCGGAGTTCCCCAGAGCCTCCGTTCCTTGGTAATGACTAAAAGGATCGCAGGCTGGGAGTGGAATAGAATGGAGTGGAATAATGTGGAGTGAAATAAAGTGGAGTGGAATAGAGTGGAGTGGAATAGAATGGAGTGGAGTGGAGTGGAATAATGTGGAGTGGAATAGAGTGGAGTGGAATAAAGTGGAGTGAAATAGACTGGAATGGAGTGGAGTGGAATAGACTGGAGTGAAATAGAGTCGAGTGGAGTAGAATAGACTGGAGTAGAGTGGAATAGACTGGAGTGGGATGGAGTGGAGTGGAATGAAGTGGAGTGGAATAGAGTGGAGTGGAACAGAGTGGAGTGGAATAGAGTGGAGTGAAACAGAGTGGAGTGGAATAGAGTAGAGTGGAATAGAGTGGAGTGGAACAGAGTGGAATAGAGTAGAGTGGAATAAAGTTGGTGTACTTTACTTCATGTAGTCGTTTTATTTTCAAGCCATTTGTTTTAATTCGTTTTTCGAGAATATAACTAATTACTGGTACAGTTACTCGAAAACGTGAACCAGTACATTTAACTAATTACTTGTAACGTTAGTACAGCACCAGTTTCTTTTACGTGTGGATATCTTCTATGTGAAACATTAAAAAGTGTAACATGTTATATTACAGGAAGACAAACTCTCTTTGGAAACGATTTGAGGATGAAGAGAATGCAATCGTAAGAGCAAAGGAGTTTTTGAAAAACCGATCAACAACTCTGCACAAGAAGAAGGTAAGGAGACCAAACTTGTTGTCTATTAAATTTCACAAAGCCTGTAATATCACATGGGGTCTGTTTCTCAAATCGTTTGTCTGTCGGTTGGTCGGTCTGTCTGTCTGTGTGTAAATGAAAACGTAATCGTAAACATGATAGCATTGCTGTTCTATTCACATTGCAATTTATGCTATGATAAAATTTGTGTATCCCTACATTGTCTGCACAAAGTTAGCATTTTGTTTTATTTATTTATTTATTTATTTATTTATTTATTTATTTATTTAACTTAACATTGACAAACTACGTTTTTGTTTTGGTGTTATCGTATAGGGACTTCTAGAAAACGCCAGAACTTCTGCTAAGATTCGAGGAAGTCGTCGTAAGGTTAGTTCTGTGTTCACATATAAAGAGTTGTTCTTTGTAGTTTAAACGATATCTGGTTACTTGGAATCAATATTATTTCTGACTACATTTTGTAACAGCTCCATTGTAGTAAAAATCAAAGTTTTGTATTGAATTCTACTTATTACTTTACTTTGTGAATTTCATTCGCAACTTGACAGCGCATTTATTGATGGTTGCGTAACGAAGACCTTGTTTCCTCGTACTAGACAAATTCGAAATCATACTAAAATACGAATGGTCACGGTGTTTACATGACTGTGTGTGCTTCTTTTGTCTTGCATGGTTTTAAAACCTTTTGCGGTTTTGTGGAAACGGGCAGAATTGTGCAATTCCGGTTCCGAATTCGTCGGGCACCCTAGCTGTGAACGTAGTCCGAGACTTCATCTTTGCCCGCCGAACGAAAAACGGCAGGCGATGGTAAAAATCTTGCTTGAAAGAATCAATCATAAGAAAAGACTCGTCACGTTAAACCATAACGTAAAAATACCATTATAACGACTAAAAGCAAAGCACAAGGTGTCAAGTGGCAGGAGAAACTCGTGTAACAAAATCTACTCTGCCGTTTGACGGAGCTGTCAAACGTGACATTAAACTCTAATGTTTTTAGCTGACACCTCTGTTCTTCGTGAACCTTCGTAGTATGACAATGTCACACGGTCCTCCATGATGCCCGGTTTGATTATGTGGACAAAATAGCGACTGACCAAATTGGGGTGAAATGGCGAGATGTTACTTGACAATTTTGCAAAGCTTGAGGAGGTTGTGAAACTGATCCCACTAAGATGGTTAAGACTTTGACTATTTCTCTTACGCTATTATTTCTTCACTGTATCTGCATGTGTTACAATTGAACCTACTATACTTGAACTTTTCTACAGGTATCACATGAACTGGATGAGTCTGTAATTGATGAAATGAAACATAACCTTGATCAGGTAGCTACAAAATGAAAAAAATAAACAATGTTGGAATAAAAATTTAATGAAACAAAAAAACTTAAACATACGAAAATAAGGCTAAATAATGCCTATAGACCGACCTGTGTAAATTGTGTTTATGGGTAATGTGTGTTTCTATATTTTTTTGTAGGAAGAAGCTGAAGTAACTGAAGCAATATACCACATGAACACTGGCGAAAAACTTCTTCAGCAGAAAGAAGAGAGGCTTAAAATGTTGGAGAACACATTTGCTAACGAGTTGGTGAGCTACATCTGCTGCCACTATTGCTCTTAGTTGTGCTCTTGCTCCTATACATCTGCTCCTGCTCTCCTCAGTCTCTTGCATCTGCTCCTGCTCTCCTACACCTGCTCCTGCTCTCCTACATCTGCTCCTGCTCTCCTACATCTGCTCCTGCTCTCCTATATCTGCTCTTTCTCTCCTACATCTGCTCCTGCTCTCCTATATCTGTTCCTGCTGTTCTACATCTGCTCCTGCTCTCATACACCTGTTCCTGCTCTCCTACATATGTTCCTGCTCGCCTACACCTGCTCCTGCTCTCCTACATACGCTCCTGCTCTCCTACATACGCTCCTGCTCTTCTACATCTGCTCCTGCTCTCCTACATCTGCTCCTGCTCTCCTACATCTGCTCCTGCTCTCCTACATCTGCTCCTGCTCTTCTACATCTGCTCCTGCTCTTCTACATCTGCTCCTGCTCTCCTACATCTGCTCCTGCTCTCCTACATCTGCTCCTGCTCTTCTACATCTGCTCCTGCTCTTCTACATCTGCTCCTGCTCTCCTACATCTGCTCCTGCTCTCCTACATCTGCTCCTGCTCTCCTACACCTGCTCCTGCTCTCCTACATCTGCTCCTGCTCTCCTACATCTGCTCCTGCTCTCCTACATCTGCTCCTGCTCTCCTACATCTGCTCCTGCTCTCCTACATCTGCTCCTGCTCTCCTACATCTATTCCTGCTGTTTTACAACTGCTCCTACTCTTAGTTGTGCTACTTCTCTCTTACCTCTGCTCTTCCTCTCCTGCATTTGTTTCTGCTCTGTTAATTAGCTCTTTCTTACTCCCTCATCTGTTCCTGCTCTTTATCCTACTCTCGCTCCATATTTTTCTCTTGCGTCTTATCCTACATTTACTCCTCTATTTCCTGCTTTTTTGTCCTATTTTACGGCATCTTTTGTTTCTGCTCCTTATCCCATTCTTACTTGAATCGTACTCTTAGTCTATCATTTTCTCCGTAGTCATTATCCTACTCTTACGTGTCCATCTGCTTCTGATTCCTTTTCTATTCTACCTCCATCATATGCTCCTTATCTTTACTCTACTCTTCTGCATCTGCTCTTGTCCCTTACTCTACACCTGCATTTCCTTCAGCTTCTTATCTTACTTTTACTTTTTATCTGCTCCTTATTATTCTATATACTCCTTATTATTCTATATACTCCTGCATCTCATTCAGTTCCTTATCACTATGCCTTATCTTACCCTTTCGTTGGCTCTTTCTCATCTCACCCATTCATCTGCCCATTCATCTTACTCCTACTTCTGCTTTTTATCCTACTCTTGCTTCTACATCTTCAAGTGCTCTGCTTTTCCATCTACTTCGTAGTATGTTGCTTTGCGTTGCTTAGATTTAGATTAGATTTTAGATTTAATAACTTTATTGCCTATAACATGCAACTGGTGGTGAAACAGGGCGAAATGCCAGGTGTTTATTTTACGGAGGGAGGAAAACCGGAGAACCCGGCGAAAAACCCTCGAAGCACAGGAGAGATCAACTACAACTCTACTCACATGAGTTCAAAGCTCAACAACGGGTCATTCCCAAGCGGTCACCCATCCAAGTACTAAGCCCGTCTAACTGGACTTAACGTTTTGGTGATAGGCACTGGCGCTAACAGCACACGCCACCTGTACTCCCCTTCGTCTTTAACTAATACTATACTTCTTCTTTTTTTTAGTCTACAACATATTCCGACAGTGATTCCGACATTACATGGGAAGAAGCACATTACAAAAGACCAGTTTATTCTGAAAGAAGAAGTAAACACAGACGTGTTCCTCCCAACAGTCGCGTAAACTATGATAAGCGACCGGAAAGGTCACTGAACGGTTATCATGATGGATCTAGAGATAAAGAACCTCGTGCGCGATATCAAGAACGAGCTCGCCTTCCCTTGGAAACAAATGACAATCTTATGACGTCTTTAACAGATATAAATAACGAACTCTCTCGCATTTGGTCTTACATGACTAATGTTTACAAAAGAGTTGAAGGACCGAGCAGTGTACAGTTACCGTCTTCTTCGTCTGTTAGGTAATTGATTTTTTTGGGGGGTATTGCTCGACAATCAATTTTTTTTACAAAAAAGAATTAGAATGCCCTGGTTGCTTTACTTATAGAAAAACGCGGTCAAATTTGCTTCGTTGTGTCATTTTGCATTTATCAAATAGTTGCAATAAGATTTTCCTAACATAGAATCAGCCTGGTAACCCGGCTAGTCCGCCTCGTATAAACAGCCCCTAAGACAACCAATGTATTAATTAACTGAACAGTACAGTCAATCCATTTATACAATGATTGTGTAATTGTATAGAAGTGGTGGGAATCCGTACACTGAACCTGCAGAGATTGCAATGGAAAAGAAGTGGATGAACTATTTTGGAAGTAAGTTACAGTTTATGATCAAAGAAACGAGTTTTACTTTCTACTTAAAGTGCTTATGAAACGAAAATTAAGTTTGTTCTATTTGAAAGAACACTTAAAATTGTAGAGTAATATTTTTTGCAGTTTTTCGTTTCCTTGCTTTGTTTTTGAGATATTTTAGTTTGTTTGATATGCAATTTAAACATTTTGACGTCGTAGGTGCATAATGAGCTATTGGAGGAGGTTAGATATCTTTTCCATTATCAAACCAAATAAATTTGAATGTGTGTTTCTCCCACAACATTAAACATGTAGATCTTCAAGTGATTATTATATTTGATAATAGCAAAGATATATAACTTTCTCGCTAACTCATTATGCACGTGTGACGTCAAAATGTTTAATTTGCATATCAAACAAACTAAAATATATCAACAACGAACCAAGGAACCAACTGCACAAAGTATGTTGCTCTATAATTTTAAGTGTTCTTTCAAATAAGACAAACTTAATTTTCGTTTCATAGGCACTGTAAGTAATATTTGAATAAAGGTATAAAGTTGTCATTCAGCTGCATGTTGATAAGATAAAATAGGATTACGAACGAGGCTTAGTTGTGTTTGTTTTATTAAAAATGTTATTAGTTTTTTTAGTTTGGGCTTTCGTCGGTCTTCGACATTATCAGAAAACTCGTATGTCGTAGACCGACGAAAACTCGATTAAACTGCATGTTTTGGGGGTATTTTGTGAAGGAAAATTTTGAGCGTAGGAATATATACATTTTAAAATTAAATATGCAGCACCAGTTGCGAAAATGAACTGTTTAGTCACACAAATGTAATTAAAATGCAACACAATCCTTAGCCTGGTTTTTGTCATCGCCGATGCTCACATTTGCGATTATCCCAGACAATCGCCGACGGTCGCCGATCAAGGCGGGAAATTTTTTTTTTTTCATTTATTATTTTCTGGCTAAGCTCTTGGGTCCAGCCTTTGTAGCTCAGTAGTCAGAGAGCCACACGATTGCGGGTTCGATTCCTAGCCGGAAGGCCTAGATGTTGCATTTTCGCAACTAGTTCTGGTTTTTACTTAAATGTTTATATTCTTACACTCGTAATTTTCCTTCACTAAATATCTCTAGAACATGTAACTCGTAATATAGTACTTTGACTTATTATCTTCAAATTTATTCAGATCACTCTGGATCCGCTCCTCGTCCAACTCTTCGTGGCCCATCTGATCTAGCATATGCATCATTAAGGTAACCTGAATCAAATTTTAAAAAACCAACATTTTGATATAAATATATGCGCAATTTTGGTGATGGTGATTATTGGTAATTTTGATGATTTCATATATAATGGAAGGCCGGAACTGGATAGGAAACTTAAAACGATGTTACGAAACCGGAAACAATGTTTGCACAACTTGCTATGGTAATTATACACTTATAAGGGGCTAATGCACCTAACGGATGGTCCCACATGGCCAGGATAAGCTATTGCTAAAATTAAACAATAGTGTAATATCACTTGAGTTCAGCAGTGTCTGATTTTAGCCATGTGGGACCCACCCATTAGGTTATTATCCGCTTATAAGTGTATAATTACCATAGCAAGTTGTCCAAACATCGTTTCCGGTTTCGTAAGTTTCCTATCCAGTTCCCCTTCCATTATCTATGATGATTTGAAGTTTCGAGAAGTAACAACAAGAGTATTTTTGTAGAAGGTGGTGCAACCCCGACTTGTGAATGTACTGTTTTTAAGTACTTCTTACTTTTTTCGTCTTTTTAATTTTTTTTCTTCTTTATTCTTTTTCTTTCCTTATTTCTTTCTTTCCATCTTTCTTTCTTTTTTTCTCTTCTTTTTCTTTTTTCTTTTTTTCCCTTTTTTTGTCTGTTTGTTTGTCTGTCTGACGGTCGTTTTTTCTTTCTTTCTTTTCTTTGTCTTTTTTACGGATTTATTTTTGTGAGGATTAAAATTAAGCCATCAGGCGGAACTCGAAATAAAACAAACAAAGGGGCACAATAGTGCGGTATATAAAGTGTAATCTCGTAGGATTTGAGTGCTAAAGTTGTTTTTCTTTTTTGAGTTGACCAGATGTCAAACTATCAGAAAATGATGGGGTTCAAATTTTCGACTCTTCGATTTACAGGGGGGTCGGGGGGTCGGAGACATGGATAATAAGAGTGGCTCAAAGACCTTTCCTGACCCTGATCCTGGCCCTAATAGTGTGGTATTTATGTGTTATGAAAACATCTCCCGTAGGATTTGTATGCGAAACTGATTTTTGTTTCGTTTTTGAGTTGACTAATTGTCAAATTATCAGAAAATGCAATTCAAATTCTTCGAGTCCTCGACCCCCCTGTATATTGAGAGGTCGAAAATTTGAACCCCGTCATTTTCCGATAGTTTGACATCTAGTCAACTCAAAAAAGAAAAAACACTCAAATCCTATGGGAGCTGTTTTCATGACACTTCCTACCACACTACAAAGTTATCGTTTGTCGTGCAAATCATGTGTACGTTACCCTGCGGGCAGAGCCTTCTTTTCCTTATTTCTTCGCTGAGAGAGAGGAAGAAAAGAAGGTTCTGCCGTATTCGTGACTGGTTTCCATTGCGCATGCATGCATGTCAGTTGCTTGGTTACAATCTCGAACCCAGTCCAAATCCGGGCGGAAAACAAAACAAGAACCGGTTAAACGGGTCTTAAACGGGTTACTTCGTCCTAAATCTTGGTCGTAACCAAACACGAATACGGCAGAGCCTTCTTTTCTTGCTCTCTCTCAGTGAAGAAATAAGGAAAAGAAGGCTCTGCTCGCAGGGTAGTGTACATAAACGCCATCTACGCTTTGTTGTCAACAAGCCTAATTTAATACCACTGACCTACTTTTTATGTCTAGTAAGAAAAAAGAAGAAAATGTTGATTATTAATTTTAAACTTGGGGCTTGATAAACGTTATCATGCTGCTATAAATCAAGCTGAAAGTACTCGGAGAACTGAGTCTTCTTGTATGACACTGGCCATCAGATGCTCAATGGTAGGAACTTCGAACCATTTCAGAAGTTATACTGCTTCGATCCCGGCTGTCGGTGGCTCACAATTTTCATGTAATATATCATACACGAGAAGGAGTATTTCACGAGGACTCGAACCAATAAGTCTGGTTAAAATACAACCTCCTCCGCAGGTAACTCTGTGCTTCCCACAATTTGCGAGCAATATTCTGCTTCCCACTTTGCGAGCAACACCAGAGAAAGAAATAAGAGCATGGGACGAGAAAAAAAACGCGAGGGGAGGAGGGAAGGGGGAAACGAAGGCGTCTTATTTTTTCTTTGGCTCGGCCAATGCTCTTATGATCTTTCTCTGGTATTGCTCGCAAAGTGGGAAGCACAGAGTTGCCTGCGGAGGAGGCTATATAGTTAAAATAAAAGAGGTGTTGATTTATTGCATATTTTTGTGTTTCGTTCATTTCAGTACAAAGATTAACGTCTGTATTCTAAAAACACACTCACAACACTCAATGATTCTCCACTCACCCTCACTGAGTATGAGACTACACTCACTCTCTAACCATTCAATTGAATGTGTTGAATTGCACTCATTGAGTGCGAGTGTGAGTGTGAAGTGAGCTTTTAGAATACAGGCGTAAGATATGTTATCCAGTTCACTAGCAAGTTTACTACAGGTTTTCACTGGGTATATGCATGTGATGTGGTATACGTCCATGGATTGGCTACAATAAACATGAATTGTTAATGAGTTTAAGAAGAGTATAGGGACGTGAAAAACACTAAAAAGCTAGTTGATTATTTTTTGCTGTAGAGATTACGTCCATCCATATCATGAGCCACGACTTGAAGACAGAACAGATAGTCATAATCAATGGTTGAGGAAGTTCCGATCAGGGAGTGCTATTCCCGCTCGACAAAATGATCATCAAACTTCAATGTATCCTTTAACTAACTTTGTTGAAAAATTAATTCGTTAATTGTTAACTTTATCTATTATGTAACTCATTATGTGAGTCACATTATGTGTCTTTAATGGTTGGAACAACTTGTCTCACAACAATTTTGACCATTATAATAATAATAGTTCAATTTATATCTTTCTCAAAATATAAAGGATTTGCATAAACATTGCAAAAAAATTCAGTCGGAATATATACGTTTCCAGGTTATTCTATTTTCCGTTAAAGTCGGAAAAGTTCAAACTAAAACCGAAGAAATAACTGTCTAAGTTTGAATTTTTGCTCCTTTTGCTGAAAACGTATGAATCACGACCGCGTCGAAATAAAGACTGGTACTAGTACCTTGTGATGTCATACCGGTAACAAACAACAAGGTGATTGGTAGGTTTTACCGGTATGACGTTATTTGGGCAATGGAGTGCCCATTCTCCTAGAAACGCGGTCATGCTTCAAGAGGACCTAAGAAAGTTTCGCTGAGAAATTATTTTCTTTACCTCGAAATTCATATTTTTCTTTACTTTTGCTAAGTTAGATGATAACCCTTTCAGAAGGCAACATAACTTCATAAGGTTTAGTTAACCTTTAAAACTAGTTAGACATTCTGTTCGGCTAGACAAAGTGTGCAAAGAATGGTTAAAATAATTAATTTCTGTGATAGTTAGATATACAAATAATGAATGTTTATGAGTGCAATAGAAAAAATATTTTTATAAGGTGAAAGATGAGATGTTTCAAAATGCACGGTAAATGAAAATGACGTAGGCAGTACAAGGGAAATTCTATTCAACATCACGTGATCAAGAACCAGCCAATCAAATAACGATGTCTTCAGTAAGGTGTTATATAAATATTTATATCCAATCATTAAGAGTTCTATATTTTGCCAACACCACAGGCTCTAGGCAGTATTTCGGGTAGAGCTGAGGAGGTGGTGAACTGCCAATATTAGTTTTTATAACGTAAAGCCCTAATCAAACGAGAACGCAAGTTGGCAGTCACGCTATCTCAGCCAGCCGCTCTGAATAGTTTCTCGAAAATATCATGTACCGTGACAAAGTTAAAACTTGTTTAAAACACTGATGAAACCTTTATTTTGTTAATTTGGGTGTTCGAACGACCGCCACATAAATTCTGACTGCCAACTTGCGATGACTTGCGTTCTCGTTTGATTAGGGTTTAATACTGACGTTTCGAACGAAGCCTTTCATCAGAGTAAAAGTCTTGGGATTAAGGATCGTTTGTGCTTCGGTGTTCCAGCATTGCGTCGGTATTGCAAAACAAGTTTTTTTGCATGATGTAACAGGGCCTTAACAACCTTTACACTCGTGATCACCTTGGTTTTCTTTGATGTACCGCGGTTGTTTATTTATAATAATTACTCCCAACCACGCATAAATCAAGTTAATTGCTAATATATATTAGCCCGGGGCAATTAACTTGATTTATGCGTGGGTGGGAAAATAAGCGTTAATCAATGATCACAAATGTGATAAAGGATTTATCATCGCGACTGAAGTGTTTTTTAGACAAACTCTGTGATAACGGTCTCAGTTTTCTTAAGCAACCTCGGTGATCTTGAACTAAGTAGATTAGTTACCTCAACCTCGGTAACTAAGTAACCTATACTTATCCTCGTGATCTGACTTCGTATAATCTTCCTTGACGACAACACACAGCTCAGACTACAGTCGTTTTGTTCCCATGGAAACATTCTCTGGATCTAGATCACAAAGCGCATTAAGTACGTCCATATGGCCAAGGAAGTTAACTTTGGATGATACGGGAGAAATAAAATATATTTAAGATATCGACATTTTAACATAAATGTACATACAGTTTTTTATTGGAAAATATTTTATATTATATTTTTAATTATAGTAGAAATAAGTTAAATATTGGACCACTGTTGTCACTATTCTTACTAACTCTATTTATAGTATACTGTGCGGAAAAAATCGTAAATTGTTTATTTAAATTAAATTAAGAGCAATTATTATATAAAATAGAGTGTTTTATTGATTTTTCCGCCACTAATAAAAGTGATAATCTCACATGTGCGATTATTTATGATAATCACACATGTGACGATTATCGCTGAATCAGCATTATAGTTTAATGCAATTTTTGCAAGGCAATAGGACAATTTTTTTATATAATAAACAGAACAATACATGGATGCTTGGAAATATGAAATTTATTTCTCGTGTTGAACAGGATATGTCACTCGTTCGCTTCGCTCACTCGTGAGATATCCTTGTCAACACTCGAAATAGATTTCATATTTCCGCACATCCATGTATTATTCTCTATTTAATTAAAAAATTAATTTTCAAAAATGAAAATTCTCTCATCTCCATTGGCCTGCTCAGTACTCACAAGTTCTTTCGTACACATGACAAAATTACTGCATGCATCCTGATTGGTCGAGAGGAGTGCAACTTTAATGTAATACAGTGCAGAAAAATTATAAAGGATGGATTTTATTAAAATCAAACTGATATTGTAACCGAAGGTTAAATTGCATCAGTAATTACAATATATAAATAAAAAAAAACATTTAATTTACCTATTACTATTTACTGTTTTCTTTAGAAATAATTTGTGGTAAAAATGAGTTCTTAAATCTGTCCGTTTAACATAAGAAGTTCTTATATTTACATTTTGACCTCATGTCGTAAACTGACGAGGTCTTTGGGATCAGATGTTCACTAACTTTACTGTTTTTTCCATTCTTCGCAAAGAATTGTTCACATAGTTCTTCACGCCGTATTTTAAGTAACGGGAGATCAGTGAGCTCACGTGCTTGGCAGTAACTTAATGAAGGTAACATAATTTTAAATGCACGTTTTTGGATTTTCTCGATGTCTTCACTTAAATACTGTTGGATGTTAAAATGCCATGCTTGGCAAGCGTATTCTAAGACCGGCCTTATAATGGTGGTGAAAACCATGCACAATATCATCATGTTAGCATTCGATCTTTTTAGAAGTCTCAGCATGTAAAGTCTTTTCCCAGCTTTTTTTACGATTTGATGTACGTGGTCATTCCAATTCATATTATCTTGAAGAGAGATGCCAAGGATACAAGCGGATTTTACGCGTTGTACTGCTACGTCGTTAATCATTAAAGGTGGGAAATTCCGTTTTTCTTTCGAAAAGTCGATGACCATTTCTTTACACTTAGCTATATTTAGCTTCATGTTGTTTGCCACAGTCCAATCATGAATATAGTCCACTAGTTCCTGCAGGTTACTGCTACAGTGAGGTGAAATACTTTCAGTGACCGTGCTATCGTCGACGTACTTCCATCGGTCAGGCCATTCGGAGAGCAAGTCATTTATCATTACAAGAAAAAGAACAGGACCTAGCACTGTCCCTTGGGGAACTCCTCCGTTTACATAATGCCAGTCCGACAAACTGTTGTACAGTTTTACGCGTTGTTTGCGATCTGTAAGAAAACTTTGTATCCATTTAACTATACTTGATGGTACACTCATATCTGATAATTTACGCAAAAGAGTGGTATGGTCAATACGGTCGAAAGCTTTGGAAAAGTCGAGAAGGAATACTCTTACGACACTTTTTGCTGCGTCTGACTCACTAAGTAAATGATGGACAAGACTTATCAGGTTGTGCGTCGTCGAAGTGTTTTTTAGTGAACCAAACTGTCTTTTGTCAATTTGTTCCTTAATCGAATCGATCAACCAATCAGCAACAAAACTTTCGCAAATTTTTGACAAGGTGGGAGTTAGTGATATAGGGCGTAGATCGTTATTTATATCGACAGGTGCTGATACTTTTGGAATTGGGATAACATTAGCTTCTTTCCACGAGGTAGGAACAAACGCTTGCTGGAACGAAGCATTAAAGATGGAAGAGACAGGCAAAGCTAAGATGTAAGCGTTGTCCTTCAGTACCCAATTTGGTGTTTCATCAGGTCCAGGTGATTTTGAAGAAGATACAGCAGCCAATTTGTGGTATACATTTTCTTCACTGAAAATATATTCCGGAAGGATTAAAAATTGACTACTCTCTGCTTGGGTCTCGGTGGGGGATTGTTTTAGGGGGGACATTTCTTGGGTAACTGATGTAAAGGCATCGTTAATTTTATTAGCTAGGAGTTTTCCATTAATTATCTCATCATCCACGACATGAAATACAGTGCAATTTTCAATGAGTATTAAGCATTCTGATTGGCTAATAAACAACCGGAAACTACCGGAAAGCCAATGAAATCCCTATGCGGACTTTGAAGGTTGGTTTTCCCTTCATGGGGAAATCCAATATGGCGACCAAAACATAGAGTTGTCGAAGAACATTTTGATGAAAGACAGAGTGAATTTTGCTTTAATATCGCCATTAAAGTGCCTGCAAGAAGACTAGAGGAGATTAGATACTATGAGAAAAACGTTTGACGTATTTAGTGAACGAAGCTTCGAGAAGTGAAGCGATGAGTGGTCTGTAAGCTCTTAGTTGAAAGAACATCTGTCTACATTTTCATGTATATCATTAATAAATCATGATTTCCCGTGCAATTTTGAAAAAAGCACGCACTCGTGAGTTTTGATAGGCTTTGAAAAACTCACTCGTGCATGTTTTTTCCAAATTGCATGCACGCGAAACCTTGCTATTACTATACTAATGCCATTTTGAACACGTTGCGAAATCCGTCCTCGTATAGTCAGCAGTCCTTACAGTTCATTAATTGTCGTCTCCATGCCTCCTCATTTCTCAGCTTATATAGCACACAAAAAATCAAGTGCATGAGCTTGCGCTGTGTTTACGTTCTCGAGACAATACAAGCGTTGTTTCAGAAAATACAGGCCACAAGTTCAACTTGCGTTCTATAATTTGATTGTCTAAATTGCTTTTCACCTATATAATCTTTCAAATTGTTATTTTAAAATATTCGAATTTTGATTTTCATAAAATAGCATGGTCAAGAAAAATGCTTTTTCTTTTTAATTTTGTATAACTAAATCATGAACTGCGTGTTAGCTTATAATTATAAGGCTGACTATATTCTATCTAAACTACAGCTGAGCATACAGACAATATGGCCAATAAGAACGTGGGTAGTAATTTGTCACCGACCTTTGAAGGATACATTAACAGGTCGTATGTTTGTTTGTCGGGGAAACCAACCTTTGGGAACAAAACACTTAAAAAAGACAGGAAATTGCAAATTGTTTTCACTGAACTAAAAACTTTGAATTATTTTTAAAATTTATTTGTGAACAAAGTAATATTTTTAGTGACCATGCTCTTGGTTAAAGAGAAGTTTATTAAATGTGGTTTCACTGGTGGTGTTCATTTATTGTTAGGATTGCTTCCACTTCACATTGGGATACTAAAACTCGCTTTCCAAGTGTTCTTCATTGAACTCTGGCTTATACAAGACTTGTTGACTGTTGTTTGCTGCAGTATATAGTGTCAAACGAACAGTGTTAGGCAAGCATGTCAGTGTCGTAATAGCATAATAGCTGATCATGTATTGTTAACAACAGAAGCCTGAGTTAATGAGTTTACATGTTAAAACAATAACAAGAACAGTAACTATAGAGTGTAACCAAAAGTCGAGAGTCGAGACAACAAAGTCCAGAGTCGAGACAAACAAGTCGAGAGTCGAGACAAAGCCAAGTCGAGAGTCGACAGAGATAAAAAACAAGATATATATATATAAAAATTACAAATATCAAGAAATATCTAAAAACGATGTGTGATAATAATCGAGCTATTTGCGCTAAGGAAGCGGGGGATACTATGAAACTATGAAACCCGGACTGGGACTCAAAAAGTCATAAATTTTGTAATTCGTAAGCCTTTAAACAAGAAAAAATAGTAAAATATAAAATATTATAAAACTGTAAGACATGACCCAAATGGCCAAATATTGTGACAAAATGAAACAACATGTGGTCTTTCGCGGAAAATACACTCAGACCACTATAAAGGTAAATAATAATGGTTGTAACACGGCACTTTCAGTTTGAGCATCTCCTTTTGTTATGAAAGTATAATATGAGACGATGAGTCTACCATATTACCTTCCAACGCAAAAGATAATGTTGTTTCGTTTGGTCACTATATTTGGGTCAGATTTTTCACAGTTTATTATTAGAACTTATAGTATATATATATATATATTGACTCTCGACTTCTTTGTCTCGACTCTCGACTTCTTTGTCTCGACTCTCGACTTTTTTGTCTCGACTCTCGACTTTTAGTCTCGACTCTCGACACTCGACTTTTGGTTATACTCGTAACTATATCAAAAGTTAATTTAGATCCGAATTCGAGTTTCAATTCAAATTAAACTACTACCGGTTAGGTTGGTTTCGCCGCCCTGTAATATAGTAATGTGCGTCATGCAATGCAACCTATGTAATTCGAGATTGGAGGTTTAATTATTATTTGTAGCTTGTCAGGAAAACATTTGTTTTCATACTATTTCTTAGAAAATACTGGTGGGCTACCTCGAATTCGGGCCTCTAAATAGTTCTCAAATACGGGCCTGCATCGACCGTTACGAAGCGGAAAATCAGATTCATCCCTTTCCACTTGCATGCATGATGCATACATACACATACACCATGGCGAATCTTACCTCGCGTGTATATATGAATTATACGCTATCCTATAACCCACCAGAGCAAGACTCGAACTGGAATCCAAACTCGTGATGATTTGGGACTCACGCCAGGGAAATGTTTAAAAAAATATTTTTATCATGAGGAAACGTCAATTTTATTGTCTATCAATATTTATAATCGACGGCGAAGCGATGGGATTCTTATGATTATTGACATTATTACTACGGTTGTCACTTGATGTTGTAAAGTTTTAGTATTACAACGACCACAATAACGGGATAGAGCAGTAGAAATACCACCAAGAAGCAACAGACAGCATTCGGGTTTCGATTTGACACAATACTGCTTATGTCAGTTCCGCCTAATGAGATGTTTCCTAGCCACGCAGAGCTCTTGACTCTTCGCGACAGCTGCTCGGCGCTAAAACCAGTGGCTGAGGCTTTCTTTATATTTTCATTCACCTCGCTTTCTATATCTTTCCAGTTAGAACTGTACGCCAACGCTTGGATACAAAATTCCTTCGAGAACTCGACACAGTCGTTTAGGAGCACGTTGTAACGATGTGGTGCTGCTCTTATAGCGGCAATCTGAAACGCCGACGCACCGATCTGTTCATAATGACCGATGAAATAACTTCGACTGCCAATTCGTCCTCTGATATTCTTGAACAAGGTGAATTGTTTTTGAATCTTGTACGTTCGCATTTGCTGATTGTCGTAACACAACTCAAACACGTAACACAGAATTAAATCTGGTACATCAAATGGAGATTTTATAACGTCGGTGATGAGCTTTTCGGATTGCGGGTCAACGGCAGCTGGCACACACAACACGAATCCATGCCAGTTTTTGGAAACGCAAATAAATACATCATAATCACTTTTCCCCAGCGCTGCAAGTCTCTTCAGTGCTTCATTGTCCTTTCTTTTATAAGCGGTAACAATGTCCCTGTCGAATTCTTCGAGGTTGTTAACGTAATAGGCGAGTGGATCAACACTTCGAAAAGTACCTTCGACCATGTTTCTTGCTTTTAAAATATGCTTGTTGACGTGGACTGCTATAGCTCATGCAGAGAATTTCCGGATAAGCATTGTTCATTCCAGGAAAACAAGTTTAATTACCATTTTCTCAGTGTACCTGTTGTTAAAAGGTCGGCTTTAATTCATTAATCACTTAATTATACCGCATGTATAGCTGGAGCAAAGTAAAAAGGTGGTAAACTGCCGGATTTTAATTTTAGTAACGACTACTGTCGTTCTTAGCGGAACCCTTGTTTTATATTTCATAAACTATAGTGTGGCAGACTTTTTGGCCACTGAAAAAATAATATTTAAAGTTTAAACACATGTAAACTGAAATACGATATTTTTCAATTTTGTGGAAATATCAGTTCAACCATATAGGCAGCCCATGGCCAGCTGAGAAACGTCTTGGCGCAAGCCATGACCTGGCCTTGGCCTGGTCCGTAGTGCTTGAAGTTGCCAAACGTATGCCGAACGTCGAGCAATAGCGAAACTCGCCCCATTCCCCTTTACTTGTCTTGCGCCGTAAATATATATTTTATGCATTCTTTATAAATAAACCGACAATTGTTTAACGGCTTTTCCGACTCCCCCGGTAGACTCTTACGACTCTTAAGCCCGCAAGGTACTCTGGACCTGGAGTATCAATATGGCCAGTGATGGGTGGTAACGGCGACGGTGATGGTATAATGAGGGTGATGGTTACGATGATACTGCTGATTATTAGAGAGCAGCAAAAGTCATAGACACACAAAACAAATTTCAATCTTCTTTTGAATATGGATCATTTTACAATTTTGTGTTAACATATAATACTAGTAATGTAAGCTAAGATATTAGCAATTATATTATCTACTCATGATCGCGGTGCCATAAAGCGCGAAATCTAGCGTTATACCTATTCGCATCGTTTTTCTTTACCAAAGTCAATGGATCTTTACCATTGGACGGTACAAAAACTGGTCTAGTTAGTATGGAAGACTTGGTCTGACCTAACGGTCCAAGTACACTTCGTGATTTTGTATTCACCGCGCTGTTTTTCACTCCTGCTTGCGAGCTAATGCTGCTAAATGTTTTAAAATCTTCAATCTTTCTCTGACTGATATCAGCTTTATTTGTCTGTAAAGAGATACTTGCTTTAGCCACTGCACGAAGGTAGGACAGGCCCATGTTTGAACTGTTTGTTAAAATGATCGGTTTATCGACCTCCTTTGGTGCAGCTGCTTGAGCTTTTTTGCTGACTAATATTTCAGATGTGTTCCAGCCTATCGGGTATTTCATTTTCTTCCTGTAGTATTTTAACCAACTGAACAAGGGATCAAAGTATTGCAGCATGGCGTCTACCCGTAGCTTTCTTTCCTCTGTTAGCTTGTAAAGGATTTGAGGCCAAGGCTCACTTGAACCAGCACTTAACATTTCTCTAAAGAAAAAGAAAAAAGTTAAACATGATCTCAAAGTATCTCAAGGTATACTCGACTCCACACATGATGAGCTCAGAGCCACAGGGATCGTGGCCATAGGGACCTCCTTAAAACTTTGATAGTGTTGTAATTGTAGAACTTCTTGCGTTTCGCGATTTTTCTGAGATTATAAACTGTATATAGTGACGACATAACAATCAAATTTAACTAAGTGTATACTGTTTCACTTATGTTGGAACAGTATTGTGTTCCTTTAACTGCACGGGCACTAAATTTTGGCCCAGTGTCCCTCTCGTTCTAATTATGATCTCTGAGCTTTAGACCCTCACTCTTGGAGACTCCAAAACTTCCTTAATTATAACGTCGGCTATCTATGAGTTCACTTGTGAGTTTTGTGTCGAGTTTTCCACTGAAAACTGTTAGGTTTGGCGGTGTGTTGTTAGCGTGCTGCTTCTCGCCGCTAATGATCGAGCTCTGAACATGACTTGACGGAAATTAGCGATTAAATTTCCCCGCCTCCTGAGGCAAAGGGGAAATTTAATCGCTAATATCCCGAAAAGTCATGTTATTAGTTTGTAATATTATGATCGCCGAGGAAAACTTTGAGAATCTTACTAACAGGAAATTTACACGGTTGATCAGAGAAGTTGCATCTAATTTTCCCGTGCATGTTGATGAGGGAAAATATATGCAAGCGGGAAATTTAGAAGAAGACAAAGGATTTATTTGTCTTCTAAGAAATCCTTTGTCTTCTAATTTTCCCTCATCAACATGCACGGGAAAATTAGAAGACAAAGGATAAGGATAAATTTCCCTCTTGTATGAGCGATGAGGGAAATACGAGGTTTACATTCCCTCGGAGAACAAAAGAATCCGAGGCGATCATGGTATTACTTACAGTACTTAAATGGTGACCACTTGTGCTTTGAATATTTTTCTCCGCAAGCTCTTTTCACACTTTAGCTTAAGGTCATTCCTCATTATTTTTCCGAAGTGAGAATTTTCTTACTTTTCCTGGCATGAAATTTATGATATGCTCATATAAAAAAACAGTACCTCAGCGGTTGGGGGTACTCTTGCTCACAAGTAAACGAAGGGCCCTGGGGAGGCGAATGAGTCACTCAATAACAAAGTTGAGTGAAAGGAATACGTACCTAAACTTTGCACCAGCTTGCTTTGACTTATATATTGAACATTTGTAGAGAGGTTCTTTTGATTTTGCAATTTTGCACAAAGCCCGGTGGAATTGAAACTGCAGAATTTGGCTGAAGAAATAGCTGAAATACATAAGATTCACTAATTAATATGTTTATATATACTCGTATACATATAGCTGGTCAAGGTCAATCATTGTATGATTATGGAGGTCATGTATGTGGATCTTTTTCATATCAGGAATTCAACGGCTTAGTTTCTTCATCCAGCTTAATAGAGAACTATTTTGGTTAGTTAAGTTAACACTAAATAGCAAAGCTAATAAACTTGTGGTCCTCCTAGTTAAAATTAAATATTACAATGTTTAAGATTACAATATTAAAAATGTTAGTTAAATGTAAGTTATATGATAAATCAACATGCAATAATACTTTAAACTATAACTGTAACTTACTAAACTAGATTACTAATTAATAAAATAGTTAAGAAATTGTTGCTGGCTAAGAACGTGATTCCATAGCGAATTTCTAAAAGCAAAACACTATCTTTTTGCCTTGTGGGAAAGTAGTAAGCTGCATTGCAAAAGCAATTGAGATAGAGGGAAAAAACAGTAATGACGGCAGTACGACACAAAATTACCTTAGCAAAGCAAGAAGATGGTGAACTGCCAAGATTTTTTTGGAACGAAATGCGTAGTAGTATGAGGGATGTATTACTCTGAAAAATCTCGTACACTTAAAAAATTCTTTAAAAATCTGAAAATTTCTGCAGATCCTAAATTCCCCAAATCCAGAAAATAATAAAACTCTTCAAAATTTCTGAAATCTCTGAAAAATCTCTGGAATTGGAAATCCCCAGAAAATCCTTAAAAAGTCTGTGAAAAATCTTCATGCAGGAACGCGGGGTCACAACATGCAAGTTGCGTCAATTTGAAAAATGTTAATTGACTGAAATTGTTATTGTATGCAACTTGAAAGAATTTTAATTTTGAGAAAAAATAACAGCTAGTGTGCATGGATTAGGATGTTTCTACTTTTTAGATTCTATATATAAGATTTTTTTAAACTCGCCAGTAAATAAGGACATACTACAAAAAATATCGTTTACATTTAGTGATGTTATAAGAGAGCTAAAAGAACACGCGCGTAGAGAAGATTACCAGAGAGAATTACGTGATCAGAATTTTACTCCATCACATTTATTTTCGAAGTTAATACATGCAACTTCGGTAAAACGATATTTAAAATTTTACTTATGGGTATGGCTGCATGAAGTGAAAGCCCTCGCGCTTTAACAACATCCACTGGTTTCGTTTACCTGATGTATGGTGAGTTTGCTCCGATATGAAACTTAGCTCCGGGGTCAAAGTCCTTCTCGTGACGGCGTACTGGTGGAGCTACACCCTGGTAACGAGTTCTAAGATCCCACCATTCCGAGTTGTACGTGTCAGCGGTAATGTTTCCAGAAAATGCCTTCCATCGCCATTGATCGACCAGAAACGCAAAAGGAACAAGAGCAACGCGGTGAAGAGCCTGTCTTAGTAGGAAACTGATAGAACTTTCTAAAATGGAATTGTTATAAACCAATAAGTTTGATAATTTTTTCTTGATTTTGGTATGACGGCCCTTGTCTTTGTAAATTATATTTGTAATTTTAATAATTTGTAACATTTTAAAACGTTTTTGCTAGAGTTCGCGTTGTCAACCTTTCCACGTGACTACACTCAACCTTTTCCAACCTTTACACGTTGAACGTGTTGAACACTTGTTTCAATAATTGTATGGAAACACGTAAAATGTTTTCTATTTGTTAAATAAAGAGACACGGCTTTTGACCAATGACCATGCAAGCACTGTCTCCAAATATATTTATAACTTACTTTATAAGCACATGATATAGACTCACCGTTGTTGTCCTCGACGTCATAGAGCAATCCAATTTCTTTGAGATGTGTTGGATTTTCTACAGACAGTGCGATAGTATCACCAACTGCTTCATGGAATCCTGGATTGGCCCCTCCACGATACGCAAACGGTTTGTCTTTATAGGCAAGAAAATATTCACAATGGCCCATTTCATGATGGATAATAATCAGATCACTGTGGCTAATCTTTGTGCACATCTTTATTCTAAAACAAAATTATTTACACAGAGAAATACATAGATGATAATATTATAGGTTTTCATAAACCTAAAATTAATACTGATGAATAACATTCAGTATCTTCAAGCCACCGTATCATTTTCGCTTTATTATATAGACACTATAAACACAATTAATATTAAAAAATAGAAAACTGCGACTTAAAGTGGTTATCTTATGAAAATATTGTTATTTCTGCATACTATTAAAGACATTATACTTCTCAAGCTCGGCCACTTTAATGGCGGCACTCTAAAATACAATCTTCACACGTAAAATATCACCTTTTCGAATTTCTTCAACGAATTTTGAAATGAAATTTTGCACGATTACTAACTACCATAACATCTTTAGGATTATGAATGTACTAGCGCTGATGTATAAACAATTAGTTAGAATTTCTAACAGACTGCGACAGCTCTGTAGACAACATACCTGTTCAGTCTGTTACATCAAACTGATACAGCACTGACCGTGTCAGGCTGATACAGTTTGACAGAATCTGTTCTGAACAGTCGTTGTAGCTGCAGGTATGATACAGATATGATATCATAGGTGTATCATAGCTGATACTGCAACAGGCGGCTGTATCAGGGATCGCTACATTTTTCTGAACAGATCTGACATCATTCTGCATCAGGTCTGACGCAGAGTGTTCGTTTTTGCGTGTGTAGGTTGCTCGTGCTATACTCAAGTTACTTTTCTCAGCTGAGACTGATGACCGCCGCTGAGCGGGTCGTCGAAACGTCAGTCACTACCGACACACTTTCTCCAGACTACACTATATAACCTAGACGAAGAATTTTCACAAACGTAATAATAGACTACTTTCATAATGGCCACCGGCGTAAAATAATTATTCTTTTATGTACATCTAAATGAGTCTTTCTACATGGCCTCGTTATGAAGCTAAGATTTTTTTTGAACTGCAGACATACAAACGAGGCCAGAAAGGCTTATTAAGACCCTGTTTACACTACAGTGTGTATAAAAAAAACCTGAACCCTTAGAAAACAACCTATTGTAGTAGTTTGAAAGCCCTAAGCACTTCGCTGAACCCACAGATGCGTAAACACACGGTCTTATACACCTGGGAAATTAAGATAACTTGAAGTGTATGCATGGTGAAAGTATTTAAACGCTTTTTATAACGCAGCGCTTTTAGGGCTTTCAAATTACTACAATAGGTTGTTTTCTAAGGGTTCAGTTTTTTTTTATACACACTGTAGAGCAAAAGTATCTGGATTCGCATTGTATTTTATTCCCATGAGGATGAAAAACAAATGTGAATCCGGATACTTTTGCTCTACAGTGTGTATCAAAAAAATTCGAACCCTTATAAAATGAATTAGCATTCTTTTCAAACAACCTATTGTAGTAGTTTGAAAGCCCTAAGCACTTCGCTGAACCCACAGATGCGTAAAACACACGGTCTTATACACCTGGGAAATTAAGATAACTTGAAGTGTATGCATGGTGAAAGTATTTAAAAGCTTTTTCGCTTCGTTTAACTTATATGTGCTGATTAATTTATAACGCAGCGCTTTTAGGGCTTTCAAACTACTACAATAGGTTGTTTGAAAAGAATGCTAATTCATTTTATAAGGGTTCGAATTTTTTTGATACACACTGTAGTGTAAACGGGGCCTATAAGAAGTACATAAACGGATATTTAAATTAGTCGCTATTAAGAAAGTGGTCTATGCACTTAAGTTATTAGTTGCTCGTACTAGTCAAGTCACTTGACTCTGAGAATGACCGCCGCTAAGGCCGTCGAAACGTCAGTCACTACCACTACACCACTAGACATAAGTTAATTACTATTTAATTGTGTCTTTTTACCTTACTTCTCCATCTGAGAAGTCCCACGCTGAAGCATGACAAACAGCTTTTCGTGTTTTCGGCTTCTCGAACAATGACATGTTCCAAAACGCAAAAGGCATGGGATCTAGACCTATCGATATATAGAACGATTGGGCAAGTTCAAACATCTTTTGAACGGTATAGTTCTGTGCTTGTAAATTTGACGTTACGTCGAATGTACTAGAACTAGGGTATGGATTCACCAACTCAAAAATATTATCCCAATTTTGAGCCCACATATCTCCGAGTAGATGGGCTGGAATGGGTTTGTGAACAGAAACGTTTTTATAATGTAGACTTAGTTTATAACGAACATAGGCGTGAAGTTCGTCATATAACGGACGAACCTCTTCCCAAGCCTTGTTCAAAGTGGGTTTGAAATCAGCACCGAGTTCGTAGTGAGAACGCTCGAAGTAGCCATTGTCAACCCAATCATGCTCGCGGGCTCCGAGATTAACAATGTTCACGAATTGTTCGTAAAGCGGTTTCATTTTGGGGCCAACGGCGTCTCTCCATCCCTTCCAAGCAAACAAAAGCTTATTGTAGTCTCTTGATTTTGCCATGATATTTATTAGGTCTGGATCGAGCTCAAGATACTGTGGTTTTGCGGTTTGTTTGTCCAGATAGTACACTTTACCCGTGCTGTAAATCTGCGTCATATTAGCCTGCAGTTCGTTCAGAAGTCGAAGTTTGTCTTCGGCCTTTGGCGACGCACTGCGGCTGATAAGCATCAATTGTCGGGTGATATTTTTCGGCAGGTCGGGCATCGTTAATAAAGCTGATGAATTATCGCTGCCTTCGATGAAAAACTTAGTTGCCTTCGTCGAGGATTCGATAGATTGACGTAAATTGATTTCGCTCAGATCTGTTTCGTACTGCCATGACATCCGAGTGGTTACCTTCGACATGCTGGTCGCTCTCTTATTGTAACGTTCCAAGAAATCCATTGCTAGTTTAGACGTAGATTTAACTGGGGTCGGTACGTTTCCTACACTTGGTTCCAAAAGCCACAAAACGTTGCATAAAAATATAATCCACGCACTCAAACAATGGACAGACATCGCAAACACCAGCCTTCTTGAATAACCTGCCGTCAAGCCCCGGTGAAAACTCCAAAAGCAAAAATCCCTCTCTTCTGCTTTACCATTTGCTGTTTGCACAAGTTCCCGTGAAAAAGATGCAGTCTATAGAAGATTTCTGATTATTTAAATATAATCAAATTGATCTTTTCAAAAATAATATTTAATAACCACCTTGACAAGTTACACGAATCCAAACACGGTTGATCTTGAATGGCTCGGATTTCTCAACTAGTTACTGAAGTACACCTTTCCGACCGGGAAAGTTTAGTTTAATACATTTAGTTTTTGGTATACACACACGATGTCCAGTGTCCAGTTCATACCTTAAAATTTAGTAATATTAGAATAACGAATTGTTTTCTTCACTACGCTACATTATCACCAAGATAATTACATTAATATTTATAACCTCCAAAACTATTTACACTGATATTGCGCTACCTGTAGACACCACTGGTAGACACTAACAATTGCCTTACATATATATAAAGCAGCAGGTCCACTTCAACTTTTTCTTATACTTTCACCCCTCCACACAGAGACTTTTTTGCCTTAGTGTCCACATGTAAACGCTGAATCAGCGTTTTCGAAGGTCTTTGCGTTTTCACAAAAAAACCCGGATGTAGACGCAAATATTTTGACGCGCCGTTTTGAGTTTTAATTAAAACAGATAAATTCATGAAATGCATACACGTGGATGTGGCCTTATTCTTAATCCGCAGAATCTAAGCTAAGCGTAGGTATTAACACGTTGCTCGGTGGCCCGCGTAGCTTGTGCTACAGCCCTTACTCGATCTTGCCACTTGGTACAAGTATACTAAATATCTTGGATTCCTGTGAACACTATATATAACGTAATTGCTTATTCTCACACAAATTATATCTAAGGAGTTTAATTGAGGAAATAGCTTAAGTAAAGTTAGTTTAGGATTTTGAGCTTGTAGTTTTGTATATTATTAGGATATAATTAAAAGTTATTTAAACTTTAAAAAAGTATAACGTTAACGTACTTTCGGTCACTATACTATTTACTTTTTAATTAAATACAGAATACAAAAGATGTGACATACACACTTTTCGGAAAACTCGTCGGTAAAATAGAGATTCTGTGGGGGGAAATGTGATTTCACGAGAAATTCACGTGAATTGCGTGGTCTGAATTGTTCGTCAAACTGAAATGGTCGTGGTAATGCATGCATGCATGTATAAGAAGGTAATAAAGGTACCCCTTCAAAATTACATGATAGTCGTGGGACACCGCCATAGATTCAGTATGTGATATGTGCAAATATTATATGTTGTTTTGACGGATATGGTTGCTTCGCCGGTATATATAATTATATTTAATCTTAATATCTTCCTCACTTACCTCCAGCAGGAACAAGCAATCACGCGCAGGTGTTCGTAGACCTTATATTTTGCCGTTTGCGTGAGAAATTAAAAATATCCCATGCACCTTATAAATATTATATATCGTCACGAGAACTGTGTAATAGTCTGTTTATTAATATGTAATATATCACACACGAGAAGCCGTTGAAAACACCGAGAAGTGTGTTGAAAAACGAGGCGAAAAATCTACTGCAATTTTGATGCATGTTTCTGTATTTTGTTTTCGCTATAAAGAATGAATCGAAGACCAATTGCAAGATGATTGTGGAATTTATAGATGAATAATGCATTAATGCAATTTGAAAAGTAACGAGGTCAAACAACGTGGTACGTGCTACTAGCGCGCTGCCTCTCACCCTTGAAGTTAAGCCCGGTCGAATAGGGTTAGTGCTTGGATGGGTGACCATTATTATGATTAGCTCCATTTAAAAAAAATGTTGGTTTTCTCCTGTGCCTCGGGATTTTTTCTCTGGGTTCTCCGGTTTCCCTTCTTATAAAACCAACGTTATATTGGGCACTTGTGCAGGTGACGTCAAAGTCGCCATGTTGGGTGGCAACTTCAAAGTACTGACGTTCAGTGGACCAAATAATGAATGGTAATCCTTTTGTTTATATGGATTTGCCACCCAGCTTGGGAATACGTGCAAGAGCTCAATAGTGTCCCCAATTAGTTCTGTGCATGAGCTATAAATTACCCTGCGAGCAGAGCCTTCTTCTCCTTATTTCTTCGCTGAGAGAGAGGAAGAAAAGTAGGCTCTGCTGTATTCGTGTTTGGCTTCGTCCAAGATTTAGGACGAAGTAATCCGTTTAACCGGTTCTCGTTTTGTTATCTGCTCTGATTGGGACTGGGTTCGAGATTGTAACCAAGCAACTGACATGCATGCGCAATGGAAACCAGTCACGAATACAGCAGAGCCTACTTTTCTTCCTCTCTCTCAGCGAAGAAATAAGGAAAAGAAGGCTCTGCTCGCAGGGTAGCTATAAATACATTTGAACATTATATTCAAGTAAATAGAAGTAGAGATGAACTACTGTACAGGCACAATATAAAGATCATAAGCGAAATTCAGTTGTATATAGTGCCAACATCGCAGCAAAGTTTAGAGATAATACCTACACTTCCACGTTAATTATTTTGCAATTATATTTGACTTTTCCTGTTGAGATTATAGTCTATATCGGTACACCTAAGATAAGATATTTTATCAGTATTATTTTTTAAATATTTATTATTTATAACCTTGCGGGTTAAATTACTTTTTTTGTTTTGACTTGGATGAAACATGACAATCTTATTAACGTTATGCATCAGTTATTCAGCTTCTTATATTGTATACTTAAGGTCTTCATTAGCAGGGTCATTTCGGTAAAGCGTTCTCAATCGTCAGAATTTAAGCCACAAAAATAAAATAGTTAGCGGAGGCGGCTGGCCCACCGGGATACCGGGAAATTTCCCGGTGCGCCCCCTTGGTTTTCCTGTTTCAGGCGCCCCCGACTTTTACAAAATACAAAGCTCATAAGGAAATCTTATGAAATACAGTAGTTATACTTAGCCGCTAGGCTACTAGTCGTAAATGATCTGTATTCTCTGAAGTACTTTCTCTGTAATCATGTTCTCCTCTTTTTTATCCCCCTTCATAATATGTAACCATGCACATGTAATTTTTCGGGTATAAATTTAAAACTGTATTGAAAGTCTAAGTGTAGTTAATTTGCGTAGTAGAATTGTAATCTGCGTGTGGGGTAAATATACAATGTGCTTCCCAAAAAACGAACTCCATATACAATTTTTCGACGCCGAAATTTCTATTGCGATACAAGGAATACATTAATATGGCAACTTCAAACCCAAAGATTCTTGCCTTGTTAATTGTGCTTAAAATGTTTAAAACTGCCCTAAAAATGCAGGAAATGCAATTTAACAGGTTGAAAAATTCAAAAATCCCCTATAGACCAAAACAGCATGCCCAGGCCGGGATCTTTAGGACATTTGGGCTTCGCATTCGGTCAGGCGCCCTTTTCATCTGATTTCCCGGTAACTTTTTTGCTGCCAGTCCGCCCCTGAATAGTTATCGTTAAAAAGCTATTAATTCGTAGAATAAAATGTTGTCTATGATTTTGCGATACTGAACACAAGCCATTAATCAGTTGTGAATTTTTTAAGGAAGACCAGAGGGCGTCACTGAAGTACATTGGGCGATTCAAGTAAAACTCGTTTTATTTTGTTCAAAATTATTTTTTGCAGTTTGATTCTGAGATAAATTTCCAGCAACACGGTGTCCGGCCTTTTTTGATATGTCGAGTTTTGCTGAATTTATTGACGACCAAAATTGAAAATGCTGTTTTTCGACCGACATTCGGACAAAATAAGTCATAAAACCGAAACCAGGCAATAAATAAATTTAAAAACGCTGACACCGCTTTGCTGGAAATTTATCTCGGAATCGAGCTGCGAAAATCTTTTTGAAGGAAACTATTATTGGCTTGTGTTTGCCGCAAAATCAAATACAACATTGTATTCTACAAATCAGTAATAGCGTTATAGTGATATCTATTTTATTTTTGTGGCATAATTAAATTCTGACGAATCAGTGAGAGCGCTTTACCGAAATGACCCTGCAAACCTTAATGATCTGAAGCCCTTTTAAAAGATTTGCCGGTGAAACTGTGATATTTCATGTTTATATAGAATGAATTAAATTTTGCATTATCTGCAAACAGATGAAAATCCTAAAAAAAAACACTTATGAAATTGAAATTATTTATATATACACATAATAATATTTATATATACACATATAATTATTTATATATACACATATAATTATTTATATATATTATATACAATTGAAATTATTGACATATATACAATAAATAAAGAAACTATAAACCAGCACTGAATAATCCTTATATGGAACTTCAATTCCTGGGAAATCAGTTATTGTCAATTTGAAGAAATGTTGTTTTAGCAGCTGGTTTAACAAATGGTTTATGAAAGTAAATCACTCTTTGACCATTCTTCTCAATATCATAAATTTTCAGTTCATTAAAATGTTATGATTCACTATACAAAGAGTTCAAAAATAATATAAATGTACGTACCAACCTCGTTCCCAGGACCTTCTTGGGTTGCGCGGCGAGGTTGCTACATAACTACAGAGTAAAGCCCTGCACACTGCACAGACGAACAAATTTTCCTTGACATGTTTATTGATAGCTTTCCTTGCTCATGTGTGCGATGAACAAGAGTTTCTTTCCAACAATTTTCTTTGACAAGTTATAATTGCTCGTGTGTATATACGGTTGGACAAGTTTTCCTAGATGGCAATAGAGAGTTTAAGCATACATATTAGGCGTTTTTGAGACACGGACGGTGACCGGAAGAACAGGAGTACAATACAGAACTACTGAACCGCGTATTCTTTGAAAATACTTTTTTACCCAAAACAAAGGCTATGAATAACCACATATCTAAACTGTTAGCTTATAAGCTTAAATTTCATCTTTATTCCTTTATTTTATATTGTAATGTAATGAAATTATCACCCTTAAAATACAAGTTTCAGTCTACTTTAAAAGTATGTCTCATTGTAGTAAAACAACGATGACTGTCAGGCCTCAACGTTCTAGAAGTTCCCGTCGTCTCAAGAACGTGAAAATGCTCTCAATGACGTCTTGTGTACAACGACGACGGCGTTCACTTTACTCTTGGAATTTTAAATTGCTCATTATCATTGTTTTGAATGAAAAATGCTATTGAATTACAACGCCGTCCGTGGCTGTAAAACGTCTGTTGCTTAAGCTCTCTAATGATCGTGTACTAAGCCTCGGATATGAGTGCGCAATGACGTACTGCGCAATACCTTGTCAAGTTTTCCTCAGACGACCATCACACGAACAATTTTCCTTGTTCGAAACAATTTTTCTTGACCAGCTTTTGAACAAGGCTCCTTGTCAAGGAAAAACTTGTCAATTTGTGTCGTATACACAAACATCAAGGAAACCTTGGTCGTCTGTGCGGGGCTTAACAAACTCGCCCGCGCACCCCGACGTCCTGGGTACGAGGCTGATAAAATTATGTATAAACAAATAACAATACAAATAACAACATATTGGTCTGGGAATGTTACGTCTTAAGATCTTCAGATCTACTTCATGCAACTACACCAATCTGTTGAGAGTTTAATAAAGATTCAGAACGTAAGCTGTTGATTGTGTCGTGGCATAACCGTCCTTGGTTTCAGTTAAAAAGATCCTGCGAAGAGCACAGATCCACAGAAGAGCAAATCAGATCAGTATAGTCAATAGAAGGCCCTCATGGAATGCCCCAGGCAAATATTTTGCGCCCCCCCCCCCCCCCCCAAGCGGTGTAGCTAGCTAGAGTGTTAGCTTTGGATTTCTAGGTTAACTGAAACACTAGCTATTTTCCGCATTTTGAGGCGAGTTTTTGCTAACAATTACCATACAAACCATAACAACTACAATCGTCACCAAAATCGTTTGTACGAATTAAAGCACATAAAACGCTGCGGAATTCATTGCTACACCCCTTCCCCCCCACCCCCATTTCAATGTTGTCATTTAGTTAGCGTGAGGCTAGGGGAGCGGGTACGCCTTTTTACCGACACGTTTAACTGACGGGGGGGGGGGGGGGAGTTCACCAGGTAGCGCAGCAGGCTCTCGGACAGCATTGTATATTCTACCTGTGAGTTCGCGGTTCCGTCCGTTAGTGGGTTGGTTCGTGCAGAAAAAAATAGCAATCGACGTTTTTTATGCGAAGTTTTTGATACCTTATTTCTTCGCTGAGAGAGAGAGAAAAGAAGGTTCTGCTAAGATTTAGGACGAAGTATAACCCGTTTAAGACCCGTTTAACCGGTTCTAGTTTTGTTTTCTGCTCTGATTGGGACTGGGTTCTAGATTGTAGCCAAGAAACTGACATGCATGCGCAATGGAAACCAGTCACGAATACAGCAAAGCCTACTTTTCTTCCTCTCTCTTAGCGAAGAAATAAGGAAAAGAAGGCTCTGCTCGCAGGGTAAGTTTTTGACGTCAAAAAGGAAAGAATCGCGTCTGAAAATTGGCAGCTTGATAGATTGATGTCTTGGTATAAAACTAATAAGGTGTGTCTGGGAATTTTGGAATTGTCTTTCTCTATTTTTAAGCCTTTTTTTTCTGTGGCGTTTAGCGAGCCTAAGTCTCGGTAGAAGAAGTAAAATCGCATATTTAGTATATATTGAAAATCAAGCTAGACCCACTTTTTTAAAAATGCAGACGGTTCCATCAATCTGGTGTAAATCAATGGAAAATTATACTTTAAACCTTTACACTTTAGACGCTTTAGCTTCTTGAAATGGGGTGAAATGTTGAGGAAAGTTCTTTCTTTCTAGCTCAAATTTCAATGAAACCAAAAAATATTTCAGCGCAAGTATTGTATCCAGTAGAGCTAAACATCGTACCCAGGTTCCCGTCCACCGCTGGGTACAAGGTTGATAGTTATAAATATATTAAGCTCTCCAACGATATACTGGCTGAGAAAACATGTTATTTTGAAATAATTTTATTGCATAAAATACTAAAGTTAAACCTAGGCAAAAAATAATAATAATTCGAGATTTAACAAGCTGACAAAGCCAATTTTTTTGTTTAAAGCAAACGCATAATATATGAAAATCTAAATATTTTTAAAAATCGCTATGTTTCCTCCCGCTCCAGTGGCTCAGTTGGTTAGCGCGTCGTACTTATAGGCAGTATGCGAAATGCGAAGGTTGAGGGTTCGAGCCCCTCCTGGAACAGTAATTTTTCTTCTTTTTTATATAGTTTAAAGAAAAGACATTTTAAAGACCTAAATTCCAGATATGCTTTATCTACGCAAGGCATTTTCTAACTTTAAGTAATTATAAAATACCAGGGTGACTTCTTTATTTAATTTAGATATCTAGAAATAGAATTTTCATATCGACGTATTCTTTATAGAGTGCAAAGTTTAGTTGTTTTTTTAGAAGAAGCTACGTAGTCTTAGACGAGGATAAACGTGGTCAGCAGGGTGGCGCAGTGGAAGCGTGCTGGGCCCATAACCCAGAGGTCAATGGATCGAAACCATCTCCTGCTAATGCTATACTGGCTGCGAAATCCTGTTATTTTTAAATAGTTTTACTGCATAAAATACTAAAGTTAAAACTAGGCAAAAATAATAATAATTCGAGATTTGACAACCTCAGCAAACATATAATATATAAAAATCTACAATATTTCTTTCAAAATCGCTATTTTTCGATCCTTTCCATTGGCTCAGTTGGTTAGCGCATCGTACTTATAGGCAGAATGCGAAATACGAACGTCGAGGGTTTGGAGCCCCTCCTAGAGCAGTAGTTATTTTTCTTTTTTTATAGTTGAAGAAATATTTCTTTTTTATAAACTAAATTCCAGATATACTTTCTCAACGCATAGAGTTTTTTATATCTAAAAAATTATAAAATACCATATAGATTTCTAGTTACTTTAGATCGCCCCGAATAAAATATTTATATCAACGTATTTTTTATTGAGAGAAAAATTTAGACTTTTTTTCCAAGTAGCTTCGTAGCCTTGAACATAAACAAATGTACTCAGCAGGGTGGCGCAGTGGTAGCGTGCTGGGCCCATAACCCAGAGGTCGATGGATCGAAACCATCTCCTGCTAACGCGATACTGTCCAATCGATCGAAGGTCGATGGATCGAAACCATCTCCTGCTAATCCTATACTGGCTGTGAAATCCTGTTATTTTGAAACAGTTTTACTCCATAAAATACTAAAGTTAAAACTAGGCCAAAAAAATAATAATTCGAGATTTAACAAGCTGAAAAAGCCAATTTTTTTGTTTAAAGCAAACGTATAATATATGAAAATCTACAATATTTTTAAAAATTGCTGCGTTTCCACCCGCTCCAGTGCCTCAGTTGGTTAGTGCATCCTACCTACATAGGCAGAATACGAAATGCGAACGTCGAGTGTTGGAGCCCTTCCTGGAGCAGTAGTTATTTTTCTTTTTTTATAGTTGAAGAAATATTACTTTTTTATAAACTAAATTCCAGATATACTTTCTCAACGCATAGAGTTTTTTATATCTAAAAAATTATAAAATACCATTTAGATTTGTAGTTATACTTTAGGTCGCCCCGAATAAAATATTCATATCAACGTATTTTTTATTGAGAGAAAAATTTAGACTTTTTTCGAAAGTAGCTTCGTAGCCTTGAACATAAACAAATGTACTCAGCAGGGTGGCGCAGTGGAAGCGTGCTGGGCCCATAACCCAGAGGTCGATGGATCGAAACCATCTCCTGCTAATGCTATACTGGCTGTGAAATCCTGTTATTTTGAAATAGTTTTACTGCATAAAATACTAAAGTTAAAACTAGGCAAAAAAAAAATAATTCGAGATTTAACAAGCTGACAAATTAAAGCCAATTTTTTTGTTTAAAGCAAACGCATAATATATGAAAATCTACAATATTTTTAAAAATTGCTGTGTTTCCACCCGCTCCAGTGGCTCAGTTGGTTAGCGCATCGTACTTATAGGCAGTATGCGAAATGCGAAGGTCGAGGGTTCGAGCCCCTCCTGAAGCAGTAATTTTTCTTTTTTTTTACATAGTTTAAAGAAAGGACATTTTAAAAACTTAAATTCCAGATATGCTTTATCTACGCAAGGCATTTTCTAACTTTAAGTAATTATAAAATACCAGGGTGACTTCTCTATTTAATTTAGATATCTAGAAATAGAATTTTCACATCCACGTATTCTTTATTGAGTGCAAAGTTTAGTTGTTTTTTTAGAAGAAGCTACGTAGTCTTAGACGAGGATAAACGTGCTCAGCAGGGTGGCGCAGTGGAAGCGTGCTGGGCCCATAACCCAGAGGTCGATGGATCGAAACCATCTCCTGCTATTGCTATACTGGCTGTTAAATCCTGTTAATTTGAAATAGTTTTACTTCATAAAATACTAAAGTTAAATCTAGAGCTGACCAAGTCAATTTTTTTGTTTTAAGCAAACGTAAAAAAAATCTACAATATTTTTAAAAATTGCTGTGTTTCCACCCGCTCCAGTGGCTCAGTTGGTTAGCGCATCGTATTTATAGGCAGTATGCGAAATGCGAAGGTCGAGGGTTCGAGCCCCTCCTGGAGCAGTAATTTTTCTTCTTTGTTTAAATAGTTTAAAGAATGGACATTTTAAAGACCTAAATTCCAGATATGCTTTATCTAAGCAAGGCATTTTCGAACTTTAAGTAATTATAAAATACCAGGGTGACTTCTTTATTTAATTTAGATATCTAGAAATAGAATTTTCATATCGACGTATTCTCTATTGAGTGCAAAGTTTAGTTGTTTTTTTAGAAGAAGCTACGTAGTCTTAGACGAGAATAAACGTGCTCAGCAGGGTGGCGCAGTGGAAGCGTGCTGGGCCCATAACCAAGAGGTCGATGGATCGAAACCATCTCCTGCTATTGCTATACTGGCAGTGAAATCCTGTTAATTTGAAATAGTTTTACTTCATAAAATACTAAAGTTAAATCTAGGGCTGACCAAGTCAATTTTTTTGTTTTAAGCAAACGTAAAAAAAAATCTACAATATTTTTAAAAATTGCTATGTTTCCACCCGCTCCAGTGGCTCAGTTGGTAGCGCATCGTACTTATAGGCAGTATGCGAAATGCGAAGGTCGAGGGTTCGAGCCCCTCCTGGAGCAGTAATTTTTCTTCTTTGTTTAAATAGTTTAAAGAAAGGACATTTTAAAGACCTAAATTCCAGATATGCTTTATCTAAGCAAGGCATTTTCTAACTTAAGTAATTATAAAATACCAGGGTGACTTCTTTATTTAATTTAGATATCTAGAAATAGAATTTTCACATCGACGTATTCTTTATTGAGTGCAAAGTTTGGTTGTTTTTTTAGAAGAAGCTACGTAGTCTTAGACGAGGATAAACGTGCTCAGCAGGGTGGCGCAGTGGAAGCGTGCTGGGCCCATAACCCAGAGGTCGATGGATCGAAACCATCTCCTGCTATTGCTATACTGGCTGTTAAATCCTGTTAATTTGAAATAGTTTTACTTCATAAAATACTAAAGTTAAATCTAGAGCTGACCAAGTCAATTTTTTTGTTTTAAGCAAACGTAAAAAAAATCTACAATATTTTTAAAAATTGCTGTGTTTCCACCCGCTCCAGTGGCTCAGTTGGTTAGCGCATCGTATTTATAGGCAGTATGCGAAATGCGAAGGTCGAGGGTTCGAGCTCCTCCTGGAGCAGTAATTTTTCTTCTTTGTTTAAATAGTTTAAAGAATGGACATTTTAAAGACCTAAATTCCAGATATGCTTTATCTAAGCAAGGCAATTTCGAACTTTAAGTAATTATAAAATACCAGGGTGACTTCTTTATTTAATTTAGATATCTAGAAATAGAATTTTCATATCGACGTATTCTATATTGAGTGCAAAGTTTAGTTGTTTTTTTAGAAGAAGCTACGTAGTCTTAGACGAGAATAAACGTGCTCAGCAGGGTGGCGCAGTGGAAGCGTGCTGGGCCCATAACCCAGAGGTCGATGGATCGAAACCATCTCCTGCTATTGCTATACTGGCTGTTAAATCCTGTTAATTTGAAGTAGTTTTACTTCATAAAATACTAAAGTTAAATCTAGAGCTGTCCAAGTCAATTTTTTTGTTTTAAGCAAACGTAAAAAAAAATCTACAATATTTTAAAAAATTGCTATGTTTCCACCCGCTCCAGTGGCTCAGTTGGTTAGCGCATCGTACTTATAGGCAGTATGCGAAATGCGAAGGTCGAGGGTTCGAGCCCCTCCTGGAGCAGTAATTTTTCTTCTTTGTTTAAATAGTTTAAAGAAAGGACATTTTAAAGACCTAAATTCCAGATTTGCTTCATCTAAGCAAGGCATTTTCTAACTTAAGTAATTATAAAATACCAGGGTGACTTCTTTATTTAATTTAGATATCTAGAAATAGAATTTTCACATCGACGTATTCTTTATTGAGCGCAAAGTTTAGTTGTTTTTTTTAGAAGAAGCTACGTAGTCTTAGACGAGGATAAACGTGGTCAGCAGCGTGGCGCAGTGGAAGCGTGCTGGGCCCATAACTCAGAGGTCGATAGATCGAAACCATCTTCTGCTAATGCTATACTAGCTGTGAAATCCTGTTATTTTGAAATAGTTTTAATGCATAAAATAACTAGGTAAAAATAATAATAATTCGAGATTTAACAAGCTGACAAAGTCAATTTTTTGGTTTTAAGCAAACGTAAAAAAAATCTACAATATTTTTAAAAATTGCTGTGTTTCCACCCGCTCCAGTGGCTCAGTTGGTTAGCGCATCGTACTTATAGGCAGTATGCGAAATGCGAAGGTCGAGGGTTCCAGCCCCTCCTGGAGCAGTAATTTTTCTTCTTTTTTTATATAGTTTAAAGAAAGGACATTTTAAAGACCTAAATTCCAGATATACTTTATCTAAGCAAGGCATTTTCGAACTTAAGCAATTATAAAATACCAGGGTGACTTCTTTATTTAATTTAGATATCTATAGAAATAGAATTTTCATATCGACGTATTCTCTATTGAGTGCAAAGTTTAGTTGTTTTTTTAGAAGAAGCTACGTAGTCTTAGACGAGAATAAACGTGCTCAGCAGGGTGGCGCAGTGGAAGCGTGCTGGGCCCATAACCAAGAGGTCGATGGATCGAAACCATCTCCTGCTATTGCTATACTGGCAGTGAAATCCTGTTAATTTGAAATAGTTTTACTTCATAAAATACTAAAGTTAAATCTAGGGCTGACCAAGTCAATTTTTTTGTTTTAAGCAAACGTAAAAAAAAATCTACAATATTTTTAAAAATTGCTATGTTTCCACCCGCTCCAGTGGCTCAGTTGGTTAGCGCATCGTACTTATAGGCAGTATGCGAAATGCGAAGGTCGAGGGTTCGAGCCCCTCCTGGAGCAGTAATTTTTCTTCTTTGTTTAAATAGTTTAAAGAAAGGACATTTTAAAGACCTAAATTCCAGATATGCTTTATCTAAGCAAGGCATTTTCTAACTTAAGTAATTATAAAATACCAGGGTGACTTCTTTATTTAATTTAGATATCTAGAAATAGAATTTTCATATCGACGTATTCTTTATTGAGTGCAAAGTTCAGTTGTTTTTTTAGAAGAAGCTACGTAGTCTTAGACGAGAATAAACGTGCTCAGCAGGGTGGCCTAGTGGAAGCGTGCTGGGCCCATAACTCAGAGGTCGATGGATCGAAACCATCTCCTGCTATTGCTCTACTGGCAGTGAAATCCTGTTAATTTGAAATAGTTTTACTTCATAAAATACTAAAGTTAAATCTAGGGCTGACCAAGTCAATTTTTTTGTTTTAAGCAAACGTAAAAAAAAATCTACAATATTTTTAAAAATTGCTATGTTTCCACCCGCTCCAGTGGCTCAGTTGGTTAGCGCATCGTACTTATAGGCAGTATGCGAAATGCGAAGGTCGAGGGTTCGAGCCCCTCCTGGAGAAGTAATTTTTCTTCTTTTTTTATATAGTTTAAAGAATTGACTTTTTAAAGACCTAAATTCCACATATGCTCTATCTAAGCAAGGCATTTTCTAACTTTAAGTAATTATAAAATACCAGGGTGACTTCTTTATTTAATTTAGATATCTAGAAATTGAATTTTCATATCGACGTATTCTTTATGGAGTGCAAAGTTCAGTTGTTTTTTTAGAAGAAGCTACGTAGTCTTAGACGAGAATAAACGTGCTCAGCAGGGTGGCCTAGTGGAAGCGTGCTGGGCCCATAACCCAGAGGTCGATGGATCGAAACCATCTCCTGCTATTGCTCTACTGGCAGTGAAATCCTGTTAATTTGAAATAGTTTTACTTCATAAAATACTAAAGTTAAATCTAGGGCTGACCAAGTCAATTTTTTTGTTTTAAGCAAACGTAAAAAAAAATCTACAATATTTTTAAAAATTGCTATGTTTCCACCCGCTCCAGTGGCTCAGTTGGTAGCGCATCGTACTTATAGGCAGTATGCGAAATGCGAAGGTCGAGGGTTCGAGCCCCTCCTGGAGCAGTAATTTTTCTTCTTTGTTTAAATAGTTTAAAGAAAGGACATTTTAAAGACCTAAATTCCAGATATGCTTTATCTAAGCAAGGCATTTTCTAACTTAAGTAATTATAAAATACCAGGGTGACTTCTTTATTTAATTTAGATATCTAGAAATAGAATTTTCACATCGACGTATTCTTTATTGAGTGCAAAGTTTGGTTGTTTTTTTAGAAGAAGCTACGTAGTCTTAGACGAGGATAAACGTGCTCAGCAGGGTGGCCTAGTGGAAGCGTGCTGGGCCCATAACTTAGAGGTCGATGGATCGAAACCATCTCCTGCTATTGCCCTACTGGCAGTGAAATCCTGTTAATTTGAAATAGTTTTACTTCATAAAATACTAAAGTTAAATCTAGGGCTGACCAAGTCAATTTTTTTGTTTTAAGCAAACGTAAAAAAAAATCTACAATATTTTTAAAAATTGCTATGTTTCCACCCGCTCCAGTGGCTCAGTTGGTTAGCGCATCGTACTTATAGGCAGTATGCGAAATGCGAAGGTCGAGGGTTCGAGCCCCTCCTGGAGAAGTAATTTTTCTTCTTTTTTTATATAGTTTAAAGAATTGACTTTTTAAAGACCTAAATTCCACATATGCTTTATCTAAGCAAGGCATTTTCTAACTTTAAGTAATTATAAAATACCAGGGTGACTTCTTTATTTAATTTAGATATCTAGAAATTGAATTTTCATATCGACGTATTCTTTATGGAGTGCAAAGTTCAGTTGTTTTTTTAGAAGAAGCTACGTAGTCTTAGACGAGAATAAACGTGCTCAGCAGGGTGGTCTAGTGGAAGCGTGCTGGGCCCATAACCCAGAGGTCGATGGATCGAAACCATCTCCTGCTATTGCTCTACTGGCAGTGAAATCCTGTTAATTTGAAATAGTTTTACTTCATAAAATACTAAAGTTAAATCTAGGGCTGACCAAGTCAATTTTTTTGTTTTAAGCAAACGTAAAAAAAAATCTACAATATTTTTAAAAATTGCTATGTTTCCACCCGCTCCAGTGGCTCAGTTGGTAGCGCATCGTACTTATAGGCAGTATGCGAAATGCGAAGGTCGAGGGTTCGAGCCCCTCCTGGAGCAGTAATTTTTCTTCTTTGTTTAAATAGTTTAAAGAAAGGACATTTTAAAGACCTAAATTCCAGATATGCTTTATCTAAGCAAGGCATTTTCTAACTTAAGTAATTATAAAATACCAGGGTGACTTCTTTATTTAATTTAGATATCTAGAAATAGAATTTTCACATCGACGTATTCTTTATTGAGTGCAAAGTTTGGTTGTTTTTTTAGAAGAAGCTACGTAGTCTTAGACGAGAATAAACGTGCTCAGCAGGGTGGCGCAGTGGAAGCGTGCTGGGCCCATAACCCAGAGGTCGATGGATCGAAACCATCTCCTGCTATTGCTATACTGGCTGTTAAATCCTGTTAATTTGAAATAGTTTTACTTCATAAAATACTAAAGTTAAATCTAGAGCTGACCAAGTAAATTTTTTTGTTTTAAGCAAACGTAAAAAAAATCTACAATATTTTTAAAAATTGCTATGTTTCCACCCGCTCCAGGGGCTCAGTTGGTTAGCGCATCGTAATTATAGGCAGTATGCGAAATGCGAAGGCCGAGGGTTCGAGCCCCTCCTGGAGCAGTAATTTTTCTTCTTTTTTTATATAGTTTAAAGAATGGACTTTTTAAAGACCTAAATTCCAGATATGCTTTATCTAAGCCAGGCATTTTCTAACTTTAAGTAATTATAAAATACCAGGGTGACTTCTTTATTTAATTTAGATATCTAGAAATAGAATTTTCATATCGACGTATTCTTTATTGAGTGCAAAGTTTAGTTGTTTTTTTAGAAGAAGCTACGTAGTCTTAGACGAGAATAAACGTGCTCAGCAGGGTGGCGCAGTGGAAGCGTGCTGGGCCCATAACCCAGAGGTCGATGGATCGAAACCATCTCCTGCTATTGCTAAACTGGCTGTTAAATCCTGTTAATTTGAAATAGTTTTACTTCATAAAATACTAAAGTTAAATCTAGAGCTGTCCAAGTCAATTTTTTTGTTTTAAGCAAACGTAAAAAAAAATCTACAATATTTTTAAAAAATTGCTATGTTTCCACCCGCTCCAGTGGCTCAGTTGGTTAGCGCATCGTACTTATAGGCAGTATGCGAAATGCGAAGGTCGAGGGTTCGAGCCCCTCCTGGAGCAGTAATTTTTCTTCTTTGTTTAAATAGTTTAAAGAAAGGACATTTTAAAGACCTAAATTCCAGATTTGCTTCATCTAAGCAAGGCATTTTCTAACTTAAGTAATTATAAAATACCAGGGTGACTTCTTTATTTAATTTAGATATCTAGAAATAGAATTTTCACATCGACGTATTCTTTATTGAGTGCAAAGTTTAGTTGTTTTTTTAGAAGAAGCTACGTAGTCTTAGACGAGAATAAACGTGCTCAGCAGGGTGGCGCAGTGGAAGCGTGCTGGGCCCATAACCAAGAGGTCGATGGATCGAAACCATCTCCTGCTATTGCTATACTGGCAGTGAAATCCTGTTAATTTGAAATAGTTTTACTCCATAAAATACTAAAGTTAAATCTAGAGCTGACCAAGTCAATTTTTTTGTTTTAAGCAAACGTAAAAAAAATCTACAATATTTTTAAAAATTGCTGTGTTTCCACCCGCTCCAGTGGCTCAGTTGGTTAGCGCATCGTATTTATAGGCAGTATGCGAAATGCGAAGGTCGAGGGTTCGAGCTCCTCCTGGAGCAGTAATTTTTCTTCTTTGTTTAAATAGTTTAAAGAATGGACATTTTAAAGACCTAAATTCCAGATATGCTTTATCTAAGCAAGGCATTTTCGAACTTTAAGTAATTATAAAATACCAGGGTGACTTCTTTATTTAATTTAGATATCTAGAAATAGAATTTTCATATCGACGTATTCTCTATTGAGTGCAAAGTTTAGTTGTTTTTTTAGAAGAAGCTACGTAGTCTTAGACGGGAATAAACGTGCTCAGCAGGGTGGCGCAGTGGAAGCGTGCTGGGCCCATAACCAAGAGGTCGATGGATCGAAACCATCTCCTGCTATTGCTATACTGGCAGTGAAATCCTGTTAATTTGAAATAGTTTTACTTCATAAAATACTAAAGTTAAATCTAGGGCTGACCAAGTCATTTTTTTTGTTTTAAGCAAACGTAAAAAAAATCTACAATATTTTTAAAAATTGCTATGTTTCCACCCGCTCCAGTGGCTCAGTTGGTAGCGCATCGTACTTATAGGCAGTATGCGAAATGCGAAGGTCGAGGGTTCGAGCCCCTCCTGGAGCAGTAATTTTTCTTCTTTGTTTAAATAGTTTAAAGAAAGGACATTTTAAAGACCTAAATTCCAGATATGCTTTATCTAAGCAAGGCATTTTCTAACTTAAGTAATTATAAAATACCAGGGTGACTTCTTTATTTAATTTAGATATCTAGAAATAGAATTTTCACATCGACGTATTCTTTATTGAGTGCAAAGTTTGGTTGTTTTTTTAGAAGAAGCTACGTAGTCTTAGACGAGGATAAACGTGCTCAGCAGGGTGGCGCAGTGGAAGCGTGCTGGGCCCATAACCCAGAGGTCGATGGATCGAAACCATCTCCTGCTATTGCTATACTGGCTGTTAAATCCTGTTAATTTGAAATAGTTTTACTTCATAAAATACTAAAGTTAAATCTAGAGCTGACCAAGTCAATTTTTTTGTTTTAAGCAAACGTAAAAAAAAATCTACAATATTTTTAAAAATTGCTGTGTTTCCACCCGCTCCAGTGGCTCAGTTGGTTAGCGCATCGTATTTATAGGCAGTATGCGAAATGCGAAGGTCGAGGGTTCGAGCTCCTCCTGGAGCAGTAATTTTTCTTCTTTGTTTAAATAGTTTAAAGAATTGACATTTTAAAGACCTAAATTCCAGATATGCTTTATCTAAGCAAGGCATTTTCGAACTTTAAGTAATTATAAAATACCAGGGTGACTTCTTTATTTAATTTAGATATCTAGAAATAGAATTTTCATATCGACGTATTCTTTATTGAGTGCAAAGTTTCAGTTGTTTTTTTAGAAGAAGCTACGTAGTCTTAGACGAGAATAAACGTGCTCAGCAGGGTGGCCTAGTGGAAGCGTGCTGGGCCCATAACTCAGAGGTCGATGGATCGAAACCATCTCCTGCTATTGCTCTACTGGCAGTGAAATCCTGTTAATTTGAAATTGTTTTACTTCATAAAATACTAAAGTTAAATCTAGGGCTGACCAAGTCAATTTTTTTGTTTTAAGCAAACGTAAAAAAAAAATCTACAATATTTTTAAAAATTGCTATGTTTCCACCCGCTCCAGTGGCTCAGTTGGTTAGCGCATCGTACTTATAGGCAGTATGCGAAATGCGAAGGTCGAGGGTTCGAGCCCCTCCTGGAGAAGTAATTTTTCTTCTTTTTTTATATAGTTTAAAGAATTGACTTTTTAAAGACCTAAATTCCAGATATGCTTTATCTAAGCAAGGCATTTTCTAACTTTAAGTAATTATAAAATACCAGGGTGACTTCTTTATTTAATTTAGATATCTAGAAATTGAATTTTCATATCGACGTATTCTTTATGGAGTGCAAAGTTCAGTTGTTTTTTTAGAAGAAGCTACGTAGTCTTAGACGAGAATAAACGTGCTCAGCAGGGTGGCCTAGTGGAAGCGTGCTGGGCCCATAACCCAGAGGTCGATGGATCGAAACCATCTCCTGCTATTGCTCTACTGGCAGTGAAATCCTGTTAATTTGAAATAGTTTTACTTCATAAAATACTAAAGTTAAATCTAGGGCTGACCAAGTCAATTTTTTTGTTTTAAGCAAACGTAAAAAAAAATCTACAATATTTTTAAAAATTGCTATGTTTCCACCCGCTCCAGTGGCTCAGTTGGTTAGCGCATCGTACTTATAGGCAGTATGCGAAATGCGAAGGTCGAGGGTTCGAGCCCCTCCTGGAGCAGTAATTTTTCTTCTTTTTTTATATAGTTTAAAGAAAGGACATTTTAAAGATCTAAATTCCAGATATGCTTTATCTAAGCAAGGCATCTTCTAACTTTAAGTAATTATAAAATACCAGTGTGACTTCTTTATTTAATTTAGATATCTAGAAATAGAATTTTCATATCGACGTATTCTTTATTGAGTGCAAAGTTTAGTTGTTTTTTTTAGAAGAAGCTACGTAGTCTTAGACGAGGATAAACGTGCTCAGCAGGGTGGCGCAGTGGAAGCGTGCTGGGCCCATAACCCAGAGGTCGATGGATCGAAACCATCTCCTGCTATTGCTATACTGGCTGTTAAATCCTGTTAATTTGAAATAGTTTTACTTCATAAAATACTAAAGTTAAATCTGGAGCTGACCAAGTCAATTTTTTTGTTTTAAGCAAACGTAAAAAAAAATCTACAATATTTTTAAAAATTGCTATGTTTCCACCCGCTCCAGTGGCTCAGTTGGTTAGCGCATCGTACTTATAGGCAGTATGCGAAATGCGAAGGTCGAGGGTTCGAGCCCCTCCTGGAGCAGTAATTTTTCTTCTTTTTTTATATAGTTTAAAGAATGGACATTTTAAAGACCTAAATTCCAGATATGCTTTATCTAAGCAAGGCATTTTCTAACTTTAAGTAATTATAAAATACCAGGGTGACTTCTTTATTTAATTTAGATATCTAGAAATAGAATTTTCATATCGACGTATTCTTTATTGAGTGCAAAGTTTAGTTGTTTTTTTAGAAGAAGCTACGTAGTCTTAGACGAGAATAAACGTGCTCAGCAGGGTGGCGCAGTGGAAGCGTGCTGGGCCCATAACCCAGAGGTCGATGGATCGAAACCATCTCCTGCTATTGCTGTACTGGCAGTGAAATCCTGTTAATTTGAAATAGTTTTACTTCATAAAATACTAAAGTTAAATCTAGGGCTGACCAAGTCAATTTTTTTGTTTTAAGCAAACGTAAAAAAAAATCTACAATATTTTTAAAAATTGCTATGTTTCCACCCGCTCCAGTGGCTCAGTTGGTTAGCGCATCGTACTTATAGGCAGTATGCGAAATGCGAAGGTCGAGGGTTCGAGCCCCTCCTGGAGCAGTAATTTTTTCTTCTTTGTTTAAATAGTTTAAAGAAAGGACATTTTAAAGACCTAAATTCCAGATATGCTTTATCTAAGCAAGGCATTTTCTAACTTTAAGTAATTATAAAATACCAGGGTGACGTCTTTATTTAATTTAGATATCTAGAAATAGAATTTTCACATCGACGTATTCTTTATTGAGTGCAAAGTTTTGGTTGTTTTTTTAGAAGAAGCTACGTAGTCTTAGACGAGGATAAACGTGCTCAGCAGGGTGGCGCAGTGGAAGCGTGCTGGGCCCATAACCCAGAGGTCGATGGATCGAAAACCATCTCCTGCTATTGCTATACTGGCTGTTAAATCCTGTTAATTTGAAATAGTTTTACTTCATAAAATACTAAAGTTAAATCTAGAGCTGACCAAGTCAATTTTTTTTGTTTTAAGCAAACGTAAAAAAAAATCTACAATATTTTTAAAAATTGCTGTGTTTCCACCCGCTCCAGTGGCTCAGTTGGTTAGCGCATCGTATTTATAGGCAGTATGCGAAATGCGAAGGTCGAGGGTTCGAGCTCCTCCTGGAGCAGTAATTTTTCTTCTTTGTTTATATAGTTTAAAGAATGGACATTTTAAAGACCTAAATTCCAGATATGCTTTATCTAAGCAAGGCATTTTCGAACTTTAAGTAATTATAAAATACCAGGGTGACTTCTTTATTTAATTTAGATATCTAGAAATAGAATTTTCATATCGACGTATTCTATATTGAGTGCAAAGTTTAGTTGTTTTTTTAGAAGAAGCTACGTAGTCTTAGACGAGAATAAACGTGCTCAGCAGGGTGGCGCAGTGGAAGCGTGCTGGGCCCATAACCCAGAGGTCGATGGATCGAAACCATCTCCTGCTATTGCTATACTGGCTGTTAAATCCTGTTAATTTGAAAGTAGTTTTACTTCATAAAATACTAAAGTTAAATCTAGAGCTGTCCAAGTCAATTTTTTTGTTTTAAGCAAACGTAAAAAAAAATCTACAATATTTCAAAAAATTGCTATGTTTCCACCCGCTCCAGTGGCTCAGTTGGTTAGCGCATCGTACTTATAGGCAGTATGCGAAATGCGAAGGTCGAGGGTTCGAGCCCCTCCTGGAGCAGTAATTTTTCTTCTTTGTTTAAATAGTTTAAAGAAAGGACATTTTAAAGACCTAAATTCCAGATTTGCTTCATCTAAGCAAGGCATTTTCTAACTTAAGTAATTATAAAATACCAGGGTGACTTCTTTATTTAATTTAGATATCTAGAAATAGAATTTTCACATCGACGTATTCTTTATTGAGAGCAAAGTTTAGTTGTTTTTTTAGAAGAAGCTACGTAGTCTTAGACGAGAATAAACGTGCTCAGCAGGGTGGCGCAGTGGAAGCGTGCTGGGCCCATAACCCAGAGGTCGATGGATCGAAACCATCTCCTGCTATTGCTATACTGGCAGTGAAATCCTGTTAATTTGAAATAGTTTTACTCCATAAAATACTAAAGTTAAATCTAGAGCTGACCAAGTCAATTTTTTTGTTTTAAGCAAACGTAAAAAAAATCTACAATATTTTTAAAAATTGCTGTGTTTCCACCCGCTCCAGTGGCTCAGTTGGTTAGCGCATCGTATTTATAGGCAGTATGCGAAATGCGAAGGTCGAGGGTTCGAGCTCCTCCTGGAGCAGTAATTTTTCTTCTTTGTTTAAATAGTTTAAAGAATGGACATTTTAAAGACCTAAATTCCAGATATGCTTTATCTAAGCAAGGCATTTTCGAACTTTAAGTAATTATAAAATACCAGGGTGACTTCTTTATTTAATTTAGATATCTAGAAATAGAATTTTCATATCGACGTATTCTCTATTGAGTGCAAAGTTTAGTTGTTTTTTTAGAAGAAGCTACGTAGTCTTAGACGAGAATAAACGTGCTCAGCAGGGTGGCGCAGTGGAAGCGTGCTGGGCCCATAACCAAGAGGTCGATGGATCGAAACCATCTCCTGCTATTGCTATACTGGCAGTGAAATCCTGTTAATTTGAAATAGTTTTACTTCATAAAATACTAAAGTTAAATCTAGGGCTGACCAAGTCAATTTTTTTGTTTTAAGCAAACTTAAAATAAAATCTACAATATTTTAAAAATTGCTATGTTTCCACCCGCTCCAGTGGCTCAGTTGGTTAGCGCATCGTACTTATAGGCAGTATGCGAAATGCGAAGGTCGAGGGTTCGAGCCCCTCCTGGAGCAGTAATTTTTCTTCTTTGTTTAAATAGTTTAAAGAAAGCACATTTTAAAGACCTAAATTCCAGATATACTTTATCTAAGCAAGGCATTTTCTAACTTAAGTAATTATAAAATACCAGGGTGACTTCTTTATTTAATTTAGATATCTAGAAATAGAATTTTCACATCGACGTATTCTTTATTGAGTGCAAAGTTTGGTTGTTTTTTTAGAAGAAGCTACGTAGTCTTAGACGAGGATAAACGTGCTCCGCAGGGTGGCGCAGTGGAAGCGTGCTGGGCCCATAACCCAGAGGTCGATGGATCGAAACCATCTCCTGCTATTGCTATACTGGCTGTTAAATCCTGTTAATTTGAAATAGTTTTACTTCATAAAATACTAAAGTTAAATCTAGAGCTGACCAAGTCAATTTTTTTGTTTTAAGCAAACGTAAAAAAAATCTACAATATTATTAAAAATTGCGGTGTTTCCACCCGCTCCAGTGGCTCAGTTGGTTAGCGCATCGTATTTATAGGCAGTATGCGAAATGCGAAGGTCGAGGGTTCGAGCTCCTCCTGGAGCAGTAATTTTTCTTCTTTGTTTAAATAGTTTAAAGAAAGGACATTTTAAAGACCTAAATTCCAGATATGCTTTATCTAAGCAAGGCATTTTCTAACTTAAGTAATTATAAAATACCAGGGTGACTTCTTTATTTAATTTAGATATCTAGAAATAGAATTTTCACATCGACGTATTCTTTATTGAGTGCAAAGTTTGGTTGTTTTTTTAGAAGAAGCTACGTAGTCTTAGACGAGGATAAACGTGCTCCGCAGGGTGGCGCAGTGGAAGCGTGCTGGGCCCATAACCCAGAGGTCGATGGATCGAAACCATCTCCTGCTATTGCTATACTGGCTGTTAAATCCTGTTAATTTGAAATAGTTTTACTTCATAAAATACTAAAGTTAAATCTAGAGCTGACCAAGTCAATTTTTTTGTTTTAAGCAAACGTAAAAAAAATCTACAATATTTTTAAAAATTGCTGTGTTTCCACCCGCTCCAGTGGCTCAGTTGGTTAGCGCATCGTATTTATAGGCAGTATGCGAAATGCGAAGGTCGAGGGTTCGAGCTCCTCCTGGAGCAGTAATTTTTCTTCTTTGTTTAAATAGTTTAAAGAATTGACTTTTTAAAGACCTAAATTCCAGATATGCTTTATCTAAGCAAGGCATTTTCTAACTTTAAGTAATTATAAAATACCAGGGTGACTTCTTTATTTAATTTAGATATCTAGAAATAGAATTTTCATATCGACGTATTCTTTATGGAGTGCAAAGTTCAGTTGTTTTTTTAGAAGAAGCTACGTAGTCTTAGACGAGAATAAACGTGCTCAGCAGGGTGGCCTAGTGGAAGCGTGCTGGGCCCATAACTCAGAGGTCGATGGATCGAAACCATCTCCTGCTATTGCTCTACTGGCAGTGAAATCCTGCTAATTTGAAATAGTTTTACTTCATAAAATACTAAAGTTAAATCTAGGGCTGACCAAGTCAATTTTTTTGTTTTAAGCAAACGTAAAAAAAAATCTACAATATTTTTAAAAATTGCTATGTTTCCACCCGCTCCAGTGGCTCAGTTGGTTAGCGCATCGTACTTATAGGCAGTATGCGAAATGCGAAGGTCGAGGGTTCGAGCCCCTCCTGGAGAAGTAATTTTTCTTCTTTTTTTATATAGTTTAAAGAATTGACTTTTTAAAGACCTAAATTCCACATATGCTTTATCTAAGCAAGGCATTTTCTAACTTTAAGTAATTATAAAATACCAGGGTGACTTCTTTATTTAATTTAGATATCTAGAAATAGAATTTTCATATCGACGTATTCTTTATGGAGTGCAAAGTTCAGTTGTTTTTTTAGAAGAAGCTACGTAGTCTTAGACGAGAATAAACGTGCTCAGCAGGGTGGCCTAGTGGAAGCGTGCTGGGCCCATAACCCAGAGGTCGATGGATCGAAACCATCTCCTGCTATTGCTCTACTGGCAGTGAAATCCTGTTAATTTGAAATAGTTTTACTTCATAAAATACTAAAGTTAAATCTAGGGCTGACCAAGTCAATTTTTTTTGTTTTAAGCAAACGTAAAAAAAAATCTACAATATTTTTAAAAATTGCTATGTTTCCACCCGCTCCAGTGGCTCAGTTGGTAGCGCATCGTACTTATAGGCAGTATGCGAAATGCGAAGGTCGAGGGTTCGAGCCCCTCCTGGAGCAGTAATTTTTCTTCTTTGTTTAAATAGTTTAAAGAAAGGACATTTTAAAGACCTAAATTCCAGATATGCTTTATCTAAGCAAGGCATTTTCTAACTTAAGTAATTATAAAATACCAGGGTGACTTCTTTATTTAATTTAGATATCTAGAAATATAATTTTCATATCGACGTATTATTTATTGAGTGCAAAGTTTAGTGTTTTTTTTAGAAGAAGCTATAACGTAGTCTTAGACGAGAATAAACGTGCTCAGCAGTGTGGCGCAGTGGAAGCGTGCTGGGCCCATAACCCAGAGGTCGATTGATCGAAACTATCTCCTGCTATTGCTATACTGCCTGTTAAATCCTGTTAATTTGAAATAGTTTTACTTCATAAAATACTAAAGTTAAATCTAGAGCTGACCAAGTCAATTTTTTTGTTTTAAGCAAACGTAAAAAAAAATATACAATATTTTTAAAAATTGCCATGTTTGCACCCGCTCCAGTGGCTCAGTTGGTTAGCGCATCGTATAATTATAGGCAGTATGCGAAATGCGAAGGTCGAGGGTTCGAGCCCCTCCTGGAGCAGTAATTTTTCTTCTTTTTTTATATAGTTTAAAGAATGGACTTTTTAACGACCTAAATTCCAGATATGCTTTATCTAAGCAAGGCATTTTCTAACTTTAAGTAATTATAAAACACCAGGGTGACTTCTTTATTTAATTTAGATATCTAGAAATAGAATTTTCATATCGACGTATTTTTTATTGAGTGCAAAGTTTAGTTGTTTTTTTAGAAGAAGCTACGTAGTCTTAGACGAGAATAAACGTGCTCAGCAGGGTGGCGCAGTGGAAGCGTGCTGGGCCCATAACCCAGAGGTCGATGGATCGAAACCATCTCCTGCTATTGCTATACTGGCTGTTAAATCCTGTTAATTTGAAATAGTTTTACTTCATAAAATACTAAAGTTAAATCTAGAGCTGACCAAGTAAATTTTTTTGTTTTAAGCAAACGTAAAAAAAAATCTACAATATTTTTCAAAAAATTGCTATGTTTCCACCCGCTCCAGTGGCTCAGTTGGTTAGCGCATCGTACTTATAGGCAGTATGCGAAATGCGAAGGTCGAGGGTTCGAGCCCCTCCTGGAGAAGTAATTTTTCTTCTTTGTTTAAATAGTTTAAAGAAAGGACATTTTAAAGACCTAAATTCCAGATTTGCTTCATCTAAGCAAGGCATTTTCTAACTTAAGTAATTATAAAATACCAGGGTGACTTCTTTATTTAATTTAGATATCTAGAAATAGAATTTTCACATCGACGTATTCTTTATTGAGTGCAAAGTTTAGTTGTTTTTTTAGAAGAAGCTACGTAGTCTTAGACGAGAATAAACGTGCTCAGCAGGGTGGCGCAGTGGAAGCGTGCTGGGCCCATAACCAAGAGGTCGATGGATCGAAACCATCTCCTGCTATTGCTATACTGGCAGTGAAATCCTGTTAATTTGAAATAGTTTTACTCCATAAAATACTAAAGTTAAATCTAGAGCTGACCAAGTCAATTTTTTTGTTTTAAGCAAACGTAAAAAAAAATCTACAATATTTTTAAAAATTGCTGTGTTTCCACCCGCTCCAGTGGCTCAGTTGGTTAGCGCATCGTATTTATAGGCAGTATGCGAAATGCGAAGGTCGAGGGTTCGAGCTCCTCCTGGAGCAGTAATTTTTCTTCTTTGTTTAAATAGTTTAAAGAAAGGACATTTTAAAGATCTAAATTCCAGATATGCTTTATCTAAGCAAGGCATCTTCTAACTTTAAGTAATTATAAAATACCAGTGTGACTTCTTTATTTAATTTAGATATCTAGAAATAGAATTTTCATATCGACGTATTCTTTATTGAGTGCAAAGTTTAGTTGTTTTTTTTAGAAGA